>CM042474.1:60859435-62059435 GCA_023621385.1 Quercus gilva | reverse complement strand
GCCGCAGGTAGATTTTGAACATACATAACAGGAAAGCACGCACAAGGCCCAGGCACCACCAGCCTGTCCCCAGCCAATATGGGACGTGGTGGGGCCATGGGTCAGAGGTAAGAGGTAAGGGGGGTGTGGTTTGGTGGTGGGGAGAGGGGAAAAGATCTATTTTACGGTTTCTACCTAAGCTCTTTTGGGAGGTACGTCCTGCTGGGATGATAGACCACCCAAAAAAGGCAAGGTTGAGGGGGGAAACGTTGGATGCATGCCATGGAGAGAGAGAGAGAGCATTTACGCCATAGCAGGAGAAAGTGCCACGGCGGACTAACAAACAACACAAACTTGCCTTTGTCTGGCGAGAGTAAGTGGTACACAAACGAGCTCCTGGGTGGTTGGCAAGTACGCCCAGACCAGACAAAGGCGGTTAAAAGGTAGAGTGGTAAAATTCGGTCACGGCTGGCCCTATAAAAAGACCTTTGCCGTGCCTTGTAAAGGAGGAGAAAAACAGAGGTACCGGGAAGTAAACGGAAAAACAAAAAAAAAAGGAAAAAGAAAAGAAAGAAGAAAAGATAAGACAGAAAATAGGAAACAAAGAGAAAGAGTGTAATGGGCATGCACCAGTAGATCGGTTCCCTTCTCTCCTCCTCAAAATCCCACTCTCTGGGAAACGATTAAGCAATAGGAATTCCTTTGGGCACTAATTATTTAGGTCCGATTCTCTTAAAGTCATTAATCCTCACGGCAAGATACTTTCCTGGAAGATTAGTTTCATTGAGAGAAAGCGAACTTCCTCTTTGGTTTTTACCATTGTGGACCTAGACTGGACTTGATATTTATTTTTGATTAACTTCTATTATCGCTTAATCAATTACTCTTTTGTAAAAGCCATTATTATCATTACTATTGTTATTACTGTGATTGTCATAGAAATAGAGATCACTCGGTCATTTTTCCATTAAGAAAAGTTCACTGTACTTTCTTTTCTTTTCTTTTCTTTGTTGTTATTATATCTGCCTACCGTAAACTATTTGTAACAGCTCTGCTTGCTGTAAGATCATTCCTAGCAGACAAGGCTTAGTTTGCACACAAGCCGGTCCAAAGTGAGTTATAGTTGGGCCGGTCTCAACTTTCCTACTCAGAAAATACTCGGGCCCATCACTGCAGGAGACAGCCCAACCCAAAACACAAAAAAGGCCCCCACAAAGGGTAAATTACAAAGTTAGTCCCTATTCTTTATATCATATCTCAATTTAGTCCCTAACCTTTCAATACCGTTTTAATTTAGTCTCTGCCATTAATCTTGGATGAAAATTGCTGATGTGGCAAACAGCCCAAATAAAAAATTATGTTTTTGCCACATCAACCGACACCTATACCACCACGTCATTAAAAAATAGACCAAGTTAAATCTGAAATATTGAAACACTTGACAATCAAAATCCCTAAAATCCAAAATCTCTAACTCATCTCTGTCTCTTCTCCCCCTCTCTCTTCTTAGTCACCAGACTCACCAACCAAAATCTCTAAAATTATTACTTTTATGGTCTCTCAATTTTGCATGCCCATATGCTAAGTCTAATAAGTCACACTACTTCCATATTCAAAACAGATGTTTTGTTGATTTGACCTTGTTGCACACACATTTGTCTTACAGCCTTATCACTTTACAGATGCTAACAATAAACTCCTTGGTGTGCAGGAAAATGATGTGGGGACACAGTAGATATGGTATATACTTATATAAACCTAAGCAAGAAAATGCAGCGAGAGTCTTTGGAACGACAACAGAAGCTCTTGAACAGGAAGATTGTAACTGAGATACTACCTGCTAAGAAACACTACGGAGTAGAGGAATGCCATCAGCAATACCTTAAGAAAGGCTTGGGCTGTTTCAGCTTTAAACAATTTGCTTTTAAAGGCCCCAATAACCATATCCAATGCTACGACTAAAGTTAGTATTAAGAGGGAACACCAGTCAATGCATTTTCTTGTTGTGTCTTGAGGTTGTGGTTGGCTATAGGTTTGTGCTTTTGCCAAAATTAAGAGACCTGGTGCCAATGCCACCAGAAGATAGAAGCCTCGCCGTCCTCACTACTGTCTGCAACTTCAGATGTTGAGGATGAGGGAGAAGAGATGGAGATGGGTGGTGAGTCTGACTAACGAGAGAGAGAGAGAGAGGGAGAAGAGATAATGATGAGTTACGGATTTTGGTTGTCATGTGTTTTGGATTTAATTTGATTTTTTTTTAAATGACATGGCAGTACAGGTGTCTGTTGATGTGGTAAAAAAAATAATTTTTTATTTGGGCCGTTTGCCACATCAGTAATTTCCATAAAAAAGATAATGACAAGGACTAAATTGACATGACATTAAAAGGTTAGGAATCAAATTGACACAATTAAAAGATTAGGGACCAAATTGAAATATGATGTAAAGGATAGGGACTAACTTTGTAATTTACCCAAAGAAAAAAAAAAAAAAAAAAAGGAGAAATCTAACCTAATTTAAGGCATACAAAAGGCCACATCAAACATGTCATATTTAGAATGTGATGATCCATCAAAAAATTGCGGTTGAAATTGACGGTTAACTGTCACAAATTAAGATTAAATATATAATCTTAGCAATAAAAAGTCACAAAAATAAAAATCACAAGCATAAACAGGAAAGACAAAACCTATTGGTCCTATTTTTTTTGGTTGAAAAAACTTTTGGATTAAATTCAAGGTCGGTCTTATGCCACAGGTCATGGCCTAAGGCCCCTTATTAAAGAAAGGCTCCCAAATGTGGGGAAAATAATATATATTTTTTATTTTTATTTAAAAAAATGTGAGTTATGTATTTTTCTTCCACTTCCAATATGCCCCAAAAAAATAACGGACTAATAAAAATTCAATCCAATCATCATTAGTTTTTTTTTTTAAAATTATTGTTAAGCTAATGAGTTATATTAAATTTAAAAAGTTTATAACATCAACAAATTTTTTTTTTAAGTTTATAATATAGAATGTTAACTAAATATTAGTGAAGTAATATTTAAATATAAAAATAACTATTTAATGTTTCGCTTCAAACATCAAACTGTATTAAGTGAATCAAACTTGACCACAATTCTAATTAAAAAAAAAAATTAGGATCTCAAATTCAAGCTCTCTTAGACAAAAGAATTTAACAACTTAACCTACCTCATATCTGTCACGCATATATGTCATTGCACACGTATTTTCCTCCTCTTTTTAAGCTCAAACTCAGTGATTTTCATGTGACTGACGCTTCCTTCCTGGGATTCCTCACACAAAAAAACCATAAAGAAAAAGCTATGGCAAATGTTAACCAGCACCACACCGGTGCTGGTTAAAGATGTACTTTTCATTTAAAAAGTTACAAAAAAAAAAAAAAAACTGTACAAATATGTTAAAAAATAATATAAAGCTGCAAAAAGTTATAAAAAATGACAAAAATTGTACAATAAAAAGTAAAAAAAGTTGTTGTTAACGGACACCTTACGGTGCCCGTTAACACAACCCAAAAGCTATATAGCTTCTCATTTGTCTATCTCATCCAGCACATTTCCTCGTATCTTTGTCTAACAACAAAATATTCCTAGTGCACAACAACAATAATGACTTCAATGCCACTCATTTTCTTGTCCATTTTCCTTCGTCTTGTCATTCTGATCCATAGTTCACCATTGGCACCTGCATTATATGTGCTTGGAGATTCCTTGTTTGACAGTGGCAATAACAATATTTTGCCTACCTTGGCTAAGGCAGATTATCTTCCTTATGGTGTGAACTTTGTCAAAGGTGCTACAGGAAGATTCACCAATGGCAGAACTGTTGCAGATTTTATAGGTATTAATTCTACATTGTTTAAGATATATTTGTAATATAGATTTATTGTATATGTTGTAATGGCCAAAGAGGCCAAAGTATATATAATAATGTAGACTCAGTTAAGGTTAACCCGATCCCCTATAACACACAAGAGAATATAGTAAAGGTTCCTGTTCTTTCTTGCTTTGGCATTTACTTAATCTTTAAAATATTCATTTTGATATTTTCTCTTTTAGATTTCGACATGGTATGCATGAGAGCATATTCAACAGTTACTAACAACATTGATAAAACATATAAGTATATAACTCATACTATTATTATCAATGCTTAAAGTATTTCTTATGTTCTTTCATTTCTGACCCTTGTAGCTGAATTTCTTGGGCTACCATATTCTCCACCATACATGAGTATACGGAGATCAACACCAGTTACAGGTTTCAACTACGCGTCGGGGTCTTGTGGCATTCTTCCTGAAACTGGAGACCGATTTGTAAGAACTCATTGTGCACTTAAAAATTTAGCAGCCCTTATACTTATTCAAGAATAGAAAATAATAAAGTATAATACGGGTTTGTTATTTCAAAAGTTTTTAATCTGTTGTGTTTGTGTCTTCAAATTAACCCATATTAGTTATTAGATAGACTTTAGGAATGTATAATAAGCCCGAATTTAAGAGGCGTGTTACTAAGACAGGTAAAGCTCATTGTAACCTCATGGACTCATGGTGTGTTTTAATTTGCTTATATTATGTTATAGATTTAAAAGAAAATGTATTTAAAAATAAATAAATTGTGTCCTGACCTGACAATTTGTGTAGGAGAATAAATTATTACAAAAAGATTGAGATCTTATTCTATTATCAAAATTTTATATACTTTTTAAAGGTTACAATAATGTTTTATTTTATTTTATTTATTTTCTCTTGATTAGAAATCTTGCTTCTTCTTCTTTTTTTCTTTTTATAAAATATTTATTATGGTTTTTCTTATATATGTTCTGAAATATAATAAACATTGATAAAATATGTTTCTTTTCTATTTTTTTAAAAAGAAATTTGACATATAATAAAGATAATAACTCTTTCTCCAAAAAAAAAAAAAGAAAAAAAAGATAATAACTTATTAAATATATTAACAAGAAAATTTCAAAAAAGAAAAACAAAAGACAAAATTCGAATTTTAGTATAAGTTTTTTTTTTTTTTATGGGAATTTTAGTATAAGTTAAGGAAGGATGGGGTTGTAAGAAGAATTAGTTAAGGTTTTGTCTTTGTTTTTGTTTTATTTTCTTGGGCCGAGGGGTGGCTCAGTCTTTGATTGTACTGACTAAGAAAAATAAGGTTCTGCGGTCAATTTTTTAATTTCTTCTACACCAAACACATGAACCAATCACGTGCTCGTCAAATAAAACCCATCAAACTAATAGTAATCAAAGATCAACCTATGTCGGTTGAGTTACAAATATGAAATCTCACAAGCTAAAAGCAGTAGGGGGAAAGATTAAAAAAAGAAGAAGAAGAGAGAACTTGCATGACCAAAGAAAACCCATAAAATTAAAATTTATAAATTAACTAAATAGAACTCATTACAAATACAACAAGGAGGGAAAAAAGATATATATATATATATATATATATGTATGTATGTATATATAAAATAGCATTGGCACAACAAACCTAAAGAAAATCTACCCTAAACTCAATAGGAATCAATCCTACACCCCCATTCTAATCCAAGTAATTCATTATATAAAAAATCACAATCATCTAAAACCGATTAGCATGTACCTGAATTAATTTGAGACAATTTCATCAAATTTCGACTTTGACTTAAATTGCATTGAGTAATTTTTTTCCCACCTCAATCCAAAGGGCATGAGTCACAATTAAGCCAAACTTTACAACAATGGTGCGGTGATCTTTGTTAGAAATATGTTAGACATATTAGCCTAATAGTAAAAGCCCAAACTCATCCTACTTTTTATGCAAATAAAAGACTCGGCTTGCACATATAAAATAATTAGACTTGGGTCTATGTTATTGGATTAATATATCTCTAACAACATATTAGCCCAATAATATAGGTCCAAGCTCATCATACTTTGTGTACAAGTAAGAGACTTGACTTGCACACATAAAATGATTGGGCTTGGACCTATGCTATTAGACAAATATATCTCCAACAATCTTGAAAGAGTTACCAAGGTTAGAGCACTTAGAGAGGGACAAGTTGGGGGCACAAGTTGATACCTTCACAGTTTAGTTGGTCTCGAAAAAATTTTGACACCTAGATTAAACGAAAAACCAAAGATTTTGAAAACTTAAAATTGAAGCCAGTAACCAAAGGGTGCAAAACTAAACCAAAAATCTGATCAGTTTTGGACTCTGTCAATTAGGTCTTGCATTTTTTATAACAACTATAGAATATGGTATAGACTTGCAGGTTATATGAAAAATTCTAATTTAGACCCTAAACAATTTATGTAGCAGAATCAATGGATTTATTGCACAAGTTATGACGTAATCCAATAAACATCACAAACAATATAAATCAACCACAATGATCAAAAACCACATCAAAAGCAATAATAAAGAAAAGGCACACACATTTTTGGTTATAATGTGGAAAACTAACGAAGAACTTTCTCAATGGATAAATTATTCCTAGGATCCAATTCTTGTAGAAAATTCAATATAGGGAAAAAAAAAAAAAAAAAAAAAAAAACTATAAATAGTCTAGTCACATGATCTTTGTACAACTAGACTCTATAGAAAAATGCTCCGTTTGCTTTCCTACCACAATAGTCCCAGATCCTCTAAAACCTTCCTAAGTGAATATTCGATCTCCTCCACAAACTCTGATTTCAAGAATGGTTTAAAGCTCAGGTGTATAGGAAAACAATGGTTTTACTTGTTTTTGAAACAAAGTACAATGATGAATTCACTGTTTAAGCATAGGAAGAAGGCTTTGACAATTGAACTTTTTAGCATTGGTATGGTATGGTATGGTAGATTTTCTTCTCTCTAAAAGTCATAATAAGGTACTTTATATAGTTCCACAAATTAAGGTTAAAATTGAGCAAGAATCCTTTTTCTAGAAGAATTCGAAAATAAGAACCTGACGATTTTGCTTGAATGAACGACGAGCAAGTGACTAGAGAAATCTGTCACTTTAATTCAATTGGCCATACTACACTAATTTCAAATTTAAATCGGGTCAAATTTGTGTCCATTTTGATGTTCCAAATGTCTAATTTCCAAAGAAAAAAGTTTTATTCAGAAATTAATTATGGTATAAAAGATTTGAGTGAAAGATCATCAACTCATTGTATTTGAACAAATCAAAACCTCCTTATTTTGAGTAGCTTCTAGCCCCAACTCAACCGTAACACAGTTCTATTGATACAACCATTTATTTTTAAAAAATAAACAAAGAAGAAGAAGAAGAAGAAGAAGAAGAAGAAGAAATGAAATGAAAAATGCATATGCTCATTGCTTTATCAGATGGTGGTGGTTGTTTGCAGGGAAAATGCTTGAATTTACAAGAGCAGATAGATTTGTTTCAGGGGACAGTTCTGTCAGATTTGCCAAAGCATTTCAAAAGCTCATATGATCTTTCAGAGTACTTGTCAAAGTCTATATTTATATTATCTATAGGCAGTAATGACTACATCAATAACTACCTTCAACACAATCTGTACAATACAAGCAAACATTACCCTCCACAGCCATTTGCTCAACTCCTTGTGGATGCGCTCAGCCTGGGTTTTGAGGTTGTCTCTCTTTCTAAACTTTTTTTTTTTTTTTTTTGAGTTGATCTTTCTTTCTAAACTTAACTGGCCATCATTTCTATTATCCATATCAAAGTAATTTAATTTCCATAATTAATTTAATATAGTTTTCTTGCTCATTTAATTAATACATATATATTAATGGAAAATAAATTTGTTCAACATTTTACATCATGTAAAAGTGGTTTATCTCTCTCTCTCTCTCTCTCTCTGGATAATTCAATAATTATAACAACAAGGAAAAAGGGATTTGAAACTTGAATCATGGGTGTCAGAAATATTGATACATAGTGTGTACATGCGTGCGCATGCATTAATTGTCTGCCTTAAGATACTTTATCAAATCATAATATGGATGATTTTTTTCCTTGATTGTTCATAAGCAACAAATTTATCATTCACTCATATATCTTGCAGTTTTACATAATTTTTCATGAATTCACAGAGGCTATATAGTTTAGGAGCCAGGAAGATAGTAATGTTTGAAATCGGCCCCATTGGATGCATACCATCAATTACAAGGAAAGTACGTAATAAGCACAATGGACAGTGCGTGGAAGAAATAAATCAGATTGTCTCACTTTTTAATCAGGGACTTCCAGCATTACTAAAAAATTTGACATTCACACTTCAAGGCTCAACCTTTGTTCTTGGCCAAGCTAATTTTCTTGGCTATGATGCAATAAAACATCCTTCTAAATATGGTAAAAATAAGTTATTTTCTTCTAAGCATTCATAGTTATTGATTTACAAGCAATATAGATAATTTTCTTTATTGTTTACAGGCTTGACAGACTCAGAAACCCCATGTTGCACTACCTGGGAAAATGGGACTTCAGGGTGCATTCCACTATTGCCTCCATGCCCTCATGCATATCAACACTTCTTTTGGGATGCCTTTCATCTTACTGAAACTGTTTATTCTGTCATAGCAACCCGATGCTTCAATGATGCTTCATTTTGCTCTCCCTTCAACATTAAACAACTCATACAATTGTAAACTACACACGTTATATATGTTAAATGTATTAGCATGACATAATTATTCTAGATTATGTGATTGGTACAATTAAATTAATTTTTTTTAATGTTAGATATTAATTTTACAAGTTGCAAACCCATGCAATGCGTGAGAAAATGTAATATAATTATTTTATAAGAAGATAATGTAAAATTTGTTGGTTAAATAGTGTGTTATTTAAAAGTATTTTATATTTTTATAAATTTTTATGTACTTGAACTCGTAATGTATTTTGCATTCAACAACAATATATAGTAAATTGTAATATTTTTTTTATATAAATGGAGAAAATATTATTAAAATGATTTTTTTTTTTAAATATACTATAATCGGTAGACTAATTTAAACATCCAACAATATTAAAATAAAAATGTACACCATCATTCATGGAACACATGTAACATGTTACAATAAGTTTAAGATTTTAGCTTCTTCTTTTTTTTTTCCTTTCCAAAACTACAATCCCAAGCATTTAAAGTATATACTATACATATTCTTATGATTTCATTCAAACCGTAGAAAGTATAATGCCTATATTATTGAAACTTGAATTTTAAAGTAATTTTTATCTCCAAAAAAATTTAAGCTAATCTTTTGAATTTTTATCATTTTTATTGCTTTTTTAGGGCCCATATCTCTAATTTCTAATTTCTAATATCTATTTTGTTTTATGTTTTAGCCAAAAACTTAAGAGTGGCTCAAATAGAATAAAATTTCATACTTTTCAACCCAAAAATTAATAATAAAAAAAAGAAAAGAGAAAATTTTGAGCCAAAAACTGAAAAGGCAACTTACAAAAAGAATCAATTTAAGGTCCAATTAGTCTAAAATTAACTGAAGTGGACCGAAATAGACCAAAATCGACCTAAGTGGACTGAAATAAGCTGAATGGGACCGAATTAGTCCTAATGGGACCGAAATGGACCTACATTGGACCGAAATAGACAAATAGAGCAGAAGTTGACCGAATAAGCCAAATGAGACCGAATTGGACCAAAATAGACCAAAGTGACTCAACAGGAGCGTAGCATAATACATGTTACTCTTCAACTTTTAGATATTATATAGATACATTTTTACCATATTGACAATAGATAAGAATGTCTCATGGTCCCAAGCATGTAAACCATCATAAACCAATACCAACTACTAGGTCAAAATCTTATGGCAAATGTTTTATTGCTATTGTAACTTTTACTACAAATATTTATACAATTCCACCCGCACAACCTGATCACTGGGAGTTCGGACCACGGACCACCCTATGTTGGTGGAGGTTGATGCATGCCCAACCTTGTGCAACTAGAATTAGCAACTAATCTTTTACATTTCTTGCTCGATCATTTGTATAATTTAATTTTAATTTCTCATTCTCATCGTTAACTTGTGCATTTCTCAATAACTCCTATTAAGTTAGGCATTACCAAACCCATTCTTTCACCCCCGAAGTCAAATATTTTGCCTTATGTGGTTTCTAATTGGTAATCACATCGAGCTATAAAAAAGCTGGTTTCTGCTCAACTCAGTTGAGTTATTAGCTACCAACTCATGGCTTTCTGCATATTGGTAATATCTTGAAACCCTATTGGCACTTTTTTCTATGAAAACCCATTAGAAAATAAAGCAGTGATGCACTATTGAGTATTGGCTATTGCCTTTGCATGGAGCTACTGTGCGTGCATGACTAGAGAATCCTGACATGAGTTAAAAATTTTGAGCTATTTTTCATTAAGCAATAGGGATACAGTATGTCCCCACCTTCATTGTTCTTTGTTCTTTTCAGCCTCAATGCTCAACCAAGCTTTTAACATATTCTCAATAATCCCCTGTGCAATATGAGCAAATAAAAATTTATTGATTGACAGGAAAAATTCAACTGCAAAGGAGTGGGAGATTTGTGCACTAGATACAACATGAAAAATTCAAACTATTCTGTAAACACAAACACGGCGACACAAGAAGACCAAAAAAAAAAAAAATGAAAAGAAAAAACTCAAAACCCCAAAACATAAAAGAAAACCCCACCGATAAGAGAATAAGAAAAAAACCCAAATCTATGTGCAACTATTGTATGAAACTTCATGCCTAACAGCACATCCCTTATAACTGAAGACTGCACCGTGCCATCTTCAAGCGTGTTTCACCATGCAGAGGGTGCAAACTGCAAAGTATTTTTGCACTGTAACACAGACTGACCATCGTAGTAAGCCCATGGTTCCAATGGTCCTATTGGTTTAGTGCTAGCCCTTTTTGTCATACATACCTCTTTGTCTGCGGTGTCTGAGGCAGTACAAGCACTTGGCGTTGTTGAGCACCTTATAAGTCAAACCCCAGTTTGCATACAGATGAAAAAGTATGAGAATGTCATCCTAATTTATCACTTGCACATAGCCTAGATGGGCCAGGATTAAGAAGTGATTCTGACATCTTCCACCCCTAACAAAAAAGGAAAAAGCCAAAATGTATTTTAGAAAGAATGTATCATAACCCATAATCAGTGAATTATCATAACTACATTTGGGTTGGTGAATGAAACGTGAGTCCAAATACAAAAAAAAAAAAAACCATATAACAATAGACTTCATTCTAACTACTGCTTAATTCCTGTCAAGATCTTTGACTTCCAAAAGTAAGAATTCAGAGCTAAGGCCAGGTGCTTTTAGACAACTTCCAAGATAATTACTGAAATAGTATCCAATAGCCTGTACCACTAAAACCATTCTTTTGTTCAGAATTTTGGATACAATTCCATCTTGTTAAAATTACATTATATAGGAGTAGGACAGGTATCTAATGGGACCACCTCTCATGCAAAATTGCTTGCAACCACAACCATACTGTACTGAATACAAATATCACAATGCAGGAAAAACTTTTGCAAATTTTTTAGAAAAAAAATAGGCCCAACACTATGTTGTTTCAGAATGTAATTTATAGCACAAAATTTCATTGTAAGAGCAAAACACACTACAGATTGACAAGTAAATAGCAGCATTGAACTCAAATGAGCACCATCAAGTGGTTGTCAAACATTCTCAAGGCTTCATAGTACCTCCTGTGCAAGTGATTGAGTATAAGCCCCTCCAGGATGGAGGGGTGATTAAGAGTGTAGATGATCCAGTGTTGGGAGTCTAGCCCTTCATTTTTTGTTTTTCACACTAGCACAATTAAGTAGGCATTGCCTTGAAGGGGGCCTATTAAACTCCAGTAAATTTCTCACTTCTCTAAATTTCTTGTAACTGGTAAGCCAACCACTTCAAAAGCACCTCAAGCATAAGCCCAAAGGATGCATGCACAAAGCTCAAAGCTAACAATACTGCACATTGACACACACACTTCTCTGAGGGAAAAAAAAAGATAGTTGATTTCCACCTACCTGCTCTGCAGCTTTGCTCTTGAAAATCCCATATGATTTTGAGACCATCTTACATGACTCTGACATATGAGCCTCAAGATCAGTAGTTGCCAACACAATATCTGAATAGTTACTATACTCCCTCTGCTTCTGAGAACTAGATTGACTCTCATTTGATGATTGTACAAAATGCAGAAGCACGTGAGCCTGTTATACAAGGTTAACTAAATCTTAAACACAAAACATATGAGGAAAAAAAACTCATGATTAGTGTAACCAATACAAACAAAGATGAGTGAGAAATCTCACATGGAATGCTGCTTTTAGAATGTCATCTGACTTTGCCTGATCTTTGAGCAATGCATATACTTTACCTTTTGATGGATTATATGTCACAATATATCTCTCTTTCTGTCACCAATCAAGAGGACATAATGAATACATACAAGAGAGACACAGCTAATTAAGCAAAAGAAACTACTTAATCCATGAGAGCAATTTCCTTGAAATTTTTTTCTTCCCAAAAAGGAAATTACCTTGAAGAGAGGCTCTATGGCAAGATATTCACCTGGGTCTTGGAAAGCATCATTAAATCTTGGCCCTGCCAAACAATTGCAAAAAAATTCAGATTGAACTCCCAGGAACAAGAGGACCAAAATCAAGTGGGAAATCTTGCAATATGGTTACTCTCACATACCAAGAACAAGAGGCCTATCTTTCAACCAAGGAAAACTGAATATGTTTTCGTTCAAGTTCCCCTCTCGCAATGAGGGGACTCGTCCTGCAAATAGAAAGAAAGAATGATTAAGTCATTACACATTATAATATACACTTCTCATGCTTATATAGGGGACTAGTCTGCTTCATTTAGGATACCATGAAGAGACCATCAGATATAATTAAAAAGAAAAAAGGAGGAAAAACTCTGCCTCTAAAGTAGGCCACTTATGGTGAGTTAGGAACCTGTCTTAAGGAATGAATCAACTGCCACAGTGAATCTTGCTCGGTTCAATGTGTGCAACTCTACAGACTTAACCTGAAGGAAAATATAAGTGAAATTAGCCTTGACTAATTCAACTTACACAAACACAAGGGACGTGAAGAAGCTGTAATAAACATTGTATCCTTCTAACCAATCTAACCTCTTGGTAAGAACTGAAGACATATCCACACGAAAGTAAAGCAAATGTAGTAACCAAGGACGGATTTTTTCTTGAGATCATTATGCTCATCCCAGTTCCCAGCTTCACAAGACAAAATTTTTACTAGCAGAAATTAGTACAATGGAGGAGAAGAAATTAGTACATACTAGCAGCACACATGATACAGGCCTACTTTTCCAGCTTACCATTGACAGTTTGACACTGTCACATTTAGTCATGAATGATATCATTTACGTAAAAATGCTAACATATATGTCCATATCGTTTACTCCTCTTGTCCCCCAATATAAATTTTTTGAAATGGCATGACAACTAATGAAAAGGTAAAAATACAGTAATCTTCTTAATATCCTAATAAAAAAATTCTAATCAAAATTTTTTTAATGGAAAATTACACGTGCACCCATGGGTTTTGAAGCAATGAACGCACCCTCTTCCCACACTTGTGAGAGGAGGAAGTGCCATTTGAGCTTGGGCTCATTGGCAAAATGGCATTTACTTTATATTGAAGGTGACACAACTTCTGATAAGAACCTTGTTTGCCTTTTTTTTGTGTGTGTGTGTGTGTGGGGGGGGGGGGGGGGGGGGGGGGGGGGGGGGGGGGGGGGGTTGTTGGTGTGGTTGTGGGGAGATGAGAATAATATAGGGAACTGAAGTTCCACTTTTGGAAAGTTTCATATATTGATCAACCCAAAAAAAATAGGTTAGCATCTATTGTGGGATGGAAGCATATATGTGGGATGGAAGCATATGATTTCTATAATGCCAGAGGCATATGACAAATGCAAGCTTTGTTCATTCCGTATTTCCACACAACACGACACACACACAAAGTTTAGTTAAAGTTACAATTAGTATAATTCTAATCAGTATTCTTTGACTTGATAAATTTTCATTAGATGAGTATTATGACAAAACAACTGTTTCCATCAAGATGATCAAAGATTAAGACTACCTCATATATAAAATGTTCATAACTATGGTTCTCTATATTTTATTAGATACAAATTACATGGCTTGATGAATTGGATGATAGATAACATTTGATGGATACAAAATTTGGTGTGTGTGGGTGTTAATCAAAAAGTGATCATGCAACTTGATGGTGGATGACGTAGGACAGAAGCTGCGATGGGCTTCAATACCAATTTGATGCAATATTTTTAAGAAATTCAACACTAAATTAGGTTCTTTGTGAGCTGTTAGACTTAAAAGATTCTTGAATGGGTCAAGGTTACAAAAGGTTTGAGTGGGTCACAAAAAATTGAATCTTGAAGGAACTCACTGGCATTTTGTTGTTCAAAACTTTAAATTAGATGAAAAAAAAAAAAAAAAAAAAAAAGGAAAGATAAACCCTAGATAATCCATACCTTAAAGCTTAAGAAAAGCTGCTAGAATTTTATTTGATTATAGTCTGAATCTTTAAAGCTTACATAAAAGCCTTTATATAAACTATTCCTAATTATTGTAAAACAAAGACTAGGATTCCCAAACAAAGAAGAAAAATAACAGTTAAACTAAGTAGGAAAGACAAAGAGAACTCCAAAAGCTATATAACCTAGATCACAACAAAATAAGACTCGATTCAATTTAGACTAGCTAATCAAGATCAAAAGAGTTATAAGTATTCGAAGTGGGGCTGACAATAACATTCCCTATCAGTGGTATTGTCAAAATGACAATCCAACTAAAAGTTATTAAATGGTATAACATAACTAGGAGTCAAGTCCAGTGTAATTTGAACCTAATCTATATAGACATATGCCAAGGTACTTATTAAAACAATCTATGCCAAGATAATAAACTGAAATTCAGACTCAATTTCCCCCACTTGATATTCTCAAAAAAAAAAAAAAAAAAAAAACCCCTCTTGAACCCATTAATTGAAAAACAAAATCTAAGCTCCTTTCTGTTGAAAGGCAACCCAATTACAATTGTTTGCCATACAAAAAATTTTTACTTTGCTCTACATAATCATTTAATACTATAGAATCCTATTTGATAGTTTGACACATGAATCAATGAAAAGGTTATGGCTGCCAATGATTGAATGCTGTAACAAGGAAAAGACCATGTAGGAGGAAAAACAATTTGTTAAGAGAGAATAAGAAGCCTATATTACAAGCTCAGACCTATTTCAGAGAGTACTTATGTTAGACGTAATGGTGTCAAAACAGTGTTTTGGGCCCACAAACCCATGTCACTATAAATTTCATTTGATAGACCCATCTCACATTCCTAGTTATATAGATATCATAATGCAAAACTAGAAAGAGGAGTTTAATAAGCATACCAGATCTGCAACATTCCCAACACATTCTCCTTTAGCAGTTACATCCCCGATGTTTTCTCCTATGGCAAAGGCTTTGTAAATTGCTGTACGAGTTGATGTTGATGTTACAGCAGCCACACTCTGAAAGCAAATAGTAAAGAATATGAGAGCTCACAACTGACATGGCCATGATAGATTGTGTAATGAAAAAACCATCAAACCTTTACTACGTTAGCAGCACAAGCCAAAGGAAGAAAAAGGTGTGGCACGGCTGCAGTTGCCAACTCCACACCGAGACCCAACTCCATAAAGAGATCACTTGCAAATCGTAGCTGTAACACATAATTTTGGGGAGATGGAAGGTATTATAAGCTGGGAGATGTCAGATTGAAAATTGGACTGCCAAATTGAACAAAACAGCTATTAATTATACCTGTTTTAAATCATAATCAAACTTCTTTCCTTGGCGGGCAAAAAGCATTTTCCCAACACGACCAGCACCATCCTATAAATAATGTAAATTTACCTTCATGAACACATTGCGAATTTTCCAATAAGACCACAATCAATCTCAACAAGAAGAGCTTGAAAGTAATTAAATAAAGCAAGACAGGGAACTAAATTGCAGTCAAAATGGAACCCTTTCTGGTACTGCTTCCTAAAATATTCCAAATGCAATTGGCTGTCAGCATAAAGTTTAAATTACCAGTAGTCTCCAGCATAAAGAATTTTTATTCCTCAATGTAGATGAGTAAAATTTTGGGAATAGTAACAGTGGAACACTCAAACGACAAGCTACTGTAACAAACAGAAGCCCATTGACAAATAATGTTCATTTTCTAATGATATAAATAAGAACATTATATAGCAGCAGTTCCTCATTTGTAGAACTTTAGACACATTATAATAAAACAGCCATATTCCATTAGAGTCTTTAATTTCCTTGAAAAATGCACCCTTGTGGAGTGGACTACTCAGCTCAACAAAGGCTTACTTCCAAATATTCAGGGTTGGCTACCAAGAAGCTTCAATGGCATTTATCTCTATCTAGAGCCAAACTCTCCAAATCACATAGCTCTCCTAACTGTGTCTACTCAATACTCATGTCCTCATTGACCTTGTTTCCTTCATTTACCTTCAATCATGGCACACCTATACACTTGTGCAAGAACAGGTCTTCGTTGCATATGGGCAAACCAACCATCAGATAAATGTCAATAGAACTAGTTAAATAGTTCACTGAAAGCATGAGATGTGATACTAAATGCCCTTGGTTAAAAAACAACAACAAAGCCTTAGTCCCAATTTTTTTGGGGTTAGCTATGAATCCTCAATAGATTAGTCAAGTTCGACGCCACATGTATTCTTTTCCTCCATTCTATTCTATCTGAAATCATACTCTCTGTCACTTTCTTAATTGACATGTCCTTTTATACCATTTCTATTAATGTTATTTGGTCTTCCTCTACCCTTTTTTTTTCTCGACTTGAATCAACTCACTCTTTCTTATAGGTGCATTAGTCGTTCTCCTTTAAATATGACCAAAGCATCTTAAGCGGCTCTCCCTCATCTTTTCATCAATAGGGGTCACCCCTATCTTTAAGTAGATTTCTTCATTTGAAATCCTATATTTCCGTGTATTTCCACTTATTCATCTTAACATTCTCATCGTTTTATTAATGTTGCTTCTTATCAGCCCAACATGTAGTACCATAGAGCATAGAGGGTCTTATAGGCTTATAGCAATCTTATAAAATTTTCCCTTTAACTTGAAATGTACTCTAATCACACAATACCACAATACTCTTGATACGCTTTTCCATCGACCCCACTCTTACCCTATGATTCACATTTTCTTTAATCTCTCCATCTTTAAGAATTATTAATCCAAGATATTGGAAACTCTCTCTTTAGTTCTCTTGACCATCAAGTCTTACCCTCTTTAGGAGCCCTTTCATATACTTTCTCCAGGTCAATAAAGAACATAAGAAGATCTTTTCAGGCCTCTTTTTATTTTTCAATTAGATGTCTATGTCAGAAAATAGCTTTCATGGTAGATTGTCCAATCATAAGCCTTGTGTATTCATTGTGTAGAGGTGTTTTCTATATGCTTTTGGTGAGATTTTTATGTATATGAGGTGAACTTGTTTTGTTTGAGTTGTGGTTTTTGCTCAGTATGTGCTGTAGTGGTAGGTGTGACCTCCAGTGTATTTGAGTTGTTTCATTTCTGTAAGAGTTGTGTTTACTACTCAGTAGGTTTGTAACTGTGTCTTGATTAATGAAATTTCTCATTCACTAAAAAAAAGCATAAATAAAGATCCTCCAACGCATCGAATTCAGTTGTACTTCAAAGAATGAAACTCTTGGTAAATAGTGCATATATCAGATGTCATGTCATACATCCAACGGTAACATGCCATTTAAGATAGTTTGAGCCACTTATTTGCATGTGAACTTCAATATGGGTCATGCATACGATCTTGCGAAACTAGTACACAGGAAAACTTGTAGCTTTATTCATTTTGAAAAATGGATACTATCTTGTGAAATGTAACATTGTGTTCACCTTGAGAATCCAGTTAATAGCAACAACGCCAGGAGTTGCTTGGTTTCTAGAGACTCCAACTGAACTCAAAAGTGTTTGCGTTGCGAAAACACCCATTGCTCCACCGAAGAAATGCTACAATGAATAACGATAATCATTAGTACAGCATTTAAGAGCACCAAAATTCTTGAATCCCCACTGGCTGGTATTAAAACATGAAGTGCTGCATGTTCAGTTCTTTTTATTTAATATCTAGTTCCCCATTCCCGTATGAGTCCACCGTCATTCCAATGTTTCACTGAAAAATTACCTTCAAAGCTCTCCACTTCATAAACGGAACATATGAAGGAGAGACACTATCAGGGAAACCTTCTGGAACCACATAGGATCTAAAAAATGACATCAAATCCTGCACCAAAAACAAAGAAATAAAATTCAACAGATGCGCCACATCACAAAGTCTCCGTTCTAGTGCATTTAATAATTATAGCACACCAACCATCCATTCTTTCCATCAAATTTTCTTCATTAAATAGGTTCACGATTTGACTTTGATCATTATGGACCAGTGTCAAGATCTAATCCTCAACATGGAAACCTAATTTTAACTAACAATGAAAACCGCTGCTTTAGTGAGATTATATGAGCATGAACATCATAAGTGGATATCTAGCAACAATTTTAAATTTTTATTATTTTTTGATAGGTAAGAATTCAATTTTATTGATAAAGAAAGAAAACCATGTGCTCACAATGATGAACACAAATGGACCAAGCAAAAAGAGTACGAACAAATAAAGATTTTAATCGATCCAAAAAGCATTCAATATCCTCAAACGAATGGCAATTCCGCTCCTTCCAAAAAATCCACATCAAACAACACAGCACCAAGTTCCACATATCCGAACCATGCTTCCCGAAACGATTCTTAATTTTTTATAAAACCAATCCTAAAGTCAATAAGTATTTTTTTTTTTTTAATATATATATATACTTTTACAGATATAATAAGACTTGAACCAATGGCATCCATTTTATGATGATTGCTTCTATCCATCAGGTCAAAACACCAATACCAATAAGTAGGCTTGCCTCGATGAGTTTGATCATTATGGATGGATAATCAAAATCGCGTTCTATACATGCAAAACTAATTTTAACTAACAATGAAAACTACTCCATTATATAAGCATGGACATCATAGTGGGATATTTAGTAACCATTCTTAATTCATAACTACAATTCATGAAGTTAGTAAGCTATATTTACATAAGGTTAGGTTCAAATTAAATTTGGTTTAACTTTAAGCAACGTTACACCACTTCATATTTATTAATTGAATGCAAATTTTGACAAATTCACCGTTGAATTACATTAGCTTTGCATATTCTCCATTCTTACCAAATTTCAAGATGATCGAATATCAATAACTATTTTATCAATCAATTGTTTAAATTCAAGTTTTTACAGTTTATGCATGGAATGGTAAATAATATTTGATTGGCATAATATAGAAGTGAACCTCACGAGGAGGTTGAGGAGTGTTCAAAGTGAGAGCGCGAATGGAGGCTTTGTTGAAGGTTCCAGAGAGTGCGTCTTTTTCTGCCACGTAGTTCCATCTGCGGCCGTCGATTTCCTCGGAGCAAATCAACCTCAAGCTCGAGTTCACATACTCGTCCTCCACCAGACCTAGACTCGACCTCCGATTCTCCGTCGAGTCAACTAAAGAAAGCGGCGGTGGTGTCTCTGGCTCTGTTGAATTTGGATTAGAAGAAGCGAGATTCGCGCTAATACGCAGCGTTTCGCGGACGAGGAGAGTCTGCGCCATTGAGTTCGTTTGGGATTGCTTCAATTTGATCGGAGGAGGAGTAGTCGCCATTGTAAAATGAGTCTGTGTCAGTGTGCGTGTGTATGTGTTTTTGGTTTATTGGTAGTTTACACGGTTTGATTTGAAGGAAATGAGAGAAACAGAAAGAGGCATTGGTTGTAACGGTTTGATTTGTATTTCGTTACTGCACACTTTCACTTCACTTGACTTGGGCCAGCCTTCTTTTCTATTTATGTATTTATTTACAGTTTTTCCAGCTTATGAACAACTATTTAAAGTTTTAATTTTTTTTTTTTTTTTAAGTTATAAACTTATAATCATATTTTTGCTCAGCTAAGTTAATAGCATTTACATCTGTGTTTTTAAAAACTATACATATTTTAGTTAAAAAAAATAAATAAATAAAAGCTATTTTTATCTATTTTAACAACTATTTTTACAACATACACAAAATCTCAATTTTTATTTTAATATACAACTTATTAAAATAATATAAACTATCTCATCAAATAACATAAACAATTTATTTCTCTCTTCGTATCACCAAAAAAAAAACTCCCTCTCATCTCTCCCATCTCACTCTCTCTTCCTCCATATATCAAACTCACACATCCAGCAACTATCACCAAATCTAACAATCCCACCACCGCCAGCAACCACCTATTAAAACTCAACCAAACCACCAAAACCCAACCATCACCACTACCACTGAAACACCATTGAATCAAAAAAACAAAAAACCACCACCACTACCAAAATTGAAAAATAAGAATCAACCACCACTATTGGAAGCGCCGAACCACAACCAACAATGACCATAGAAGCTCAACGCCAATCTACAACCACCCAAACTGCCACCCATAATCGCAAGTGAGAGAGAGTGAGAGGAAGAGAGAAGAGTGAGAGTAAGAGTAAGAGAGAAGAGAGAAGAGAGAGAGTTTGAGAGTGAGAAGGACTAAGCTGAGAGATAAGTTAGAGAAGAGAGAGATAAAGTAAATAAAATATGAAATTTTAAGTTTACAACCCATATGCATTTGAAAATATAAGTAGTTATTGTTCATAATTGCTAAAAAAATTAAAAATTTTAACAATACCCAACCAGGTAAAACTCAACTTACGCATGTATGGTTGTAAAATAGCAACTATAGAGGTTTTACACCCCCAATGCTAATGTTCTAATAAACGTATAAAAATAAGCTATCTCAAACAAGCACTAAATAATTGCATAAATTATCTAGTAGAAAAGCTAATCTTATTATGTGTGCATTTATCATCAGCTTATTTAGCTTTTTGTTAAAATTTTTTGCTAAAAGTGTGTTAAGTATATTTATATTTTGAGGGAAAAAAAAAAGTTAAGATTTTGAAAAGTTGAACAAAAAAACTGGTGCGAAACACATACACAAAAAGAGTCTAAACTATCCAAGAAACAACAATAACCATTAACAAGTTCCAATTCAACTATATTACAGATCTCTTGGAGAGTATATGTCTATACGGTATGAATCGTATGATATTCTAACACTAGTCAAAGAAGTGTATGAACAATATCAATGGCATGTAATATTATCATGATCTAGAATTTTAAAAACGTTAGACACGTTTACGCTATATTCAAAGAGAGCTAGCTAGTCACAATTGTGCTTCCACTGATTGCCACACAACACACAATCCACACACTTCCTTATCTCTTTCACTTAAATGTCTGATGACTTTGTCAGGGCCAATGTTGTGCTATGTGAAGGTCCGTTTTTTACTGTGTCTAGGCCCAAACTGAGGTGAGGATCTCGGGGCCTTTTTGTCGTAGTTTAAAAGGACTAGGCTTGGTTAACCGCAGCTAAAAGGGCTATTTTAAAACCAAGTGGTGTACAGAGCAGGAATCCTACAATACATATAAACTAGCAAGCGAGAACATATGTATTGAACAATAAGGAAAACAACAAAAAAGAAAGGAAGACAATGTAAATAAACAGTACGCGAATAATTATCAAGGATTCTTAGACCCATATGAAATATCTTATTATTTCTCTTAATTATGAATTGCAATACGTTCACTAAGTCATGATACAAGGTCCAAATAAGTTCAAAAATTACAAATTTAGATGGCTATCTAAGCCTCTAACACTTGCAAAGTTTGAATCATTTTGAATCCAAGTATGTACTAGTGGCTGTTTCTAGGATATCGGGAGACATTTCCTTACTTTCTTTTGATTTTCACAAAGTTTTCTCAATGATTCTATTATAACTTTACTATTGCTAAATGCCCTTCAATGCTGACTACCTTCCCCTTTTATAGCATCGTTCTAGGGTCTCGGGGTACTGAGATTCCCCTTTTTTGCTTCTCTAGGTACTAGAGCCCGTTTTGTGCCTATCACTCAAAAGGCTGAGCCTTTCCCTTTTTCTTATAATTCCTTCCTTTTGATGTTGTTTCTTTGAAAGCCCACGGCTGACTTTCCATTCCGATATGCTTAGGGAGCTGTTCTCAACTTCACGTTCCTCAAATCTTCTTACCTTTTCAGACTCAGCTTTCGATTGTCCTCCCTCTTTGTCATTTTTCCTAGGTGAGCAAAATCCATTTCTGCTGGGTCGAAGGTCTTCCCTACCATTTCCCTTTATAGCTCCTCATTCCGAGTTCCCTAAGGTACCATGAATGGTTGGTCTAAGCTTTCTGTATTCCTGCTGTGTTTTTGGGTGCTTGAGAAGGAAATATCTGCCCTTCGTTTCTTGCATTTTATTGGTATTCCCTTTGAGCTATCTTGATTTTACCTGGCTATGCTGTACGTCTCGGGGATCTCGGGTTTTGTTCTTCTACTAGACTCTCTTTGGTCCTTTGATCTGGGCTCTTTTTCCCTTTGTTTCATGGGCTCTATAACCTGCCCATTCACGAATCTTGAGCTTCAAACCTTTGGGCCTATCATCCTTTTCTTTTGTGAGCTCAACTTCTTTAATTTTTACTTTCCATGGGGTTGGTTTGGTGTGATATTTCTTTAGGCTTTGTGTTATGATTTTTTGAACCTCAACACACTACAATACCCCAAAGCTCCCAAAGACACGAATTGGCTCTCATGTATTGAATATGTTACACTCCATTTGTTTTAATGTTAATATTTTCAAGATAATGACTAATTTTTTAAAAAGAGTATTTTGGAAAACTTTCATTTTTTTTTATTTTTATAATGACATTGAAAATGAGTTAAATTTTTTTTTTTTTAGTATTTGATATGTACAAAAAATTATTAACATTTTTTGTATAATTTAAAAATGTATAACATGTATATTGTATAAATCAACTAATGTAATCAATTTAAATTGAAAAACAAAGTATGAATTCAATTAGGATATTAAAGTTTTATTGGGTTTGTCTCAAATTTCACATATTAAACAGTTTTTTTTTTTTTTAAGAATCATATTAAACAGTTAATGTTTGACATATCAAAAGTTCTATTAGACTTATTACGTGTTTCAAGGTTAAATCATAAGAATTTTCTTCTGCTAGTACAAAATCTAACGTAAACTGTTGGCATGAATATTTAGATATCATCTTCATATGGTTCAAAAGAAAATACTTAGATCTTTATAAACAAAAACACACAATTGGATAGGGTATTTTTTTAATAATGAAGGATAGATAAGCATCTAGGCATCTAGCATAAGATATTTATTTCTGGAGAGAGAGAGAGAGAGAGAGAGAGAGAGAGAGATTTCTATCTCTGTGGCTTGATTTTTTTTTTTTTTTTTTTTTTTTTTTTTTTTTTTTTTTTTTAACTTTACATTTCGGTTAGCTTTGTTGCTTACTTTGGCTTGGTTTTGTGATTTGGCTCCGAAGTGTTGTGTATTTTACTTTGTTAAGGATTTTGATCATTTACACCTTAACTTTGTGAAAGATAATAACATACAAGCGCATTGTAAAACTGTTAAGCCATTGCTTTTGTAAATTGAGAGAGAGAGTTATTTTAATTGGGTTTGATGCAAGGTAGCCGATACCGTCCCGGTTGGTATGTACCGTACCGGTGCGTATATCGGTATCGAAATATTAACATTTTGTACTGGTTTAAATATTAGCCGTATTGGCCATACAGGCTAATTTTAGACAATATCGGCGGGTACAGAAAAAAGTTTTTTTTTTTTTTTTATTTATAGTTTTGTAATTTTTGTAAAGGCAAAATTATAATTTATTTGCATTAAATTATTAGTATTATTTGTTTTTTTAGTATGCAATGAACAATTAAATTTTCTATTTTTTATATTGTTTTTTTTTCTTTTAATTGATGCTAAAATCTAAAACTATGAATAATTTGTTCTGAATTGAGGTAATATTTTATGGTACAGCCATTGTATCATTGTTGTAATTCCCTACTTTAATTCTATTAGTGGAGGTAATTGCACAGCAATGAAAGGGGACAATAAGATGCTCCAATCGTGAATCAATTTTTTTTTTTTTAATGATAATTTGATAATTACAATGGGAAATGAGGATTTAAACCTTGATGTTTTTGTTAGAAATACCAAAAAGTACCAGTTAAAATACGATGCTCTCTCCGTTAATTGTGTAACACTCGAAGCCAGAGCTAGGAACTCCTTTGATGAATAAAAGTATGAACCAAGTATGAGGAAAGAAAAGAATTGACTATGAAAGAAAAGTAAAAGTAACATTCGTGATCAGTTTTCAGTCTCTTTAGAAATTGTTTCTAACGCAACATAAGTAATCAATTCGTCTGTGGATTTTAAAGCTAAAGATCAGATCCTTGATTATTTCCTCACCACAAAAAAATAAACTGTAAAACAGATCAAATTATTTAGAATTAATATCACATTATATTATATATTACTTCACAAAACTTGTCTAACTTCACTTTACCAAAAGGCTTAGGAAGGCACACTTAATGTACATCACTATTATGTCTTCTACTTCTGATATTATGTCTTCTACTTCTGACTATCAGAAACAAGCAACACTTTAAGTTCCTATCTCTGCCTTTATGATCCATATAAAAACAAAAAACCAAAAGAAAGATAACCTATTTTATGTAGGTAAGGACTTCACTTCCAACAGCAAAATTGTGAGCCTAAACCTACTCATGATTTTTGTTTAACTCAATGCCAAGGCTCGTGGTTATTGATGGGTGGTTTACGGCGACCCATTCCCTGATAATCCTTGTGCATCAGGTTCACAATCTCTTTGGTTGCCTGAAGAAGCCATCGAGCTTCATGATCTCTCTGAGAAGTATGGTTCGTCTCTATAGAGGCTGGCTTATTGTCAGACCTTGAGGAACTCTCCAAGTTGGCTTTGGTTGAAGCTGCCTTGGAATCTTGAGAGTTTTGAGGTTGAGCCGGCTTACTCCTAGGAATTCTGAAGCTTGCAGACTTCGATGACTTTGGCTCCAACTTGTTCAGATTGTTCTGGTGGGAAAATGAACTAAATTAGTATCAAGTTGGAATACTTAAAACTGAAGTCGACATGACATATGTCCTAAAATTATTATATATCATTATCGTGTCCTATTTAATGGACTAGAGTATTGGGTGGAAGCTTTATAACAATGCTGTCCAACTTCTATAAATTGTTGATATTTGCAAGGAATTGATTATAACATAAAAGTTGTTCCTAAAAAGTATGTCAAGATTCATCAAATTAAGCATATATATGTTACGTAATTTCTGCACATTTTCACTTTACATAATTTTTTTTTTTGAAAAAAAGGAATCTAAAAATTGCATATTAATTTGAGTACATGTTTTTGTGAAGGGAGAGAGAGAGAGAGAGAGAGAGAGAGAGACCTGAGCATTCACTTTATATTGAGAGCAGTCAAGAGGCTTCTTCGAGGCGTCACTGTCCTTTCCTGCAGTCACAGAACAAATATTCATAACGAACCATGAAATTTAGCTTCTTTGCCCACAACTCAGACATCGCAAAATTTAGTTTCAATATTGTTAGAGCAATATAATTTCCTTTGTAAGATGTGGAATATTAAATTATTGTAATTCACATAAACTGGAACATCTTAATATATACAAGCATCAAAATAACATTCCTTCCGACAACAAAATTTTTCGATTATGTACATACAAGTATGGTATCCACAGATATGTTCACCATGACATCGATCTATCAAGGCTAAAGGCAAAGAAAGGAAACTTAAAAGGGTTTTCAACGCTAGCTATTCAATTATGTGTTGGAGAGTGGTGTTTAGGCCCTTGATAATCAGCATTGAAAGCTACAAAACCAGCGACTCTGTACTTCTTAGGAGTTTTATTACTATCTCCCAGTTTACATTTTACTTTAAAATCCCCCTTCACTTCAAGGTCAGAGTTTCCATCGAAATGGGTTGCACCTGAAATCTCTGAAGTAGTGACATCTTGCTCCTCAATCTCTTTGCTCATCAGTACTTTGTGGACTGCCATTTTCCTTCCTCCAAGCCCTATTTTCCTCAAACCAGCAGTGTTAACACCATCCAGAAGTCCCTGTAATTCAAACTCTTATATACTTTAGTTAATCAATTTTTACCAAGGAGAATACATATATATTATGCTAGCTATAACAAGCCTAAAATAACAAACCTATACCTTTTGAACCCCAACATTTTTTCTTGTAGCCTCAAGCGCTTCTTCACCTACAAATTGAGGTTAAAAGTTAAAACAAAATCATCTCAAAACTTTGGTATATATTTTGATAATTTTCAACAAACTAGTGGAGAAGAAAGCACTCTTGACTTTACCTGGATGAGAGTATGCAGAAGAGTTCCTAAGGGCATGCATGACAAAGAGAAGCCCTAGTAAAAAACTCGTAAACCTTGTGTGCACCATATTTGTGTGTTTCTTCTTTTTTTCCTTAGTTGTGAATGTATGTTGTTCAACAACAGAAAGAGAGGAAACTTAGAAAACATAAGTGTAGGTTTTATAGAGATTTCAAAGCCAAGTCAAAGCTAGATAGGGTTCCTACACCTGGTCACATAAAATATTAGTACATAGCCCCTGGGTTTGCGCAAAGCCTGGGGAAGCTCAATGAAAACAAATAATTAAATTAATGGATCACTTAATTTACAGAAAAGAAAGACAAAAACAGTGGTCTAACTTCAGAAGTTGAAAGTGGTTTTTAGTAGTATAAGAAAAATGGTATGTACAGTACAATGTTTTTTCAAGTATTGGTGTCATATCCAAGATTGTTACATCTACTTTTTCTAATCAAAGATTAATAGTTGAAATGAAATCAATTGTATTAGCTAGCCAAATGGTTTTTCAGGGTGTCTGTGGAATTGGTTAAATAAATGGTAATATGGCTTTTGGATGGAAGGAATGGGTGAAATTGCTTTGCACTTATCTTCTGCCATGCATGCAACGTGGATGATAATATGGTGGACCAAATCTTTTAAAGGGTTTTCAGTTTAGAATATATGTATTGGAGCTTTCTGGAATAGGAAAAAAAAATTAATTAGGTGCAGAGCCACGAATTAATTAAGAATGCAGTATGGTGAAGACGTGAGATGTCTTACTCATTTTTCTAATCAACTACGAACTTCAAATTGCTGGCTTGGTGGCTTAGTCTAATTGGCACTTTCATGTTCAAGAGAGAGTAATTTTAATAAAAATTAAAAGAAATCTCACTTAGGTTATGGCATAAAATGTTCACATTCTATTATTGTTTGATGAGAAAATCAATGACAACTTATAAGATTATGAAAAATGTTATGTCTATAGCAATATTGTTTTTTCCCCTCTTTTAAACTGTTTTCTTTCCTCAACAATCAAATGCGTTCATTTGCCTCATACTTTTTCTCAAGCCAAGTTTTTTATTTATACACAAATGGTTTTAGCATAACTTTGTTTTTGACTAATTTTGATTGAGACTAAATTGGTAAGACCAACTCGAACTACTAATAGTTGAGTAACTATGTTGGTATTACTGTCTAGTCTTCAAAGAGTTATAAAACATGCTTTCAAGCTCAACTAACTTCCTTTAAAGTAATTACACTACTGCAACACACCTTGTTAATTAATAGAGTCAATCCTGGCAAAGATCTAAGTCAGAGATTCGGTCCACAGTGTGAATTTCTCATATATTAGGCATGAGTAAAAGAATGCGATAGCTCTGGCGGATTATTCTCCCATTGGATGCCCTATTTCTGTGGAACACTGTCGAAAAAGAAACGAATGGGATTGCTGATATGGTCTACTAAGGGATCTTTTTTATATATATAAAAACAAATTTTAATTTATAGGTTATAATTCATGCTAATTAATTACTCTTTATTATCAAGCCAAAATATCAATTAATTTTTTGTATAAATAAAATTTAAACTCTAAATATTTTATTTGACCAAAAAAGTTTATACTAATTGAACTAACCGTAAAATATACACATACACACACACACACATATATATATATATACCTCCTTTGGTTTGATACAATTTTACAAATATGACATCCTGAGTTTTCAATTTTTTCTAACCCTACATTTTCATTTTATAGTAGCATATTTTATTAATAATTATTATAAGTAATTACCTATATTCACTCTCATTCGAATGATTAATGAAAATTAATCAAGAATAATGAAAAGCTAGGTTTGTGGTTAAAGAAAGAGAGAGATGGGGTCACTTGCATCCCATATAGAAATGATTAATAGAACAACATAACAAAAAGGATTAGGAAATTTGAAAGTAGTGGAATCCGAGCATTCATCCCAATATGAATCCGGATTTCTCTGTTTTTTTTCCCAGGAAAGTATATTCAGATGTTCAACACCCAAATTTATTGAACAGCCATCTTCACATTGGGATGACAAAAGAAATTAATTAATTCTTATGCAGATATTCAACATCCAAATTCCACACGACTCCACTTTTACAAGAACTAGTCCAACCAGCATCTCAACTTCCACTTTTTTTTTTTTTTTTTTTTGAGCAAGAGACCTCGTCTTTCATTTAATTATCAAAGACATAATTATTTCAATTAACAAAAGTTAAGGTAAATTGGTGTTCTTAATCTAGTTTACCTGCTATAACACACTTTCTTTGTCCTCCTGAGGCTGAGATACCCCTTTAACATCTGATCTCCAACCATGGTAACAGTACTATACACTTCAAATCCCAATACCTGTAATGAAGTGAACTCAAATAAATGATAAATCGGGCAAAACTGTTATGGAACTTTGACACTCCACACTAATGTTGCCTTTAGAAAATAATCTATAATGTTGTTAGCTTGCCTCTTGGCCTTCAATTAATGCTCCCTTAAAATAGTAGAAGCTAAAATAAAACCACATAACTTGTCAACCGCAACGAATGTGACTTCTCCAGACCAGAAAAGGTGAGTCAATATATTAAATCTTACTTTGAGCATAGGCTTTTGTAGGGATTGAGTTTGAGCGCTATTCCTTGGAGGAAGTAGACTCAAGCCCAGCTAGCCCGATACAATAAATTTGTAGAGAGCGGGTTAAAAGGGCCGGGTTTTAGCGAATGGACAGCGGTTAGTATGGCGTTCATGGCAATCAAACTAAAATGAACCGGGTTTTATGAAGAAAGTTTATTCTTGGCTCAATTTGGTGAGCTCTTTTCCAGGGAGGAGGACCAGTTAGCCTCTTCCTTTTCTTTTTTGGAAAAAGCCCCATTTTTAGAAGAGTTTCTTACATTATATATCTCTTTTCAGTTGATCCTAACCCTACATTTGTCAACTAGGCAGGTCACTACTCGAGTGCTTGTCCCATCAACCGTTTTTCCATCCTTCTGTGAGTTGCAGCTACCAAGGCCGCAGTGTTCAGGAGTCATTTCCTCATTAATGCGGCCAGAACGCCAACGGTGGGCATTTAATGTGAAGGTGACAGTTTGCCTTGGATTTGATCCTCCACCATCCTCCCACGATCGGCACATTATACTTGTTCTTTCTCTTGGGGTGCTCTGGAAGGCTGCCTTTGATGGGGCGCTGAC
Source organism: Quercus gilva (assembly GCA_023621385.1). Classification (NCBI taxonomy): domain Eukaryota; kingdom Viridiplantae; phylum Streptophyta; class Magnoliopsida; order Fagales; family Fagaceae; genus Quercus; species Quercus gilva. The sequence continues at coordinate 62,029,711 of CM042474.1, read as the reverse complement.
TCTCCCTTCCCTGTTCGGGGTCGGCCGAGGACATAGTTGTCCTCGGCGGTCCTCCTAGGTGATCTGAACTTTTTCACATCATCCTCAGAAGTTTCTTCCTCTTCGGCATGGGTCTTGGGCTCGGTACGAAGTGGGCTGGGATTGCCTAATTCCATGGCCCCACAGCTTTGATAAAAACACAATTTGAGCTAAACTATCTATCATTTACTGAGGTAGAGAATAAGTCATTCACAACAACTTCTTTCTTACCTTCACGAAGATATCAATATCTAGATAAGGCATAACATTGGCTGCTTTCTCTCTTCTAGACAACTCTGCTTGCATCTCTGCAAATTTACAAAATAGTATGCATGTGAGTCTTGTATTACAAAAACTGATTATGTGAAGTACACCAACCATAATACTATGAAACATTACAGTTGACAACAATATTAAAAAATTCAAGTACTCTAACGGAATTTGAAAGAGAGAATTCTTGTTTGGAATTCACATCCTTTCTCATAGTGTGGAAATTCATAAAAATTACCAAAATTTAATAGTTAAACCAAATTTTATTTTTGGTACTCTAACATCAAAGCATCGAATATTTTTTTATAGGCCAAAAATACAAACAAATAAATCAAATCCTAACTTTTTTAGCTTATTAGGATGATTAAGTTACTGAAGTATGACCTATTAAAAAAAAACTCAAGTATGAATTTTACGTAAATAACACTAACAAAGATACTCTTGACAAAGAAATCATATTCACTCATTTGTTACACTCTACTTGAATAGATTGTAACATTGACTTCCTTAATTTCTTGTTCCAATTCTACGCCATTTCTCACATTGCAAAAATGCATAAAACTAATGAATTTCAACGTTTTAACCAACAATATCTAGTAACTGACCAACCAATTTTGCCTATGAATCATGGGCCAAAAAAATGGACAAAAACTGCACGGCTGATATAAAGCTTCAAAGATAATAGATTATGGATGAATCTTGCAACTCAATGTGTCAACTTCAAGGAATTGGGTTAAGACATGCATGTTCTCAAGGTCAGTAAACTTGCACCAAGATGCAGATATGACTGGCTCCCATAGATGCTTGTAAAAGTATTCTGTGTTTATGGCTGTATGCTTTTCCATTTTGTATTTATAATTTGCCCTCAGCCTGATAAAGAAACGTGAAGAGCCAAAAGACAAAGAGAGTCATTAAAGACTCTTTTTTTTTTTCTTTTTTTTCTTTTTTTTGATGAATTAAAGACTCATTCTTAATTTGAGGAAATCTGAACATGTATTTATGGTGTGGTCTCCATTTGACACTTATATTTAGAAAAATTTATTGAGACATATGGTGTAAAATTAGAACTCTATTTGACACTTAATTTGAGTTTCTCTTAGATTCATCTATTATTATTTTATATATATATAAATATTATATTATATTTAGAGAAACATTTAAGAGAGAGAGAGAGAGAGAGAGAGAGAGAGAGAGAGAGAGAGGAACTTGAGAGTCTACATAGAAGTATCTAAGTGAAATGTTCTTGTTTAGAATATTTTTGTGGTCTTCTTGGTTTTTGTATTAGGTGTTAATGCATTATTTATTTTGGAACAAAAATTTTAAAAATTTAGATAGGACACATAGTGCAAAATTGAGAATCCAATTAACTCACTTGACCAAAAAAAAAAAAAAAGGACACGTGACGCAAAATTGAGAATTCAATTGAAATCTAATTGGATTTTCTCTCAGCTTCACCTATTATTATATATATAGATGTGTAGAATCCAGATTTTGGAGAGCTGAATTCCATCTCACATTTATAATTTGTTCTCTTCAAATCACAAAATCTTAATTATATCGTTTATGAAAATTAGTTCTGTCCCGTAAAAAAAACCAGATGATGTTAGGAGGGGCAATGCTATATTTGATAACAAAAAATTCCTAAGATATGTGGATTAGACATTTAGAAAGCTTGAATATCACCTCAAATTCCTAGCCTTATGTATGAGGAGAGAAGAATGTTAAGAACAGGGTAGTTTCATGGAAATTTCCTGAAAATTCTCAAGACTGCTCATGTTATATATTATGGCAGCGATGCCTTTGTTCTGATTTTGTCACAGGAACATAAAGCATAAAAGGTATGTTATTCTCTGGTAATAATTCCGTTTTCAAAGCCAAGCAAAAGCCAAAAGGCCACAGTATAGATTTGTTGATATATTTTATAAAGGGATCAATTCTAAACTTCCAAGTGTAAAATAAATTTATTAGCAATGTCACACTGCTTTCATTGTAGTTTTCTTAATCAAATTAAATATATTTATTAACAAAGTCCTCCATCCTTGTGTGGTGTATGTGTGCGTGTGTGTTGTTTCTTAGAGGTGAAGTGATTTTGTGAAGAAGTAGGTAAAACTTCGTTTTTGTTTATTGACTAGAGTCTAGAGATATACATATAGTCCTGATTATTCTACAACATATGCATTTAATACCCTCCAATAACTATTATTCAATAATTATTAGTGTACTTTATTTTATATTTTTTATAAGTTAGTGAGTCACCTTAAGGGCAAAGGTTGGTGACCGGCCCCAACACAAAATGGCTTTAAGTAATGCTCAAAAGGCTGTAATTTCCGTAGTCGTTGAAAATAAGAACAATATAAGTGTTTCTCAAAAAAAAAATAAGAACAATATAAGTTATAACTAAAAAGATCCTTTCGCAAGCAACAAATTAAGCTAGAATATTCTTCTATTGATATGGTTAGACATATTTTTTTTTAAGAGAAAAGTTAATGAATGCATTAAGAACATTAGTTTAAAAACTATTTTTAGAAATATTTTAAATAATAAAGTATTTAATTTTTTTAAAGGCTTTCTATATTTCTAATAAAAATGATATCAAAATTTTTTTAAAATAATTTTTTAACAATTGCCTAAGAACATCAGTTAACATGAGCATTTTATATATATATATATATATATATATATGTGTGTGTGTATGCGCGCGCACGAAATGCTGCAAAATTTTAACTTATAGCATTTATTTAATGATAATTGTTTTTAAAGTCTAAGACGCTAATTAATTTTTAGTGTAAACAAGATTCAAACTCATAAAAGACTTTATCAATTGAATTAATTAAAAACCTATAATATTGTTGGTTAGACTTTGATAGGACAAGGTGAAGAATTGAAGGGCATAATTATAACTGGGGAAGAGAGGCATGAGCATCAAATTAAGAGCCTTTGGACCATTAGCTCCTCGGCAAGTGATTATGCATAGATTTACTAAATCATATCACCTTGTAAACAATGAATGAACATATATATATATTATTAAACTAAAGTTGAGTGTTAGAGAGAGTTTTTAGAACACGAGGGCGTGACATCCAACTTGAGATGCTTGTGGTTGCACCTTGATAAAGTAACTAAGTCGGTTCGACAGGTCATGAGGTGAAAAAAAGAGCTAAAATTAACCGACAACTTTAGTTCAGGTTCATAGTTGTCTTGGTCTAATTTACTACATGAAAGCACACTCATTTTCTTGGAAAGTTCATCTTTGTTACTCTTTGTAAAATATGCTCTAATCACAAAATCTTTAAAAGCCTCTCCCTGTGTCTCTCTTTTGGAGTACTTTCGGCTATAGTGAAAATTTTATTTTTCTTTTTTTGGTTCAAATGCCATATCAAACAACTTAACATAGAATTCATGGGACAAAATGGGCTTCTGCCATTTTCGGGCAAATTATATAGGGAAATGCTACTATTTTAAAACTCGATTTATGATAAATTGAGTTAGGAAAAAAAAATTTTCTAAAACCCTATAGTGGCGTTTTTAAGGAGCCTATAGTAACGTTTTAAGGACCTATAGTGACGTTTTTTAACTCGACTTCAATGAAATCGAGTTATAAGTAAAAAAAAATGCCACTATAGGTCGATTTCATTGCCTATAACTCGATTTCATTGAAGTCGAGTTAAAAAATGTCATTATAGGTCCTTAAAACGTCACTATAGGCTCCTTAAAAATGTCACTATAGGGCCTAACTCGATTTATCATAAATCGAGTTTTAAAAGAGGATTTAGTTTGGAAATGAGGGTATTTCCCTTTATAATTTGCTTGAAAAGGGCAGAAGCCCATTTTGTCCTAGAATTCATGTAACGTACGATATCTCCTATTGGGCAAAATAAGCAAATAAATAGACTTGTGTAGTTTCTAAAACCATCTCCATAAAAAAAAAGTTAACAAAAGTTCTTTCCATATATATGTGTGTGTGTGTGTGTGTGTGAAAGAGAGAGAGAGTAGTATTTATTACATACACCTTAATATGCACACACAACTAAAAAAGTAACTGAAATCATGATTTGAAGTAACAATTTCAAAGTTTGAAGTTACTATTTTAGACTTTTAGTTGCTTTTTTAGTTGTGTGAAAATGTATGCATAAAGCATTAGCATTAGGGGTGTAAACCCCCCTCTCCCCTCTCCGTTGCAATTTTACCAACCAACACCCCAAAAATCAAGTTCATCTGAGTATGTATTGCTATTTTTTTTATAGCAACCGTGAATAGTGAGTTCTCAAATTTACAACATACTATTCATGGGTTGTAAATATAAAAATATATATTATTGGAGAGAGAGAGAGAGAGAGAGAGAGAGAGAGAGAGAGAGAGAGAGAGAGAGAGAGAGAGAGAGAGAGAGAGAGAAACAAAAATTTTATATTATTTAATTGTGTAATTTATATTATTTTATTGGGTTGTATATAAAAATAAAAATTGAGATATTTAGTGTATTGTTAAATGGGTTGATAAAAAAGATAAAATAATGTTTAAGAATGTAAAATAGGTCTTCTTTCTTTTCTGTTCTTTTCTTTTTTTTACATCCTGGAATGTGAATGCTCAACAAAATATATATATTAGAAAGTCAGGAGCTGCAAAAGTAAACAAGTAACTCATTACAATTCATCCAAAAAGAGAGATTAACAAATCCTTGTTTTTCTTTGGTGGTTAATTTCCAACTAATCTTCCCCCCATACAAGAATAGGAAGGCAACAAGGATGATAAGGCAAGGGCACCCCAAAAGAGGAATTTACACATGGATACAGAAAGCATGGCCCCATATACCGAGGCATTGTCTTTTGATTCTTTAAAATCTTGGTAGTAATCATATAATTAGTTGTATTAATCTTTCCACCAAGCACATAATCAACGGGTGCCCTTATAATTGAGAAGGAAACAAACTTATAAACATTTGTACCCCATGTACGGAGGTGAAGCTTTTTAGGTGTAGAAAGTTGAATACTACTTTTGTTACTATTGAAAGGGGCAGTGGCGAGACCCTTTTTTTTTCTCCTTTTTTGAGAAATGCAGTGGTGAGACTTTGATTGTTCAATTTTCAAAGGAGAGAAAATCTGTTTGGCTTTTAAGGACATGTTCACATGAAATGTTGACAGATGTATGCCACCGAAATTTTTGACATGATAAATTGATAAAATAATTAAAAGCATGCTTGCTATACAAAATATATGATGTTGTCAAGAAGTGCCCATTTGAGAACCCAAGGAAAAGATTCCTTATGGATAGCCTAATTCTGAAATCGTATAGCAGCAATGCCCTCAAGTATTTACCAAAAACTAAAATGCCCTCAAGAAGGAAATATATTCCTGATTTACTACAGACCTTATTCCTTGTTAAAATCATCTACTTTTTCATAATTTCAATGCTTATATTACCTTTTTCAACAAATATATATATATATATATATATATATATATGTATGTGTGTGTATGAAATTGTTAATGAATGTCCCAAAAGCATTGGTTTAAAAATTATTTTAAGAAACTTTTCATGAGAAAAAAAAAATTAATAGTTTTAATGATTTTTTATATTTCCTATAAAGTGATGTCAAAACTTTCTTAAAATAACTTATCAATAATTATCCTAAAAGTACCCGTTAATATGACCCATAAAATAAAGTTGGGGGATGGGAGAGGATAAAAATGATGAAATTATACTGACATCTCTAAAGTTTTCTATTATTACACTCACTTTCTTTCTATTTTTTAATGAGATACATGTCTCCTCTAAATTACAAACTATTTACACTAATCATCATAGATGACTAAAAAAAGTTCTGAATTTTCTATTTTACTATTCACTTAGACTATCATCTACACCCTTTCTAATAGGAAATTCGGTATTTATCAAAGTCTTTTGTGATTTTTTTTAAAGCATTTTTTCAATTATTTTGAGGAGATCAGTGTAAATAGTTTATAATTTAAGGGGGTGGGGGTGAAAGTAATAACTAAAAACCTCATAAGAGATTAGTGTAATTTATCTAAATAAAAACTGAGTAAACTAGTATGTTTTTAGTGAACATAATGAAGTTTAGCCAAATAATTTCCAAAATGGATATTCAATTCAAGGCATTACCTACTAAACATATTCCATTCGAGTCTTCAATACATTGAGATTTTGAAAACTCTTTTTTTTTTGAGAAGGAGATTTTGAAAACTCTTGGTAAGATATAATGCCAATAGAAACATAGGTGTCGATTGGCACCTACATCTTAATTACCATCAGATTTGAGTTTTGGCGCATCTTACCTGCTTGAAACGTAGTTTAAATGTGCATAAGGATAAAAACAAGTTCCAAAACTCCTGAAGGATGGAAATGAGGGAAAGTCTAACCCCTTACTCCATTCCCCTCTATAAAAGAAAGCACCATTGCCAAATTAAAGGATTCCTGCTACTTTTAAGCTTCCTTTTTTTTTTTCTTTTTTTCTTTTTTTTTTTTTGAGGAAAACAAAATTATTATTAAAATAAAAGAGTGGAGAGGTTTTGCATAAATTTTGAGGAAAAAGACTAAGGGGGAAACATTTAGGTTACACATGCAACATCACTTAAGATCTTTGAACACACATTCAGCTACATACAATCAAACATTTCAATCTCTATATCAAGCAAGCTACAATATGCACCACAACATCCTATGTTTGTCAAAACGCATAACTCCCTCCACCAATCAAGCAGGAGATTCGTGGATTTGAGAGATCCAACACTTCTAAGAGTCATGTTCACTTTTAAATTTGCCATTAAGCATTTTGAAAAAGGTAGTGCATGCAGGTATAAAAATCACAACATTTAAAAATATATCTATTTCTATATTAAAACGTGTTGATTGATGATGATAAGGGATAATAGCTATTGTGTGTGTGTGTCTCTCTCTCTCTCTCTATATATATATATACACACACACATATATGCTATTGTATTTACATGATCATGTATTAGATTAGGGTATTATTTAATTCCTGTAAATGTTAGAATTAGCATTTAAGCCTATCCTACATTGTCACATGTTGACTGGATCAAGAGCATTGTCATCCATTTCTAGAAGACCAATCTACAAATCGAGTGAATGAGTGCTTGACACCTTCTCATCTCTGCAACCTAGTCTTAGAATTCAAATCTATAATTTGTAGATCATTTTCATATCATATTTGCTTTTATTTTCTAAATTGTAACTAAGAAACAAAGTTATATAAACTTTTGCTTTATAGAATGTAATTAAGACCAAAGTCTTGTAATTTTTTTTTTCTTTGATCGTGCCAAAGACCAAAATCTTTTTTTTTTCTTTTTCCTTTTGATCCATTGATGTAATTCATTCAATTATCAATAAAGAGATATAAGGAATGACGTTCATTCCACAAATTTGGAGTGGTGAAGCAATATCTTATAGGTGTATGCAAGAGGACCTTAGTACACTAGTCCTTAATTGGCATCACCCATATGATGGATGAAGAGCCAACCAACTCTATGAGCTCTAGTTCGAATAGCACTTCCTCCCTCAATTAAAAAGGGTGAATGGGTAAGTTTGTAGGTTCAAAACTCATTAAATGCGTGTGTAAATTTACCAATAAAAAAATTAATTGAATTTTCACCCATAAAAGAGAGGAACTAATCCAAGGAAAAGGTAATTAGTTATCATAAAAAAAAATTAAAAAAAAAGAGGCAGCATTTTATATAACATTTGTTGCTTCAGATTGCACCATAATACATATCATGGACTTTTAGCCTAAGGTCACATTACAAATAAGAGTATGTTTGGTACTGTTGTTTAAACAATAGTACACATATTTCCACAACATTTGAATAACGTTACTAGACATTTCTTACCAAATGGGTCCTAAATTTCCCTAACCACAGTTGTCATGGAAACAATGAAAGAATGCTTTTCACATGTCAACTTTTTTTTAGCTAATTTAGAAATCCTAATACCTAAACCCCACCCTGAGGCTTGAACTAGCAAGCCTATGAAAAACCCTCAAGCCCTCATGGCAAGGGGAGGTACCACTTTGTCCAACATGGGCAATGGTCATTCACAAACTTTTACAAAGCATAAAAAGGATGGAATAAGTGAGGCGATAAAATATGTAAAAAATGATAGAAAATGTTTCAAATTTTTATCATGTGTGTTTGGTAGAGAAAATGAATATATATATATATATATATATATATACAGAGAGAGAGAGAGAGAGAGAGAGAGAGAGATGATAAAAAATGTGATTTGTATATATTTATTGCTATACCCTGATAAGAAGTAATTTTAATTTTAATTTTTGAGTAAGAAAATAAATATATCATCAAGTAACTAAGTAGAGATGAAAACATCATATTTATTATTATTTTATTTTATTACCTATCCATTCTATATAAAAATAAAATAAAATTTTGATAAGCTTTTTTTTTTTTTTTTGAGGAACAAATTTTAATAAGCTTAATTAAATACAATGACAAAAATAAAAACATCATTAAAAAAAAAAACACTCCTAATCATACTCTTTGTAGATTTCTTTTTAGAAAAATAAAATGGTCTTGTAATAGGTGTCAAGAAAAACTTTTAAAAAATTGTAATTAAAAGGAACAAAATAGTAAGTTTCATGGAAGAAACATTTTCTCTCCAAGTATTCTCAAGAGTATGGTCTCTTAACCCACCCCTTGTACATCCTCCCTCGTTTCCTCCATATCCCATTTTCCATCATTTCCCAACCAGACGGAACATCAATGATTCGCATGCTAGTAACTCATGAAAAGTACTGCATTATATGCTTTCTTGCAATATGGTGAAAACAGAACTCATAAATAATAAGAAAAAGTGGAAAGCAATTTACAATATTTACTAGAGTAAAAAAAATTTGGGGTAAGGCTATCTACCATGACCTCTCTTAGAGACTGCAAAAGTGAAAGTTCTATGCCATGACTTGAGGGGAAAATTTGATCATACAAAGTCCAGTATAGCTTAGGGTGAGTAACTGCTCATGCTTACAGGGCTAGACAACTAATTTCCCGACAAAAGCTCGAGAAAAGCAGTAAGGATTAATTAGCTACTATCTAAACATAGGCACTTGGTTAAATTAAAAAAAAGCAAACTTAACTTAAAGACTGTTAGGACCTCTTCAGGCATGATATGTGCGATTTAATTTGCATGTTTGCCAAAGATTGAAACCCAACAGATGTGCCCAACAATGGCTGATCATTCTAATAATTCGTGGTGATGGCTGTAACATTCTAATCCTTAACTTAGACTTTAACTCAATTGACTAGCATTAAGAGAGAGAGAGAGAGAGAGAGAGAGAGTATCCTATAATATTACGAAACATATTAGAATCAACTCAAACAAAGCCATAAATCCAACTAGTTGGGTTGGCATGTAACAAAGTAGATGTAAATTAAATAGATTGTTGGGTTACTAGAAATGCACGAATTATGATGACACTGATTGGTCCACACCCCATTCACCAAATTTGAGAAGTGCTTCTTGCATATGCTTTAATAAGCAGAACTGATAACAGAAGCATAGTGGTCAGGCATGAAACCTTTCTTTTTTTCTCTTTCTTTTTCAGTAAATTACACATGCACCTAGTGTGTTTTGAACCCACGACACTCAAACCTAGCTCAAATATCACAATACATATGCTAGCACCCAGGTTTATCTATGGGCTCCATTAGGTACTTTTCAATTCATTCTAATGTTTTACCAACAATGGTTTACAAACTGCAGAACCTAATGGTAGGATATGAACAGCCATTTGGAGGTTGGCATGTATCTGGAAGACATGACATGGTTTCTGAGAAGTATCCCTTTCGGTACTAATGAAATAAGTGGAACAGAACACCCGACCTCTAGTTGGTATGGTACCTCCAGCTTTCCCCACGTGGGTGAATCTGGCTAGTCCCCCACCTTTACTATAGCAAAAAAAAACAATAATAATAATAATAATAAAATTATTATTATTATTATTATTATTATTATTATTAAATAAGAAATGACATTTCAAATGTATTTATCAAAAAAGAAAGAAATAACATTTCAAATTTGGAACCTAGAAAACTCTCAGCAAACAGTAACTAGAGCCCAATGAACATTCTTAAAACAGCATTAATCTTTGCATATAGTCAGTCTCTTCTATAAACATAAACTGCAGATACTAGATATCCATAACTTCAGTACAAAAAAGTAAATAACAAAAACTTAAGACAGTTTTAAAGTATTAGTTCATCCAACTATGGCTACCATAAGAGCTCAGCCAATATCCCCACTGCCACTAACAGTCTAACACAGAAGGATATATGATCAAGTACTTCAAAGTTCAAAAACCATTGTCATCCTAGAGAAGTCCACCTTGTTTAGTATAACAACCCCCCTTAAATAATTTTTTTGGGTATTGCTGAATCCAAACTTTAGTGTCACGCTTTACACTGAACCACTGGAGTCAAAAAACCCATTTGCTACAGAACTAGTGGGTAAATTCTGAAAATGACATAAGCAATGTAAAAATGTGGAGTCCTTTGTCACATGTGTGAAGGCAGCAAACTAAATATATATAGTATGAAATGGGATGAACACGACAAAATTCATAAGGTCGGTGATCCCAGAATTAAAAGAACCAAAGTTCTGCTCGTTAACAACAAATAACAAATGGCTGTCAACATAATAACCATTATAAAAGACACAGTGCAAACAAGAAAAAAATGTGAAATTTGACCATACAAGAGCTTCTAATAGCACACAAAAGCACGTAAAAGTGGCAGCCAAAAAGACAAACAATTCACCACTTAGTAACATACTTGCAATATATAAACCAAGATGACAGCCACATAAATGGAAAAAAAAAAAAAATCATTGTATAGTAAATTAATGAGCAACATAGTATTAAGAGTCTAAGATATGTAGCTGGCATGTACAAATCAATTTTAAATATCTTACAGGAGTTGGAAAAGAAAATTGCCCACTTGCGATCCTTCGCTAGATGTCACCATCCATTTACTTCCTTAACAAGCCCAGTCCTTGAGTTAAAACCATACTCAATTATTGTACATTACAAAGTCCTGGCACTATCACCCTTGAATTGTCAAAATCTTGCCAACAAAACCGGTTTCTTCAGATGCATCTTCATTACTGATATGGCATGAAAAGCTGAAAGAAATTGAATGATGAACTGACCAGCTTAGTGTGAAGAACCTTCCTCTTGGATGTGCAGAAGAAATTAGAGAAGATGCCAAACGAGGATGCTCACCCTCAAAATAAATAAAATAAAGATTAACACCACATAGCAAAATTTCCTCCTCAGTAGATAGAAGCATCAAATCTTGGCTCATAGAAACAAACTTGACTGTTGTATGACTGAAGGGCACAGCCGGCAATCCATGACCAAACCTTCTTATCCACATCATATAGAAGGCCCTTCCCTTGGTTCCAAGAAGTGAAGCAAATTAAATTGTCCTGACCAAAGCACTCAAACCTCTCAGCTGATAACCTCAACAAAGCTCGAAAATACTTTGGTGGCATCCTGCTAATCTCCACCCACATGATTTTTACATGATCCAATTCCCAAATTCTCATACTCTGAAGTGTACTATAAAGGCCAATCCTTCCAACTAGAAACAAACGCTTTTGGGTTCCAGCAACTAAATACCCATCCAACAAAGACCGTGGGAACTTAGCCGGAATGTGTTCCCAGTAGCCAGTATCCAGCCGATACATCATTAGACCAAGTGGTGAAAGGGTTTCCAAGTACAATTTGGAATCACAATATGCCATCTTTGAGGAGCAAAGATTGACTGCAGGCATTACCTGGTGAAGTGACCAAATGTTGAGCTTCGAATCATATACTTCAGTGGGTAAAGATTTGTCACCATATATATCACTAGTGGCTATAACTTTAAACGATCGGTCTGTCCTATCAACAACCATTAGCAGTTGCCTTTGCTGATTATAATGCATAGTCGGCAACGTCCTCCAAGTTTGTGTGAGGGGATTACAAACTAGAGTTTTGAAAGTTAGCCCATCAAGCCCAGAAAAGCAAACAAGACCACCTGAAGAACCAACCAACCAGAATGCCCATGGAGGCAGAAACATGAACGGAATCCTATACCACGTTTTCAATGGCAAGCTGAAGACCGAGCATTGTGGGGTCTGAGAGTTCCTCCAAAATGTAAGTAGACAAGGACCATGAGATGGCACTTGTGAGTGAAATTTGAGAAAACTACCATCTTGAAGAATAGAATTCCAACGTTTACAAACAGAACGTAGACGAAAGATCATAAATGGAGGAACCCTAGCTAAAATCTCATTCAACAAGTCTTCGGGCAACATTGCCCATATACTATCTTCCATTTGAACATCAGGGTGAACTGCTTTACCAAATGTAGCAGCTGTTTCCTCATCTAACCCGCGCGGTTTGGTCTTAATAACTTTCTGCCTCGAAGGGCTAGTGTTCCTGGATCCTACACGACCCAATGGACTTGTATTCCTCGACCCACCACCCCTAACAGGTGACACTTGCTTAGGGAACCTATCACTATCATCTTCACCAAAAGACCCATTTTTCTTAGCTTGAGAACTAGACACTCCATTCCCAGATTCAGAAGATTCCCCAACACCATCCATGGTGCTCAACTAACCCAATTTAAATCCTAACACAAACACCAAATGCAAACCCTAAATCTAGGCTCCCACATCCAAAGATCCAAACTTTCCAAGCCTAAATATTGATTTCTAACATCAAATAAAAAAACCCATTAACAAAAACTTTACTGGGAGCTCAAGGAATCATTGATCGAAACCAGGCATTACAGTTCAAATAAAAAAACAAAACCCTCAGTTTCCAGTCAGATTATGAAGAAAAAGCAAATAATGTTTTAAATGATGAAAGGTAAGATTTTTAGCAGAGATAAATCTGAGAACAGAAAATTGAAGTTGTGGGTTTTCAGATTTATTACCTTTTGGTTCAAGAATCATCGGGTTTTTGCTTGGTCAGAAAAGCTTGTCAGAGCTTCGAGAAGTAAAAAGTTTCCGAGGGATCAACATTTTCACATTGTGTTTGGCTGTTGTTGATGTTGTTGTTTTTTTTTAATCACATAGTGACAAAACGAACAAGAGAAAATTATAGATAAATGAGTGTTTGTCGTAGGAATTGTATTGTGTACTATATAGTTAATGAGTGTCCAATGAGAATATACCACATCGGCAAACAGAAATCTGTCTGTTACCGGTCAAATTTTCTAGTTTCCAGTTAATTTGACTAGAAAATGTTTTTTTTTTTTTTTTTTTTTTTAGAATCGACTAGAAAATGTTAAATGCGTACTACCGCTGCCACCTATGATTATGGTAGAAAATTTGGGGCATTTTTTTTGATAAGTGCCCCAAAAAAAATTTGGGGCATTTTTTTTTGAAAATTTGGGGCATTTTAGGTGATTAAATTCTCTGTTTGTTTTGTTTAAGTTCCTAAAAAATGACTAACTTTTTGAAAATTATCTCATTTTCTTTTGTTTAATAATAACTTTGAAATTGAGCTACGGTAAAATAAAGTTATTTTTTAGGAATTTTAGCGGAAAATTGCATCTTAACTCCATTTGTTTTGACATTAATATTTTTTTTTAAATGAGTAATTTTTAAAAAATTATTTTTTAACAAGAAAAATTATTTCATTTTGGTAGCATCCTTGAAAAATGAGATGCGGTTGTTTTCAATAATTTTTATATTGTCTCTTAACGTCTTTTACTTAGAGTGGTATGAGATAAAGTTGTATTTTGAAAAATTTTAGCAAAAAAAAAATTCTAAAAAATATTTATATTTTTAATAGAATTTTTTGTTGTTTTCTTTTGACATATTTTTTCTAATACTACTAAACACAAGAAACCACCCAAAAAAAAACTATCTTCACAAAAAATTTTCCTTTGAAACAAGCAAGTAAGTTGTATGTTTAATAAAGCTTTCCGTTAATTAAAAATAGTTTTCATTTAACCTAAATGCTACCAAATACAAGAAAATGCGGAAAAAAAAAACTATATTTATATCAAATTTTTCAACAAAATAAACAAAAGTATTTAAGAAAAAGTTTATCTTATAAGACTATATTATGAAGTGCTCCTCATATAACATGTAAGTTTCAAGGGTTCACTAAATGGGATAAAGATACACCATAAGATGGTCTTTATAAAAAGATACTTTTTCACTAATCTGGATGGAAATTTGGTTGAGCAAGTGTGATATTGTTGGGGATAAGATAAATTGAATTTAGCAAGAAGGGGAAAAAAAATCAAGTATCATATTTTAATTTTGAAGATAACATACCTATATATATTTTTTTTTTACAAAAAAAAAAAAAAAAACGACGACAACAACAACAACAACAATTCAGAGAAAATGCACCCCTGCCACTCTTTTTTTTTTTGTAATTGGGCTCCACTAAGTTGCTGGTCATTTTTTTATTAGACTCTGCTAAGGCTACGTTTGTTTCGGGTGAAAACATTTTTAGGAAATTATTTTACACTCTTGTGTGTATTTGGTAGCTACGGAAAATATGGTTAAACAAAAATTCAAATACACGTTGACTGTAAAATAACCCCCTAAAGCTGTAAAATCATTTACGCTTGCATTTTACCTTCAACGAATTTCCGAACTACACACTTGAAGAGAGAGAGAGTGAAAGAGAGCTCAAGCACACTCCACCTGAAGATAACCCAAGCACATCCTTGCCGGTCAGATCGCCATCCTTGTTCAAACCCATCCTCGCCGGTGATGCCCATAACCACCCCTGGACACACCGCCCTGCCGTCGCATGCAAGCCACTCCGCCAACCCATCCCTCATCCTCACCGACCCATCCCTTATCATCGTCCTCACCAACCCACCTCCATCGACCCATCCCTCGTTCGAACCAACCCATACATTCAAATCAAGTTTTACAGATTGAAAACCAGACATGAGAAAGAGAGAGTTGTTGGGATCAGTGCTCTTAAATCTTATTGTATGATGTTATGTATTATATTATGTATGACATGATGTATAACTTAATATTATAATTAATAAAGTTGTCTTATTATTATCTGAAATAACGGTAACATGAATATTTGGACATTATCATATAGTCCATGAGATGTATAGTATGTGATTTATGTGATTTAGTCACAAAAGATATAAGTCACAAGTTCTTTGTAAACTCAGAATTTTAGTTCATAGTCGGTGATAAAATTGAACATTTTATCTACGAAGACTATAACATATCAACTAAGATGATTTGTCTTAATCATGGAAGTGGAGATTTCTAATTGATATATTGATATATTTTAAGAGTTAAGATATATTGAACTGGACTGCTGTGAAATTTATTATTCTCCTAACGACTGTCAATTGAATAATAAATCTCACGACTTCTATTTGCATGAACTCTTAATCTTGAGAGAATAATGGACCTGATCATAAAGTATATGTTGCTTTGATATATCAGGAGTGAGATCTAAAGTAACGGTCAAAATCTCAGTATGTTGGGCAACCACATTTAGTGTTGATGGAACATATATTCTCAAGATGGAATTCATAGTCTTTTAATAGAGATACAAAATATTCTCTTGAGATAAGTTTAATGGGTTTGTTATTCAGAGAATTAGGCCCAACCACTTTGGTAAGAAATTATTAAAATATATATTTATGAAATTGGATTTCATAAATATATAATGAATAACTTAAAATGATTAAACCGGGTACTCAAGGATTAAGATGTAGTAATCTACAAAGTGATAACCTTCATTCATGAAGAGATTGCATCTACAATAAATTCTTGGGATATAATTTATTAATAAGGCCTAGAGTGCAATTATATTTATATAGTGGTATTAAATATAATTAATGATAACTTTGGACTTGTCAAGAGTTGACAGAAAAACCCAAGGCCCATTAGAGCTAGTGTCTTATTTGTTCCCTTTTGGTCCCACTCCAAGCCATATACTAGAGCCCAATTGGAAATGCCCAAAGGGCTAGCCCAATTAGATAATCAGTTATTAGGAAAGAAACATATAGAATTTTTAACAATTACAAGTGCATAAAACGTTTTGTATGTGAGCGTTGGACACTCTCATTCTCTCTAAAACAAACACATATAACTAATTGAGAGACCACACATCTTGGGCATTAGTAAAATTGGAGTGAAGATTGAAAGTGTTCTCGAGAACTTCTGATCTTTGTTTTGAAATTCACCACACCAGAGTACACTCTCTTGTTCTATATTCTGAAACTTACATGGTACATGTTATCAATTATGAATGAAGTAGATCTGTTAATTTTTCCGCTGCACACATTTACTTTTCCAACAAGAGCTTGAAGGGAAAGTGAACCCGAAGAGAGAGAGCTTGAATCTGGGAGAATCTCATTGCCGCTGCTGGCTCATAGTCGTTGCCTAAAGCTCGTCATCACCGCCAAACATAGATCGGAGCCTTGTCATCTTGTTCTTGTCGTCGACACCAAACACAGATCGGAGCCTTGACTTGATTTCAACCTCTCTCGATCTACCTCTCTCTTTCCCTCAATCTCTCACTCTTTCTTCCTCCCCCTCTTTGTTTGACTGAGTTTGAAAGTTTAATGGTTTTATTTTTATTTTTGTTTCTTTAAAAAGTTTATATCTTGCAATTTTCTATTATAAATTTGTTTGGAAGCTGAGAAAATGTGAGAAACTAGTAGAAGATTTGTATTTTTCAGAATGTTACCAAACACTTAAAAATATTTTCTAATACAATTTTAAAAATGCAACCAAACACTAAAAAAATATTTTCCTTTCCCAAAAATATTTTCACCTACAATTATTTTACGCTCGAAAATTCATTTACATGGAGCCAAATGCAGCCTAAGTTGACAAATGTTTAATCAAGCTTTTTTTTTTTTTTAGAATCAAATGTTTAATTAAGCTAATTACTTTACTTACTCAAGAAAATAAGGTCTTATGTCAGATCTTTGACAACTTGTTTAGTTGTTTTAGGAGCTTCTATGCCACGACCTCGTGAATCCTTCATACCACAAATCATATATTGCCATCAATGAGAGGTTACTAGTTTATTTTTGTCAAAACTACAACATTGGTCCCTCAAGTTTACCATGTGTATGCAATCAGTCCCTCAAGTTTGAAGCGTGCACAATTGGTTCCTCAAGTTTTCAAAATGAGTAATATAAGTCCTTTTACTAACTGCCATTAATGGTGTTATTTATATGGCTAACGTACAATGACTTGGCATTTTATTTTAATGATGTGGAATATTTTAATTAAAAAATTACAAATTAAAATTACAGAAACAGGTCCCAACATCTTTTTTTTTTTTTTTTTTTTTTGGTGTAAACTGGGATTTTATTGAATGTAAACAAAAACAAACTTTAAAAAGTCTTACAACAACACAAACTTCACAGCCCAATCGGGCTAATAAAGATACACACACTAACAAGACGTATATTAACACAACAACTACACAGAACTGCAACAAAATACAGAAACAAAGTAAACTAAAATAGCTAAACATTTGCAAACACTCTACTGGATGAAACAAAACCCATGGAATCCCAGTAAAGGCATAGCAACAAAAAAGCAGGGCATGTATTATATAGCACTTCGCAGCATCTTTGCTTCTCTTTTGTTGTTTCTTTCTTTTATTTTCTTTAAATGTTTGATTTGGTTTGTGTTTTGTGGGTGAGGCTTAAACTCAAAGGGGTTTTGTTTTCTGAGCTTGAGATTCTATTTTTATGAATTTTGTTTTGTTGGTGGGGTTAAATTCAACTGGGCCTTATTTTATTTGAAACAAGAAGACCAGCAAAACAGCAAACACCAAAAATAAAATAAAATAAGAAAAAAAAAAAAAAAAAAAAAAAAGACCTTAGACCACCAGTGTGTGAGTTTGTGCAAGAGAGATAGGAAATAAAAAGAAGAAAGAAGAAGACAATCAGTGGGCTTCGTGCAAAAGCCGGGAAAAAAAAAAAGTTCATTTAGAAGAGAAGAAGAAGTTGTTTGTGTTCACATCAGTGGGTCCCACGAATTTTGATATATTTACAATTGGTAGAAAAAAAAGAGTAAAAAAGAATTTTTTTTTTTTTTTAATTTGGTACCGTTGTAAAAAAAAGTTTCTCATGTGTACTTTTAATTTGTAATTTTTTAATTAAAATATGCCACATCATTCAAATAAAATGTCAAGTCATTGTCCGTTAACTACATAAGTAACACCGTTAATGGCAGTTAATAAAAGGACTTATATTGCTCATTTTACAAACTTGAGGGACCAATTACACACGCTTCAAACTTGAAGGATCAATTACGCACACAGGGTAAACTTGAGGGACTAATATTGTAGTTTCGCCTTTGTTTTTTTACCGTTTTAAAGCCCATTATAATAAAAAAGTTGGAGGCTTACATATAAAGCACAACAACTCCCGATATCATTATGTCACATCCCAATTCATTACTGGCATGATATTGTTCGCTTTAGTCACACAGACTAACCAGCTTTAAAAATTAAAATGTATCATACCAATTTAAGGTCCAAACCTTACATATAAAGCACAACAACACCTTCTACCCTAGTAATATTATGCATCTAGACTTATTGTCTTTTTTTTTTTTTTTTTTTGGACCTTTCTATTCAACATTCAAGGATAAACAATCAGAGGGAGTTGAATCATCACCATAAAGAACAAAAAAAAAAAAAAAAAAAATATGGTGGATCATATAAAGTTATCAACCTTCTTAGATGCACCTATTTTTGTCGCATGTAAAATAATAATAAAGTTATATTACCTAGAAAGATAACTAAATAAAAAAAAAGTTTGTGGGGTCAGTAACTCGAAAAATTGATGGAGTCTATCAAAGGTGGGCTCGCGGCCCAACGGCCCAGACCGAGAACACTTACCAGACCGAGAACACTTTCCAGTCCGAGAACACTCATTCGTCCGAGGATGCTCCCTTGTCCGAGGATAAAATTCGTTCTTCAAATCAGCCTATGATGTCAACGTAACTATTTTAATTGTCGACGATCTTTATAGAGTTACATGCAAACCAAACTAATGGATATTAGTCAAAGGATGAACCGGAAAAATATCCCCTAAAAAGCTGCTGCCCCCCGCATTAAATGCTTCCCACCTAACTCTCTGGCCGCATTAATGTGGAGGTGATACCTGAACAGTAATTAAACAGCTTTATATCCACTAGGCGGAGGATCCGGGGAGGTCGGATGGGACAAGAGGAAAATCTTCGGAAAATAGCGTACACGTGTACGGTAAAAGCAAGATGGAGAAGCTAGTATATAATGCAAAATCAGAATACACGCCAAGGGGGAGATTTGGGGGGAGAGCTAAAAACGAAGGAGAAGTATTCCATCTGCTGCGCCAGAGCTACGTCTTTTTCTACTGACCGGAGCTAGATCTTACGCCCACGTCTCTACAAATTTTTATTGTGAAGGGTCCATTACAAACTGAGGCCTTACAATTGGCGCCGTCTGTGGGGAGAGCTTGATCCAACCGTAAGAAAAGACGAGTACGACGGCTAATGGCGGAAGGAGCACCAAGGCAGAAGGGCACTAGCCCACACCAAGCAGAGTCCAGGGGACCTCAACAGAGTACCCCATTCGTCCGCGAACGAAAGGGAGAACGCGAGAAAAGCGTGCAAACGACCCACATAGAGAAGAGTCAGTCTCGAGGAAAGAGCCATGCCTCCCACGCGAAGGACAACAGGGACATGCAGCGTGAGATTAATACGCTAAGAAGGGAACTACGTTATGAACAACGAAAGAAAACGACTCAGGACTCGAAGCAACCCTCTGATGAGTCAGACGATACAAGCTACAGACGACGGTCTAAAACTCCGCCCAGTGAGCTTTTTTCCCATGATAAAGACCATTATAGTCGGAGGATGTACAAGAGTCCACCTCGGCGGGACTTAGGGAACGAAGCTTTGAACAAAACTCTGAGTCGAGTTTCCCGATCACCGTTCACGCGACGCATTGAGGGCGCGAACCTTCCTCGGAGGTTCCATCAACCTACGTTCACCATTTATAATGGTAGAACAGATCCGGTGGAGCATGTTAGTCATTACAATCAGAGAATGGCTGTTCATTCTAGGGACGAGGCCCTGATGTGTAAGGTTTTCCCTTCGAGCCTAGGCCCAGTGGCAATGAGGTGGTTCAACGGTCTGGAGGAGAACACCATTGATTCCTTCGAGGAGCTCATTCAGGCCTTTGGGGCTCGCTTTATTACTTGCAGAAGGGTGGTCCAGCCGTTAGGGTCGTTATTATCTATGTCCAAGCGAGAAGGGGAAACGCTGAAAGCATATTCTGACAGGTATTGGGAAATGTATAATGAAGTAGATGGAGCCAATGACAGTGTGGCTATTAATACCTTCAAGGAAGGTCTTCCAACCGATCACGATCTGAGGGGTTCCCTTGTCGGTAAACCTGTAGCCAACATGCGACAGCTTATAGACAGGATTGATGAATACACAAGGGTAGAAGAAGATCAGATACGAAGTGGAGGAAAATCCAGGGCGGTCCCTCAAGACAGGAGGGAATTTAGGTCAGACCGATATGGCAACAACCGACCTCGGAGAGACTTTGTGGGGCCGTCAGGTTCTGTTAACTCCCCAGTGGTTAACGTTGTGTTCCGAGAACCAGTGCAGCGTGTTCTAGAAAAGATACAAGACGAGCCCTTTTTCAGATTTCCCAGTAGAATGGCAGGGGACCCTGCGAAGCGTAATCAAAATCTCTACTGTCAGTATCATAGAGACCACGGGCATACTACCGAGGACTGCAGAAACTTGTGGGACCATTTGGAAGAGCTGGTCCGAGAAGGGAGGTTGACCAACCTTCTACATCATTCTAGTACCCGAGGGGGCCAGACAGGTCCAACATCGAGAGGAAATGCCTCTTCAAGAGCCCCCCTGGGCATTATAAATGTTATATTTGCTGCTCCTAGAAGAACAGGATCTGCTCCCACCAGAATACTGTCCGTATCCCACTGTCTAGAAAGGGGCTCGAACGCAGTGCCGAAGAAAGCGAAGCTGAACAGCTCATTGGTGCTAGGCTTTTCAGAAGAGGATAAGAGGGGAATCATACAGCCCCATGATGATGCTTTGGTGGTTACGATAAGGATTGGAGGATATGACGTAAAAAGGGTGATGATTGATGATGGGAGTGCAGCTGAGGTGATGTATCCCGACCTGTACAGAGGGTTGAATTTGACGCCCCAAGACCTTACGGCCTATAGTTCCCCATTGGTTAGCTTCGAGGGCAGAACGGTCATTCCGTTGGGTATGATCAGACTACCTGTACAGACAGGTCTTGATGTGGTTGAGGTGGATTTCATTGTGGTTGACGTTTTTTCTCCCTATACGGCGATTTTGGGGAAGACCTTGGTTGCATACCCTGGGGGCTGTCTTTTCTACCCTTCATCAAAAGGTGAAGTACCCATCAGGTGGCCAAGTGTTAGAAATATTGGGAAATTAGACCATGGCAAGGCATTGCATGGTCCTCGGACTCAAGCCTCTGGTGAAACCAGATACTTCAGATGAGAAAACTAGGTACTGGACAGAACCAAGGCATTGCATGGTCCTCGGACTCAAGCCTCTGGTGAAACCAGATACTTCAGATGAGAAAACTAGGTACTGGACAGAACCAAGGCATTGCATGGTCCTCGGACTCAAGCCTCTGGTGAAACCAGATACTTCAGATGAGAAGTCCTCTGGTTAAAACAAAAACTAAGTAATATCATGCCCTCCGGCCGCTTCTTAGTAAAAGTTAATACAGCCGCGACAACTACTGAAATATTAAACAGAAGCCAAATTATGTTTGGTTCTCGGATTACATCCTGGTAAAAATTAATATACTCCTTTCCGTTGAAACATTAAGCAGAACTTAATTCATAAAAGTCTGCACACACACACAATGAGAGTTGGCACCTCTTAAGTGTGGTCCATGTGATCATCTTTATATATCAAGACAATTCCCGTGAGCGTCACTGAAAGCATTTTTAGGGCGCTTGGCACCTCAACGGACTAATGATTCGCAATGTTATCTACAATTCGGTCTTATATTTCTTATAATGTTCGTTTCTGCTTTTCTAGAGTCCGAGATCGTCTAAAAGTATAAGAATATTCGTGCAAAAGTTTATACGAGAAATAAGCAAACCCATGATATCATATATATGTCTGAGAAAAGAACCATGAGTCACAATCAAAAATATACACTTAAAATTTCCTACACCAACTATTTGTTTAACTTTATTTGTATTTTGGGTTGGGGGACCTTTGTCGCGTCTTGAGGAGGAAGGTCCTTCTCCTTCTCCTTTGAGGCCCCCTCAGCGGGCAAAATGGTAGAAGCTAAATCCTTTTGAAAACCTTTAGAAGTCTGCCCGTCCTTTGGATCCTCTGCGACTTTGGTTGAAGAGGTCCCTTTCTCCGCCCCGAGCACTTCAAGCTGTTTCTGCTGATCAATTGGGAGAGGATCCTGACCCTGAGCCCCTTCTGATGGGCCAACCGCCGTAGAGGAAACCTCGTGTTGCTGAGGAGTAGAGCTTGAGGCTCGTATGACTGAAGGAAAGAAAGTATTCTCTAGCTTTCTCAGTTCTGATGAAAGCGCGACCCCAGCACGGTTGAGAGCTTCCTCCCAAGTTTGCGCATAGTACTTTCGGCACACAATTGGAACCTCGGTCCTGAACCTGTCCTCGGTCTCAGCTACACCTTCATCATATCCTCGTTGCTCGGCCTCATCTCTCGCCTTCTCGGCCTCGGCTTTTGCTTTTTCTGCCTCATCTCTCTCGCCTTCTCGGCCTCGGCTTTTGCTTTTTCTGCCTCATCTCTCTCTCTCTCAGCCCGACCCCTAAGCCTTTGAGCTTCCTCCAGTTGTTTCATCAGCTTCGATATTCCCTCCTTGGAAGCTGCCAGTTGGCTATTGATATTTTGGAATTTTTTCCTTTGATCTTCAGTTTGCTTTTGAAAGGTGGTCAGGGCTGAGTCAGCACTCTTTCGAGCGAGTTCCTCTTCTGCCAACTTTTTCCTCAGGTCCTCTATATTTTTCTCACTATTGGTAAGCGCCTTGGAAGCTTCACTCCTTAATTCCCTCTCCTTGTCCCATTGGAGATGTAAGTTGCTGGTCATTTCTTCCAGCCTGAAAGTGGTCTGGACAGCCTGTAAAAAAAAAAAAAAAACAACGAAAAACGAAAGAAGAAAAGATAGTCAGAAATAAAGTGAACCAAAAAGAAC
The DNA here is from genome assembly GCA_023621385.1 of Quercus gilva. NCBI lineage: Eukaryota > Viridiplantae > Streptophyta > Magnoliopsida > Fagales > Fagaceae > Quercus > Quercus gilva. The sequence continues at coordinate 62,006,176 of CM042474.1, read as the reverse complement.
GGAAGGAACTGTAAGAATGCTATACCATGCCCAGGTGCCTTTTTAAGTTCATGAAGATTTCATTCTTCTTCATCTTCTTGAGCTCGGCCATATCCCGAGGGAGGAGAAGGGTTTCTTCTAAGGCGGAGGCAACGTGGCATCCAATCCCCCCATTGTATTCTCTGATGGATGCATCTGCCCTCAAAGGTTCGCCACCGAGCATGGGTGCGGGAAGCCATGCTTCAGGCTCTGAGGACCGGACAGTTTGTTTGGCACCCGCTCTAGAACTCCCACGAGTTGTTTTCTGCTGTTTTGAAGGTCGCTGACCTTCACTCTCCTGGGCTGGATGAGATTCCCCGACCTCCACCACCTCCTTGCCTTTTTGCTCTCTTTTCCTTTTAGGATCAGCGGATTCAACCCCTTGAGGCTAGGTAGATTTAGGAGAAGTCGAAGGTGGGAGGTTGGTTTGAGGAGACCTCCCTGGAACCTCTCGTCCAGATTTGCCTTCAATAACATCAAGCAAACTTCTTTGGCTTTTTCTTTGAATTCCCATGTCGATGGGAGTCGCTTCAGGAGACTGGGGCTGATCAAACACCTCAAATTCGTCCTCAGAATCCGAGGCCTCCTCGACTATTCTTCTTTGTTCCTCTTCTTCCTCTTCCTCCTCCACTTCCTGAATAGCTGGTAGTGACGAGGAAGCCCCTACGGGAGCAGCAGCTTCGAGTAAGGGTTGAGAAAAGGGGATGCCTACAGGGATCCGAACACCCTCAGGAACTATGAACCCAGACTTTGCGAAGGCTACGCTGATTCGGGGCAGCCGAGGGTCTTTGGCCTTTATTACCCACTTGGGCACTGAAAAGGATGTGGAAATTGGTTTATACCCAAGGATGAGGTGCGCTGCCCTTAATTGACCGTCGGATGGATTCTTGTATATCTCGGATCTTAGAATTCTATCCAAGCTCTCCCTGTTTACTAGCCCAAACCGATGCTGGGTAAATCGCTTATCTGCAGAATCATTAAGACAATGACAAAACTCCCATCAGGAATGAAGTTAGCTTAAATCAATGAACACAAATTAAGGTGCAAAGGTTTTCAGCCCAAGAACCCCACCTGGTTCACCCCCCTTCATTGGGCATGGTAAACCGTCATGCCACGCGCCAGAAAAGATAAGGAAATCATCTTTCAGACCCTTGTTAGATGAAGGGAGACACTGGATTAGCCTTACCTCGGGGAACCTGGACTTAAGGTAATACCCCGCATCCTTCAAGTGTTGGAGGTTGTACACCCAATTCACGTCGTGATGGGTAAGGCCCAAATTTAGCCTCGCATTTAGGGTTTCTATACTCCCTAGTACCCTAAACATATTTGGGGCACACTGTGTGGGGGCCAATCTAAAGAACCTAAGGAAACTAGTAGTGAGCCCGCCCATCGGAATAGTCATCCCTCCCTCTATGAAAGCAATCATCGGGATGACTACTTCCCCTGTTCGCCTTTGATCATACCATTCTTCCACGGAAGCGTACCTCATACCCACCGTTGGGGGAATCCTATACTTAGTCCTAAATTTCTCTATTTGCTCCTCGGAATCAACTAAGTACTTAAACCTACCCATTTCTTAAGGATTGTGAAAAGAAACTAAAGAAGGGATTGGAAAACTGAGGAGGGTTAGAGAAACTTACAGTTGTGAAAATAGACTCCTCGGACAGACTTCAAAGTATTTATGAGATCGTTGATAAGAACAAAGGAGGGACGGGATCAGTGAATACTTGATAAGATCTTAAGATTTTTTGAACTAAAAGTAAATATGATTTGAAAAGCTCTTTATAAGGGCACAGAAACCGTAAGCGGGAAAAATCCCGCCCATAAGTCATAGTGATCCTCCACCGTTAGATTCGCATCTTACTGTAACGTGGAGGACAGGGAAACCGCCATCATTTAATGGTGGCATGCCCATGACGCCGGAACGTCAGGAACGTGTCTTAGGCAGGTGAAAAGGCGTTCTGACATTTGGGAAAGCCCAATGAAAGACTTAAGGACGTTATATCAAAATCCCCCTTTTCCGAGACAACAAAAAGGGAGATTTTGAGGGGCTATTGTGGGGTCAGTAACCCGAAAAATTGATGGAGTCTATCAAAGGTGGGCTCGCGGCCCAACGGCCCAGACCGAGAACACTTACCAGACCGAGAACACTTACCAGTCCGAGAACACTCATTCGTCCGAGGATGCTCCCTTGTCCGAGGATAAAATTCGTTCTTCAAATCAGCCTATGATGTCAACGTAACTATTTTAATTGTCGATAATCTTTATAGAGTTACATGCAAACCAAACTAATGGATATTAGTCAAAGGATGAACCGGAAAAATATCCCCTAAAAAGCTGCTGCCCCCCGCATTAAATGCTTCCCACCTAACTCTCTGGCCGCATTAATGTGGAGGTGATACCTGAACAGTAATTAAACAGCTTTATATCCACTAGGCGGAGGATCCGGGGAGGTCGGATGGGACAAGAGGAAAATCTTCGGAAAATAGCGTACACGTGTACGGTAAAAGCAAGATGGAGAAGCTAGTATATAATGCAAAATCAGAATACACACCAAGGGGGAGATTTGGGGGGAGAGCTAAAAACGAAGGAGAAGTATTCCATCTGCTGCGCCAGAGCTACGTCTTTTTCTACTGACCGGAGCTAGGTCTTACGCCCACGTCTCTACAAATTTTTATTGTGAAGGGTCCATTACAAACTGAGGCCTTACAAAGTTTTAAAAATAAAACATAACATATTAGGTAAAGAAGAATAAGTAAATATTTAATATGAATTGCACCTCAATTTGCTCAACGTTAGTAATAGATTCAGCATTGGAAATCTTCATACACGAGAAATGTTACCTGCCATATAAAATTTCCCACACCATTTACACTAGCCCTACATACCCATCATCCTTTAACAAAAATTTTGTTTAAAAAATGGGACTCAAGTCACATGTCAACCTATTTTTACTTTAAGTAAAAAATCTTAGGTTCGGGTTAGGTTATATAGTCTTATAGGATTGGGTCCAATTTTTCCAGGTTTAGCAAATAAACTACCAAAAACTATATTTTTTGTCTCATATTTAGCAAATAAACTACTCAAAAACTATAGGATGTCAAATGGACACTTAGTATATTCAAACACTAGTAATTGTTTTCATTTTTAACTAAATTTTGACCTCCAATTATTTCACATCTATAGCTATTCATTTTCATTTTAAATTCAAGTTAGGTCAATAATATGTGAAATTAAAGCTCATGATTAACCAAATAATTTTTTATTACTAAGAATGACATTTTATGAGCCAAAATTGAGTTAGAAAATCTAATCCTATCATAAACAAACAAAGGTGGGGTTTTGGTTTTTTTCTCTCTACAAGCCTCGAAATTCAACCAAAATTTTTGGGGTATTTTTAACACCATTAACAATTTAGCATCACTTCATGTAAATTTTACTATCATAAACTACAATGTCTCAATTAGTTCCATCCTTTAAGAACTTCAGTATTAATTATTGTCACCCGTAGGTTCTAAGTTACTCAACTGATAAAGTCTCTTATTGTCGAATAAGAGATTTGGAGTTTGACCCTCATATATACCAAAAACCAATTGGTATCTTGATTTAATGATAAAAAGCAATTATCAGGAGAAGACGCAATAGGTTGAAACTATCTCTAAAAAAAATTATGGTCACCCGTAGAAAATTTCAAAATAATTTAGGGTTAAAACTCCCCCACTCTTAACTATCGAATTATAAAAATTATAAATAAATAAATAAATAAAAACCCAAAATCTCCTTTATTAAAAGGAATAATTATAGATTACCCACATGTGATTTAGCCTGAATTTAACTTACCCATCCGTGGTTTCATTTTTGACATTTTACCCACCTGAGGTTACTTCCGTGTAGTCTCTGTTACCCACCTCTGTTAAAAAAGAGCAGTAAATAAGTCTTTTTATTCTCATTTTATGTCTCTCTCATCCCAAAACAAGAAAAACAAAAAAAGAAAAAGAAAACAAGATCAAAATGGGCTATTTTAAACCCAGGAATATGCATCTCTTAAAACATAGCTCAAATTAAAATTTTTTCAAACCCAGAACACAAGAAGACCACCATAATCACCTTCATCGTGAAAGCCAGCCTGCAAAACAACAAAAAAAAAAAAATCCCAGTTTTGAAGAACCCCAAGTTTCAAAGGAAAATAACAAACCCACAAAAAAAAAAAAAAAAAAATACTCAATGATGAGAGCATTAACCCCCCCACCTTGCCGCCGCCATGAGGCAACCTTGACCACTGCAACCACGTTCAGCCTTAATCCAACACCTTCCACTAACCAAATTCATAATTCAAAAAACCCATCACCAATCAATAATCCACTATCAAACATTCAACACATCAATATCATCATTTTGGAAAAAAGAAATGAGATTTTCTACAAATTGATTTTGGGTTTTGTTCAAGACCCATACCTTAATCCATGATTCAACTCCCAAGTCAGCCATTATAAAAGAACATATGAATACCTCAAAGCCCTGGGTTTGAATCATGGTAGGGCAGATCGGAGAGTGAGATAGAGAGAGAAATCCAACCGTGGATTTGGTGGTGCAGTGGCGACTCTAGTTGGTGATTATATCTTGATAATCGGTGTTGGGTGGAGCTCAAGGATCATGGAAGATGGAGAGAGAGAGAGAGAGAGAGAGAGAGAGATTGAGGGAATTGGAAAGAGAGAGACTAGTGACTTCTTTTTTCCTTTTTGTTGTTGCGCAAGTTATTGATTTTGTGGTAGATCTTTCAGTTCAGATGTTCTTGACTTTATCATAATTATTGATATGCTAAGATGTTCATATTGTATGTACTCATGATTTTCAAGCAAATTAGTAGATCTACCTCATGTGGATGGGAGTGTGTTTTGGGAAAGAGGAGTGTTTGCTCTGTTTTGGGTTTTGTTTTTGATAAAAATTGTTAGAGTAACGTCTAAAAGGGAGGTGGGTTACAGAATAACAATGGAGTAAAGCATAGGTGGGTAAAGTGTCAAAAATGAAACCAAAAGTGGGTAAGCTAAATAAGGCCTAAACCACAAGTGGGTAATCTGTAATTATCCCTTATTAAAAAGAGGAGTATCACCACAAATAAAAAAAATGCTTAGGATATGCTTAGTAATCTCAAGAAAGGAATATGTTGCTGATCATGTGGAGCTAGATATCGTTTTATTGCAATATGAGTATAGCAAGATTTAAGTTTACAACATAATTATAGAGAGAGGATGTTATGTTTAAGATTGGCTCCTATACAACAAACAGTTACAAAGCACAATTGGTTGTTTATTAACTTTTTTTTTAATCTTATTTAGAATTCTATTATAGGTTAATTTAATAAGTGTATATGTGTATGAAGCTCCCTTCTAAAAAAGTTGAACTTCGACCCTTATCCCCTAACCCCACAAGAACTTGTAATTGTTTATTAACTAACCAGCCTCTAAGTAACATTCTTACATCAAGTACTTTTAGTAACACTTAAATCTTAACCACTAAGCTGCTGCACTAACATAACACTAGCTGATGTGGGTGTGAGTTCCCATTAGATTAACTGGTAAAATCTCTTGTGATCAAATGAGAAATTTGGAGTTCGATCCCCGCCTACACCAAATATCAATTAATGTCTTCGCCTGATAATAAAAAATATATTCATTACAGAATGGACACCATAAGTTTGAAAAACTATTTTATCTATAAAAAAAAATATAGTGTTGGAGCATTTTAATATTAATTAATTAAAATAAATTTATATGACAATATAAATGTAAAAATGTGAAAGTTAATATGGAATATAAGAAGTTAGTGAAAATGTTTAATCTTACATTGAAAATGAGAGAGACTATTTTATTTTTTTTAATTATGGTGATTAATGGGCCAATAAGTATTAGAGCAAATATTTGGCTAGATACATTCAAAAATAATTTCCATATTCATTAATGAGTAAATGACATTTTTATTATGGAAAATGAAGAGTCATTCACCCACTTAATGGATTAGTTGTTGAGTCTATTTATTTATTTAGAAACTCCTTATCTCATCCATTCAATTGTGTAACTCCAACCTATCACTTCTTATCTCATTCATTCAATTGTATAACTCCGGTCCATCAGATTCATGTCCATCAATTAATCTTGTAACACCCACTACTTTAGAATAATGGACTTAATTAATCAGATTAATTTGGGAAAACCAAAAAATTCAGCAATTACAAGCATTCTTATAATGTTGATCTAGCCATACAACATTTGTTGGGCTATTAAGCAAGTGTCATACCTCAATTCAAATAGTGTTGTGTATTTTCTAATAAGATAAAGTTTAGCTACAAAATTAATTGTAACTTAGACTATAACCTTACTCAATATCTTTTTATTGGAAGTGAATTTTGACAAATCCAATATTAGATTACATCTTCTCCTTATATCCTTATGCTTATAAAATTTCTTGAAAATTAAAGATCAATAGTTATGTCATCAATAAATTGTTTAAATTGCAATTTTTTGTAATTTAAAATTATGAATAAAATATAATACTATAGATTATATAGTAAATAATATCAAATTGGTACAAAATTTGACATGTATATTAAGAGCATAAAAAATATGTAATTCAATGTTTAAATTTTCAAAATTTATAGTAATGTTTATTTTATTAAGGTTGTAGCCTTAGGCTACAACTAATTTTGAAACTAAACTTTGTCATTTTCTAATCTCAAATAAATAATATTTAGAAATATTATTAAGTTTCTTTTTGTATTATTTCCATTATTATTGAACCACTACACCAACCAACAGCTTGCCGTTGCAAGCCTGCAACTACTTGCTGCTTGCTGCTGCACTGCATCACATTGCCTACTGCTGCTGCTGCTGTATCATAGTTGTACGGCACTGTGGTACCCAAACCCATTTTGGGCCTTGGACTCTGATCCGACGGGTGACCCATGGACCTAACATCTTTCTACCTAAGACCCCATCCCCAACCCATGAAAGCCATGGGCCCAAGCTTCGTATTGCTCAAAAGTTTGAGTAGGCAATCTGCATAGGCACGCACCTTATTTCACCACCTGGCCCTTACTCAGCGAACCGTTTCTGAGCAAGGAGAAAGGCATTCGGATATAACACCCTTCGCATGTCCGGTAGTGCCTTGGGGAATATCGCCGCCAAGCAGATCTACTAGAGTAGGAACCAGTTCCAAGGCCACATTCACCACACCCCACTTCCACCTAAACATCCACTTAAAGCTAACAACATTGGACCTCCTCCTCCACTAACCATAGGAGTAATCATGGTTCTTCCACTAATTTGAGACTATAAATATGAGAAACAGAGGAAGGAGAAGGGTTGTTGAAAGGTTTTGGAGAGAGCTTAGAGTTGAGAGTAATAAAATTGTGAGAGTAAGAGGGAAAGAATACAAGGGTTAGAGGGTTGTTGCTGGGCCTCTAAGTCAGAATCGCTTAAAGTAGGAAATCTAAAACCCACATTACAAATTGATTATGAGTCCAAACAAGAACGAACACCTCAACCTCGTTTTCGCCACGCACAATAGCCAACTACAACACAAAGACAGATGCTCTTACATTATTTACTTTTATCAAAATCTTCATATTTTGTTTTAAGTTCATGAAATTTGTTAACATTCCTTGGGTGGTAATTCAAACTTTGAGATTCCAGTTTTATTTTGGTTTAGAGAAAATTTGGGAAAGAGTTAATAAGACTTCTCTGTTAAAAAAATAACTCTGAGCTGCTAGGCAGGCCCAGTAGCCCATGTTGATTCAAAGAAACTTGTAATGAGCCATACAACCACTCAGGAAATTCCCCTAAAGTAAAGTAACAAAGAAACACAAAGACAAAAACCTACCAAGGGCCCAGGCCTGACAGAGGACCCAAAATTTCTTTTATTTCTTTAAACAAAAGCTAGGAATACAAACGAGGAGAGCAAGTTGAAGACTTCGGCCCAAGTTAAGCATTGGTAGTGCCGGGAGTTTCATTGATTTTTAGCACAGACATTCACAGTGTTCCTTTACAGGCTACAGCTTGGGATGAATTGGCAAAAAAAGCATTTATTACCCAAAAAGACAGTTATACCCATGTCAGGTTGGGTATTTCGCACAAATTCGGTTCTTATCTTAGCATAACAATGTGATGATCGATTTCCTTTAATTTGTCTTGTTTTTTCTGTCTTTACTTCTATTTTGCAATGATCAGAATCCTTCGCACGAGAAATTGCTTTCCTAATGCCTAATGGTGCTCATGATTTTGCACCTCTTTCATTTTCAACAAAAGGCAATAGGCATATTTGGGTAAAAAATCATTTTTATATATGATTGGAATAGTACTATTACATCATTCACATCAATCCGTGTATAATAGAAAAAAAAAATGCAGAATTTATACAATTTTGCCTAAAAATGACCCATATCAGTTTGTGTATAATTATGTAAATTTACAAATTTGCTACAATAACACTGACACTATTCATTTGTATTTAGTTGTTTAATCTTTTTTTACATTTCTCGATGATGAAAGAAAATAGTAGATGGTATTTGCTGTGTACAAAGAAAGAGAAGTAATTTTTAAAAAATAAGAAAAATTGATATTTTAATGTAATGTAGTGTAAAATAAATAATTTGATGTTAGGTGTTTTGAAAAATGAGTATGTAAAATAGAAAAAGTACAGTCTTATGCTAAAATAAACAATAATTTTTGCACAAACTAATGCAAATGCTTTTAGTATGGAGTCCATATTTTATTATTTTCATAAAAGTATACTAGCCTTATCACTCATCACACGCGCTTTGCGTGTGCGATGAGACTTTTTTGGGGATTTAGTGGTCCTATTTTATAGCCAAAAAAAGAAACTGTCTTTATTTTTTATATATAATTTTTATTTTAAAAATCTAGTTTATAAGTGGATAAAGCAATTTGAAAATCAATAAAAGAGTTACCATATTTTTTAGGCAATGTTTTAGTGAGAGTTAGAATTGTATTTTTACTGAATTGTCTTTTAGTTTTGTCTCTACTTAAATATAACGGCGTATGAGCATTTTTGAACCCAAAAAAAAAAAAAAAAAAAAATGATCCCAAAGGGGAAGCCCCTGAAATAGTACTAGTCCTTTAGTTTCGTCTTTACTTAAACATAAGATTGTATGGGCATTTTTGAACCAACAAAAAAAAAAAAAAAAAAAAATCCCAAAAAAGGGAAGCCTTTTAAATAGTAGTATAAACTAGCCTCATCACACGCGCTTCACGCGTGCGATGAGACTTTTTTCGCTTTAGTTTCATAATTTTTCATTCATCTCAATTTGAGATGTTTCTCTCTTTTATCCAATTAAACTACATGCATAGTGATTTTTATTTTGATCATAGAAAACACATTCATTAAAATGAAAAAAAAAAAAAAAAATGTAGTACAAACAGATGTGAAGAGAAAATAATTCGAACACCAACATAAATAAATAAATCATTAAAAAGAAAAAAAGAAGTACATTAAAAATCACTTTTTTAAAAATAATTCAAAAATAAAGAAGAAGAGATTTTTTTTTTTTTTTTTTAAAGTGGGATTAGAATTTAGAAGAAAGGTAACCAAAGGGGAAAAAAAAAAAAAAACCTAAAGCAATTTGAAAATCAACAGAAAAGTAACCATATTTTTTAAGCAATATTTTAGTGGGAGTTAAAGTTGTATTTTTACAGGATTGTTCTTTAGTTTTGTCTCTACTTAAACATAAGAATGTAGGGGCATCTTTGAATCAAAAAATTGAGGATCTCAAACAGGGAAAGCCCCTTAAATAGTAGTATAGACTAGCCTCATCATTCGCACTTCACGCATGCGATGAGGCTTTTTTGTAGAAAAGAAAAAAAAAACCCTATGTTTTTATTTTATAAATATAATTTTTTATTTTGAGAATCTAATTTATAAGTAGATAAAACAATTTGGAAATCAACATGAGAGTTGCCCTATTTTTTAAGTAATGTTTTAGTGGGAGTTAGAGTTATATTTTTACCGGATTATCCTTTAGTTTTGTCTCTATTTAAACATAGGGGATAGAGGCATTTTTAAACAAAAAAAAAAAATGAGGATCCTAAAAAAAATCCCTTAAATAGTAGTATAGATTAAATAGTAGTGTGTGTGTGTATATATATATCATTATTTACTAAGTCTTTTATATTCTCTCATAAAAAATAAAAAAATAAAAAAGTCTTTTATATTCTTGAACGATATTATTGTGTGTTGTTACATTTCTAACTATTAAAACCCAAAGACCTATATTTGCTTCAAAGCCCATATCTCCTCTCAACTAGTTAAAAGAAAAAATAAGAACATTTATCACTTTTATATATTTTTTTTCTTTTTAAAGACCTATGTACGAAGTATAAACACACACGAAGCATGGGCAAGAATGATAGTTGTGTTTGTGTGTTTTTTTTATTTAAAGCTCAATGTAAGGACACGTTTTGCAACCTAAACCCAAGATGTATAGGATCTTGGCCCAGTGTACCCACTACAATAAATTTGTAGAAAGTGGGTTAGAGAACTAGACCCTAATGAATTTGACAACGGCTAGTATGGATATAAAAGATGATCAAGCAAGAACAAGAAAAATAGAGCTGAATGAATTCACTGTTCGATGAGGTATTTTGTCATATAAATCAATAACAGTTGGTACAAGTACAATTTTAATTGTTACATTATTCTTTCTCTATTTTTCCGATCCCCTTCTTATGGAGGATTTCTTACATTATATAGATCCCCTTAGACCATCTTGATCCTACACTTGTTGATCATTTGAGCTCTTACTTGAGTATTTGTCCCATCAGACACCCTCTTTGGCTTTCTGTGAGTTGTGGTAGTCAAGGCAGTACTATTCAGGGGTCTTCTTCATATAAATGCGGTTAGAAAAGTAGCTGCAGTGCATTTAAGGCGATGGTAGCAGCTTTTCCTTAGATATTTTTGGGTTCCCTTCCTTCTCGTATGTTTATGAGGTACATTCCTATCACTGGAGCTTCTATGAAGGTTATTTTCATCGTTGGAATACACATCTGAGCGATATTTATCACACCCGAGGAGGAATTCCTCCTCGGACTGCCTTTCACTCATCTCTTATCTATGAGACTTTAAACTGGAATCTCTCATAACTATTTATCCCTCCCAAAACTTGTCAACGTCCTCAAACAAAACCCAAGACCCAATATATGATTTTGAGCCCTTATCCCTAAAAAAAAAAAAAAAAAAAAAAAAAAAGATAGATTGGTATAATTAAATTTATTCTATTTTTCTTATTAGAACTTCATCGATATCAAGACAATATCACCTTTCTCTACTTTATATTTTCTGTTCATCAAAAAAAAAAAAACTTTATATTTTTCTGAGAAAATATTCTCTAGTTTGCGGGGACTGAAGAAAGCAGGAGTTGTGAAATTATAAAGAATATGGAATAAGGTTAGGTCTGAATTATGGCCCATGAAAGCTAATGACATGAAATGAAAGATAACTATCATTTCCTTGTACTCTTAGTGACTATTATGTGGAGCCCTGCATTGACAAGAAATTCTGAAAAACCTTCACTACAAATGTCAAAATGTTGTAGGCATCCAATTGCAATAATGGAGGGTGTTCCTTTTTTTCTTCTCACACCTGACCCAAACCCATATGGCCTTTGTTTTTCTAAATTGTCAAAAACCCCACTTGTGACTTTGAGTGGTTGTTGGTGAATCAATCTAATTTTTAGTTTTGGACATTGATTTTTTATTTTTTTTTTTGAGGAACTGGTCATTGATATTTACCCAATCATTTTACAACTGATGTTTGGAACTTCAAGGTTTCTTGCAAGCACAGAACTCTGAGGGAGGAAACAAACAAAATTAGCTCAATTTTTCTCAGCATATATAGTAAACTCCTAAAAATGAAAGAAAAGTTCTTAGCCTTTAATGTAATCAACAAGTTCAACAATAGGAACTAAATTGTAGTCATAAAAAAAATTAAAAATAAAAAACAAAAGGAACTAAATCTTGTGAGAGTGAAACAATATAAAATAATTAACGAGGACAAATAAATAGACACGAAGGACACCAATCACCACACTAGAACATTTATTGAATAGAATATGTATTCTGTGGGGGGGTCTAAAGACCGAGGAGTAGCTAGTCGAGAAACAACTAGCCCAATCCAACCCCAAAGGAGTAAGCGAACCCCGAGGACTCCATCTGTCCGAGAAAAGTAAAAGGATCAGAACAATTGGTATCCTGTGAAGGCCCAAGGAAAGGAGAAGAGATAGCAACAGGAGTAAGGATGGTAGGAGGAAGCTTCCTGAGAGATATACCTCCTACCTTCACATTCAATGCCCTCCACCAACCTTATCAGCTGCATTAATGTGGAAATGACCTATAAACAGTAACTTCACAGCTAGCAGCCCCTTCTACCACCTTCAGCAGAGTCTTGGTAGGACAAGTATCCTAAGGAATGCTTTGAGACATACAGGTGGAGAGTTAGGATGCAAAAAAAGGGAATATAAAAGGAAAGGAACCCCCTATAAATGGGGGATGAACAATTTCTCTAAAAACAGTAAAAAAGGAAGAGAATAGGGTATTATCTTGTGTCAAACTTGAACCAAATATATACAAGAGATTGATCCTCAAGCCTACCCGAGGAGGATATTATCCTCAATTGTTATTTACTTTACGCTTATCTGTTACTCTGGGCTCTTCAGCCTTAGACTTGAACTTAGCCTAGAATTGCACTTGAGTTAGTTTCTCACTCTCTTCACAAATTCTATTGTTTGGACTTAGTTTGAAGGACAAGGTACTACTGATCTAAATGGGCTTGGACTTTTATTTTTTGAGTACCTACATATTCCATTAAGATATATTTGGACGAAAATATCATTTTGGTCCTTACATTTGAGATCACTATTAATTTGGTTCTTACATTTTAGCAGAAATCAATTTGATCTTTATTATTTTAATTATTGCAAGTTTTAAATAATATGAACCAAATTGACTACTATTAAAATATAAGAACCAAATTAATTGTGATTCTAGAATATAGACCAAAATTGTGTTTTTTCCTTAAATTTTATTATCAATCAGAAGCCGCCTACTTTGGGTAGAGTTCATATAGCATAAATTATCATCAATTGAATTTAACAATTTAATCGAAGTAGGAAAATATTTCTATTAGAATTCACTAGTGTGTAATTTTGTACATATGCACAGGTACAATTAAAAATAATTACAATTATACAGTTCAAATTATACACTTATAGATGTTGAAATTATACATGGTATTAGCTTATACATTTTTTAAACCATAGATTTTTAAAATATATAATGCTTTCTCATTATATATTTAATTTAGAATTTGATTGGATTTAGACTTTTCGGTTTTTGCATTCAATAATTCATTTGCCACAAAAATAAAAATAAAAAATTAGATAGACATGTGGCGCAAAATTGGACTCCAATTGAAATCCAATTTAGAATATAATTAGATTTGGACTTTTCGATTTTTACACTTAATAATTCACTCGGCACAAAAATTAAAATTAAATGGGACATGTGGCGCACAATTAATTGGATTCCAATTGAAATTTAATTTAGATTCTAAATTGATTTTCTTTGAGTTTTAGCTTTTAATATAGGGCAAGTAACACTCCCCTCCCTTGAGGTTTAGAGAAATGACACTCACCCCCAAACTTGAAAGGAAAAAACACTACCCCCCTGAGATTTAAAAAAAATAACACTCCCCCCCCCCCTTCTGTTAATATTAGTAACGGAATATAAAGCATATTATAAAACATGTTGCTTATGTTGATTTTTTAGTCTCTTATAGCACCTTTTCAATTGATTTTTTAAAGTTTGATGATCCTCTTAGATTTTTTAATCGCTCCTCTCTCTAACACTTTGGATCAAAATTTATGAAATAAAACAATTTCTTTCAAGCTTTTATTGTTTAAAAATGAGTTTGAAATTTTCAAAGTCACTTATCAATATAAAAAACTTTCAGAATAATTTTGGGAATACATTATTAACCAAAGGGTACGTTAGTGCACAACATTTTTAACGCCAATTTAACAGAGTTTAGATAAATAAATGTCAAAGGGGGGAAAATGTTTTTTTCCTTTAAGTTTGGGGGTGAGTGTCATTTTTCCAAATCTCAAGGGAGGGGAGTATTATTTGCCCTTTAATATATATATATATATATATTGATATGACGTCAAAAAAAAATATATATATATATATATATATATAGATATTGCCAACACAATTCATGGCCACAATTGCGCGGAGCAAATGATTCCAAGTTCAATATCCTAATATGATTGTGACTTGTGAGTAAGTCGTTATGCGAATCTAAACGTGTATATTTGGATGAGTTTATTATTTAGTTTTTTTTAAGGTATAGTTTTTTAAAGTCTTTTTTTTTTTTTTTTTTTTGAGAAACTTATTTGTTGTCTATTGACTCTATTGAAAACTATATTTTTATACACTTTATTTCTTAAAAAAAGGTGGAAAGTTATTTTTAAGTTTTCAGTTTAAGTTTTCTATTTGTATTTAATAAATAATGTTCACATGGCATGATATGTTTAGTGGAGCATATAAGGTTGTGTTTGGCAATATGTAAAATGTTTTCCGAATGTAAAATATTTCAATTGAAAATATTTTACGTAAAGGAAAACATTTTCTACTGTTTGATTGTGTTGTGAAAATTACGCCGGAAAATTATTTCTTGTGTTTGGACTTTGATGTAAAAATATATATTTTCAGAAAATGTAAGCCCAAGCCAGCCACCACCACCAAGGACAAGCACAGCCCACCACCACCCACACAAAATCCAGATCAGGAAGAGGGAAAAAACTGTCACCATTGCTATGTTGCCACCACCACCCACAAAAAATCCACCATCACCCACACAAAACCCACCAAAACACCACCACCTACACCACCACAACAACAACAAAATCAGAGATCAAAAACAAAAATAAGTAGGGTGGTTTGGTTCGAGTTACAGAGAAAAATTGAGATAAGAGAGAGAAGACCAATGTGGAGTGGTGTTGCTTGGGTTAAGCTGCGGAGGGAGGGTAAGACCAATCTAGATCGAGAGTGCTATGAGTGAGAGTGGAAGATAGGGTGTGGTTCCTGAGTGAAGGCACAAGATCGGTGACATGTAGTGTCCGATCCAACCTTGGTTGATCAGAGGGAAAGAGAGAGAAGGTAGATTGGTGAGAGGAGGCAGGTGGGCACGGGCTTGACCTTGGGTATCTCTCTCCCTAGTTCCTTCGGCTTGGCGTGACCGCGTGAGTCAGTGAGGAGAGTGGAAATTGGTTAAAGGTAAAATCACTATGTAAAATCATTTTTGAGTCTAAAGGTCTTAATTTACAGTCAACTAAAATATATTTTCAGTTTAACCATATTTTCATGTGCACTCAAACACACTCAAGGGTGTATAATATTTTTCAAATTTCTTTTTCACCCGAAACAAACATAGCCTAAGTTGGGATAGAAAATTTATACTCTATTTCAAATGGGAAAAAAAATCTCAAAAGATAGCTAATAAATAATCAAATATATTCTTTTTCCTCGCACTTGCTGATAGTTAATAAATATTCTAGCAAACTTCTTATCATTTTTTTTTTTTTTTGGAGAAATTCTTATCATTTAAATACAATAAATGTTTTGCAATGCGCGGTCGTATTAAATACAAGAATATTTACGTCTATACCATACTAAATAATCAAATGAGGCAAAGCTAACTGAAACGGAATAAAAATTATTATTGCATTAAGTTAGACCAAGAATAATTATTAATAAAGCACCAACACACCAACCAGTAGTACCACTTTGAATCTTACTTATTAAAAAAAACTGAAACGGAATAAAAATTATTATTGCATTAAGTTAGACCAAGAATAATTATTAATAAAGCACCAACCCACCAACCAGTAGTACCACTTTGAATCTTACTTATTAAAAAAAAAAAAGGAGTACCACTTTGAATAACAACAAAAGTGTTTCAAAAAAATAATAATAATAACAACAAAAGTATAAAGAATAAAAAATAAATATAAAAATCCCAAAATTTTATTTTATTATTATTTTTAATACAATATATAATTTTTACTCTAGTATAATCTAAGTGTATATGTGTATGAAGCTCTCTCCTGAACACTTAAACCCTGGCCCTTGCCCCCCACGCCCCATAAGCACTTATACTTGTGAAGTAACCGGTGCACAATGGTCCAAAATTTTATATTGAATCCCTTTAAAGCCATGTTTTTTTAAACATTCCAAAAAAAACCTAGAGACAAATTCACACCCTCACATCGTTAGTTTTCTTAAATATGTGAAGTGAAATGTCCCTCCTTTGAACGATAGAAACACGTTTAAATTTGTTTATGTCCCTAAAATATATCTATTGAGCACTTTTGATCTCTAAAGTTTCAAGTGAGCTCTATTGGTCTTTGAAGTTTAAAAAATGAGTGCTATTGGTCCACTTGTTAACTTTTGTCAATTTTGTTGTTTATATGTTTATAAGAACAATTACATGACATTTTTTTTTAATAATATGACAACTTTTATTATTAAAAAATTTACACATAAGAAATTATGTATCAGTTTAGGAAGCCCCCTCTCTGGTTGGGTCTTTCCCTAAATCCAAACCAGTATAACATAATTCCTAAAACTTAATTAGCAGCTGTTACCTAGATTTACTATGAAATAACAATAAATTTTACTACATCCAAGCCATTGTTAAAGAGACATTATGATTATACCTAATTGCACCACTTCCAGGACTATGAGAATTCATAAAGGAATACACCATAGGTGGCTACTATGTGTTATGATTTTAGTGTTTTACGTATAAGTTTAACTATATGTTTATAAGCTCTTGGATACCCTCCCCTTACAAACCAGTTTTCAATGGTGAGTTTTACCCATGAGTTTGTAAAACCATGTTTTGAAACCCACCGTATTAAATATAAATCTTTGGAGCTTCAAACAAATTTCACATAGGGTCCAAGCCATTAGAGTTAAAAACCAAAGAGATTTCTCACCCATTCTCTATAATCTAACCCTTGCCAAATATTCCATATTACCTAATATGAATAATTATATTTTAGTGGGATTCAATTAGCTCAACTAGTAAAATTTATTATTATCGAATATGAGGTGTGGGATTTAATCCTCGCCTTTACCAAAAACCAATTAGTGTCTTTTATTTTTCAAGTCTTCTCACCTTTTAAACCTTCAAATGTAGATCAATTTTTGGGAATTATGTTCTTCTGATTTTGATTTAGGGAACCCAAATAAAAATTAGTCTACCCAAGCTGAAGTGTGATTTTGATATGTAATTTCTGAGAAATAAAAGTTGCTGAGTTATTAAAAAATATAATGTTATTGCTCAGTTAGAGTTAGGGGTGTTCACAGTGAGGGCGATTTTAGGCCATTTTTAGCACTGCACTTTGCGGTGTGATTTATCTAAAATTATAACCACATCACACCTCATTTTTGCATTCACATGTGTGGTCTGGTGTGGTTTAGAGTTTAGCCAAAACTATAATCGCACTACACCTTATTTTTACGGTCACATGTGCGGTGTGGTGTATAAAATGTGATTCGAAACTGATATATTTTTCAAATTTTAGGTTTTTCTTGCCCAACCCAAAATTGATTTTTCCATTTGTTTTGGACTAAGTTTTAAACTATTGAGTTTTTTTTTTTTTTTGGCTGGCTTTTATAATCAACACTTGTTAAAGTTATTAAACTATTAATAATATATTTAATATTACAAAAAATAAATATATTAATATATAGAGAAGGTGCGGTGCAGTTTTGCCATTTTGTGAGTGATTTTGGTGTAGTTTTTACGATTTGGTGAACACCACACATAGGCAAATAAATTAATGAAAGTTGCTTGAGTGATTAATATAGCTAATTTCTCAAAATTTAAGGGAGTAATATGTAAACTTTAGGAATTAAACAAGATATTTTTGGCCAAAAAAATAGGTTGTTAATTTCTTTTGATATTGACATATAAACTTTTGAAAGTTTATATTTTTCTACATTATTATTCAAATAGACAAAATTTAAGTACATATATTTTAAGTGCTGTTACTTATGTACCCTTAAAATTTTGAAAGAATAGCTTTAGCCTATTCAAATATAGGCAAAAATAGATTTTAGTTCCTCTTAGATAAATAATTAGATATTTGGGTAAAACCATGGGATTCCAAAAAATATATATAGACACACACATGAGATTTGTTGGGTAGTATATATATATATTTTTTTTGGTAGTACAGTTTATTGTTGTGTAGTAGTATGGTGTATAGTGTATTGTTCATAAATGAAAAGCTGGCACCTAGTAGTGAAAAAAAGCAATAGGCTACAGCCTACAGTTGCTACCAAAACAAAAAAAAACAAAAAAAAATGAATAGGCTAATCCTCCATTTTTAATTTAATTAATGGCATCAGCAGCTGAAGGTTTGCCCTACAAGGACACGTGGATAGGCAGCCCCCCATGTCTTGTTGTTGTAATAGTTGTTACTAACATCACCATCACCCTTACACATTCACTGTGACTCACAGGCAATCACTGCTCATCCCCACCTCACCTCAATAAATTTCCACACGTGCCCACTCTCAATTTCCACGCCGGAATTTCCTCCACTCTCTCTCTCTCTCTTTTTACTTCTTACTTCTGCTATTGCCCCTCACAACTCACAACCCAAACTCTCAATCCCTCCAAACCCTAGAAAATGATACCAAAAATAAACTACCTTAAAAAATTGAATCAAACTCTCACACGTTTTCCTTGAATTGAATCTAAATTTCAGTTTTTACCACCAAAACACCATCTGGGTCACTATTAAATTCCGCAATAAATATACATATTTTTTTTAAATTTTTTTTTGAAAATTTGAAAGTTGTGGGGTTGTAAATAATGGGGGCGATGACGTCAACGATGGCGGCGAAGTTCGCGTTTTTTCCGCCGAGTCCGCCGTCGTATGAGGTGGAGGAGGAGGAGGATGGCGGTGGTGGTGGTTGTGGAGGAGTGAAGCTGAAGCTGAGGATGACGGGAGGGGTGGAGACTAGGAGGGAAAACGGCGACGTGTTGAGGCTGAAAACGAAGAGAGGGAACGAGGTGGTGGCGGTGTACATAAGGAACCCATCGGCGTCACTGACGGTGCTTCACTCGCATGGCAACGCAGCTGATCTGGGTCAGATGTATGACTTGTTCACTGAACTCAGTATTCACCTCCGAGTCAACTTCATGGGGTCTCTCTCTCTCTCTCTTCCTAAATTAAAAAAAAAAAAAAAAATTATCCCTTTTTACATGCATATATATTGGGGTAAATTACACTAACACCCCCGAAATATATTGAAAATTAGATAATTTTTTTGGTGGTTGTTGATTTTTTTAAAGTTTTTTACATGCTTAAATGAATATGATTTTTTTTTAAAAATTTTTAATTTTAATTTGTGTTTGTTGTGTTGTAGGTATGATTATTCAGGGTACGGGCAATCCTCTGGGAAGGTATGTGATTTTGTATTTTTTGTAATTTTATTTTATTTAGGTATTTTGTTTGGATTGGATTCTGGTAAAGTTTTGGTCTTTGTTTTTGTTTTATATATTTGGTTTTATTTTAGTTCTGGTAAAGTTTTGGGTTTCTTTTTTCTGTGCAATTTCTTGTCGGCCAAAAAAATTTGTAGTTTGCTTTTGTTATATGGGACCCAAAAAGGATTAAAACTTTTTCTACACTGAACTTTATATTACCTCTTTGGCATATTTAAGCTTTGGATTTTTTTTTTTTTTTTTTTTAAGTAGTGGAAGTTTTAAAAACCCAAAGATGGAAGATTTTAATTAGTTTCTAATTAGATTGATTTAGAATTTGTTGTTAAAATAAGAAGGGAGATGGCTGAGTTATTATGTGTTTTACTTGAAAAGCCGAGTGAGCAGAACACATACTCAGACATAGAAGCAGCATTTAGATGCCTGGTGGAGAAGTATGGCACGAAAGAGGAAGATATTATTTTGTATGGGCAATCAGTTGGTAGTGGGCCCACTTTAGATTTGGCTACTCGGTTACCGAATTTGAGGGCTGTAATTCTCCACAGTCCGATCATGTCTGGCCTCCGTGTCATGTATCCGGTGAAGAGGACGTACTGGTTTGACATTTATAAGGTTGATTTTTTTTTTTTAGTGCAGAATTATATGATTTTAATGTTGAATTGTTTACAATCTTTCAAAATTTGACCTCATAAATGTTTTTTTTGCTTGTTTGTGGTGCAGAATATTGATAAAATACCCTTGTCAAATGTCCAGTTCTGGTAATTCATGTGAGTATTTTCCAGTTTCTCTATTTTAGTAAGATGTTTGTAAAACTAAAATGGCATGCTAATTTAGTATAGCTTGATGGAAAATCAGACTATAGAAGTTAGTCTCTGCACTGGTTGATTGGTGCACCATATATTTGCTTCAAATTTTTCTAGTTCTGGCATCTTCATTGCTGGATTTTATAGAATAGAACAAGGGCTTATGTGGTTGCGCTCAGTATGTAATATGTTGACTTTACACTATATCAAATGAAACTTAAAATACGGAATTCTTCGCGATTAGGTTGGAATTTAATAGCTGTGGATAACTATATACCTCTTTCATTTTGGTGAAATTTATCAAAGACGTTGAAAATTTCACCTGAACTGTTAAAGCCAGTTTTGGTTGATGTTAAAGCCAGTTTTGGTTGATGTTAAAGCCAGTTTTCAATGGAACCTACATCTTTGTCTTGTGATAGTTGACAATTGACACCAAATGACATGGTTAGATAACTGAACTTAATTGACACTGATGAAAAATTTCTTCTCTTTTGTTTACTGTTTATGCTTTTCTGTGTTCATCATCATGAACACCCTGTATGTTTCTTTCATATTTCATTAATAATAGATCTCATATTACCTATCAAAAAAAAAAAAAAAAGTTTGGTCAATCAGTTTGTAAGCAAACAATGATTTCTGACAAATGAAATGGGTGGGGAGATGAAAAAACAAAGAGGAACTGGGGGCCATCTCATCTGTGGAGGAACTTGGAGTGCTCATGGCAGAGAAGGAAGAGATCAAAATGATGACGTGTAAGGAGCGTGTCTGCCTCAGTTGCAAGGGTGGGGGTTTGCAAGGGAGAGAGGGAGATAGGGGCAGTGAGGTGTCCTGTGTCAGAAGATTTATTACTGGTGATAAATTGAGGGGGTCATGAGAGGTTTTAGTGTGAGAGAGAGAGAGAGAGAGAGGTGACAATGACAACTAATAGGCGAGGAAAAGAGGAAGAAATGCTGTAGTTAGGTATTCAAAATTGGATTATTATGATTTCTTTATACGTGCACAGTGAAGCCAATACTTTTTCAAGCAATAGAAAAAAAAAGTTCCTAGTGAAACTTGTGGTAGTTAATTGAATCTTGCCAAATATTCATCATGTATAAACGAGTTCTTGGCTATTAAATTTATAATAGCATAGGTAAGTTATACTGGCTAGAGGTGTGTCCAAAGGGCTCTTCTTTAAAAAGTTTCCTACGTTATCTAAAAAAACATAGCATAGGTAGGTTATGTGTCAGTAACTGATAAGAAGTTCAGTTTAGTGGGTCTTTAGTTAAGGGAATGTGACTTTGATGGAGGAGCTCAACTGAAATTATTTTGGAATTTATTATTTCAGATTTCCATTTATGTTATGGGATTGGATTATTTTAAATTTTCATTTTAAAAAAAAATTGGATTCAGATAAGGATCAAGTTTCATGTTTTAAGATGGGGATAATATTTAAATTATGTTCAGTGAAAGTTTTATGGGACGTGAACTTTTGTAATCCTGGAAGCACTATAAAAATGCTCCACGTGGTGTTTTTTTAAATAAGATTTGTGAGAAATTTCTTTCTGTATGGTGGTGGTGAAGCTTAAGGTTTTCAGGCTGCTCTAGGTAGTGAACCCTAGACTGTCTTGCATCATCGCATTAGAATTACACATGGCAGGTGTGCAGACCACGAAACCTTTATCAGTATGCTTTTGCTGTTGTGTGACAGACTGTTGGTTTTGAAAGCCAACTGCATGCTGCCCTGGTCGTATCAGTATCTCTATTCTATTCACTGAACAGAACTGAATCTGTTAAAATGCTGACTGAACCTGTCTGAAATCATTGGTTTAGTCAATGTTTTCCATCTGGAATCATTGGTTTTTGTCAGTGTTTTCAGTTAACTTGGTCTTATGTACAGCCCTACCCAAATGATCACTGCTAGTTTCTGCCTTTTTGTCATGTTGTGGTCAATCACATACATGCCATTGTTTATGTCCTGACAAAGCTCCAACATCCCAAAGAGTTATGTAAATAGACATCACATGTATGTAGATTACTCCATAGCAGCAGCATAAATTCACCAGGTGTCCAGGACTCTTGAGTTTTTATGTCTTTGTGACATTATTAGGGAGAAGGCCACTCATTTGAAACATTCTTCTTGCTGAAGGGTCTGAAGTGTTTCCACTCTAGCATTTTGCTACTAAAAGTCCAGAACAATTATTTATTGGGTTATCTTAAATTCATGTTTTGGAAATTGTTTGTTACTTCCACAAGAATATAAAGGTGAATTAAGGATGATTACCAAATTAAATTTTTTTTGGCTGTTTTACTTGGTGGTCTCCCCCTTTTTTGATAATCGATAATTTTTTTTTTTGGGGGGGGTGGGGGGGGGGGGTGGACGAGGGGATTTGAACCTTGGATGTTTCTATTGGAACCACCAGAATGTCTGCCCCTTAGGATGCTAGAGGATAAGTGGAAGAAAGGATGAGTGCAAGAGTTCAAGAGCAGTAATTTTATGTGGATACATACTCCAAAGTTTCTCTAGAGGATTGAAAGGTGCTTTTATGTCTAATTTTGGTGGTCACAAATTAAAATTTCAAGTGATGACTGATGAGATAGTGAGGGAATGTGATACTGCCTTCGACCAGGTGAATCACATATTTTATGCCCCATAAGTTTGATCTGTGGCTTACAGAACAATTTGTCTCCTAATCCTATGGATTTCCTATCTCAGTTGCCACTTCTGTAGAAGAGCGATTTCAATGCCTTTAAAGATTATACATCACTCGAGGTGGATGTAGGCCCAAATGTTCTTGGATGCTAGCTTCCACCCATTGTGGGTATAAAGACCATGATGTGGTTCATGCGTGCTTGTCTCATTGTATTAAATGTCTTACTATGATCTTAATTGGCGCACCTGATTAATATAAGTTCATGTACCCATTTTATAATCGATAGGTATCTGTCACCATATACATTGGTTAGCTGCCTTTCTTCACTAACTGAAACTCTCATAGCATCTGAACCTTGAAAGTAAGGCATCAAGCAACATTGGCTCAAGTAATTAGAAGAATCCTCATTTACCAAGCTGTTGTGCTCTGTGTTTGCCCTCTCTTGCAGGGAACTGCTGACGATGTTGTTGATTGGTCCCATGGTAGGAAACTTTGGCAGCTCTGTAAAGAGAAGTATGAACCATTATGGATTAAAGGAGGGAATCATTGTGACTTGGAGCTTTTCCCACAATACATAAAGCATCTCAAGAAATTCATATCAGCCATTGAGAAATCACCACATCTGAGAAAAGGATCTGGGCCAATTACAGATAAACTAGAAAATCCCAGGAACAGCACAGATTGTAGAGAGAAATCCAGATCCAGCACAGATCATAGAGAGGAGAGGCCTCGACCGAGTACTGACCAGAGAGAAAAGCCAAGGCTGAGCACAGACCGGAGAGAGAAATCAAGAACCAGTAGTGATAAGAGAGAGAAATCAAGAAAGAGCATTGATCGGTCTATTAAAGTTCACAATGGCGTGGACCGCGTGGACCAGGCGGAGAAACCAAGGAACAGGTTAGCTATAATTTTGACTGGATAGTATTGTTTTTTACCCATTTATGCTTCCTTTTTAAAACAAAGCTTGTCCAATGTGGCATGCATAATTTTATATATATTCAATATCTGGTTTTCCTCACTGTTGGAATTGCGTTGCGGTGGCAGCTTTGGGGACATCGTGAGATCAGTCGGATTATGCAATATTGATTGTTTCAAGCCCACAGCTACTAATTTATGAAGAAGATATCAGATAAGCCTACATATTGAAGGTTGTATTTCACTTGAATTTTTATTCATTTGATTGGTCAATTAGGGTTGTTTGGGTGATAGAAATGTGTTGTTGTTTCATATCCACTTTCTAGAAGAAAAATAGGAAATTAATTTAACAAGGAAAATCATACGTCTCATTTGATTGTTAATACTGATTAATAAATCTGACCTCTCTCTGTCACCTATCAAAAAGAAAAAAGAAATAAGTCTGACCTCTCTCTCTCTGTCTCTCTCTCTCTCTCATGTAACAGTTTTTGTTATTTATCAACTTTGTATCTGTACAGGATGTCTTGTCTCAGTTAGTCTAGGTTTCCAAACCAAATGGAAGTTGACAACAATTTATGGAGAGTAAAATGGCTTGAGAACCAGGAAAATATATATGTGGGCAAAAGTGAGCCAATAACTTGCTTACTTGAACTGCAAGGTTAGGTTATGAGTAACTTATTTACAGTTCTTTAGGTATTATACCTAAGTTTTTTTTTTTTTTTTTAATAATAAATTGATAGTTACAAGGCTCTTGGTAAGTTTCCCAATAAAATAAAAATGTGGATGCATTGATCAATGTAGTATAAACATTGTTATCTTTCAAGATGATTAAATTCAATGCAATCATGAGTTGGAATTTCATTGGGGGGGGGGGGGGGAGGAACGTAAATCACAACATCTAAGAAACTTAATTTAAGTTTTACCTTTTTTGTATTTATAAAATTTATGAGTTAAGCTTGAAACATTTTCATCAATTCATGTCAATTAATTCCGATTGAAGTATCTTTTAACTTTCGTTCGAGACCCTGGCGCCAAAAGAGCAGAATTTAAAAAAAAGGTTAATTGTTTGCTCCAGTGATTCATTATGCTGATTCTTGAGCACAGAAACCCTGCGTGTAAGGGCTGTTAATGCTCATGGTAATTGGCACTGATGGGCTACCATGGCTTGAATCTTTTGTGAATGCAGTATCTGATCAAATGAATGTTTCTCATTCCTCCCTCTCCAACTTTAAAGGGCCGATTGGGTGGAGGAGTGGAAAAGTGGAAGGATAGAAAATTAGTGGGAGGATAGAAAAGATGTGGTTCTTCCTCATGTGTGTTTAGTTGGAGGTGTGGAAAAGTGAGAGGGTGGAAAATTTTTTTGTTTGATTGGAGAGAAAAAGGGGAGGATGAAAAATATAGCTTATATAAATTGACTATTATGTTCTTATTATATAACATATAAGAAATATATATGTATATATACACATTAAATAATATAAAAATTAACTCAAATCTTTGGGAATAATGGAAAAAAATAATAATAATTATTCACAGGTGAGATGAATAAAGTGAGGGTATTTGTGTAAAGTATATCATTCATCACTTTTTCCTTTCCATTTTTCTCTCAAATTGGGACGATAAAAAAATGTGGGTTTGGAAGGAAAATTTTTCTCCCTATTTTCTGTCTCTCTTGTTTTCTCTCTTGAACCAAATAGTGGAAAAGACCATTTTTTACCTTATTTTTTTCTTCCTGTTTTCCATTTTTCTTGTTTTCACTCCAACCAAACATACCCTAAGTTCACTGCAAATTCTGATCGGTTCACTCCAAGAGGGTATTGAGACCCTTATCCGTAAGCAAATATTGTTGTTTAATGTCAAAGTAGGTGCCATTCGAGATTAGAAGCACGGGGAAAATCAATATTGGCTCAATCAATGCAATTGCATGTATTGTTGAATTTAATTAAAAAAAGTCATTTATGAGTAATATATTGATGTAAGAAAATTCACAAAGATATAATAGAACTATATTTTGTTCATTTATTAAGGGTTTTTTAAAATAAAGAAAAATAAAAAGAAAAGAATAAGCCACATTTCAAACTTTTATTTTTCTTACCAAATAAAAATTTTGCTTATGAATGAATGGATTTTTAGTTGTTAGATAGACTCAAGGACTAAAAAAAAAAAAATTGCTTATGAATGAGTGGATTGTTTATGGACTTCTTGTGATGGTGGCTGGAGTTGTCGCTAAGCTCAAGTAATCTAACAATAAGCATTAAATTTAATAGTAAAGGTCCTAAGAGCATTAGCATTGGAAAATGCTAATGCTATCCTATTTTGCAATTCTAAAATCTTACAATTATATTATACCATCCCATTTTACAATTCCTCCACATCCCAAAACTCTATTTTTATTAAAATATTATATTTTAATTTTTTTTTATTATTTCTTTCCTAACATCATCAATCACACCACCACCATCTTTTTTTATTAAACTCTATATCATCTATCACCACACCACCACCTCCACGGCACCACCATCATCAATCACCACACCACCACCAAAATGCTTCAATCTAACTGCTTCAGCCTCCATCATACACCGTCGATCAACCCCGATCAAAACTCACCGGAATCCCATCACCACCAAAACAACCCCGATCATCATCAACAATCAATCAGGTCGCGCCTCCACGGCTCCACCATCATCAATCACCACCAAAACAACCGAAATCCACCGCGCCTCCACCGGGCCCACCAAAATCCCACTGGAACAAAAACCCAGACACCGCCGATCAACCCGATCACAATAGGAGGAAAAAAAAACCCAGATCAACCCCGATCAAAACCCATACACCGCTGCCACTGCCGCCCCTAAATCAACGTTTCCTCCATCCCCGATCAAAACCCAGACACCGTCGATCAACCTCGATCACAACAAGAAAAAAAAAAAAAAAAAAACCCAGATCAAAACCCAGACACCGCCGCCACTGCCGCCCCTAGATCAACGTTTCCTTCATCCCCGATCAAAACCCAGACACCGCTGTCACTGCCGTCGCTAGATCAACCCAGCTCAACCCTGATCAAAACCCAGACATCGGCGAGAATCACAGCATCGGCGAGAATCACAACCCAGATCAACGTTTCCTCCACTGTGATGTGTGATGTTGGAAGGAAGATATGGTTTGGGTCTGAAGAGAGGAGAGAACAGATGAGAAAGAGAGAAGAAAGAGAGAGAAGAGAACGTGAATAAATGACAGAGGAGAGAGAAATTCTGGAGGTGAGAGCTTAAAATATTAATTTTTTTTTAGAATACTTGCTACAGTACTATTCAATCTTTAGAATAGTACTGTAGCAGTATTGCAAAATAATTTGCAATACTGAGGTATGGCATTCTCTGATGCAAAGCAATTTAAGGCAAAAAAATGCTAAATTCTCCCAAAATATGGCATTAGCATTTTCCAATGCTAATGCTCTAATTCAGGGATAATGGGCCAAATTCGGGGATAAAATAGTAAAGCTCTGACTTTTTCCTTCTTCTGACAAGAAGTAGGTTCCCTTGAACCTTTTGTTATCCTTAGGTGAGGACCATTGATGTCATCTTTTTCTTTTTCTTTTTTTTCTTTTTTTAAATGGTAATATTAAGGATTTTTCTTTCATTGTAGGCTCTTTGTTGTGTTTAGTAACTTGAGGATCTCGTATGCTAGTCAAGGACATTTTAACTGAATTTATAATTTAACATCTCTCCATGCACAAAGTTCTTGGGAGTTTAAGGAAAAAAATGCTTCAAATTGCGAAGTCAGCAGCATATTACAACTATCTATAAAAAAAAAAAATCTCATATGCTAATCACTTGTATTGATCATTTTCATCTTCTCTAGTAGTATAAGCATAGAACCCCCACTCTATTCTAGTCTATACCGGAGGCCCTAGTCTTAATGATGAAGAGTATGTCTAACTCCTACTAAAATGATTAACACTATATAGTAAGTTCAATAGACCAAAAGATGTAAGCCCAAATCACTTTTGAAGCCCAAAATAGTCTCATAGAAGTGGCACGCGTTGTCGTACACCAATTATTACTAACATATGTCTGTTAATGTTATTTTAGGTGTATGCCACTCAATGACAGCAACCTTAAAATCAATTAATTACATATCTAACTCAAGGGTTGATCAACTACAAATACCCTCCATTCTCAGCTATCAGCACTTTAGAAACCTTAGGGTTTTGAATTTTGGCTATAAATACCCTCCATTCTCACCACTATGGATAATCATCATTAGCATACCAAAACGCTACCAAAATCAATCTTGAAACCACCATTTTCCCATTTTCAAGGTGATAGAGCATAATAGTCGAATATTATATTTAGTTTTCTGACCTAGGTAGATGGAAAGCTAGTGTTTTATTCAAAGTTTTGAATTTCATAACTTTGCTCTAGAAATTTTATTGTTGCAATATATGCTAACCTAATTTTAGAGAGAGAGGGAGAGACAGAGAGATCTGATTTTCTTTTGGGGTTTATGATTTTGTTTTTGGTTCCACTCTAAAGAACTAAGGGTAGGGATTTGTTTGGGCACATTTTTGAAAGTATATGGTTTGTTTAGAGTTCAAAATGAATAAAAGTATATGGTTTTTATTTTATTTTATTTTTGAGATAGAAAGGTATATAGTTTAAGTTCAAGAATAAAACTTTTTTTTTTTTTTTGGCAAGGCAGTCCCAATGATAAAGCTATGGGTTTATTTATTTATTTTTTTTTTTTTTATACTTGCCCCTTGAATGAAAATGAACCTAAATTTAACACTAATAAATTCTAACTAAATTATGTTTAATATATTTTTTTTAAAGGCCTAATTTAATATAGTTACATATTTCCTACAAATATTTTGATTTAAGTTTTCATTAATTAATACATTCGAATATATTATATGATTTATATTTCTTGATAAACTTTTATCTATTGATGATGCACATCAAGGGGCTGTTTGGTACATTATTTTAAACACATATTTTTAGTTTTTAAATAATATTATACGCATTTCTATCCACTTTTTCACCCACATGTATTTCCAAAAAAACTAAAAACTGTTGTTTAAACACACGTACCAAACAGGCCCCAAAATACCGTGGAAATCATGAGTCTTTTGGTTGAATATTGTGGAATCTCGAGTTTATTTGAATTATGGGTATTGTTTCAAGTTATTTAGGAAATTGAGGAAAGAGAGTGAATTTCGGCAACGGTGTTGCCGAAATTCTAACAAAAGTATGAGAGAGAAAAAGAAAAAGTAGGAGAGAGAAAATTTTGAATTTCGGTAACCTCATTACTGAAATTCCTGCTACCCAAAGTTGCTGCCCTAGTGAGTGTGAAGTGCCCGAAGTGCTAGTGTTAGGTGGGTGCCCAAAGGGAAACCAATTGTGGCAATGGCATTGCCGAAATAGAGGGGAAAAAAAAATTTGTGGCAATTGATTTGTGACAATGGCATTGCCGAAATAGAGGGGAAAAGAATTGTAAAAAAAAAATGTGGCAATTGATTTGTGGTAATGGAGTTGTCGAAAATTGGAGAGAGAGAGTTGCCTGGCTAAAAAAAAAAATTCCAGATTCTTATTATACAAAGTACACATATTTCCATGTGTTAGTAGATTTTGACCGAAGTAGTTTGGTTTGTGTGTGTGTGATGTTCTTTCATTTCATATAGTAAAAGTATTCTTTGCATGATTTTCCCCATGGAACAAATAATAAATCAACGTACATTGATTCTTATTCTAAAAAAAAAAAGTACAGATTCTTGTCATACGAAATGGAAGTAAAAAATGATTGATGTGCACACTGTAAACAAAAAAAACAAAGAAACTTAGATTTTTGCATAGATTCTTACATTGATTCTTATTGTACATAGATTCTTACAATACAAAATGGATGAAAAAAAATGATTGATGTGCACACTGTAAATAAAAAAAACAAAGAAACTGAGATTCTTTACCAAGATTCTCTGCAAAGATTATTTGCAGAGATTCTTTGCAGTGAATATATGTTTATAGTAATTTTTTTGCATCAGAGTGTCTCATCTTGGTCTATGTTGTATTGTATTTGGTCAATTGGCATATCTAATTATACAGTTTAAAATTTAAGAATTTAACTTATATGAATTTTGCATCCTATTTAAACAGCACTAAAGTTACTAAAATTTCCACGGTTCTTGTTTTATACTCTTTTTCTCCTAAAAATTTCATCAACCTTCTTCTCCACTCTTATTTCCCTCATAATTCTACCAACCATTTTCAATTCATGCGTGCCATACATTCTACAAACAACTAAAAGGAACAACACTTGCAAATATCTATCTGTTCATTATCTCTTATAAGGTGAGTTACATCTCTTAAGTAGTTACTTTTCTTTTTATAATATTCGTGTTGATATGTTTTAGGGGCATAGCTAAGCATGAAAATCTTGTTTTTGTTAAATTATTTGTTTATGCAAATCTTGTTTTTGTATTATGTGTTTTGCAACATGAATTAATTTGTATGATATGTTTTAAATTATTTGTCCATGAATTATTGCCTAAAATTTCATATAGCAAAAATATATTTCAAAATTGACATAAATTTTCCTTAGAGAAATATTTACTTTGTTAACCTATAATATACACGTATGCTATAAGAAAACCCAAAAAAAAAAAAAAAAAAAAAAAAGGTTAGTATAAGCTCATAAACCTTAAAATGTAAGTTTTAGGTATAATAATAATAAAGAAAATTGTACGATATTAGAAATATTTATCTATTATCATATGGATGCATGAGAACATTATATAATCTGTCTGGTTTTAGAAGAAACAAAATGAATAGCTATGATAGATCCTTCTAAAATAATTAATGTAACCATAACAGATCCTTCTAAATGTTAATGTTATGCTAAGTTACTTAAGAAAATGGAAACAAAAAATAATTTTAACTACTATGATAGACAGTAATAAATTATTGTTAGGTTCTAAAGACTTAGGATTTTATGTATTTAGAACTCTAATTTGTAATGTTGGCAAACTATGATCAAAATAATGTGTTTAGTCTTGTTTAGGCTTGCTCAAAATTGATTAATTATTGTAAAGTTGGAATCGAGTGGCTGTAGAAGTCTTTGTGACTTTCGGCCTGGCTCGATCGATCGAAGGATAGACTCGATCGATCGAAAATCGCCCAGGTTGTGTTTTCTGCAGAATTTCCAACTCAGCCCTACTTCATTAAACGTTTAGGGTTTTATGTTTTTACCCTAGGTATTTAAACAAAACCCTAGCCACGTTTTTGGAGGTTGTTCACATTGTATTATTGCTCATACTTTGCTGTTTTGTGTGAATCTCTTGTGAGATCTTTAAGGAGCTTTCCTTTACACAAAATTTAGGGTTTTCAAGGTAGAAATTATTTCAACATCTTGATGATCAATTTGGTTGCTACCATTGGAGCTTAAAGAAAAACAAGCGGGGAGCTTGTAGCTGATTGAAGAATCCAAGAAAGAAGGAGTCCGTGGATTCGGAGTTTGCACGTGGTTATGTCAGTAAGTTCTACTGGTGGGTAGCATTAGGAAGTCAAGCGGGGAGCTTGTAAGTCATTTTGTATGAACTTCGATTATTTCATAGTGGATTCAAGTTTATCTTGAGGATAGCTAGGTCAAATCCTCCCCAGGTTTTTACCGTGTGGTTTCTTGGGTCATCATATCTTGTGTTATTTATTTTCAGCTGCTTTATATCTTGATATGATTATTTAATTGTGTTAACTTAGATTTGCATGAAATTGGACTAAGTAAATCACTTGGCTAATTAACTAGGTTAATCCAATTGTTTGTTTTTAAGGGGTCTAAAACCCAACAATTATTAGTGAACCAATTCTTTTTAATAGAATTCTCTCAGATTTAGCTATTTAAACATTGAATATTTTTAATGGATTACCTTCTTGTATTGCATTGTAATGGTTTTGTAATGTTAATATATTAATAATATTGTTATATTTTAGTGTAGATGGTAGAAAAGTTGGTCATTTTTCTCATCCATTCCAGTGGAATAATTAAACATGGTGAAAATGAGGTTTATTACAAAGGGTCACCTCCTTCTATGCATCCATTAAGCCGGGGTGTTACATTTGAAGATCTATGTGATGGAGTAGCATCCACGCTTCATATAAATAGGGAAGATTCAAAATTGACTATTTGGTATAGATTTCCTTTTCAATGTCATTCACATCCTGTGATTTATCAGCAAGTTTTGGTAGAAGATGATAATGGTGTCAATGTAATATTCAATATGTTAAACTGGCAATATGGATTTGTAGGTGCAGAGTTATACATGGGTGTAGAGCCCATAAGAAGCCATCGAGATGTTTTTCCCATTCAATATGCCAACAAAGGACCGAGTGCATCGTTTAGTTATTCACGTGGCGGGCACTTTCATGATCCATATGCCACTCATACTGGTTATTATTATGAAGATGCGACTCATTCCCCAATCAACATTGGTAGTGCTGACTATCATGCTCCATATACCCATGTTGCAATTGAGGACCAACATGTTCCTTATCGACCAATGAACACCAGTGATGCTGACTATGATAATCCAACTAAGCATGTCGCACAAGAGACTACTTGTTTTGAGTTTAAAGCTCAGTATGACCAAACCGCCACTCAGAGAGTTGCTAATGATCCCAATGATACACACTGCATAGCTGTTACTACTGAAAATGCGGTCCATACATTATCAGAAAGGATGCGGGCCATGGATAGTGATGACTAATTTGATGACGACGCGGTCCTTGATGATGTTTGAGACGAACAGGAGCCTCTCAATGAACCTGATCATAAAAGTAGTCCAGCAATGGCATTCCATCAACCTTCATCACTAAGCTTTTCATAGAACACGTGGGATAATATGATTGATCCCTAACTACACCAAAGTCCTCTAACAGCTAGAGAAAGCAGTAATGCAATCTACTTTGGCTCTTATTTCCAAATAGTAAAGCCAAAACCTGGAACATGTATGCCCTAGCATACTATTGGGTTGTTACAGCATTGACACCCTTTGGTAGGTTTGAGAATGTATTCCTTACCCATGTTATTTTAAGGCCACCATATGCCAATGCTGTTGCAGGTGGTGTCACCCCAAGTAAATTCTCACAAACTGTTCCCCAATCCAAATTAGTGGGCTCGCACATTGCATTGCCATCAATAGGCAATCCTGTAATGATTGCTATATCCTGTAGAGTGATTGACATTTCACAAGTAGGTAGGTAAAATGTATGGGTTTCATATCGCCACCACTCCACCAAAGAAGTGATAAGACCTCGGTCAATATCTATATGTGGTAGGCGGGTAACACAGTATAGTCTACATTGATGCAAATATGAGGTGATACGCTCACCTAACTGCCCGGGGGGGCGGGGGTGCAAACGGTTGGGGTTGCACTCGTAAGGTGGAAAACTGAAATTTTAAAAAAAATGTACAATGTTATTGCTAATGTTAAAATTATTTTTATGTAAATTGAATAATTGTAGATATTATTAGGACATTAATAAATTTTGATCTTGCAACGTACATTGTCTTCCATTGCATCATTAGAGATGTGATATTGTTGTTGGGTTAGCAGAGAATGATCAAATGACCCAGGCTCTATTTCAAATATATCCTACATTAAATGCTACAATGAGTTAAACCATGCAACATCCATCTGAAGGTATATTTTTTACAAACCATCTATATAAAAAATTACAAACTAAGAAAATAATTTCCAATTAAATTAGGGGGCCAAGAAGCTTACTATAATTGCGATACAAAGTGAAGGAATGTAGGAATTATAGAGTGATACTTGCAAGAAAAGAAAGAAAGAACAAAAAAAAACACAATCAGATAATCATAAATATCTTCTAAAAAAATATAATCCTAAATAAAAACAAAAGAACAATAATAAAAAATAATAAAATTAATATATAGTGACTACTATAGTTTTTTATGCTAAATATTAAATATAAACTACAAGCAATGCTTGTAGTTCATAATAAAATTGAAAGAAACTCAAATAAAGGATTTATGAAGCAAAATTTTTAATAATAATAATTTTAAGGACCGGATTTGAGTCACTAACCCAAAAGATGGATGGACTCAAGCCCAAGAAGCCCAAAACAATAAATTTGTAGAGAGTGGGCTAGAAAAACTGGGCTCTAGATGATTAAACCAACTTTGAATTAGGTTAAGATAATAATACGATGTAAAGAGACAATATTATATTGAATGAGAATCGTCCTTGGCGTTTATCCGAGGTGAGCTATTCTTATATATGTTCTACCCAAATCAGGTTACAAGTTTAATTTCTTAATATCACTCTCTTTTTTCTCTCCAATTTTTTCTTTTTTCTTCCCCCTTTTTCATGAAGGATCTTCTCCTTAATATAGTTCCTCTCCAAGCATCTTGACCTTACACTTATTAATCATCTGTGTTACTACTTGAGTGGCTGTCCCATCAGACACCCTCTCTGGTTGTGTAGGCTTTGGGAAAACAAATCTTACACTGTTCAAATATCACCTCCACATTACTGCGGTCAGCAAGTTAGATATAGAGCATTTAATGCGGAGGGTAGCAGTTTTAGTAGATATTTGTAGCCTTCGTCTACTCATTCCTTATCCAGTGCCTGATTTCGAATCACGATGATGCCTGGTAGGATGCTCAGGGGGTAGGATATTCTTATTGATCTCGGATCTAAAGTCTAAACAAGACTTCTCTCCTCGGACAACTTTTGGATTATTGTATACACTTTGTACCTCTTCCTTTCATATCATTTCCATAATAATATTGCTTAACTATCCTCGGACAAGAATATATCCTCGAATTGGGTCATAGGCCCAATCTATACAATTCTAACAGCATCCTCTGGTTATGGACCCTACAGTAATAATAATAATAGTTTTAGCAAAAATAATCATACACACAATAATTAGTATTAACTATAATATAACCATATATAATAGGCGAAAACCACATTTTCGTCCTTACATTTTCACGTGATTCCCACTTTGGTCCCTAACTTTTTTTTTCCACCGCTTTTAGTCCCTATCCTGGAAAACGCATCTCGTTTTTGTCCCTGCCATTACATCAGAGACGGAAACATCCTAAGTGGCAGACGGAACAGTAAAAATAATAATAATAAATTTTATTTTGGCATTAAAAAATGCCACATCAGCATTTAAATTTAAAAAAAATTAATTTATTAATTTAAACTAGATAAAAAAATAAAAAACAGAATTAAAAATAAAAAATCACATTAATTGAGATATAAGTGTGTCTAGAACAAAAATAAATAACAACGCAAACTCAGGTAGAAGAACACAAACCCATAAATGACTTGGAACCCCAAGGATAAGTTAACGAGGAAATGACTTGTAATGTGCATTGACTTCCACTGAACCAAAGAAAAACGAAGCTACCGAGTAAATGCACTAGTCTTTCACTCAAAGTGATGCGTCCCCACAACAAAGCACATCGAGGAAAAACGAAGCTAAACCCAAAATCATTCACTACACATCAATTCAAACCACAAGCTGTGGCGGAAAGTAAAAGACAATTTCAATATCTTCTTCTTGTCTTTTTTTTTTTTTTTCTTTCTTCCATACCACAAAGAGGTATGTGTTTCTAATTCTATTCCCTGTTTTGTTCTTCCTCTGTTTTCATTATGGAGCTTCATTATAGAAAACAATTTATAAAAATAAGTTACCAAATTCATCCTCCAACAATGATGCTGCCACCAATCCCAACCCGACAACCACAACAACCACCAATGACAACCTTAGATTGTGATTTTTTCAAGTGAATTGTGATTTTGCTTTAGAGTAATCTGTGTGAAAACGTTTGACTAATTGG
This sequence comes from Quercus gilva, assembly GCA_023621385.1. Taxonomy (NCBI): domain Eukaryota; kingdom Viridiplantae; phylum Streptophyta; class Magnoliopsida; order Fagales; family Fagaceae; genus Quercus; species Quercus gilva. Next base: position 61,970,355 of record CM042474.1, on the reverse strand, counting down.
TGGGTTTGGTGACTACTTCAATGGGTTTGGTGACTGATCGGTGGCAGGAGTGATGATTGGGGGTCTGATTTGTTCATGTGGATTTCGGATTATTGGGTTGGTTGGTTGATTGGGTTTGTTGTTGTTGTGGGTTTCGTATTTGCTTAAGGTGGGTTTGCTGGGTTTAACTTGCTTGAGATGGGTTTTCTTGAGTTTGAGATTTTTTTGTTTGAATTGGTTGTGTTGTATTTTTGGATTGATTTGGTACTTTGAGGCTTTAGGATTTGATGATTTTGTTGGGTTTGAGAAAATTGTGATTTTTAGATTTTTAATTTTTGGATTTTAATTTCTAGGTTTGTATGCTTAGATCTGAGTTTGTGTTCTTGTTGTTCTTATTCAAGACATACTTAGATCTTAATTCTTGTGATTTTTGGTTTTTAATTCTGTTTTTAATTTTTTATTTAGTTAAAATTAATAAATTAATTTTTTTAATTTAAATGCTGATGTGGCATTTTTTAATGCCAAAATAAAATTTATTATTTTTATTTTTATTGATCCGTCTGCCACCTAGGATGTTTCCGTCTCTGATGTAACGGCAGAGACAAAAACGAGACACGTTTTCCAGGATAGGGACTAAAAGCGGTGGAAAAAAAAAGTTAGGGACTAAAGTGAAATTACATGAAAATGTAGGGAGGAAAATGTGATTTTCGCCTATATAATATTTACAATATATTAGCGTACAATATTTATAAAGCATATAATTAATTTTCATTTCCCAACCTATAACCACCCTAAAAAGTAAAGATTCAAGAAACTTAATAAATTTTTTTACCAACTAAACTTTAAAGAAAAAAAAAAACACAAATGGACGATTTATTGTACTAAATAATAATAATAATAATAATAATAATAATAATAATAATAATACACATACATATCTTTATTATAAACCAACAAACATATTATGCAATATATTTTTTCCATGTAATAGATGTAATAATTGATAATAACAAAGTAAAACTGATTATAAAAATATCACAATAATACAATTTATTACAATTTTTGTGGTCATATACTAATAATAACAATAAATAATATTAAATAATTTCAAAATTAACAAAACACATACATAAATTTAATTAGAGAGTTGAGATGCTTACCACAATTGTGATACCAACTGAAAGAGTATGAATTATAAAGTGACACTAGCAATAAAAAAAAGAAAAGAAAAAAAGAACACAACCAGATAATAATAAATAAACACAAACTTAAAAAAATACTGAAAATGCTTGTAGTCCTAACCATAACATATTTATTAATCTAAAATTTGAATAATAACAACAACAACAATAATCATAATCATAGGCATACAAACAATATTAACTACAACAATACATAATATTTTACAATGTATTAGCTTATAATATTTACAAAGCATATGTTTATACAATAATAATAAATCTATTAATTTTTAGAGCTGTAAGTTAATAAGCAAAACAAAAAAACTTACATTAACCAAAAACTTACAATCCTTAGTTGTGCATACTGAAGCAAAGCAGAAGAGTAACTGAACAATCGGAGGATGTAACTTTGTGAGGAGATGCAATCCTTCAGTGAGGGTACTTGCCTTTTATTACGAAAATAAAAAGACAAAAAAAGAATCTATGAGATAGATTTAAGGCGTGATATCAATAGGTGGTTTTATTAGGAATGATCAATGAATATATTCCAAGCAGAGAATAAGAATTAGAGGAAGAGGTGAGGCAATTGGTTGATTGACTCCTCACAAGGTACTTTTACAATATGAAATGAAAGAACATTACATACACACAAACTAGGTAAAAAAAAAACTACTGAAGAATAAGAATATGTGTACTATATATTTTTTTTATTCAGACTTATCTCTTTCTCTCCTCCAATTTTCGGCAAATCAATTGCAACAAATTTTTTTTCCTTCTATTTTGGCAATGTCATTGCCACAAATCCATTTCCACAAAATTTTTTTTTCCCTTCTATTTCGGCCACAAATCCATTTCCAAATTTTGTTTCCCTTCTATTTTGGCAATGCCATTGCCACAAATTTTTTTTTCCTCCTATTTCGGCAATGCCATTGCCACAAATCAATTGCCACTATTTTTTTTTTCTTCTATTTCGACAATGCCATTCCACAAATCAGTTGCCACAATTTTTTTTTTCCTTCTATTTCGTCAGTGCCATTGCCACAAATCAACCACAATTTTTTTTATAAGTTTCTCCCCATGATTTCGGCAACTTGGTTGCCACAAATTTTTTTTTTCCTCCCATTTTCGGCAACTTGGTTGCCACAATTCATATTTTCTCTCTCTTCCATTCCCTACAATTTCGGCAACTTGATTGCCACAATTGGTTTTCCTTTCGGGCACTCCCCTAGCATTCATTTTGGGCATTTCACGGGCAGGACAAGAATTTCGGTAATCTCATTACCGAAATTCAATTTTTTCTCCTTCACTATCACATCACTCATCTTTCTTCTCTCTCATACTTTTTTTACAATTTCGGCAACGATAATGCCAAAATTCAGTCTCTTTTTTTATTTTGTCAAATAACTTTAAACAGTATCTATAACACAAATAAACTTCATTTTTTACAATATTTAGCTAAAAGACCCGAAAATACCCACAAACACAGAGAGTTCAAACTTCAAAGTCATCACTCTTCCGACCACACCCTAATCACTTTATTGGCCCACGTAACCAAAAGTGGGAGCCACTCACTATCCAGACACGTCACATGCCCATAAATCCATATTACACTAAACCCCCAAAAAACTAGAAATTTGTAGATTCACTCCTTTTCGACTGAGAGACAGAAAAGAAATAAGCAAGAGACAGTGTGTACTGTGTTGTGAGATAAAAAAGAGAGAAACAAAGGTTTAAGAAGGGTTTAGCTTCAGCCTTCAGAAGGCGGCTACTACTCACTACTTCTTTCCTCTGCTATTCTCTTCCTCTCTCCATGAATTCAATTCCTTTTGTAAATTCCTTATCAAACCCAAGTCTTCGATCCCGTCACCAGTTTCATTTTCCTCAGAATATTTGATGTCCAGTGCTAAAACCCCTCTACTACTCTCTGCAAATCACACCACCCAAATCGACTATTTCCTTCCCTTTTCTAAGCCCACAAGCTTTCCACAAAACCCTTCTAGGATCTCCACAACCATGTGGAGCAACATTGCCAAGAGAGCCATTCAATTTCAGAACCCCCGCAGGTTTTGCCTCCTCAATTTCCAATCCCTCAGACGACCTTATAGCTTTCTGGGTCTTACCCACCACCCGATTCTCCCCGAAGAATTCAAATACAGGCCAAGTTACGGGTTTTCTGAAATGGGTTTTCGTAGAAATGGTGAAATTTTGTCACATGAGGAGTTTACTGGGAGGCCAAGTTTTGGGTTTAATGGCTTTTTTTGCCCCAAAGGGTATGCGAGTGTTGCTGAGGCTGAGGCTGAGACAGCTTCGTCTACAGATGTAGAGGAGGATGTTTCAGTTGGGGAGGAGGTTCAAGAATTGTTGCAGGAGTTGAAGAAGGAAGAGAAGAGGCAGGTTGAGTACAAACGGCGGAGGCGACGGACTATGATGAGGGGAATGGGGCAAGGGAAGTATCAGATGCTAAGGAGGAGGCAGGTGAAGATTGAGACCGAGGCGTGGGAACAGGCGGCCAAGGAGTATAAGGAGCTATTGATGGACATGTGTGAGCAGAAGCTGGCCCCGAATTTGCCTTATGTGAAGTCGTTGTTTCTTGGTTGGTTTGAGCCTTTGCGGGATGCCATTGAAAAGGAGCAAGAGTTGTGCCGGAGGGGGAAGAACAAGGCGGCTTATGCCCCCTATATCAACCAGTTACCGCCTGACATGATGTCGGTAATCACAATGCATAAGTTGATGGGATTGTTGATGACCGGAGGTGAACATGGGTCTGCGAGGGTGGTGCTGGCGGCTTGCGCGATAGGTGATGCTGTTGAGCAGGAGGTAGGAAGTTGTTTTCCACTCTCTTCTCATGGTCATTTTGGTTTGAACCCTTATATCAGATCATTCTATGATCTTTAGTTGTTCCTTTTAGGATTGAGCAAAAGAAGATTTTGTTTTGGTTTAGAGGGCGATTTGGATGCTGATAGAAACTAAAGAAGAGGAAAGATCTTTTTAGTTATTGATTTTCAAATGCTTTGAGAGTAGTGGTTATAGCATTTGTATTAAGGGTGATGAAATTATAGAAAAGGGAATGGTAATTGTCAAAATTGTTTGATTAAAACCATGGAGCAAGTTCATATTTTAGCTTTAGTAACGCTGGCAAAAGTTAGAGTGATAAGGGATTTTATGATGGTAGGATGTGATGTCTGATAATGAATAAGCTTTGTCTTACGACTAAAAATGGCAGATAAAGGCCTTATTGTTTGTATTGCTTGAAATTTTGGTGTTTTTGTGAAATAATGTGGAGCAAAGTTTTAGTAACAGCTGAGAGTTTTCAACATTTAAGTATACTGGCTTTAGAAAATGGAAATGCCGGAATCATACCAATTACCTTTTTTATGATCGGATACTTTTAGAGAGATTAAGCGAATTATAGAAATTAAATGGAAGTATCGTTTTGTGTCCAACATTACCTATAACGTTGGACATGCTAATATGTTTATTGTTAAAGTCAGTCACATCCATGGTTCTGTTTCATTTCTAGCTTGTTAAGTTCTATTGAGATATGGATTCAGGAGTGTGGGGTCATGCTTTTCAAATTAGCCTCACTTCCTATCATTTTGAAGTATCTCACACTTTATTTCGTCTAGACTAAGCAAAGAAGTGTTCTGCTCTCCCTACATCCTTCACTTTATCCTATAATGAGTGCTGATGTATTGTTTCTTCAATGTGTCAGGTTAGAATACACAAGTTCTTGGAGAAAACAAAAAAGAAAAAGGGTGATAAAGATAAGGAAGATGATGACTCCAATGCTGTTCTTAAGGATCAAGAGAAGTTAAGAAAAAAGGTCACTACTTTGATAAAGAAGCAAAAGCTGTTAGCTGCGAGGCAGATAGTGAAAGGACAGGATGATTCAAAACCCTGGGGCCAGGATGCTAAGGCTAAGGTACATGACATGTTGTGTTGACTTGGTAAAAAGTTATTAGTTTTCTATTTGTATGTGCTTTGTTAAACAACCAATTGTCCCAAAAATTCCCTTCACGTGTGAGCTCAAACTCTCTTTTAATAGGTGAGGCCCAACATGTGGGATTTTAAATGAGAGGTAGAATGGAGGAGGCCTGGATCAAACTTAGGACCTCCTACTCTAATACCTTGTTAAATTACTAATTGTCCCAAAAGCTTAAACTATTGGAAAATGATAAATTTAATCATTTAACCACATAATTCTAACATGCTCTAAGAAGGTGCTCTTTGCCCTTATTCTTTTCAGGTTGGAAGCCGTCTGATTGAACTGTTGATGCAAACAGCTTATATACAACCTCCAGCCAATCAGTTAGCAGATGGCCCACCTGATATTCGGCCTGCATTTTTACACTCGCTCAAAACTGTGATGAAGGAAGGAAAGTAAGATCCATTAATCTCTATCCTATTAATCAATTATATTTTTCCCCTGATCACTTTAAATGGTGCTTCTATGCTTTTCCTTTCAACAGGAAAATCAGCAGAAGATTTGGCATTATAGAATGTGACCCTCTAGTTATCAAAGGCCTTGAGAGAACTGTAAGAAAAATCCTATCAAATTTTCATTCTTTAATAAAAATTTACTTCTAGATACCATTTTCATAAGATAATGAAAACTTTCATGTTGGCATTTGTAGATTTTTGTTCAGGGTTTAGACAGCTGGTAGATATTTTCTATATTGTTAATGTCGATAAATCATTTTCTAGAATGTTATAGTTGATTGGCAGATAATAAATTAGCCTCTTGAATTTTCTTTTCTTTGTTCTTTTTTTTTTTTTTGGGGGGGGGGGGGGGGGAGGGTGTATTCCTTCCCAAGAACGCATCTTGAAGTTTTCGTGAAACTTGATTTTCTTCTTTCTTCATGTATAAATGATGGATTTTAAAATTTTGTTATTTGCACAAACAGGCAAGGCACATGGTGATTCCTTACATGCCAATGCTGGTGCCCCCAGTCAAGTGGACAGGGTATGTTAGTTGATTCTTCTTATTTTTTATTATTATTATTTTCAGTGTGCTGCCTTTTCTTCTACTTTTTATTTTATCATCTCTCTATAGAACTTAGCTGAAATTCAAGATTTCATACAGAGATAGCATGATTAAAATCGTTTATTTTTCATACTAATCATTGAGTACAACTTTAAACCTTTGGGGCAGGTCTAGTTTATGCTGGAGTTAAAAATGGTATGAAGAAATGCAAGTGCTGGTTTTAGTTTAAATTTAGTTTTTGTAATTTTTAACTAGTAGGGTGTTTTGGTCTTTAGACTTACCAAGTGATAAGAAAGATAGGTAAGAACTAATAGTGTGTTTGGTTGGATGAGTTTTAGGGAGAATGGAAATAGGGGAAGGAAAAGAGAGAAATTTTCATTTTCTTTTGTTTGATAGAGGAGAAAATAGGGTTGAAGGAAAATGGGGTTTGAAGAGTTTTCTCTCTAGGGCCTACAAATTTCTCTCTAAAATGGATAAAAAACATGGAGAGAAAACTTGAGGGAGGCAAAATGTCAAGATTACCCCCACTTTTCCATCCTCTCTACCAAACACACATGGTGGAAAACACAAATATTTTCTATCCTTCCACTTTTCCATCGTCCCAACCAAACAAAGCCTAAAAGAGCTTTATCATGAAGAGGGAGTGATTTCCATATTGATAACACTTATATGTTGTTGATTTTTATTAAAAAAAAAAAACATGTTAACTCAATGAATTTTGAAAAGAAGATATATATTGTGTGTGTCCTTAAAATTTTCTAGGATCCAGCCATTTGTTATGGCCTTTAAATTAACTTTTATGATCCAATTAAGAAATCATAATGGAACTATCAAAAAGGATTAAATATATGTAATTTTGAATGGAAAAAAGATTCTATTAGACATTAAATTGTTTCCATTTCACAGAAAAAACCTGTGGTCCTTGCTGTCTTGCAGACTGAGGTTGTCTCTAGAATTTCTTAACATATTAAAGAAGTAACATCATCTAGGACCTTGTAAAATATTTTAGGCCTAGACTTGTGATAGACTAGTAAGAAGGGTTTCTTCTCTATGCAAAACCTTTAGTTAAGCTCTCTAATTATCATGGAAAAGAAGGTTATTTCAGTGGTTTTCTAGTAGAATATTATGTAAAAAGCATAAGTCTAGGCTTTGGAGTAATAAGTACTTTTATATATTCTGGTTCTTTTGAAGCAAGGGTATTTTGCTCCTCTTGGTCAAACATGTAGAAATTCCTGTTTGTTTTGAAGTAAGGGCTTTTTGCTCCTCTTGGTTGGACATGCATGTAGAAGTTCACAGAGGCAAGGTTCTTTTAAATATTCACATCAATATAGACACATATGAATTATAAAAAAAGATATAGACACATATACGCCTTTCTAGACAAGGATTGGTTTATCTAAATGTAAAAATTAAGCTAAAATTCAATATAGTTGGAGGCTCAGAGCTCTGATTTCATTAGTGCATCCATACACCAGAAAGGGAATTCCAACTCTTACTTGCATGTATTATTCTGCTAATCAATCAGGTTCAGAGATACAGATGGCTTTTGGGGGTTCCAGTGATGGTAGATAATTGTGAAAACAGCTTGCCTAGGCTACCTCCAGGTTGAATAGTTACACTTTTATTCACTGTTCTTTCTTTTCTTTTGTACTTTCACAGTTATGACAAAGGAGGACACTTGTTCTTGCCTTCCTATGTCATGCGCATTCGTGGAGCCAGACAACAACGTGAAGCAGTTAAGAGGGCCCCTAGGAAGCAATTAGAACCTGTTTTTGAGGTCTGAAATCATTTGCATTGCTTTGTGCCTTTATTTATGTTTTATATCATTTAATCTGAACTATTTGTTGACCTGGCCATGAGGATTAGATACCAGCATTATGTTTGGCTGTCATATATGTAAATTTATCTGCTTGAAATTTTCCCCACTTTGTTCCATTTAGAAAGGCTGCTACAATTGTTTTTGTAAATTACTGCCAGGCCCTGGATACTCTCGGGAATACCAAATGGAGGGTAAATAAGAGGGTACTTAGTGTTGTAGATAGAATCTGGGCTAGTGGAGGCCGTCTTGCTGATTTGGTGGACCGCAATGATGTGAGTTACTTCATGTTATTTATATTTTATCTTTCTTGTTATGATGTACTTACGTGGTTTAACTGTATTCCAACCTCCAAGTGATTGGTATCACTCTACAAACTGTTGAATAAGTCATGTGCTATATGAAGTGTGCTTGGTTCGTTGAAATGCTTTTGTTTTAACTTTATGTGTTATAGATTCCCTTACCGGATCAGCCAGATACTGAAGACGAAGCTCAGCTCAAGAAATGGGGATGGAAAGTCAAATCTGTGAAGAAAGAGAACAGGGAGAGACATTCACAGCGTTGTGACATAGAACTTAAACTTGCGGTAAGATCCTTTTCACTTCCTGTGACATAGTAACTATATTATATTTTTAATAAGGTTTATATCGACTTTTCTTTACTGGGAGCAGGTAGCCCGAAAAATGAAGGACGAAGAAGGTTTTTTCTACCCACACAACCTTGACTTTCGAGGTCGTGCTTACCCGATGCACCCATATTTAAATCATCTTGGGTCAGATCTATGTCGGGGTATTCTAGAATTTGCAGAGGGACGCCCTCTTGGAAAGTCAGGCTTACGTTGGTTGAAGATACACTTTGCAAATCTATATGCTGGTGGTGTGGACAAATTATCTCATGAGGGTCGACTGACATTTACTGAGAATCATTTGGATGATATATTTGATTCTGCAGACAGGCCACTTGAAGGCAAGCGCTGGTGGTTGAATGCAGAAGATCCATTTCAGTGCCTGGCTGTTTGCATGAATCTCACTGAGGCTTTAAGAAGTTCGTCCCCGGAGACCTTCATTTCACATATTCCCATACATCAGGTACTTTCGTTGTGGCATGTTGCCAGTTTTTTCTCTTTTGAACTCTGAAGGATTGGGTTCATAAGTTGATAGTGTACTACGTGTATTTGACATAGGAAAGATGTAGGGAATCTGTCTATGTGTGCTTGTGGTGGCAGAGCTCTTGCAGAATTCATGGATCTAGAGTTTGGAATTTCAGAAGAAATGGTTAGGGTTCAGAGATTGACTAAGGTTTCAATACAGGTTGATGGAAAATGTTAAACAGCCAACGTGTTTGGGAATTATGGCTGGTTTGATAGGTTACTCAGTGGCTATTTAGTAGGAAAAAATATGTGGCTTTTAGGTTTAGATAGGTAAGGATAAAGGCTCAATTTGAAATTGCAAAACAGAGAAGAAAAGAAAAAAGTTTGTGACTGCTGTGAATGGTATCCAGGAACAGTACCAGTGCACTGTGAAGAAGAGGAGGAAGAGAGAACGCACTAGGAAATCTTGCCCCAATACTCTACTTAATCTCCAAGTCTAAATTTTTTGAATAAAAAAAAAGAGCATATTCATATACATTAGTTGACCCTCTACCTGCAAGGGTTAGGACTCTCAATTTGGCCAGTAGAACCCAACAGAAGACACCTAATACCATATCTATTCCAAACATGATTAAGAAATTAACCCTAGATATTAAGTTATTCTTAGGAATTTTATGAAGTTGCACAGCTTCCCCTACATATAAAAATGCTAATAATAGCACATTAATCAATGGCTCAAATTAAAAGATCTTTTATTTTTTTATTTTTGATATTGAAAATCAAATTTAAAGATCTTTTAATCCTAGACTTCTAATGATTTGGCTGTCAAACTCTCTTAAGACTTGTCTGATGCCAATGTTGTACATGATCTCCATAGAAGCAAAACTTTAAGTTGCCAAAATTGAATATTACAGCAACTTGACTTCCTTCTATGGCTGCATCATTATTAGCTCATAATAGTAATTCATATGGTTTTGGACATCTTTCTAAAGGAAATATGTGAATGACCTTACAAGAAGCTATATTCGAATGCTAGATTTTAATTAAAGATTTTTTTTTATCAGTAAGAAAACTTTAAATAAAGAAATTGATAACATTAATTGGATAAAGGAAGGACAAAGGGAAATAAGTGGATTAGAGCTGGGTAAGGGAGCTACAGGAGGCATAGAAAATATTTTCTATGTACTTATACATAAACTCCATGATTTGTGTTTTCATGTGCCAAGGAGTTGTAGCTCAAATGCCACTTCCTCCCCTTGTAAGAGAAAGGTGGAGGGCGAATTCGTGGATTCAGGACCCACTGGGTGCATATGTAGCTAAACAATAAAAAAAATGGTTCTCTACTTACTCGAATCTGTTATAGAGACAAATTAAAGGATAAACTTAAGTGGGTTTCTTCTAGAGTTTTTACTATTTCACCATGTATTGTAGGCTTTTTGTCATATCATTGCATGTTGCATAGATGTGGGTGGAACTATCAAATAAATTGCATTTCATATTTCTTTCATCATGTGATACCATCATCTGCTAGCTGTATAAGTTCTTCAACTATTGCTGAGCTTTGGTTTGGTCTTGTATGTCATGTTTTCTTCAGAATTTATAACTTTTAATGAGATTTTTTTTTATTACCCTTTTATGATATTCTGTAGGATGGCTCTTGCAATGGTTTACAACACTATGCAGCTCTTGGACGAGATAAGGTAATGGTGTTGTTTTAATTTATAATTTAATTTAGAAGTAGGTATTAAGGTTTCACTTTTGCTTATATGAACTCCAAATAAGGCAAAAAAAAAAAAAAAATCTAGTGACCAAATCTCCCTTGTTATATCAGAACATAGAAAAAGATGATTAATTATTTCCCTATTAGTTACTCAGCGCCTCTGAAGGTTATTTTCTGTCAATATTTTATGAGAGCTGATGTCCGGATGCTTTAATGGAAAACTCTCTCACTCGCTCCTCTCCTTCCCTTTTCTCTCTTTAAAAAAAAAAATATGCCTCGTTCTCAGATGTTTTTGCATTATTTATCATTAATAAATAATATTGTTTCATTCAGTTGGGAGCAGCTGCTGTCAATTTAGTTGCAGGAGAGAAGCCTGCAGATGTATACTCAGGAATAGCTGCTAGGTAAGCTGTTCTTTACCAAGGCAATCTCCAGTGTTGATTTTATATATACAAATTTAAAGCATTAATTGAATTTTTGAGAAGTTTGAAGCAATACCATACAATGTAAAAAGAGGAAGTAACTTTTGGCTTAATAAAGGAATTTAGATATTAGACAAGGATCCGTTTGGCATTACTGTAGGAAGTAGAGCTTTTGTAATAATGAGCTTTAAGTGAAAAGAGTTTTAGCATTCTGAGCATTTCATAAACTACAATAAAAAAAGTAGTTGAAATTGTTAGACCCGTTTGGTGACCAAATTGATAAACAGCTTTTAGATGTGAGAAATAACAAAAGAGGACATAATAAAACTGCTTTTATTTCATATTTGAACCCAATTAATTCAATTAATGACCAATATTATTGTTATTATTATTATTGGCAGTTTTATGATTTTTTATTATTATTATTTATTTTGATAAGTAAGAAAGATGCATATTCAAAACACTACTTTATGCATGAGAAACACAAACCAAACCAAAAGTACAAAGAAAAGAAAGAAACAAAAAAGAGAAGAAAACTAAGAAGAAAACTAATTACAAAGGAGGAGAGAACAAAGGAACGAAGGGAGAGAATCACTAGATTTGAGTCCCCAAGCCCTAGACCAGTCGAAAAGAAATCCGCTAAAAGAAGCCAGTAACTGATCTCTAGAGCTATCCAAGTCCTCAAAAGTTTGCCGATTGCACTCCTTCCAAAGACACCACAGTATGCACAACGGAACTAAATTCCAAATGTTAGACGAGTGCTTCCCCCACAAATTCCACTAACCAAAGAGTAGATCTGGAACCATTCTTGGTAAGACCCATGAAGTCCCAAAAGATTTAAAAATAAAACTCCACAATTGATGAGCCTTCTCACAATGAACCGATAAGTGATCCACAATCTCCCCACAATGACGATACGTAATGCATTAGTCAACAAATCAAAACCCCTAAGTTTCAAATTGTCACTCGTGAGAATCTTGTTCCAAGCTACAATCCAAACAAAGAAGGAAACACGCCGAGGGTCCATAACTTTCCAAATACTTTTCCAAGGAAAGACAATGAAAGAAGAACCTCGCAACTTATTAAAGAACAAATGGATATCAAAATCCCCATTAGGCTCCAACTTCCATCTCATCTAGTCCCTAATATCCGTTGAAGGAATATTGGATCCCAAGATACGAAGAAAGTCATCCCTTGTAACCAACTCCCAATCATTAAGATCCCGAATGAATCGACCATCCCAACTTCTCCTTTCCCCCACCCCTAACCTTGTCAAAGAAGACTCAACAGAGGCTTGCCTATCAATGGCAATACCATACAGCCCCGGGAAAGCCAGTTGGAGAGGTTGATCCCCACACCACCTATTTTGCCAAAATCTCACTCTATTCCCCATCCCAACAACAAAATGAGTATTTTTGCTAAAATCCTCCCAACCCATACTGATACCTCTCCATAAACCACATTCGTGAACGTCCCTACCCAATTTAAAAGTCCATCCCCCCATTCTTCCCCAAACTTCGAAGGCAGTTTTATTATTATTAATAGTATCATTGTAATCATCATCATTATTATTAGCTCTCTCTCTGTCTCTCTCTCTCTCTCTCTCTCTCTCTCTCAAAATAGGTGAGCATCAAGCGTCATTTTGAAAAATACTAATGGACATTTATGTCAATTTATTATTTCTATTAAAAGCTATAACAGTGCACTAAAGAGCTTTAATGTTAAAGGTCAGAATTTCAGCTTTAGCTTAAAGCTATTTTCCAGCTTTAGCCCTTAAAACCCTTTTTCCTCCCTCTTGATGTTATACCAGATGGGCACAAGGCTTCATTTTTTATCATTAGAATAAATTATTTATATGTTTCTAGATTGCTGATTAAAGCATGTGTAATTTCAAAAATTATGCTCTCAGTGCATTTCCAGTTTGAGATAGAGGAAAAAGAAAAAGTAGTATCTCTGGATACCCAATCTATATGTTGTAGGAGAGAATGATGCGTACATACCTCTCTATCATTTTATGCATGCAAAATAGGAAAGTTAGCATAAGTTGAGCCATTATAGTGGAACTCAAAGTCTTTCAGTATCATCCTGGAGGACGCTAACTGAAAAGTTCCGGTACTTACATTTCCTCTGCTATTGCTATTTGGATTTTGGAAGGAGGGATTTTCATCGGGATGGTTTTAAGTTATCCAAGTAGAGCTACTGCATTTCAAGAACTAAGAAGTAGGTCTGCCATCTATGGCAGCTATGGCACTTGTCTTTTTTTCTTTTCTTTTCTTTTTTTTCTTTTTTTTCTTGCGAAAGTAAGAAGTAGGTCTGCCATCTATGGCTAGTCATTTCCTGCATCTCCAATTTTCTGGTTCTCTGACAGAAATTATATGTTGTAAACAATTACATAATTATAGTGAGCACTAAGAAATTATCTTGTTTGGACGGAAGGAAATTGGCGCTCTTTTGAAGATACCGAGAAATTCTTGGCTCAATTACAAGCTCTATGCTAGAAGACTTTATTTGATTGGTCTAGGTGTTGGGGCTTCTCGGATTGTTCCACTATCTTGGAGTTTATTTCTTCTCTTAGTATTGCACTTTAAGTTTTTTCTTGTTGTTTGTTGCTGTTTGGTTGTTGGTCGCATTTCCTTGTGTTCATCATCATGAACACTTTGTATTTGCTTTATTCTGTTTTACTATGTGTTTAATAATACTCTTATTACCTATCAAAAAAAAAAAATTTAAAGGATATAAATTATTTGTAATTAGGAGGTCTAAAGATATTTTCTCTCCCCGATATTATTGATCACTGTAATCTAGGTTCTTGATTTGTGCCACTGTAGTACATTTCCAGCGTACTTGGTTTTATTAATAAATTTCTTACGTTACTTATCCAAAAAAAAATTGGGTCATATCTCTGGGTCAAAATTTAATCCCCAAACTTTGTGATTACTTTATGAATAGCTCAGCCTAATGTCAACCCTTTATGAATTTGCTGCCAACTTTAGAAAGATGTGGAGCCTACTATAAGTTTTTTCCAGGTTGGTGGTAAGAAAGTACAGTATTGATTAGTAGTCCTAAAGAACCAAAAAGGTATGGGTCCAGAGGATTTGATGTTGTCTATGGAAAGCAAATGACTAGTGAAATGTTTAAAGTTACTTCTAATTTATTTATGCTAAATAATTTTGACTTTACAACCAAACAGAATCGGACTAATATGATTTTAATAACAATTTTATGTGGTATTCCACAAAGAGGGAACAACAATCTTTGTGGAGTATTTCTAACTGCAGTAGCCATCATTCTCTTTCAAAGGAAGTTGTCTAAAAACAGTTTGTTGATGATGTCATTTTTGCAATGCAGAGTACTAGAAATCATGCGGGAGGATGCGCAGAAAGATCCTACAATTTTTCCAGATGCATTGCATGCAAGAACATTAATTAATCAGGTTCTTTGCCTACTTTTCATGTCTTGATTTGAACAATGTCATGTGTTGCAAATGTTACTAAGATAAACTTGGCAAATTATAGCCATCAAAATTTTGAATTATTTTTCATCATGAATCATTTAGAAGATGCAATGCAAGTATGTTTTATGCGATGTGGTTGGTATAGATTGCAATTTTGCCTACGTGACCTCCTGTCTCTTGCAACCAATAGTTGAACTAATGGCTGGATATTGTCTAGGTGGACAGAAAATTGGTGAAGCAAACAGTGATGACATCGGTCTATGGTGTCACTTACATTGGTGCTAGGGATCAGATCAAGAGGAGGTTGAAGGAACGCAGTGTCATTGCAGATGATGTAGAGCTCTTTGGTGCTTCTTGTTATGCTGCAAAGGTATGGAATATAGGGGAAGGAGGATTGGTACTACTATATAGCCTTACTTTTCTTCACTAAGATATGACGAATGCTTGCTCCACACGTTACATGTGTGTGTGTATTCAATGATTTTATCTTCAAAAACAATTCTCTGTATTATTCTGTGCAGGTTACCCTAACTGCCTTGGGGCAGATGTTTGAAGCTGCACGCAGTATCATGAGCTGGCTTGGTGAATGTGCAAAAGTGTGTCCTGTGGCTCTTTTCTTTTGGTTTGCTTAAATGTGTACACCATCCTTGTTTACTTATTTTTCTGTAGTCATTTTACAAATACTTGACTTCAAAGTTTAACATGAACAGATCATTGCATCTGAAAATCAGCCAGTACGGTGGACAACTCCACTTGGACTTCCTGTTGTGCAACCTTACCGCAAATTGGGAAGGCATCTTGTGAGTGTTCCATAATTTATAGGAACATTAAGGGTCACTACTCTTATCATATTTATAAATTCCAAAGCAGGATTTCAAGTCATTAAGCTTTTTTTTTGTGAAATTCAATGCAGATAAAAACTTCTCTTCAGGTTTTAACACTACAGCGAGAAACAGAAAAGGTAGCTGTAATTATTTTCTGTTGGGGTTCTGCTTTAGATATGTTGGATGCCATTTAGTGTTACTTGCAAGATACACCCATGCATTGTACATTGACATGTAAATTGAAGATGGCCTTGCATTTTTTTTCCCTTCAACCAGAATATTTGTCCTAAGATGATGTCATCTTATCTCATTCCATGTCTGGAACACCTATTTTATGCTGTACCATTTCTCTGCAAGCATGTTGCAGGGGTGCAGTTCCTACACCTTCCTGCAATCCTGCCCCACTGTATGCCCAGGGAGCCACTTTTTTCTCTCATCCTAATAATGTTAAAATTCATCAGTTTGATATATGCACCCAAGTTTGTATATTGAAATTATCAAAGTGATCGTGAAAATTAAATGCATTCATATTTCTACCACACCACAACCACCCTCCCATTTTCTCTTTCCTCTCCCCTTTGTCATCTGCTTAAATTCACTAGCTTGATATATGCACCCAACTTTGTATATGGAAATTATCAAAGTGATCCTGAAAATTAAATGCATTCATATTGCTACCACACCGATAACCACCCTCCTATTTTCTCTTTCCTCTGTCATCTTCAAGGAAAGATTCCTGGCTCTGCCCTTTCTAGCATTCCTTATCATCTCTTTTGATCCTGTGAAAACCATAAATGGCTTGGAGCAAATGATGGATCCAATGAATATGTATGGATTTGATTGGTTTCCATATCCTTAATGGAACACAAAGATGCATATCTTTGGTCAACTTCTTCATGGCCCCAAATGAAAATGGAACCAAAAAAAAGGGGGAGGTCTTTGATGTGATGAATTTAGCCATCATATTTGTTGAACACTCTGAACCTCAGTTAAACAAGATTGTTATTTTATTATTATAGGTTATGGTCAAGCGGCAGAGGACAGCATTCCCTCCAAACTTTGTTCACTCCCTCGATGGTTCTCATATGATGATGACTGCAAATTCCTGCAAAAAGGCGGGCTTGAACTTTGCAGGTTTTTCTGGTCATTCCTTCTTTTATTCCTTTTTTGTTTTTAACTTCTACTGACTATGCCACCGGTATATGATTACAGGAGTTCATGATTCATACTGGACACATGCATGTGATGTGGATGAATTAAGCAGGATACTTCGAGAAAAGTTTGTTGAACTCTATGAGACGCCAATATTGGAGAATGTAGAGTCTCTTCACTTCTTAGATACACTTAAGTTATAGGGGAAGCACATTTACTGTTAGTATTATCAAGGTTCTTAGGGTTCCGCCATGGACTTATTAAAATCTTATCCAAGTACGTTGAAGTGAGTGGATTGGAGTTGGCCACTTCATCAATAATTTAACTAGTTACCAACATAATAATAGGCAACGTTTTTTAAAATGTTGTTGACGCAAAATCTAATCTACTAATTTCAAAATGAATGGATAGGATTCTAAGAACTCCATGGTGGAGTTACCCTAAGAACTCTAGACTCCTGAGGATCTTAATCCGTGACTAATATTTGAGTTTTCATTGAGTTCTTCTGCAATATCAGCCCAAATCTTATCTGTCTGCTTTTTAAATTTGTTATGTGTTTACTTTGGTTGAGGGGATACATAAATAAAAGACTTTATATTGTTAAGGTGAGGTTTTGATTCAAAATGACAATAATTGGTTTTCTTAAAATCACCTTGCTTTCTGATCTTTTATTGACTCCTCATTTTCTTTTTATTATCATGTTTGTACAAATTTAAGCAATAGATGGTATTATGATATATGCATAAGCTGC
Organism: Quercus gilva; assembly: GCA_023621385.1. Taxonomy (NCBI): domain Eukaryota; kingdom Viridiplantae; phylum Streptophyta; class Magnoliopsida; order Fagales; family Fagaceae; genus Quercus; species Quercus gilva. The sequence continues at coordinate 61,952,982 of CM042474.1, read as the reverse complement.
TGATTTTAAGGAAAACACGGTAGTTCATTTATTTATTTTTTCTACTGAACTTAACATTGAAACTAAGAAAAGTTTATTTTCTTCTAACCCATTGTTTTTGTATACAGTTACTGGAAAGCTTCCAGCGGTCCTTTCCTACATTGTCTTTTCCTCCCTTACCTGAACGTGGAGACTTTGATTTAAGGGACGTCTTAGAATCACCCTACTTCTTCAACTAATCTGATGCAAGGATTTCTCTTCATCTAGGGCTACAGTGATCCCAGGCCTCTGCAGATGTTTGCTATCTCTGACAGTTCTTTTTGTTTCTACCCATGAGTGGTTAGGAAAAGGAGGTTGTTTTGTCAAGATGCCTTGTTGAGAACTGCTGCACCATCCTTGTATATATTTTGGAAGATGTCGCTGGGCATTGACATTGAGAAGATAGAAACATGGTCAGTATCTGCTTCATGCAGCCCTGAACTCGGAGCTTTCTGTGCCCCTGTACAGCCAACATGAACTTTAGTTTCTGAATGTATGTATGCTACGTGGGTTAAAAAGCTTTTCTGAAACTGAATCATAAGGCAAGACATTTCCAGAGAGGAAGCTGGGAACTTAATGCTTTGCCTGGCTGCCACTGGACAAAGCTCATTGACAATCCATTTCATAGGATCATGTGAAAGAAGAAGAGCTTCATGATGATTCAAGCGATTACAGAACCTGTTTGCATATCTTTGACAACGGAGAATGCTAACATCAGGTTCCTTTGGTTCTTGCTGACTGATAAAAATATTGCTTTTACTACAGGATATGTTCTAGCCCAATTGTTATATGGGTGTTTTTTCTTCTTTTATTTTTCTTTTCCCGTGTAGATGTGAACAATAAATATACATTGTTTTTCCCCCTCCCCCTGAAGTATATACTTTGAATTAACATGTAATAGAACACAAGCAAAATTTTGTATTGAAACTATAGATTGCGTTATAAATTAAATATTTTTGGTGTATCTAATGCCCTTCATTTATATATTGCAACCACTATTACAAATTTGTCTTTCAACAATAAACAACAGGAAAAAAAAAATCAATTTAAACTCATATGCACAGTAAATAAACTCTTCAAAATATAAAATAAAGCTTACAAAACTCAGTGAGTTGATAAATAAACAACTACATTAAAAAAAAAAAAGAAAAAAAAGAAAAAAAAAGCTGGATGCCTCTAAATTAGTGCATATCGGTGTTTGTTTATGACTATTTTTTATTCTCCAAAATTGTTCAAATAGTTGCCTACTTGCCTTTAGTTTGACATTATATTCAAACAATGAACTTGGTAATGGGTGGAATTTTAAATGGAATATACAATTCTATCATTTTAGATTCCTTTGTAAATATCAATTACTTCATCCAAAGTTCCAAACTCAAGTCAGTTTATTCACTATTCAATTAATGATTGACCATTTTATTTTTTCTCTCCTCAATGAAATGTAATATTCCGAAGTATTTATGACATTATGATTATATACAACATAATGAGATTACATATAAACAATATAGAAATCTTTCCTACAAATTATTTTAAAATAAAATTACAATCTACCCATACATCGCTTACTGCAAGATGAGCCTTCTCACCTCTCATTGGGGGTGTGAGCTCTCGGTAGGAGCAGTGAGGACTTCTTCCAAATGAGTGAATAATTTCTTTTTGAAAAGGACTTAAAATGTATCCCCTCAAAATTTCACATTAACTTTCTATAAATGCATTTTTTTTAGTACATTTAACTCGTTAATTTTATTGACATTAATTACAAATATATATATATATTATAAGTATAATAATTTCTTTATTATAAGATAAAAAACAAAACAAACTTTCTCAAGAATTTAAAAAGTTAGGTAAATAAAATATTCATTCTTAAATAATATTTACTTACATAAGTTTGTGCATCATCAAAGTAAATTAAAATTGAAAATGATTCCCCAAAACAAGCTTTCTTAAAATCCAAACTTTTTTTTCTCACCCTATATCCAAAAAAAAAAACATTACCTATCTAAAAATTTATAATTCAAGGGAAAAAAAAAAATTGAAACAAACACTTTTAGGGAGTCAAAACCGAACAAAATCACAATTTAAAATCAAAAAGAAAAAAAAGTTACATCAAAATCCAAACTTTCTTTACCTAATATTCAAAACAGAGGAAAGGTATTTCAAAAATTTACAAACCAAAATTAAAATAAGATTAGTGTGAGTTTGAAAAGTGATTTTAGTTGGCTTTTTGCTTATTTATGTACTATTTGTGAATTTCACACTACTTTTTGTCTCAACTTTATTTTAAATAATATAACTTTTAGCTTTTTTTTTTAAAATACACTAACTTTTAGTTTTTCCTCGCATTATGCAAAGAAATTACCAAAAATAAGCAATTACCAAACGAACACTTAGGTTCATAAGAAATAGAATTTGTAATAATCAAAAATTCAACTAATTCATAGACACAACACATTCAAATACATAGTTAAGTCAAGTGTGTTATTATATAAAATCAAATTCTCACTTCCAAAACAACTAAGTGTGTGTTTGGGTTAGGAATAAAAATAAAAATTATTTCACTATTTAACTTATTTGCTTATTTTTGCTATTATTCATGGGCCTTACTGCACCTTTTAGCACTATTCATAAGCCCTACTGTACTATTTCAACTAATTTTTACTTTTATTTACAATACTTTCAGCAATAATTTTTCAATTTTAGCAAAATAAGCGGTATCCAAGTACACCTAAATATTAATCCAAACTTGATTAATATATATATTAATCCAAGCTAAAATTAAACCAAATTCATAAGAGAAAGGTCATGCGATGGGAATTAAAACACCAAAATTCATTAACCCAAAGCAATATTGCAAGAATAAAAATTTAGCTTAAAGGCGTCAAGCACATTAATAAATCCACCAACAAAGAAGAAAATTGGAGAGAAAGAGAAAGAGTAATCACTTTTTTTTTTTTTTTTTTTTTTTTTTTTTTTTTTTTTTTTTTGTAGGAACAACATGGAATGAATGGGAGAGAAATGAAAATAAGGTAAAAGATAATTTATAGAAAATAGGATGGGAGAATTAAAAGAGTAAAAAAAGGGAAATGAAGAGCAGAAGAAGAGTAATAATAAGGTGAATAAGTTAGTTATAGGGAAGAAGGGGAGTTAAGGAGGATAGAAGAAGGGTTGGAAGAATGATGGCACTCGGCAAGAGGAAAAGATGAGAAACCAAAGTTAATTACCAAACCACCATTGTTATATATTGTAAAAATAGATATTATCATTTTTTTCATATTCAATAGTGACGTGCCTTGTGATGTGACGCAATAAGAGCTTTATGAAATTAAATACAAAGGATCCATTATTATACGTATAATAGTATATATTTAACTTATAAAAAAACATATGAGAAAAGAGAAACTGTTCATAAGGGTCTAGTAAAAGCAAATTATTAACATATACAATATATATATTTAATAGAATTAACACACATAATGAAGAATGTAAAAAAGATTAAAAGAGAACTGTTTGCCTATGATTAACCTAAATATTAAGTAATTTTGAATTCATTTAAGTAATTCATTCACAATTTTAATATATTAATAAGATAATTGTATCATTTTTAAAATTTACATTTGTTTCTTTTCTTCTTTAAGGACATAATAATAATAATAATAATAATAATAATAATTGTATGGGACAGATTTGAGTCCTAAGCCCTAAAGTTATGAGGATCTAGGCCCAAAGAGCTTAATATAATGAATTTGTAGATAGTGAGTTGGAAACTAGGCTCTAATGAGTTTGGTAGCAATTTTCGTGGATCCAAGTGACAATAAAGTAAATATAAATTGGTTGTATCTTATGAAATTCGTCTTCGGCACAGTCTGAGGAGCTGAGCTCTTTTATATAATTCTTGAAGTTGGTTACAAGTACCGTTCTTATTACTACAGTAATTCTCTGATCCCTTTCTTTCAGTGCACCCCTTCTATTTTATACTATCTTCCTCTCTTCATCTCTGCCCTTTACGTGTGGATTAGATTGATAGTTTTGATCCTTATCCCATCAGCACCTTCCTAAAGTCTTTAAAAGTAGCTGTAACGCTGGGAACTACTGTTCAAGTATCACTTCTACATTAATGCGGCCGAAGAGTTAGGTGTAAAGCATTTAATGCGGTGGTAGCAGCTTTTCCTTTAGATATTTCATAGCCTTCTTTTGTCCTGTTCCTTCTTGATACTTATCATCATCAGTGGAATTGTCCGGAACGTTGCTCTTAATGTCAAATCGCACCTTCTAACCTCGACCTTGCTCGACTAAGGAAGCATTCTTCCTCAGATCGCCTCCCTGGAACATCATGTCTAGATCCCTTCCTTCATTTATTAGTGCTAACCCCTATAACACGTTTATCCGTCCTCAAATTATTAGATGTTCTCGGTCTGGGTCCCGGCTCAATATATTCTACTGGGCCTAACATCCCTACAATAATAATAATAATTCATTTCTCAAATGTTAATGATATTGTATATCACAAATTTAGTGATTCATATAAGAATGAAACTATAGCATGTGCACTCATCGTACAGGGCATCAACTAATATACATGTAAAAGCTTCACCAGATACAGTTTTATAGGATGTTTTCATTTTGTCAGATTTTTTACAATCAAAATTCCATGATAATCCTATAATGGGCTATGTAGTAAGGTCCAAATAGGTTTCTAGTGCAACTTCAACCTCTGGTCCTTTTAGTAGAAACTCCCTGAGGATCCAAATTATGACATTGAAACGGCCGTTAGAAACCAAATTTCCGTTGGCAATGAAAACGTTTTTTGTTAACTAGCAAATTTCACTTGCACCAAGCATCTAAAAATATTTAGGATTTGTTTGAGATTTACTTATTTTGCAGAAACTGAATTTTTTTTGCCAAAAGTACTGCAGATAAAGGTAAAAATTAACTGAAATAATACAATAAGACCTATAAATAGTACCAAAAAGTGCAGTAGAGTCTGTAAATAGTAGCAAAAATAAGCTGAATAGTAAAATAAATTGACTTTTTAATTTTTGCCAAACACACACTTAAAATGTATTTTTTTTTAAAAAAATTATAAATTGCTGAAATAAAAGGATCATTACATTGGATGAGAATATGCTCCAGTCAACAGAAAATCTGGATTGCAATCCAATCTATTCGTAAAATGAAACAGAGAATAATCTCAAGAACAAAAACGGTAGGGTTTCTATCAGTAATCACTGTACATGCTACACTAGTGAATTTCATGCTGCTCTGTCAGTCAATTGTTTACCAAATATTAACAACTACGTGCAATTTTTTTACTCAATTCCATGTTGCTACGTCTCTCTACTAATATATGTTTCCACAGACCATCTCCTACAAAAGTCTTTTCAATCATATACCCCGGGCCCCAACTTCACCTTGATCAATGTAAAGCCACCGCAAGCATCACTGGCTATTTGCCATGATGATGCCACCATAAACACATAATTTTAGTGCATGCATCAATGCTACATTATCAATGATAATTATAGGCCATCAACAAGAGTCTATCATCAGTGTCACAGAACCGCACAACATTGGTAATCACTTCTTCACTTCTGAAATTCACGGCCATCAACAAGAGTCTATGATGAGTGTCACAGAACTGCACAACATTGGAAATCACTTCTCCACTTCTGAAATTCAGTAACCTAATCGTTTGTTCAATGAGGTCCGCCCATCACCTGTTTGACCTGCATGGAACATAATGATATAGTAAATATTAAAGGAAATACATAAAAATTCCAATTTAATAGTAAACAAGCAAAAATCAAATAGCTTACCTTCAGGGGGCACCCATGCTTCATAATCTGAATTACTATCGAGAAATGTGGGCTTCTCAGGACCAAGCACCCTCTTAGGCTTTTTGTTATCCTTACTCGATTGCTTTACCCCTGATATGCCTTGACTTTCATGTCTTTCCTCATCATCTGGTTCACAATACCCTCTTTTATGTTTTAACAACAGTGCCACAGCGTCCTCTGCCATGAGTTCAGGTCCTGAAGACGAAGATGTCACCAGCTGAGGTGCGTTGTAATCATCACCTTCAGGGTTTTTAACTGGCTTCTTCTTCCTTATAATCAAACCCGGAGCAGCACTTTCAATCCCAGACCCCGCGTTTGTCTGTGTTCCATCTCCACTAGCCAAAATATTCTTCCTGTCTTTATAGTCAACAAAATCATCAGGCTCATGCAGATCCAAAGGCGCTGCTTGTTGGGTCTCTTCTGTCAACCTGTCCTCTACAGCCCCAAGCCACTGGGGCTTTACAACAGTGTATGCAGAAGTTTTTCCCTCAGTTGTATCACTGACAATCTTGACAGCTTCTAGCTTTTTGCTTGACTCCACTGTTGCATCTGTAGTTCCCTCTTTCAGCATGGAGCCATTCACCTGTTTTTCAGGTCCACTGCTTTCTTTTGATGCCATAGGAGGTTGCTTCTTAATAACAGTCATGGGGGTGTCCAATTTGTTAGCCTTTTGTTCCTGTAGTTTCAGATCCCTTTTCTTAGCGGCATCTCCAGCTGGATCTGCAATCTTCAACAAGTAGCATATCCTATCCATTTCAGACTGCAGAGCTGATAATTCCTTCTCAAGTTTCTCAGACTTGTCAAGCACTGAAAAAATAAGGAATTAGCAGTAAAACAGTAAGCTGAGATGATCTCAAGCATTAACTAATTACTACAAGAAGATGCCAATAAGGAAATACCAAACATATCAATGTAATATAATAGTAGTACCAAACATGTCATGTGCAATGTAATAGAATAAAAGTTGTCTTACATGCGCTTACATCATTTAGCTCAGTTTTTTTTGATAGGCAAATCCATCATTTAGTTCAATGCAAGTGTTACACATCGTATCTGCTTCAGCTACATGGCTCAAGCATTAAAATTATTAAGATACTTTGCTCTAGATTTTTTTTTTTTTTTTTTTATAAGTAAATAATTCGCTCTAGATGAAACTCTATTACTAAAGTTCTAAGAATTTATGAATACTCTTCTATATAGAACTCTATTACAAATAGTTCCAATTTTTAAAAAAAGATTTTCATTAAATTATTTTTAAATTGTTTTAATCTTCTACGATAATTTTTGGTTGACAATACCAAATAGCTTAAGATATATATATATTTTGATAAGGAAAGGAAATTTTATTCAAGAACTTAATAATGAGTCACCCAAGTATACAGGAAGAATACAGTCGGGGACCAACATAATCAAATACATAAATTACAAGCATCTATCAAATCATAGACCAAAGAAATAGAATGACTTCCTATGATAGACATCTAGTCCGATAGAGTTTTAAAGAAGAAAAGTTTTAAATCAGCTATAGTCCTTTCAAAATCTTCAAAACAACGGTTGTTTCTCTCCCGCCAAATGCAACACATCAGTCAATGAGGGACAGCTTAAGATATATACTAATCAAACACCATTTTTTTTAATAAGTACTAATCAAACTCCATTGTTGCACCAAGTTGATACCCTCTTCTTAGTTCTTCAATTTTTTATTTTATTTTTCACCTTTTCATATGGCACATGATAAATACAATAAAATTAGGCTGAAATGCGTTTTACTGCCTCTAAATTCAGGGTCACTTCTAAATTGGTCTCTTACCTTTCAAAACTTACAATTTACACCCTCAACTATTACAACAGTATCAATGTACTCCTCCCTTTATAGTCAGTCATATTTTCTGCACTGGCCCGTCTTATCTATTTTTTTGTCCAAAACGGCATAATTTTTGTATGGTTTAATGGAAGGATTCTAATGGATGTTGAGAGAAAGAGTACATTGCTATTGCTGCAATCCTCAAGGGTGTACATTGCAAATTTTCATAGTTTTGATAGGTAGATAGTGAGGGAGGGGAGGTGGGGTTCAAACTTATAAGGCACCACAAAAGATGCCATTACCACTAGGCTATCATTTGGAACCCTGCAAATTTTCTTAGTTAAGAGACCAATTTAGAAGCAACCTCAAACTTAGATGGAGTAAATAGTATTTTAACCATACTTATCCAAAAATAATATTTTATTTATTTATTTTATTTTATAAGTAAGAAAGATGTATATTCAAAAAGCTTCTTTATGCAAAATTAGTATTTTAACCAAAAGATTATTAACATAGTTTGCTCTTAAGTGAAATTTTATTGTCAAAATTTCAAGAAATATGAAATACTATTCCAATTAAAATTCTAACACCAAAGATTCTAGAAATCTAAAAGATACTTCATTATTTATTTTTAAAATATTTTTAACCTCTATCATAATTTTTTGTTTTGATTAAAAAAATAAAAAAAAAGTTAGATCTTATATGTCATGGTTACACTATGTGACTCTATGTTATAGAACGTATGATGTTCTTTGCCATGTGGCATATTATATGTACATCAAAAATTATTAAAATAATTTGCTCCAAGTGAAACTCTATTAGAAAAGTTTCAAGAAATTTAAAATATTACTCCACTTAAATTTTAATAATTTATTATACTTCTGTCATGTGAGTCACTAGAGGTAATTTAAAATTGTAAACTTAATTTATTTTAGATGAAAAATTATTACCAAAGTTCCAAAGAGTTTTAAATACCGATAGGGATGAAATTTATTACAAAAATTATACTGAATTTAACACTTCTATTAAATTTATTTTTATTAAACTGAGTGGGCATACTTCTAGTAAATAAATATTTTACATCATTATAATGACTTCACTGCTGTTCTATTATCACACAGAAATGCCTGTGGACAAAAATGTATGCACGTGCAAGCATGCAAGCACACCACCAAAAACCATCACAACAGAATTTTCTTACTCACTGTAAGTATTTCATAAATAAACTAAAAAAATCAAGCATATGATGCATAGAGAATTATTTTAAATTCAGAAATCCATACCTAGCTGTGATGACAGCCCTGACATGAAAGCATCAAGTGCATCTCCAACTTCAGTTTCAGCTGCTGTTTCTGATGCCATTTTATTCTTCTCAATTGAAAGCAACTCTTTCTTGTTTTCCATTTCCTTCATTATGGCATCTCTCTTAACAAGAAGAGTATCAGCAGTTTCAATAGATTGGTTCTCACCAGCTTTTTGATTAGGCTTCTTTGTCCGGTCATAAAATTCATCATCATCACTGACCAACGACGTATAAATACATGCATTATCATTTGTATTTAAAAAATAAAACCATATAGCTAATTTTTTTGGCAGTGAAATATTCCATTCATTAAAAACATTAATGCATAATCATGTAACACATGCATTTCAATGCTTTGGCAAGAAAAGAAATCAACGCATGAATTTTTTTTTTTTTTTTTTTTTTTTCATAAGTGAAGAGAAATCAAAACATGATAAACATTTGGTTAGTCTTGAAGATTCTGTTGAAAAGTAATTTTCCATAGACAAAGTACCTTGAATATTCTTCATCATCTTCTGTTGCTCCTTTCTTCTTACCATGAGATATCTTTCCACGAGCACCTAGACTTTCTCTGATACTATCATTCAGTGTCTCTTCCAAGTTTTCAAGCTCTTCCAAAATCTACAAAATTGGTAACAAAGTTACTATGTGAGAACCATCTGCATTCTAAGAAGATTAAGAACTTTTTAGGAGTCCTATTTAAAAACAGTTTTGGTCATTTAAATACATAAATTGATGGATCCCATTAAATGTTATAACTTATTTGGCAAACTGTTTCACAAAATCACTAAGCAAAACAGTTCTTAGAGAACACCCCTTTGGGTGTTTTCTTTCATTTTTTTGTTCTCAAATTTACAGTACACACACACACACACACACATATATATATATATATATATATTTTTGATAGTTAAGAAAAAATATATTCAAAAAACTGCTAGATGCAAATTAGCACCAGCATAATAAAGTACAAAAAAGATGGAAAAGAAAAAAACATAAAAAGACATTAATTACAAAGAAAGAGAGCTAAGGAATAGAGGAAGAGAGTCACTAGATGTGAGTCCCCAAACCCTAGCCCAATCAAACAGGGAACCAGAAAAGAGAGCACGCATTTGGTCCTCAGATCAATCCAAATCCTCAAACATCCGCTGATTGCATTCCTTCCAAATACACCACATCAAGCACAACGGAACTAAGTTCCAAATGTAAGATGAATGCTTCCCCAACCAATTCCATCAACTAAATAGAAAATCTGACACCGTACATGAGGGGACCCATGAAATCCCAAAAATCCTAAAGACAGCACCACAATCGACGGTGAAGGAAGTGGCTTTCTCAGAAGTGGTTTCGGGTGAGGAGGAGAACTTGGCAGATCTGGGATTGGACTTGTCTATGGAAGTGCACAACGATTTTGAGGTGTTAGATATGGGTGGTACGCTGGATGTCTCTAATTGGGTGAAGAATAGAATCCCAAGTTTTAGCAAAGTGATTGGGCTTTCTATGAATCGTCATGAAAAGCTATGTATAGCTTATCTTCAAAGATTAGAAAGGGAGATGGCGGTTATTAACCAGCAGCAGAAGAAAGTAGCTGCTAACCAAAAAGCAGCATCCTCCAAGGGTAAAGAGAAAAGAGAGTTGAGGAATTTAATTTCAACGGTTAACAATAATGGGAGATAGTGTGGTGGAAGTGTGGTAGAGACAGTTGTGGGACCATAAAAGTCTTTATGAAGCTGAGAATGGTTTCATGGAATGTAGAGGTTTGAATGACTCCCAGAAACGTCTGGTAGTGAGAAACTTGTTACGTGAGTGGAAGTGTGATGTTATATGCCTTCAAGAAACAAAGCTTGCTGTCATAGATAGGCAGTTGGTTTGCAGTATTTGGGGCTGTTTGTACGTGGATTGGGTGGCTTTAGATGCTGATCAGACGGCTGGTAGGGTCTTGATTATGTGGGATAGGAGGGTCTTAGAAAAATTGAAAGTTCTGGTGGACTCGTTTTCGGGGTCGGTTCAGTGGAAAAGTGTGAAGGATGGTTTTATTTGGGTATGCTCAGGGGTGTATGGCCCAAATGATAACAATTTGAGGAGTGATTTGTGGGATGAGTTGGTGGGTATTCAGCAGTATTGGAATGTTCCTTAGTGTTGTTTTGGGGATTTTAATATTGTTCGTTTTCCTAGTGATCGGAGGGGTAGGTCTAGGTTTACTTTGGCTATGGAAAAATTTTCTGAATTTATTGAAGATTTAAACTTGATAGATTTGCTGTTGGAGGGAGGAAGTTATACATGGTCTAGTGGTACTGACCAGCCATCCATGTCTAGGATCGATAGGGCTCTAGTGTCACATGACTGGGAGCAACACTTTCCGGATGTGACTTAACATATTCTACCACGATCAGTTTCAGATCATTTCTCAATTCTCCTGGAGGCAGGGGGTATGGCGAGGGGAAAAAGTCTCTTTCGGTTTGAGAATATGTGGTTGAAGTCGGACAGGTTTGTTGATAGAGTAGATTCATGGTGGAATCACCATTCTTTTTCGAATACACCTAGTTATGTGTTTGCTAAAAAATTGAAAGCTTTAAAAGAAGACATTATTCAGTGGAATCGCCAAGAGTTTGGCAATGTTGGGCGCAGGAAGAAAGATTTATTGGGGGCTTTAGAGTTATTAGATGCTAAGGAAGGGGTTCTTGGACTCACTGAGATGGAGAGAAATGAGAAAAATGAAGTGAGATCGCAGGTAGAGCATCTTATTTCTCTAGAGGAGATCTCCTGGAGACAAAAATCGAGGATGTTATGCATTAAGGAGGAAGATAATAATACTAAGTTCTTCCACAAGATGGCCAATTCTCATAGAAGGTATAACCATCTGAGTCTCTTAGAAGTGGATGGAGTGATTTATGAGGAAGGAGCAGTAGTGGCTGCTTAGGTAGTTCAATTTTATAAAACTCTGTATCAGTCAATAATGGACCTCCTAGACCCGCCAACTTTAAGTTCAATCAATAGAAGGAACAAGCCAAAAGAGTTGGAGCTCCGTTGGAGGGTGTAAGCTACATCACCTTCCCTAAACGTATAAAAATACTTTGGACTAAACCCAACGACAATCTGTTCTAAACTCTTCAACAACGATTGTGCCGCATTCTTACCCATGAAAACCGACTTCATGAAGTACCTACTCCGTTCAAAAATCCTAACAGAAAAATACCGTCCCCCTTCCTCTACCACCAGTTGAAAAAATTTGGATTCAATACAAAAACAGCGGGAACCACCCATAATAGAAAGATTTTCTACAATGACTTCACTTAATTTCAATTTCTCAACTCAATCTATTCATCTAACAGAGAGAGAGCCACATCGCTATTGAACATTTAAACAAATTTACACACACACACACATATATATATAATATTTTCATTCAATTATCTCTCTCTCTTCCTCTCCCTCCATCAACTTCCTTCTCTCCCCATCCAAATTAGGATCATATAAAACAGAAGTCCAAAAAAAACAATACACAACATTATGGAATTTACAAAAAAATAGTGTAACCTCGCACGGCCTCTTCCAACTTGTCTACCACCATTTCATCCCAAAGTAGCAAAATCCCTTCAGATGCTCCCACTGAACTCACATGGGACTCATCCACATTGTTGGCCCACACACTTCTCACAATCTCAAGAGACAAACTCCATCTTGGTCTCCTGTAAGCAGATAACATGTGCCTTCCCACACTTCACCAGGTTTCTCACCCTTCATCACTTTTCCTCGTTATTCAGTCCACACATATTCTTGATTACTAACTTAAGTTACATTAAGATCGCATTAGGAAACCGTTGCATTTTCTTAGTGTGACATTTTTTGAGCTGTCACACTTCTTTGTATCATAATTTTTTTTTTTTTTTGATAAGTAATGAACTTTATTGAGATCAAAAGAAGTCACCCAAGTATGCAAGATGTATACAAATGGAGACAATACAATCAATCATGCAGATTAGTAATTACAATGATCAATCAAATCACAAACTAAAAATGAAGAATAACATCGCACAATTGACATCCAATCCAACAAAGTTTTAATGAAAAACAGTTTAATATCAGGAAGATTTCATTCAACATCCTCAAAGCTTCAGGCATTCCACTCCCTCCAAACATACCACATACAATAAGGAACAACTTTCCAAATCACCCTTGCCAAGAGGCTAGGAAATCTACAACTTTTTTTCAGCATGACCCAATACACTCCAAACAAACCAAACACCATAGAACACAACTCCAAAGCTACAGTCCCAAACCCAAGTGCTCCTCTTATGCAGGATACCAATAGTCAAAATCTTCCCCAAAGCTACAGCCCAAGAAAGAAAGCTACTCTACCTCTAGATGGGATTTTTTACTTCCAAATGCTCATCCAGACGAAAGAAACCACTAGTGGATAAAAAAAATATGCTTCTTTGTATCATAATTCACTGTGAAATTCATATTTTCAAATCCCTTACTCCTCTGCTAGCTTTCTTGATGCTCTATTTTTCCCCCCTTTTGCATTAACTTGAAAAAAAAAGACTACTTCTTGCAAGAGACACAAAGTAATAAAAAAAAAACAAAGGAAAACAAAAAAATTACTCCCTTTTTTCTAGTTTGTTTGTTCTCTATTCTATTTTGAGATGTTCCAAAATATTGTCTTATTTCTAAAGATAAAAATCATTAATTTACTAATGTTCTTCTTATACCCCAACTTTATTTTCAAAACTATTTGAAAAGAAAAATAACAAATATTTAAAAAATCAATATAATTGGGACACCTTTTTAGTTGCCTCATTAAGAATAACTCTTTAAAAAAAAAAAAAAAAAACTGATAAATTTATTTAATGGTAGTTTTGTAAACTTATAAATTTTTATAAGGCAAACAAGACAATAAATGATGTTCTCTTAAAAAGTCTGACTTTTCAAATAGGACAAACAAATTGGGACAGAAAGAGTATTTACTAAAAAGAAGAGAATCTATAAATATTGCGAGGGATTTACTAGATGTGAGACAAGGGAAGAAAACTAAAGAAGGCCCTCTCAGGGCGTTATAAAAAGAGCAAACATCAAACTCGCCATCCTTTTTCAACCTCCACCGCACTCAATCCGTACTGTCAATGGAAGAACTGTGAGACTATGCAATGAAGAAAAGTTGTCACCAACTCCAACTCCATTGTTAAAATCACGAAGGAACTACACATCCCAACCTCTCCTCTCACCCACCACCTGCCTAACCAACAAAGATTCCACTGAAGCTGCCCGATCTATAGCACTCTCATACAAAACTGGAAAAGCAAATTTGAGAGGTTGGTCACCACACCAAGAATCATTCAGACCCATCAAACAAAAGTTACAAAACCCTAAAAAAGTGTTGAACTTGTTAATGCATCTCATCACCCAATCCATAGCTTCCATTGCAATGTTTTTGTCCAATTCCCTATATTCCTCCACTCCAAATTTTCCATGGGTGCAATCAGAATCGGATCAATTTTAACTAGTTCTTCATACACAAAGCTCCATTCTCAATCCATTTGCAACCCCTCTTCTTCCCCACTCCTCAATACCCAAGACATCCACTGATCTACTTCCCCGCTTCCTTATGTTCATCATCAAATTGTAAAATCACCTTGCATGTGTCAACCATCACTCGCATCATTCCATTATTATTATCTTGAATTTGAACCACAACAGGGACCACACACCACATGATATGCATTTTTATTGCTCTTTCCCCTGCAGGTTCACCAATTCCTAGTAATCAGAGAGTTGTGTCATCGACAATGAGCTCAATTGCATTCGCCCTTACTGGCTTCACAACTGAGCTCTTTGCCTCCTTTATATATGCCGTAAATCCTAAACCAATAAATTCTATTCAATAACCAAGATCAGGTCGTGGGTCAACCAGGTTGAGCAACCCATTCATTGCCCTTTGAGCTGACCCAAAGGAACTCTCTTGTTTACCAATACAGTCGGATTGTTTCAATAACCCACCAACCATTGGGCTTGAATGGAGTGAAGTGTGCTATTTACCCACTAATATAGGCCCACATGTGTCTGAGCCCATTCAAACCCCCTCCCCCACCCAACCCCCCCCCCCCCCCCCCCAAAAAAAAAAAAAAAACCTATGCATGCTATTAACAGCTGATTTTTTTTTTTTCCAACATGGAATCCACTTTGCCGTCAGTTTTTTTCCTCCCATTCCTGGCCGAAGAAACCCGCCTTTTGCCTCCCTCTGCATATGATCTTTAATGCTAGCTTTTGAGTGTGTGTGTGTGTTTGGGGGGGGGGGGGGGGGGGGGGGGGTTTGGTTGTGTTCTCCTAATCAGCACCATGACCTTCACACTACCATTATTGCATTGTGTTGACCGCTTTTTCCGATTTTCTCCTTTTGACATGACGGCATATGAAACACTTTTCCTTCAATGACTTTGATCAACCATCAAGTGTTTTATCATAGATCCTTCCTCCGCTAATCACCAATTGGTGTGCATTGGTTTGGGGCTAAGATATTTTCTTGATGTTCTGTTCACTGATTGAAACATGGATACCATTGCTTGGTTTATGCCCCAGTGGCAAGTTCGAGTTTGCAAATTGATTTGGTTCAAACAGTTTTCATTCCTCCAAACCGAAGCCCATCCAACTACTCATTTGTTGTCCTTGAGATGTAATTAGCAACCCCCTACATTCTCCTTTGCTGAACTCTGCAATTGCGGGAAGTCCACATTAGTTTTTGTGCCATTGCAGCACAAAGGCTTTCCCATCCACCTCATTGATATAATGAACTCCATCAGGTTATCTGTCATTAAAAATTCCTCCAAGCTTTTCATGAACCAACGTGCTCCCTCCCTCCAATGAAGATTGGGCAAAGAAAGTTTATTCCTCTTTAGAAGATTCTTAATGCGAAAGTAGAGCACCCTCCCACTACCATGACCTCAAGAGATCTGGATTCGATTTTGAAGCATCTCTTACCACCCATTTTTTATTAATGGTAACTAAAACAATGAAAATATCAGACAGAGTCTACCACCTCACCACCAAGGGGATCTCCAATTGTGCCATTAACAAACGAAGAGGGAAATCTGGTGGAAAATTTCTAGTGCTTCAATAGGGTGAGGGAAAGTTTTCATCTCTAGATTATCTATATGCTCTTCATCCTTGATAATACAAATTTCAACTACAAATTTTCAAGATCAAACTATCACAATTAAAATCCCATGGTGGTCCTATTACTTGCAATGCTTTCTTCTCATGCAATAATAAAATGGTTGTACTTCTCAGCAACAATATCACTGGACTACTGACTATTCCTTATATATATATATATATATATTCTAAAACTAATCCCTTATAAAATAAAATAAAAAACGCTAAGACTAATCAAAATACAGAAGCACATGCATGATATATTGATTATCATCACCTGCTTTCTAAGGCTTATGCCCTGTTTCGCTTCAGATATGCTTTTGTGTGGATTTTTTTATCATGGATTTAATGCTTCTCTACTTGAAGCTTATGTACAAAAAGGCCACCTAAACACCATTTAAAAAGTATAAAATTGGCAAATGTCTCAGGCTAGCTAGAGTATGCCTAACTTGGGGTCAGTATCCAGGTTTAACTACAGAATCCCTTTTCTTCATCAATGATTATACTTAGATTTCAGTCTTCTCCACCCTGGTCAGTCTCCACACTGGTCAGTCTCCACAATGTTTATCATTGGTAAGTTACTCACCCATTGGATTCTAAACCCACAAATTTCGACTTTAAGGAGAGAATTTTTTTTTTAATATAAGTAAAAATAGTAGAGATAAAAATAATTTAAGTAAACTTGCAGGAGAGAATATTCCAACAAATCCATATGCCAACTCCAAAAAATATTTATCTTATTCAATTTTTTTTATACGTAGATTACACATGCACCATGTGGATCTTGAACCCATGACCTTAGCCTCTACCTAGCACTTGCAAGGGAAGGAGGTGTTAGATAAGCTAGAACTCATCGGTATCTCATTCAATTTTATATGATTTGGTTGGGGATCTATGTGTGTGTTTGGGTGCGTGCATGTGTGTTTCCTAGTTTCCTTCTCATGATTCTAGATAACATTTGTTTGTCTTGTCCCAAAATAATTTTATAATAGTTTTTCCCTGACATGATCCTAAATACCTAACATTGTTGGTAGTTGTATGGATTCCAAGTGTTTTATATTTCAGTATTTGGCATTCCTTCTTCCTTTCTTATTCTTACCTAAGATAAAGAAAAATATTATTCATGGATAAGTTGCTTTAGCTGGCAAAGTACCATAACTCCTGAAGAACTATTATCATTTTATGGTGCTCAAGAATTTTGCAAACTTATGGTGCTAAATTGCTCATAGCCAAATTTGAGACATTCTTTGTTGTTTACTGATCATTATATGGATTTATATTTAATTAATTGCTTATAGTAAAGCTTACCACAATATCACTTCTTTTTTTATGTAGCTTTATTTTTTTTTATATTACTCACTATGTGCTAACTTTTTAAGCTTTATGATTTTTATATAACTATATGATTTTCTAGCTGTAAAAGTTTCTTCATGCTTATGCCTGACCTTAGAAGAATTCAGATGCATTGCCTTTTCTTTTTCTTATTTTTCAGTAAGCTTCAGCCCCAAGGGGAAAGAGAAGAGAAGATTTGAACTAGTGACTTCCACTTCATGTGGCATGATTCCCAGCTGATTGTTCTACTTGGAGTTAATAAAGATGCATTGTCTTATTCCTTTGCCTTTGAAAACTATGTTCACAACAACCATGTAGGCATGCAGCCTATCACTGAAAAGGACTAAACCACACTCCTATAACTGTAGAGATTTACCTGTGTCATTCTTTGCTCATTCCTAGCAATCTGAGTCTGTTGCCCTTGAGTCAAACCACCCTGAGAAATGTCTTTAGCACGAATAGCTTCTATTTCCTTTTTCATGTGAGCTATCTGTAACCAGGGAAGTGGATGTATATAAATACGAAGGGCATAAGCAATAGACTTTAAACAGTTAAATAAGAAAAATCACTAACGTAAGTATATAACTTGACAAAAGATACAACCCAAAATTGCCAGTAAATCGTTCTGATAGGGTAAATCTAGATCAAAAGCTATTTGAGAATTCTAACTGACAGGGAGATTAAGAGTTTAAACAATCTTCAAATAATTTCCTCTATGTACAAAACAAAGGCACTATCAATATTGAAAATACATTCCCTTGTTGGAAAGTTATAATAACCAAGACACTTGCCTTTTCAGTTCTTTTCAATATTTTATCACGAGTTTTTTCCTGTTTCTCCGTAAGCTGTCCTTTGTATGTTTGCCAAGTAACTTCTTCAGCATCATCCTGAAAATGTACCAAAATGTGTCAGTGAGTGTGGAAGACATATAACTAATTTCTCATAAAAGAATATGGATTCTCCATTCTGAAAGAAATTGTATTATGTAAGGAAGTATTCAAGAAAAGAATATATATCCAAGTCACATCCTGCCAAAGAAGTGATTACAAATCCCCACAAACCTCTTCTTCTTCAATTGCATCCTCTCCCATACCCCATGAAACACCATCAGCAAGAGATGCTTCCCGTCTTGCTCGTTGAAGTGAAGCTTCACGATCTAGCATACCTTCCCGGATCTTTGCATCTCTAATAATCTTCACGTCAGCCTCCTGGGGGAAGAAAATTCAGACAAAAGAGAGATGCAAATGCAACAACAGTAAGATAAAATCAAATAGAAGTGTCAACAAAATGTGTAGACTGTAGAATGTCATCAAGAAGCTAAACCAAAGATGGTAAAGGCTAAGCTAAAAGCACATTAAAATATTCCTTACATTGGAACATTATCACACAATCATTTAATCAAGTAATTGATGCTAAGGTCCCATTACGAGTGGATGACTGCTTTGGGCTGCAGGGTAACATCCCTTCAACCTCTTTTCTAGAGTTTCTAGATCTTCTAAATTTCAGGTTGTAATTATTTACGAGTAGGTCAATACATATGATGTACCTGATCTAATTCCTTTTTTAAATAAATTTATTTGACTTAATAAAAAAAAAAGGCAGAATTAAGATGGTTGTGAAGGATCTTAATGACTCATCCTGAAAGTATTTGCAATTATCTTCAAACCCATAAATTCCTTTTTGTTGGATGCTGAATTCATCCTCTTTTTTCATATTGTTAAAGCATACTTGTTATTTTTCCTCTATGCTCCCATGCTTGACAGAAACCTCTTTCCTTAAAATTCATCACTCTTTCCAATAAGGAAAAAAAGGAATGCTTAACATAGTAGCCAGAACGAATTATCATATAGATTATAGAAAGTTAACAAGAGAAACAGGAAAGATTGACAAAGATACTCATTGAGTGGAAGAGGAAAATTCCCCCATCAAACATGTGCAATGCACCACCTACATATATAATAGCATGGTGGATTTGATGATTAATGATGCAAGAAAAACCAAAACCATTCGCAGGAAAAATAAAGATAGATGAACCTAAAAGCCAGCAACTAGGCTTAGTTGGAGTCAGCACCTAGGGCTGGCTGAAGTCAACACCATACCATTGGGACAATTTCAATAGAAATTTTATACATCAAAATAATCGCCTTCAATAGGAGTACAATACTCTCTTATATAACTAGACCTTAATCCTAACGGACATAGGAAACCTTAATTCTAAAAGACTTGAAAGATTCCAATTATTGAATTACAAAAGCACCATTAACTCTAAATAAAAATAAAAATAAACCTAATCAAATACTAAGACCTAAGATAAAATATAATTGACCAATAGAAATACAATTGGCTCCAATAAGACTTAAATAAAATAATTATTTCCTTGTGCATCCCGAATCAATTAGTTTGTTATTCTTGTTCTTCTAGATGAAAATTCCAAAACTCTTTCTCTAAAATTATTTGCTCTAATATGCAATTGTATATGATTTTCTAACCACATAAGATTTCATATAATCGTTCTCTTAGATGTTTATGTAGAATTCATTAATGTAAAATAAATAGAAAATCTACTATCACTAACATAGGCAATATAAAATGAATATATGTGATTCATTATGTCCAACCATATGAATTCCAAAATAATGACATTGAAAATTTTAAAACAGTGCTATTGAAGTCTTACCGGTGGCATCAATTCACATGGTCCTTGGAAAATGTACAAGCGAGATGAACTGTGAAATAACAAACAAAAGCAATAATAAGATTCACATTCAAAGAGTAAATGTAGAAGCTAAAAATGATAAATGTTAGGTACGCAGCATATGGAGATAATTAAAAAGGAAGTTGGGTTGCTGATTGAGTAGTAGAGTTTGTTTGAATTTGAGTTTATTAGTTCTTATCCCTTCCTGATGGTTAGCAATAGTTTCAGTTAGTTCCACTTTGTATGCAGACGAACATTAAGTTAACATTACTGATTACTCTCATTTGTATAAAGCTGGAAGTGAATGAATAAACTAGCATCTTTGAGTTTTCAAGTTGCACTATGTGCTAGAGGTCATGGGCTCCCTTGAAGAAGCTCAGAAAACTTCTGTTTTTCCTGCAGAACTAATTCAATTCGCCAAGGTAGGGAAGGGAAATCCTTTGTAGGTTCCAACAAACATCAATAATTAACAACTTTGTCCTTCTCATTCATAAAAATATAATACATCCACCCACCCACACCCCCCCCCCCCTCCTTTTTTTTTTAATGAAAAGAAGTATTAACCCTCCACCTCACACCATTGCATTAAGACCTTGTACCATTGAGCTATAATAATTAATAAGTATCCAAAAGGAGGAAAGCAGCAAAGATGAAGAAAAATGGTACAACAGACTGCTAGCATTATAATCAACAAAGTAACTACAGAATAAGGGCAAAATGTGAAAAGACCTCCTAGGTTTGGGGCAGTTGCAAACTAACCCCTTGTACTATCAATTTTGTATTGATGACTCCTGAGGTTTAAGAATTTTCCAAATTGACCTCTCAATCTCAATTCTGTTGACTATAGTTGACAGAAAATGTTCAAGTACTGTGCATGTATTATTGTTAAAATGATTTTTTTACAGTAAAGTGATCACATGCACACCAAGTGACCATTTTCTACAAGTTATAGTTAACAGAATTAAGATGGAGGGTCAATTTGGAAAAATTTTAAACCTCAAGGGTAAGTGATACAAAAATGATAAGCACAAGGAGTCAGTTTGCAATTACAACTGACACAAACCCCACGGCCCAAGGGGTCTTTTTTCATTTTGGCCATAAAATAACTAGTACTATAAAATCCAAGTTCCAATTTGGAACTTCTTCTGACAATACAGATTACCCTCATAAAATATTTTGAGCCATCGAGCTGCATCACAACTTCCCTCTGGCAACTTTAAGAATTGAGCATATGAATTTGTGATTGAACATGACATGATAACATACGGTTAAGGAAGGTCTACATCAGAACTTTTTAGCTTCCTTTCATTTTTTTTTAGTAAGATGTTAGAATCGCTAGATATGCCAAACACGTGAAAAATACGCTACTTATAGCCCTTTTCTACTTCATGAATTCATTCCATATTTCCTCAATCTTGTCACTACTTCATTTATTTAATGGGACCAAGACTTCCACAATCCTAGCATAACGTATTTAACAGAATTTATCCTCTAACAAATTTAACCACAAACCTTTGTAATTAAAGAAAAGTATCTCTTTTCTTTCACTTGAGTGAGGAACAGACAGCAGTTCATGATGATAATAGGAATAAATATAAAATCATTTTCTACAACTATTGATAGCATACATATCTATACTTCTTTTATGCAGAACCAATAATCAAAAGTTCATATATAATCTTCGTGGAAAATGGGTAACTGAACAATCATAACTTTGGCGTATTAGCCAAGTCAAACAGAATAAAAGATAATATTATGTTGGTAAAACCAAATCCTTATGATTTATTAATCTCACAAATGAGTTAGACCACATGAACTCATCAAAAAGATAGTTGAAGATTTAGCTCGGGTATAAGGCTAACCTTTTGGGCCTAATAGGCTAATAGCATTCATAGACAATGCATGATACATTAACAACAAAGCTTTAGTCCCAAATTTTTTGGGGTTGGTTATGGATGCTCAACAAATTAGTTAGGGCCGGCCACATGTACCATACAATGCATGCTATATAATCTAAAAGAATCTATTACTTAGTGGTATAGCCATAAACCAACTGGAACTGGATCACAATGTATTGACATAGAAAAAGAATAAACAGATATTAAGCAAGTCAAAACTCAAGGAAAAGATACTCACAGGCCAAACCGAATAACATCACCAACACATAAGTCCATATAAACCCTTTTCTTAACCTGATTAAATGGCGAAAAAAGGACGATTGATTAGGTAAAGATATGACCAATCAGCAATTATTGCATAACGAAATCAGAAACGATTTATATATAAAGCCAAAAGCAAAAAGAAATAATACAAGTACGTGAGTGTTTTTGTATCAACAAATTAACGTATTCTTGAGGGCAACACTTAGATACAGTTCCTTAAATTCAAACACACGGTTGCATGGATCAATGAAACACTAACAATGTTATGTTTTCGAAAGAAAATTAAATTCAATGCTATCATATGTGTTAATTTAATCACGGAACCTAATGTACTGCACTTAAAGGAACTGTATCTAAGTTATACCCTATGATCAAAGCGTATATTATGTGTTCCATTGATAATTTGGGAATATTTCATACATAATTGAGCGACAAGAAAATTAAATTTGTCGATAAGTTACCTGAGACTTGTTAATGGAAGTACCGTGAGTGCTACCTAGATCATAAAGATAGGCATCACCGTTTCTTTTGAACTGGATAACTGACCAAAAAGAAAAACCCAATTCCATTACCATTAGATAATTATTATGCCAAACTATCAAGAATGGTTAAATTTGAATGTGAACAATGAGCAGGGATTTGGAAATGTAGTATACCTGCATGAAACCTGGACACACTGGGGTGGTCAAGCACAAAATCGCAGAGATCGACGCGTCCAAACATGTAAGCCCCTTTGTCATTGACTTGAAATTGGTCGATGATAGAACCGTCTTTGAGAACCTCAAGGTAGAATCGGTGGCATGGAGCCGCGCTCCACGGAGGAATCGTGTACGGAACCGCCGCAGCAGCAACTTTCTCAGATTGAGATGGCTCTGCCTCCACCTCCGCCTCCTCCAACGACGGTGTTTCGGTTGTGGTGGTGGTGGTGGTGGTGGTGGAGCTCTCGGTGGCCTCGTGTAAGGTATCGGAGTTGCTTGGTTCGGGGTTTTCGGGAGGTGGGGCCATGGGGGGCTTCATTGCTGTTGGATTGGAAGAGGTTTGGTCTGTGTCTAGGGTTAGGGTTTTGGGAGGTGGAGGACCCATGCCCATCGACATTGTTGGAGTAGCACTAGAACTTCGTACCACAGTGAGAGAGAGAGAGAGAGAGAGAGGCAAACGACGACGATTTTTTCTTTTAAAATCCTAATTGGGATTTGGGGAATGACGAATGACGGCGTTGAACTCTGATCAAAAACGACTAGTAGTCTTCTTACTCTTGTAAGCTTAAAGCCTTAAACTACAAGCTACTCGCTCCTGGTTTGTCAGATGTAAACGGCCATAATCTGCAAACACAGCTTTTTTTTTTTTTTTTTTTTTTTTTAAAGGACACCAATTTGTGGAAGAAAAATGAAACTTCTCACTTGCTTATTCTCGTATCTAATAACATTATTATTATTTTTTTTTTTTTTTTTGCCAATAATCACTCGCCCTATCAATAATTTATAAAAAAATTTGAAACAAAGTTTATATTTTTAATATTTTTCTAAGTAGAAATGTAGAATTTTTTTAAAAGCAAATGGTAGAAACGTAGAATTGTGTTGTGTTATTATACCTTATTTTATCTGTACCAAGGGAGGTGGACAAGTCAAGGAAGAAAAGAAAAAGGTCATGTTCATACATTAAATCCCTTGTTTTTAAATAAAATTAAGTGAAAATTACACTTTTTCAAGGTAAACTTATCTCATTTTACACTTTGTCCCTACACCATCAAAATATATAATTCATCGTCAAAATTGAAAACTTTGTATCACGTAACCTTTCGTAATCTGTTTTATTATTAAATATCGAAATTTAGTATTGAATGACTAATTTATCCCTCAACCGTATGTTTTGGAGAAGAATAAATTGGTTTTTTATTAAATTTTGTTATACTTAACCCAAAAAAATACTAGGGACATTGAAACAGAAAGAGAGAGAAATATTTATAATTATAGTTATAGGACTATATTTTAAAATTGGATCAATCAATTTTTTTAAGTTCTTGATAAGACAAATTGTCATACATTGTCTCATGAATTAGGATGGAAAGACAATACGAATTATTAATATCTTTGATTAATTATCTTTTGGGAGAGTTTATTTCCATTGACTCAGTGGGTTTTTTTTAAAAAAATTGTGCAAAAGTACAACTAGACCTTAGAAAAAATTGTGCATAAGCTAATAATTATTATTGTCTTTCCATCCTAATTCATAAGACAATGTATGACAATTTGTCTTATCAAGAAGATATTAAACTGAATAAGCTGGGGGAAAAAACCTATGTCATTATGGTTGATTTGTTTATGCTTGGAAGGAAAAAAAAAAAAAAACAATAACAAAGCTGAAGAAATTATTGCTTGTGTGTGCACCAGTGAAGAACTCCAGGACTCCATAACCTTTTGTCTTTCTCAATTCTCTTTACCTCATTGGCATCCCTCGTTGGACCATACTTTCAAGTCTTGGGCATCTCCCCACTCAAAAGGCACTTCACAATTATCTTGCTTTTTCTCATGGCTACAGTCTTCTATAGCATTTGCCTATATGAAGATGAATTTACAACCTCACAACAAAGTGTACCTTCCCCACGTTCAAGTGCATTTGGAATTATTGCTTGTGTGCTACTTGTTGCAATACTCATCTCTCTTCTTGTAGTTCAAAACTAATTTATGCACAATCCTCATTGTAGAAATATTGCATCTTTTGGTACCAAAGAATTTACAAGTATTTACATCGAACAGCTAATGAAGTATACAATGCAGTAGAGGCTAGTTCCAACAAATTTCATCTATTTTATCACATACAAGATTGGTTCCATCAAATATTCCAATCAATTATTCTAACAGCTTCGTGTATTTTCTTTGACTCGAGGCTCAATGGAGCAAGATGTAGACACTCAGATGGCAGATAATATGTATAACAGTATAAGTGATCCACTTTTGTTCACGAATCATGATAAATTGAAACAACCTTGTAGGAAGTTAAATAAGTACAAACTCATGCACATCTGTTCTTTCCCCTTTGAAATGTGAATTTATTTTCACTTCATTGAAAGTAAGGTTAATTATAATAGCATTGGCGTAAGTTTTTGTACCCACTAAGATTCCAAAGATCCCAACACAACTGGTTAGATAATAAGATTTGCAAACGCAATCTTTCAACACAGGAAAGTGCAAGGCTGCATGAATTAAATGCCACAATTATCTCATTTTGGCAAACACTCTCATAGATGAGTAACATGGAAAACACCAAAATGATCTCACGGGTGAGAAATGGAAGTACAGGCTCTGACAAGAGATATAATAATTTCACTACTATAATTTAGTCACTTTGGTTTGCAATCAATCAGCCATAACGATAACCTCATAATCACGAGGAAAATAGCTTACATTGAATTCTACAAGCAAATTACTAAGATTAATAAGCAATGGTATAACTCAAAGGTCTGCTCTCCCAGGATATCTAGGGAAAGGAATAACGTCTCTGATATTCTCAATGCCAGTGGCAAAAAGAAGCATGCGTTCAAAACCAAGACCAAAACCACTATGTTTTACTGTTCCATAACGCCGCAGGTCAAGGTACCACTCATATGGCTCAAGAGGCAGCCCCATCTCTTGTATTCTGCAAAAAAAGAAAGCATCCCAATAAAATTGCTTCAATAATTCAAGGAAAAATGATTTCTATGGAGCCAAGTCTAATTGAGGAAAATAAATGTCAAATCTTTAGGAAAATAACTAGTGGAAAATTTTAGCATTATTTGGATATTCACACCCCAAAAAGTGACCAATCAAGCATAAACATTCCCATACCTCTGCTGAATAACCTCGTAACGCTCCTCCCTTTGGCTTCCTCCAATTAACTCACCCACCTGGAATTTAAGACATCATCAATTTGTTCACATGCAAAGATGCGGCAAAAATTAAAACCAGAATTAAGTACATTGAAACCAAACAACAAACAGGTAGAATAAGACAATGTACCTTTGGTACAAGGACATCCATAGCAGCAACTGTCTTACAATCATCATTCACCTTCATGTAGAATGCCTTGATATCTTTTGGGTAATTATAGACAATGACAGGCTTCTGAAATTTCACCTCAGTCAAGTATCTGCAAAATTAGAAAACCCAGGAGATCAGCAACTGCTATTCAAGCAGAAGGAACCCATAAAAGACAATCACAGACCTTTCATGTTCAGATGCTAAATCAATCCCCCATTTAACACTATTGTCAAACTTCTGGCCATTTTTCACAGCCTCCTCTAGAAGTTCAACAGCTTCTGTATATGAAATCCGCTCAAAAGGGGTGGAAGATACCATTCTTAGGCGCTCAATGCAAGTTTTATCAAACTTATCAGCCATAAACTCCATATCATCAAGGCAGTTATCAAGTAACCACTGACACAGAAATCTCACATATGCCTCTGCACAGTTCATATCATCCTACAAAAACAGACACTTTAATTTTACATCTGTGTATTATATTTCACACTACATGTATATATGTGCATCACAAACAGATAAAACATCAACATTTCAACCTTTTTTTACCCAACAATTGACATTTCAACCAATATTTCCTTGTATTTCTTAACAGCCTATTGCATAACAGCTTGCATCGCAATCCCAACACATAACAATTGCTGATGAAATAGTGCAGATGGATGAACAAAGCCGTGTAAAATGAATTCATTGGAACAAAACCCTATTATCTTGAAATTGCATTGCTCCTTGGACAAAGCCATGCCAAGGTTGATGTATTTAACATCAATTAATTTATTAAATTATGATAACGGAGCTGCCCACACCAGGATTTTCCACACATACAAACACCTATGCACATACTCATTTGAAGCATTCAATAGAACTTCAAAAGTCTATAGATCAGCCTTCTCAAACACCATAAATATCAATGAGCATACAAGATATAGGTTTCACATACCTTAAGTTCTGCAAATGCTATTTCAGGCTCCACCATCCAGAACTCAGCTAAATGCCTGGTAGTGTGAGAGTTTTCAGCTCTAAAAGTTGGTCCAAACGTATAGACACTACTAAGAGCACATGCATAAGATTCAACTTGTAATTGGCCAGATACAGTCAAAAATGCTTGACGGGCAAAGAAATCATGGGTATAGTCAATCTTCCCATCCTTTTTGGGGAAACCAGGTTTAAGCTTTGATCTCTCCTCCAGCCTTGCCAGATTCTCTTTTGCTATTTTTAGTTCAGACACAGAAGCTTGAATTTCAACCTTTTCTGCTTTGGCAGATTTCAGTTGAGCAACAATATCTCCTTTCTCCTTGACAACAAGCTGAGCAGCTTCTATATCAGCTGCTGATGGAGGAGGATTCCTGATCAAGTCCTTCTCCAACCTATCAGCTTCACTAATCAGAGTTGTAACTTGAAACATTTCACCAGCACCCTCACAATCACTAGTAGTGATAATTGGAGTGTGAACGTAAAGGAAGCCATGCTTCTGAAAGAATGTATGCGTTGCATATGCAAGGGCATTGCGGATTCTAGCAACTGCTGATATCTGTAACCACAAAGAATTATATTTAGATAACCACGAGAGGGTAAGAAAGATACACATCAGAACTCAATCAGCAAGAAGTCATATTGCCACAACACACATGTCATCCTTAAGTGGTAGTCAATAAGAAATAAATTTACATCAGAATTCCATCATCGTCAAAATCCAAGATCTAGTTCTCTTAACTTGGATCTGGTAGTAAACACAAAAATGAGCATTAAACAGCCATTCTACTGGTTGTACTACAACATCCTGACTGCCTCTTGATGCACATATTCAACTAATTGATCCCTCCTGCCATTTGGGGGATAAGGAATGAGTGGAAGAGATAAGCAAGCCATTTAAGTCCCACAAAAGCTCCTTATAAATATTTTTTTATAGGACCTTATAAATAAATTTCACTTGTGTATTAAGTAAAAATGCAGCCTTCGAAATTATAAAATTTATATAAAAATAATAATAATAATCAGTCTCCCTTCTATAAGCAATGAACACTGCAAATTTAACATCAAACCACCAGCAACATTATGTCTGCCAAAATTGCAGAAAGGCCTTATGCGTTTTTAGAATAAGATTAAATCCAACTCACGACATTCAGAACTCTAGCTGGCCTTAAATTTCAGAATATAAAAAGTAAAAAACAAACGAGAATTCCCAAATGTTGATCCAAAAAATTTATAATTTGAACCCAAATGTAACTTTATTCGACGATGCATTATAATCATCCTGATTTTTTTTTTCTTTCTTTCTTCAATGAGCTTTATTTCTAATCAAAATATTCAAAATTGGGGACAACAATTTCTTCAAGGTCCTTTCTGTCTTGCTGTAAATAACTTTAGGCAATCATCACAAATCAGACCCAAATAACAGTTTGCCCCTAAAATTTAAAAGTGAATCAAAATCACATGCATAACAAATACCCATTTCAGAAATAAGCATACACAATTGGAATATATTGCTTTTCTTTTATATATAAAAAGTTTCCAACTTTTTCACACCGTTCCAATTCTAACTGCAAAATTTCGCTACCAATCCAAAACCCAATAACATGCTTACTAATCAAAACTCAAACGTAATGAGCAAAGAACGAAAAGGATTTACCGTGTTGGTTCTGGAGCGAAGGTGAACGTAATCCCTGAGAAACTCAAGGGACAGCTTGGTCTTAGGCAATGGGTACTTGGCCGGGTCAACTTGACCCACATGGATCACCTTCTCGACCCGGAGCTCCACTTTCTGCCTGGTCCCTGCCGGAGGAAGTTTCAGAACGCCATCGACGGCGACGCATGTGCCGGTCGGCACGAGCGGGCTAAGATCCGCTACGGCCGCGTCCACGATGACCTGTAGATTCCCGGGACCCGACCCGTCGTTCAGCTCCAAGAACGCGAAGGCGTCCTTGTCCGCCTTACGACCCGTCTTGACCCATCCTCCGACCCGGACCCGCTGCCCCGCGAGCCCGGCGCCGCCGTCGGGTCTGGAGATGATGGATCGGATCGGGACTCGGTCAGAGAACTCGGCCTTCAGAGATTCTACGGAGGACGATGACGCGACGTCGTTTAGCGTTGCGGCGGCGAGTTGGGTCGGGAGTGCTGTCGAGTCCTCTGCCATTGTTTGTGTTTTTGGAATCTGTGGCGTTTGGCGGAGAGAGAAGCGATTGTGGTTTTAGATTAGTTTTGCTGATAAAACCCTAACTCCGATTTTTCATATATATATCATGTGGAGTAATTAATCAGCTGCTACAAGTTCTATCGTAGTTTCTCATTGTTCAAACACTTTTTTTCACCCCTTGAAATAGTATAGTTTATATTTATAACCTTATAATAAAAATGGTTTTTTTTTTTTTTTAAACAATCGCACAAGAAAGAGAAAAATATATTCTAAAATAAAGATACACCACAATTTCATTCGCAAACCATAATTTGTTATGAGTTATGAGCAGTGAAAAATAAAAATAATATCATGGTAGAATTTGGTTTTTTTTTTTTTTTTTTATAATCGTATACAGTATCACACTCTCAAAAAAATTATGGAATAAATGTGCATAGTAAAGTTGTTTTGTCAAATCATTTGGCACTATTTTAGTTTAGCTTAAAATGTTAATAATGTAATAACAAAATTTGACCTATATATTTTATTGTAATTTGTTAATATTTTAAAATCCCATCATGAAAACTTTAAAAACTATTTCTTTTTTAATTTATAATCAATATAAAACAGAATCTTTGCTATTTTGTTAACTAACTTATTATAATTTTGACACATACAGTTTAGAAAACATACATTTTTCTTAGTCTTTATTTTAATATATATTTATAATTAAATTTATATTTTATAAAAATTACCTATAAAAACCTTCATATTTAAACACTCCGTTAATATATAGACATGAATAAATAATTTTATATACAAATACAATTATAATCAATGTCTATTTCTTCTAAAAAAGAAATAATGTCTATTAATAATAATCATAATTATCAAATTATATATTTAGAAAACAAAAAACAAAAACAAAGAGAATATCAAATTTTGTTGTGACTAGTATAAAAATACAATGACAACAAATTTTACCATGTGAGTTAAGAGTTTTTTTTTTTTTTTTTGGTTCCTTCAGAACAACTATATGAGCTAAGTGTAATCAACTAAACTTAATTAGATGAATTGGTGAGTAGGTAAAGAACTATTTATTTACGATGACACCTTCTCACTCATTTATCATTTTTAATTAATATAAAAGCAATTGTTAGTCCACCTTACAAAAGTTTGATTGAAAAAAAAAACTAATTCTCGAGAAAAATATTGACTTTAAATAACTATTATTAAATTTTAAATAAATATAAATTTAGAGTATTGGTTTTAAAAATAATATCCTAAAAAGAAAATAAGACAAACTAATTAGAACCGAAAAAAAAAAAAAAAAAAAAAAAAAAGCTACTAATTAATAATTATGAGGTAAAAGTAAAACAATGGCTATAATTTTCATAAAAAGAAATTTTTTTAAAAAAATCCAAGGAATCTGTAGGCCCGTTACGAGATTCCAGTTCCAAGATTCTAGGCGTGAGTTGTGTGCCCGAATCTGATTTGTCCAAAAATAGTGCACTTTGTGTGGCAACGCTGACAAATGGACAATTAACGCCATTGCGTCTAGTAGGAACTAGGGAAACTTTATTTTATAATAAAGTTGACACTACTACATCCACGTGTCTCTTAATTTTTTATTTTTATTTATTTGACATGTCTCTTCATTACTATTTTCGGTATCTACTTTTTGTATGATATCTTTAAATTTCAGCGTAATCTCTTTTTTGAAAGCAATTTCAGCATAATCTTAAATCCAAGGAATTAAGAGCTAAAACAAATTAAAAAGAAAAAAAAAATCATAGGGGTATGTAACAATTATCTATTTTATCTCGTTTAAATTCTTCAATTTTGATACTTAAAATGCCTTTAAATTTATCAATTTATAAAGTTAAAATAATAAAGTTATACATGTAAAATTATTAATTTAAAAATTCTTAAATTTTAGCTAAATTCAAAAAAAAAGTTTCTTTTATCTTTATTTGAAAAAAAAAAAAAAAAAAAAAAAAAACTATCCCACATTCTATGATTCTATCCGAAAAAAACCTATCCCAGCCATATAGGGTGCAAGACAAAGGCTTTGAGAAGGTTACGCAGACAAAGCACTCACACCAATGTTCGCGATACAAAGGGCAATGAAGTGGATGCGCTAATGAAGCTTACAAACCCGGAGTCCACAAGAGGACTGTTGTTGCTCGAATCCGTCAGACGTCGAAACAAGGAGGATAGGATGCTGACTCGCTTGAAAATGAGGCTTGGCTCACGCAGTACCAGCTTCTAGGACCTGCACAGAGTAAATCAAGGGGTTAAAAAAAAAAAAAAAAAAAAAAAAAAAAAAAAAAAACAAGCATAAGAAAGAATGAGAAAGAAAGAGGATGCCTGCTACGGCTGAAGAAAAAAAGAGAACTCAAAAAGAAAAAAACGGAGCTCAATTTTATTCTCACCCATAAAACACCAAGTCCTTTTATAGAGGTGGTGCTTGCAAGAAACCCTAGTGATTTATAAGAGGGCGGCTTAAAAAAAAAAAAAAAGGCTTGCCGAGCAAGACAACTTCAACACTAAGGGTACATTTGGTACACTGAATGAGGATTACAATAGGAATTGTAATCCTTATTACTAGTAATAAAATGTGTTGTAATGTAATAACTAAACCTATTCATTAGTTTGGTTGTGAGTTATGACATAGAATGAAACTTAACATTTATTTTAGGAAATATCTTACTCATACAATTATATTTCCTTAAAAAAATTTATTTTTAAATTTAAGAGAGATATGTGTTATTTTTTTATGATTTTTTACTTTTATAATTATTAGATGTATATGAAAGGTTTGTTTATTTGGAAATATATTAAGTTTTGAAATTAATGCATTTACTAAGGAATGACTAATACAAACTTTTAAAGAGGAATAGTTATTCCTCATTTTGAAGAATAGTTATTCATAAGGAATGACCATTCCTTGTAATAAAAACATAACCAAACTAAAGAATAATTAAACTCTAAGAATAACTATTACATTATAGCATCTATTACAGTCTACCAAACATGCCCTAACTTTACTAAGGAGACCAACATAGGCTTGTGGTTAAAAAAAAAAGGGGTCTTTTGTGCAATCAAGCCCAAAAGGCGTCAACTGTAAAAAAAAAATTAAAAAATTAAAACAAAAAAACAAAAAATAAAAAAACAAAGACAAGTTGAAATCCTTCTTGTACATGGATGAACTGTCAACTGTCTAAATCCTTCTTGTACGAGGATGAAGGTCTTGCTTTCCCGTGAACTTAGTCCAAATTGAGATTAATAAAATACTTCAAGCCTCGTCTTCCTTGCATGACAATTGGGAGCAAAGCCGAATCTTGAAGTGGGAGCATTTGTAGACATTAAAATTTTATAATATATTCACAACTGTCCGATTGTTCATGATAAAATATTTATGATCTAATTAATCTCCAATTGATGAGGTAGACGATCAACAAATGAAATCAAGTCATGTGGCAACATCAAATAAGAAAATCGTATGGCAATGTCAAAAGAAAAGACTTATATGGAAAGTTTTTATTAAATGGGAGGCCAAATTAAATCCGTAATTAGCTCTCAATAAATGCTGAGAGAAAATTCCAAATTAAATACGATTGAGTTGCCTGTAAATAGGGGCTTCTCATATGAGCAAAAGGGGAGAAACTTAGAGAAAAAAACCCTACTAACACTTTGCCAAAATAGAGTGTTATCTCTAAGTCCAAAAGAGCACCCTTGCTCCCTCAAAATCAAGGCTCATTTCTACTTCTCCAAATCAAAGTAGAGATTTTCCTTCAATTAAGTTCGAGATCAAGCCAATGGCCCTCAACTTCAAATCAAAACTCAAGTACATGCAATCACACATCCAACTTGGAGACATCAAAGTACGATTCAAGATCAAGCTTCATAGCCTTTCAGATCGTAAAGTTACTTGGAGATCGAATCAGAGGAGTTTTATTGTATTCTTTCGTTGTAAAAATTTATACAAAAGATTGTACTCACATATATATAAATCAATACAATTGATAATTTGTTACACTAATTTGTGATCGTGTGATTCTTCTTTTACGAAAATTGTGTGTACAATCTCTATTTTGAGAAAAAAAACAAAAACAAAAAAAAATCCCACATTCTATGATTCTATTCGAAAAAAACCTACCCTAGCCACCCTTTTTTTTTCCAAATTTGCGGATAATTACCCGTTTAAAAACTCAAGTAAAATACTAATGTTCATATAAAAGTAAAACTACCACTCTCCAACAATCACAGGTTATTTATTTTTATTTTTATTTTTTTTAGAAAAAGTTAATGATTTACATCCATTAATTTGGGTTACTATATTTTTCAATCACAAAATACCTAGAGGTGTGTGGAAAGAGTAATATTATTATTTCAAAGTGTGTGGAACAAAAAAAACAAGTGTGTTTAATATATATACATTGCTATGATGGTGATGTATATTTAACTAATATTGTAACAATGTGTGCAAATTTGAAAAATGCAAAACTGAATGTGGGAGTATTATTTTCATTATTTTTTACTACATTGTTATCTAAAATTTGTATAAAAAGAAAAAAAGAAAAAAGCATGTCATATTACTGGATGCTAATGTTCTAATAAGAAAAAACATCACATAAAGGGTTCCATCTGTAGTTAATAATCAATTAATCATTTCGTTTCATAGTAGATAGTTTTAAAATGCAGATGATCTTTCTACAGTAAAAGTGTAATGTCTTGTATTATCTACACCATTATAAAACATCAAAATCATATATATATATATATATATATATTGAAATAGAAGCTCAATCAATAATCTTTTTAAGATAATCTAAATTTGATTATAATTGCATTCTTAATTTGTGACAAGTGTATGTTTAATTGTCCTATAATGTAATGCCAATTGACTTGAGATTTAAAATGCATTGCAATTTCATGTCAAATGTACTTCCAATTGTACTATAATTTCATGTCAATTATATCTATATGCTAATTCATGCATCTAAACTTAGAAAAATACAAAGACTTAATTCTATATGTTACTATGAATGTATACAATTTGTTGCTGTAGGGACCCGTTTTGGGCAACCCCCATACAATAAATTTGTAAAGATTGGATAGAAGGGCCAAGCACTAGCAAGAAAGACAACAGTCGGTGTGGGCTTACAAGAAGGATAACTAAAATTTGACTAGGTGTTCTTGAAGAAAGTTCGTCCTCGGCCTAGTCCGAGGACTTCTTTTCCTTAGAATTGATGAATACAAGGGTTGTCATTTGAACAACCTAAAAGAAAGAAAAACTCTCCTCCCCTTTCTCTCCCCTCCGGGCCCAGAGAAAAAGCCCCCCTTTTACTTTGGGGATTTCGTCTATTATATAGTCTTGTCTTGTTCAGTCGATCTCTACCGTCCACTTGTTGGCCATTTGGACTTGTGTCTGAGGGCTTGTCCTATCAGCCGCCTTTGCAGGCTTTCTGTTAGTTGGAGCAACCAAAGCATCACTGTTGGCTGGTCAATTCACCATTAATGTGACCAGAGTGTTGGTGGCGTGCATTTAATGAGAGAGTGACAACTCCTTTCCTTCAATGTCGGTTTGTCGAGGACGTGAGCATCCTCAGCGAGGTCCCAGATGACTTGAGTTTCTCCCACTCATCCTCGGACTTTGTACCCTCCTCGGCACGAGCCTTGGGCTAGATGTGAAGTGGGCCGGGGTTGCTAAATATTTAGACTCCACAATAGCCCTTTAAAATTCTGCTACCGGGCTTCTCGAGAGGGGAGGAGGATTTTGATATTCTCGGGCCAATATCCTGGCCTGTCGAGCCTTGTCTTTTTGTCCGTGTCACAATCTTTTCAACTGCCCAGGGGACGTTCCTGGCGTTTCGGTATCTGGAGCGTGCCTTCTTTAAATTTCGGCGGTTCTGTGCTTCCCACATTCAACGGTGTGATATGAACGGACGGTAGGAATGCTCCTGGCCCATTGGGCAGGAAAGTCCATGCGGTTATTTTTAATTGGGGGTATATATATATACCCAGTTGAACTGATTCGTCCTTTTACTTTTGCATTCAAGAGACCCTGCGCACCTACCCCGAATTTGGTCACATCTCCAACCGTACTTGTAACTTTCCATAACACAAAAAGCCTGTTCGAGGAGCTTTCTCTTGTTTCCATAAGTCTTCTTCTCTCTCTAGTTCGTACTGTTTACTTGAGTCCCTTGTTAGTTCTGTAGGATGGGTAGGCTTAAGAAGTTAGTTGAGTTTGAGGAGTTAATGGACAAATTCATCATCGATCATAGGATCCCCGCTACAGTGGGTTTGAGGTACTGCAGAGAGGGGGAACTGAGCTCGAGTAGGAAAGAGGGTGAGGTGGCGATTCCTATAATCGCCTTTCTGGAGGGCAGAATGAGAATACCCATGGGGCCGATGATGAGGGACTATCTTAGGCACTTCGGCCTATCTCCCACTCAGTGTGCTATTAATGTATTTAGGATTTTAGGCTGTGTGGATACCTTAAATGAGAAGATGGGGCTAAGGCTAACCCATCATGATGTGAACTGGTGCCACAAACTCCAGAGCCTGAAAGAAAAGTCTTATTACATGAGGACGAGGGACGACAGGGTCCAGCTCATCCAGTGCCTCCCTGAGTCCAGTAAGGGTCTGAACAAAGACTTCCTCATTATGTCTGGAGAATGGCATAAGGGCCTTCCGTGCCCAACAGTGGAGGGTACACCAGGTGGGGCATCCAGACTAGAAAAGCGTTTTCAATTCTTTGTGCTTTAGTGTCCTGCTTCATTT
This sequence comes from Quercus gilva, assembly GCA_023621385.1. Taxonomy (NCBI): domain Eukaryota; kingdom Viridiplantae; phylum Streptophyta; class Magnoliopsida; order Fagales; family Fagaceae; genus Quercus; species Quercus gilva. The sequence goes on along the minus strand of CM042474.1, from coordinate 61,916,762 downwards.
GGGTTTTAATAGGAACTTGCTTTCTTTTATGCAGATCCGCGTGCTTCTGAGCGTCACTTCAGTCAGGTTAATAAGGAAAACTTGGAGACGGTGCTGAGGTCAGAGATCTTTGTGAATAGGACGACAACCAAGTCAGAGCCGCCCACGTGGTCTTAGGATACGTCCCGATCCAAAAATCGTTCTCTGCTCCGAGGCACGTGATCCGAGCTGGGGATCCTCGGCTGCGTCGAGAAAGGGTTTTTCATCCCCGAAGGGTCTCCCATTCCTGAGGGCGTACCATTGATAGGTACTTCTTCGTTGGCTCAAGCTGCCGAGGTTGAAGAGGACGAGGAGGTTGCTGACTCAGGTTCGTCCGGGGACGAGTTTGGCGTGTTCGGCCAGCCCTATTCGCCCGAGGACCCTGCCGGTGATTTGGGTGACCCCAGCTTAACCGAAGCGGACTTTCTGTCTGAAGAAGCCACTCCTTAGTCGGAGATAAGTTTCAAGAAGCGGCCTCAGAAGAGCTTGCTAGCACTGATTGAGGGGCAGCCGGGGAGGGATGCGCCGGGGAAGTCTCTTCCTGAGCTTCCTCCTCCTCCACCCCAACAGAGTTCGATGCCTGGGTCTAAGTCCACCAGTCTTCCGCTGAAGAAGGACAAATGCAAGAAACCTAGGGGGGGCGAAGAGTCTGATCCTCCCCGAGGTGGCGGCGATGGTTGGCCGTCGTTAAAACAGCTGAAGATAGGGTGCCAAGGCTAAGAGAAGCAGGTCTCTATCCAGGCTGGGGCCCAGGCTTGGCTTCCTGCCCCCATGCTCCATAGGGGGCCTTTAACAGATGATGTCTCCCTCAGGAACCCTCAAGGGGGTGAGGGTGCGCTCGTTGCTGACACATTGGAGAGGTCCTTGCTACTCCCTGCGGACATGGCCCAGTTGGAGGCTTTGAGGAGCGAGGAGGTCTTTCCCGGCCTTAAGCAATACTTGGGCATGGTAAGTCTTCTAATTGCTTATGATTTTCTTGACCTTCTGTGATTCCTTATCTGCTGTATAATGGTTTCGATTGGTAGGCTATTCAGGCTACTTTCAGGTTGGAGGACATAGCCAGTAGCCAGAGCCAGGTTGCTGGCTCAAAGCGTACCAAGCGGTCGGACGCCGTGCGAGCCCTCAATACTTCCAAGGCCGATCTTAAAAAGGCTATGGACCGATTGAAGGAGATGAAGGCGGCTCGAGACACTGCTGATTCGGCCCTTGCTGCTGCTGAAAAACTGGCCCTAAATCAAACGGGCAGCCTGCTCAAGGCCGAGGATCAGCTGAAGACAGCTAGAGAGAAGATCGCGACCCTAGAGGAGAGGGTGCTTAAGGTAGATAAGGCTAGAGGCGCTGCGGAGTCTGCCAGAGACAAGGCTTTGAAAGCCAAGGAGGAGGCCGAATCTGCCAAGGCTGAGGCTGAGGCCTCCAAAGTCAAGGGTGTGCAGGACGCCTATGAGGAAGGGGTGGCTGGAACAGAAGACAGCCTTAAAGCCCAAGTGCCTAGGGTGCGCAGACTTTACTGTTCCCAGGTTTGGAATGAGGCTCTTACACAGGCCGGGGTTGAAGCCTCGTCCAACCTGTGGAGGGCGGAGAACGTATACTATCATCCTGCCATCCGTGAGATTGCCCCTTCAAGTTCTAAAGCCGAGAGGGCTGCCGAGGGTGTTGGGGTTGTCCCTGAGGAAGGCACCTCAGTTGCCCTTACTTCGGGCTAGCCCACCAAGGAAGCTGATCCTCCTGGGAACGTTGAGGCCAGCCAGGGTCCCATTGCTGATGCGCCTGGAGAGACTGCGGACTCCTCGGCTGATGTCCAAGCACCCCTTGTAAAGGAGGTACCCTATCCAGCTGAATCTTCTCAGGCTGCAGTCCCAAGCGAGGGCCCTAAGAATTCTAGGACCTCCTCTGCCCAGCCCCCTGAGGGGGGAGTTGAGATGGAGCTGAAAGAATAATCTCTCGTTATGTCCTTGCCTTGTTTTCCGTTTTCTCCATTTTTTTTTATTATTGTGTTAGCATGTTTGCCTTGTAAAGCTCTTATTTTTTTTTTTTTAAAGACTCAGTAAAGTACATATTTCGTTTCATTTTATTTGCTTTGTTTGTATTATATTATACATGTATGCATACATCACTTGTACGATATTGGCTTCAATTACGTCTCGGCCGACTACACCGATCGTCGTCTCCTGCAGCACTCACTACTAGTACCTAAGTGGTCAACTTCGCCGTAGGTCTGGGCCCACGGTCAACACAAGATCTTGGTTCTGTCTAGTGCTTAGGTCCCCCTAAAGTGATTAGTTTCCCTATAGGTTTGAGTCCTTGGACCATGCAAGACCTTGGTTCTGTCTAATACTTGGGTTCTCTTGAAGCAATTAGTTTCCCTATAGATTTGAAGCCAAGGAACATAAAAGACCCAGGCTCTACTTTACACTTGGTATTTCGTAGGGGGATGGTTTCTCCATTGGCTTGGATCTCCTAAAGCGACTAGTTTCCCCATAGGCTTGAGTCCGAGGACCATGCAAGGCCGCCTTGGTTTTGTCTAATATCTAGTTTTTCTTTAGTAGTTAGTTTCCCCAAAGGCTTGAGTCCGAGGACCATGCAAGACCTTGGTTCTGTATAACACTTGTCTCCTGAGGTAACTAGTTTCCCCATAGGCTTAAGTTCGAGGACCATGCAAGGCATTGGTTCTGTCTAGTACCTAGTTCTTTTTTAGTAGTTAGTTTCTCTAGAGGCTTAAGTCCGAGGACCATGCAAGGCCTAGGTTTTGTCTAACACTTGTCTTCTGAGGTAATTAGTTTCCCCATAGGCTTGAGTCCGAGGACCATGCAAGGCCTTGGTTCTGTCTAGTACCTAGTTCTTTTTTAGTAGTTAGTTTCCCCAAAGGCTTGAGTCCGAGGATCATGCAAGACCTTGGTTCTGTCTAACACTTGTCTTCTGAGATAACTAGTTTCCCCATAGGTTTGAGTCCGAGGACCATGCAAGGCCTTGGTTTTGTCTAGTACCTAGTTCTTTTTTAGTAGTTAGTTTCCCCAAAGACTTGAGTTCATGCAAGGCCTAGGTTCTGTCTAACACTTGTCTTCTGAGGTAACTAATTTCCCCATAGGCTTGAGTTCGAGGACCATGCAAGGTCTTGGTTTTGTCTAGTACCTAGTTCTTTTTTAGTAGTTAGTTTCCCCAGAGGCTTGAGTCCGAGGACCATGCAAGGCCTAGGTTCTGTCTAACATTTGTCTTCTGAGGTAACTAGTTTCCCCATAGGCTTGAGTCCGAGGACCATGCAAGGCCTTGGTTCTGTCTAGTACCTAGTTCTTTTTTAGTAGTTAGTTTCCCCAGAGGCTTGAGTCCGAGGACCATGCAAGGCCTTAGTTTTGTCTAACACTTGTCTCTTGAGGTAATTAGTTTCCCCATAGGCTTGAGTCCGAGGACCATGCAAGGCCTTGGTTCTGTCTAGTACCTAGTTTTTTTTTAGTAGTTAGTTTCTCCAGAGGCTTGAGTCCGAGGACCATGTAAGGCCTAAGTTCTGTCTAACATTTGTCTTCTGAGGTAACTAGTTTCCCCATAGGCTTGAGTCCGAGGACCATGTAAGGCCTTGGTTCTGTCTAGTACCTAGTTCTTTTTTAGTAGTTAGTTTCCCCAGAGGTTTGAGTCCGAGGACTATGCAAGGCCTTGGTTTTGTCTAACACTTGTCTCCTGAAGTAACTAGTTTCCCCATAGGCTTGAGTCTGAGGACCATGCAAGACCTTGGTTTTGTCTAGTACCTAGTTCTTTTTTAGTAGTTAGTTTCCCCAGAGGCTTGAATCCGAGGACCATGCAAGGCCTTAGTTCTGTCTAACACTTGTCTCCTGAGGTAACTAGTTTCCCTATAGGCTTGTGTCTGAGGACCATGCAAGACCTTGGTTCTGTCTAGTACCTGTCTTAGACCTGCTCCGTCGATGAGGGAACCCTTCTTTGGTCTAGCCCCTTCGTCTGACGTGCCTCTTCTGATTACGAGACGTCCTTTGGGCTATTCGAGTAACGCGCTTGACGCTTCGGTGCGCGAGGCGCTTCCTCATTAATGCCTTTGCAGATTTACGAGGGTCCAGCAGCGGATAAGCCTGTTGGAAGTTGAGCGAGTTATTGCCTCCGGTAATCTCTCCTTAGGATTCTGTGCGGGCTGGCTTTCACCAGTTTTTGCCTTCTATATAAGGCATTTCTGGGACGATTATTTTCTTCAAACTTCTCAAACATTTGAGTTTATATCTTACAAACGCCTTGTTCTCTGGACGTGTCAAGGGCTTTGCCAGAATAGTAGCTCGTGCCCCACGAAACAAAGTGGCCCTGGGAAAGGGCAGTGATGAGGAAGCCTAACCCCTTTCAAGAGCCGAGGATGGCGCCCCGACCCTGGACATCATGCTGGGGGTAGGGTAGGAGGAAGCCGAAAATCCTTCTTCTTTTCAACCTAGCCAGAGATGGAACTCCCCTTGCCGTTCGGAGGGGGATCCGAAAGGAACGTAATGTTTCCCCTCCCGATTTGGATCTGTCAGCTCTCCAAGCTAATAGTGATTCGCCAGCTCCCAGTCATTGTGGGATTAGGAGGGAAACTAGGCGGAACCTTTAGGTGGAATCGTTAGGCGCTGCAGCCTCTTCTTCCTTCCCCTTCCTTGCGCCGCAAGTGTTGGTTGGGGAGCTGTGGACGGTCTTAAAATAGGCCTGTCTCCACATTTCCCTTCGTCGCTTAACTTGGCTTTAAAACAAGCCTGCCTAGGCCTCTCACCCTTTCCTCTTCTCTTGCTTCACCACAAGCCTGTTTAGGCGTTTTTCTTTGTAGTTAGCTTTAGAACAAGCCTGCGTGGGCATCTATCTTTATAGTTAGTTTTAGAACAAACCTGCGCGGGCATCTATCTTTGTAGTTAGCTTTAGAACGAGCCTGCATGGACATCTGCTGTAAAATGTAACTTCTCCTTGTATTAATAAAGAAGTAGACGCATTTCATCCCTTTTATTTCTCGCATCTTTTCATTTCTTGTGATTGTTGCATTCTGAATGAATATTGTTGCTATAGATTGTATTTTTTTTTTTTTTTTAGAAGTGTTGCTCTTGATCTTTTCACACCAACTACCGCACTTGTTAGTGCACAAGTCCTCCCCACAGACGGCGCCAATTGTAGGGACCCGTTTCGGGCGACCCCCATACAATAAATTTGTAGAGAGTGGATAAAAAGGCTAGGCACTAGCAAGAAAGACAACAGTTGGTGTGGGCTTACAAGAAGGATAACTAAAATTTGACTAAGTGTTCTTGAAGAAAGTTCGTCTTCGGCCCAGTCCGATGACCCCTTTTCCTTAGAATTGATGAATACAAGGGTTGTCCTTTGAACACCCTAAAAGAAAGAAAAACTCTCCTCCCCTTTCTCTCCCCTCTGGGCCTAGAGAAAAAGCCCTCCTTTTACTTTGGGGATTCCGCCTATTATATAGTCTTGTCTTGTTCAGTTGATCTCTGCTGTCCATTTGTTGGCCATCTGGACTTGTGTCTGAGGGCTTGTCCTATCAGCCGCCTTTGCAGGCTTTCTGTTAATTGGAGCAACCATCACTTTTGGCTGGTCAATTCACCATTGATGTGACCAAAATGTTGGTGGCGTGCATTTAATGAGTGAGTGACAGCTCCTTTCCTTCAATGTTAGTTTGCCAAGGACGTGAGCATCCTCGGCGAGGTCCCAGATGACTTGAGTTTCTCCCACTCATCCTCGGACTTTGTACCCTCCTCGACACGAACCTTGAGTCAGATGTGGAGTAGGCCGGGGTTGCTAAATATTTGGGCCTCATAGTTACTTATTAAGTTTTTTTTTTTTTTTTTTTTTTTGGGGTGGGGAAGGGTACACAAACTACAAAGGTCAAGCTAGTTTATTTTTTTTTTTTTAAATGTTCTATCCCTACGATGAATAAGCCCTACACTTCTTTAAGTTTAAATAGATAAAACCATATTCCTAAATTGAGAAGGACAAAGATTAGCTCCAAACTAATTTAGAAAATTCTCAATTTAGGTTGCATTTTTAATTGTGTTTTTGAAGTTTTGATATTATTTCTCCCCACAATTACCTTGCACTTGTTTAAGTTCCAAACAAAAAAGAGAAAATCATATTCTTAAATTGAAAAGGACAAAGATTAGCTCCAAACTAGTTTAGAGAATTCTCTTCCAACCCATTATATGGTAATTTATAAGAGGATCAAATTTGGCTATAAACATGTTTGAAGCTATCTTGCTTGAACTTACCATGTTGCAACTGAATGGATTCATATATAGTTTTAGTTACATGACTTTTTGAATAAGTCATTGACTTGTTTAAATAATACACGTGAATAGTTTTATAATTTGTCACGTAATAAATTGAAAGATATAGTTCCGAACAAGTTTGAAGCCAAACTAGATATATGTGCTATTCAAATAAGTCACACGATTTAGTAAGAAAGTTATATGACTAAAATTATACATAAATGATTTTTTCAATCGTCACCTAATGAGTTAGAGAAACTTTCTCCGATTGAGAATGCTAGCGTCTAGAATAGCCTTCTTTGAGCTATCATTAAAGACTCGCGTGGAATGTTTTGATTCCTTTCTCCAGTGTTACTGGTCGGATAAAGAGTAAGACATCTACCCCATGCTTCAGCCTTCAAGCCGAAGACACACTCAAAGTCAAAGGACTCCTTCAACTTGCATACTCGGATGCCAATTTCTTATGCCACTTTATTCTCAAACTTCCAACCATCTTTTATAGTACAGGATATATACTATATAGCAGTAGCACTACAAGATGAAAATATTCCAAGAACTCGAGGAAATTATATTTACATTAACATTCAACTAATAGTATGTAATATCATATAATGATGTAGATAGTTCCGGAACATTCGGGTTGTGGGCTCAATTGATTTAAAGGGTACTGTAAACTTGAAGGTCCCAAGTTTCATTAACCTGCTATTGATCTATGAAATTTTCAATGCATTTTATGGATATGAAGTGGAATAGTTTGGCTAAAGATTGGACATCACTTCCTTATATTAAATAAAAATAATATACATAAATTATTTGCATTTTGCATTCATTTTTCTTTCCTAAAGATAAGTATGGTAGGAGAATTTGAACTCAAATTTACCCAAGTGAGAGAATTGGACAATGTTTAAGGCATATTACATAACCTACAGTTACTCACAAAAAGGCCTAACTCTTGTGTGCATCGTGCAGGGTGTTAAACCAATTTACTACTAAGGGTGTATTTAGATACCATTTATTTGTTGAAAACTAAAAACTTATTGCTGAAAACACTATAGCAAAATAATTTTTAAATGTGTGAATAGTGCTGTAGGACCTAAAGAGAGAGAGAAAACTTTGTTTTGATGACTTTTGTGGGTTCGTGAATAGTACCCATAGACCCACAAAAGAAACGTAGACGCACAGATTTGCTGAAAAACGCCAATCCAAACGTACATTAAGTATCCAATTTATTTATGTGCCTTAAATTATCAAGTCTCACCCCTGTAGTATAAAACCTTTTGAAAAGAAGAATAAGAGAGAATTGGACAATGTCGTTGAGCTAGCTATGGGTTCTTGGATTTGAACCCAAGTTTGGACTAATGACTATTACTCTCTCCTAAAAAGGGGTGGGGGGGGGGGGGGGTGTTTACCATTTACTTTTTTTTTTTTTTTGTTTTGGTTAAAGTTTACAATTGACTAGACCAAGATTACACTAAGAACCTGTTTGACTTTAGCTTTTAGTTTTTAGTTTTCATGTACAGCTTTTTAAAACCCTATTTTCTCCCATTTTTTCTTACTTTTTCAAAATTTTCAAGGTACAAGTATACTTTTACTCATTCTCAGCAAAAAGTTAGATAAGCTATTTTCCCAAAAAAAAGTGAAAAAAAGAAAAATGTGGAAAAATGGTAAGTTTTAAAAAGCTGTAAATAAAAGTTAAAAATTAATGCTAAAAACTGATGCCAAACACACTTAATGGGCTAGAGACACCATCCTTTCATACAATGGACTATTGATTGGACCAAGATTACTCTAAGACCCAAAAACATGGGCTAGAGACACCACTTCTGATGGGCCCAATTGGGTCCTCTTTTTAATCTCAAACAAAACCCATCGGAAACCCTTAGGAGCCTCCAAACTCGGCCCACACCGACTCAACCTCCCAGTATATATAGAAAATTATATAATGCCCGTAAAACCCTAACCCTAGATATCTCATTTTCAGACTCTCTCGCTCGAGGCACACACAGAGAGAGAAGAGACAGACAACTCTCGACCAATACACCATGGGTAATCTCATCATTTCTCCTCAAAAAAGCTTCTCTTCCTCAGATCTCTCTCATTTTCTATATGGGTTCTTTTCCAATATCTGATTTATGTGTTTTGGGGGTTTTGTTTTTTCAGGTAAGGTACACGGATCTCTGGCTCGTGCTGGTAAGGTGAGAGGCCAAACTCCCAAAGTTGCAAAGCAAGACAAGAAGAAGAAGCCCCGTGGTCGCGCCCATAAGCGCATGCAATACAATCGCCGATTCGTCACAGCCGGTATATATCTATATATATATCTCTCTCTCAATCTCACTTTTTTGTGTATTTTGTTTGCTTTTAGCATCTGGGTTTTGTGACAACATGGTTTTAGTACGAGGTTTTGAAATGGGTTTTGATGAATTTGTGATTTTGATTGGTGCCATTGTTTTTTTTTGTTTGTAGTGGTCGGATTTGGCAAGAAGAGGGGACCCAACTCGTCCGAGAAGTGAAGCGGTTGAGTGTTTTAGGTTAAAGAATTTGTTGGGTTTTATTGTTTTTGTTTTTAATGTTATATTGAAGACTGATGATGATCATGTTAGTTGCTGGAATTTTGTAATGAATTCAAATCATGTTGGATTATGCATACTTGGTTAATTAATCTGAAAATGATGTGATTTTGATCGAGGGTGTCGATTTTTGTTTTTATTTTTTTATGTTTGATTGTTGGTTTGCTCAAGAATTGGACAAAAAATGAATTTAGTTGTCTGGAGGTTTTTTTGGGTTCTTTCCACCTCCTTATTATGTGATGCATATGAAGAGAGCTCATTTATAATGCAATTATGCTTGAAATTCTGAAATGGGGAAAATAGGAATCTTTTAGTATTGGTGTTGAATAAGATGGAAGCTTGGTCTTTTAGGTTAATTATTCTTTCAATCAACATGGATGTCTTGTCAACAGATTACCAAAGTACTTGAAAACCTAAGTTGATTGTGATACCTTATGTTTTGTGAAAGTGAGGGTTAGATATGATATCATTCATAAGCAAGTAGATATCAAATGTAATCACAAATAAAGCAAGTGGATATCTAATTATCATCATAAATAAATAGAAAATCAAATGAACTCAATACAAGCTTGCGTAGATGTGTGCACCAAATATTTGATGTGTTTGATCCTTCCATGTATAGGGATGGTGTTTTAGAGGATTATGGGGTATTCAAAATATTATTTTTGATGCATATCAATTGGAAGCTCCAGGAGTTGATCTTTTGTAGTAAATATTTTCTAAGGTTAATACTTAATTAGTAGCTTTTATAATTCTATTTTTGTATTTTATATATTTTCCTGGTTTATTTCTTATGGGTCCAAGACTCCAAAAGACTTTGCCTTGGTGAGGTTCAATGTCAAAAAAATAAATAAAAATAGTTAATTTTTTTATTCATATTTGTAGTTAATGAAGATATGTTAGTTTTATCAGCCTCTCAGACTTTTTGTAGAAGAGGATGGCTTCTGTCAGTCTTTCGATTTGCTTTATTTTTTTGAGAAACAAGTTGAGGCATTGCTAGAATCCTTGTTTCTTGATTGAATACGTTCTTTATGGGGCTCAAATTTGTTGGCTTGGACCAGTAAATGGTGCTAGTGCTTCAATACTTGCAAAATCTTGGACATTACATCTTGATAAATTGTGAAAACATGGCAATACGATAGTGTAGGTGTTCAGAATAGAAAGTAATGGTGCTTAAGATGATGAAGATATTGATAGTTAACTTGACTCTTTGGTTGGAGGTTATATTCATTCTACCTGAACAATGAAATTTCATTCTTGCTTAATGGTCCATTTGTGATGATTTTGATAATCAAATGTATTATTAAGGTCGAGAAATGATAGGAAAAAAAGAGTTAGTTTTCATAAGTCGAGTAAGTAGATGCACGATACTTGGTTTTTGGTGTTCGAGCTAGGGTTATGAATGAACCAAATTGTCTATGTAGCTCGACTTGGGAAAAAATTTGTCTATTCATTTAATAGGCAAACAAGCCAAGTTAAAGCTCTAAATTTAGATTTGAATATAAAATGAGCTAAATTTAAACATAATTACTTGGCCTGTGAACAAGCTCGTTAATATGGGCTAAATTTAAACAAAATTACTTGGTTTGTGAACAAGTTCCTTAATATGGGATTAAATTTAAGAGTGTCTCAGTTTATTCGCAAATAATTTGATTAATTTTTTTTTAAAATTTAATTTTTCACTTTTTGTCATATATTTAACATAAAAGTTACTAAAAAAAATTTATTTTTTTATAAATATTATGCAAATAAACTATTAGAAATGTGAGATATCCAAAAGGTCACTAAATATTTATACATTATTATAAGTTTATATATATACGTGTTCAAAATTTATACTAAATATATACTATGGATTTAAGATATGCTTATACATTATAAGTTAAAAATTTATACTAAATATATACTTTGGATTTAAGATACACTTATACATTATAAGTTTATATCTATACGTGTTTAAAATATATACTAAATTTATACTTATATATAGACTTAAGATTGGATTGCGTAAGGATTGCGTAAGTTTGTAAATAAATTCATAAGATATTAAATTATTATTTATAATTTCTTAATATAAATATAATTTTAAACACTATAAGATTGGTGGATATAATTTTTATTAGTTAATAAACAAAAATCATTCTATTTAATCAACTCAAATAATATAATTTCAACTTTGGTTTAGTTTAATTTATTAGCTTTAATTTGTGAAGAGGTAAAAGATATTAGTCATGGTTTCATTATATATATTAAAAAAAAATAAGTTAATCAAGTAGCTCGTGAAAGTTAGAGCTTGTTTAAAAAAAAAAAAAAAAAAATCAAGCTTGAACATATAATTTAATCATTCGAAATTTAATTAATAAATAATCTTGAACTTTTAATACTGGGCTTATTTACTGTCCTAGTTTTAACTCTTGAATGTTTTATTTTCATACTATAATATTTAAGAAATAGTATGAAGTGTGATTGTGAGACTTGAATTGAGAATGAGTCATCACTTGAATACTTTCTTCAATTCTTTGCACTCATGAGTTGTATTTGGAAATAAAGAATGGTAACTGCAAGAAATCGTCGTTCTTTGGAAGATCTCTCTCTTGTTTGGTATTGCATGTTGCACTCTGCAAGAACTCTGAATCTTTCTCTTGAAGCTCATCCTATGTTGATCTGCTTGCCCCGAAATGGCCTAGCTCAATAGGGAAATGCCAATTCATTGGGCCTTTTGATACAATGAAATTCTGCAACTTTATTTCCTAAATGGAGGCACCTTTGAGGGATTTAAACGCAAATCCATTGCACTTGGAAATGGTAATTACAACTTTGTTTTTATCAATGGCAGTTTCTTTCAGGAATTTTAATAGAGGGAGGGAGGGAGGGGAGAAGAGAGTTTGAAATGTAGTAGGCTTAACTTTCAAAGTTACCATGTCTGATGATGACCACATTTGGGTAAGAATCAAACTCTAAGCCTAAAAATGAAACACTGATATGTATTGTTTGGTTTGCAACTAAATTTTCACGGGAATAAACCCTCCATGACCTTGCTTGTTGCCACTTGCCCCATTGTTAGTCACGACTCATCGACCCCTTTCTTCTCTGCTATCATTAACTCACCCTCCGCCGCTTTTAATTCCGGGATTCTCCACAACTCCCTCAATAATCAATTCATCCTCAAGTCTCTCTTTCCTACCAGTTCAATGCCATTCACACCCTTTTAATGCAAGTCAGAGCCAAAAAGATCAATCCAAGTTACGAAGGATTCCGGTGACGGCAGGGTGAGGATTCAAGGATATTAGGATCCCGACCAGATCTAACGTGTTGCAACAAAACCAGCTATTGGTTCTCACAAATCCTCCTCCCCCACTTGTAAGCACAAAGACAAAATAATAATAATAATAAAAAACAATGTTAATATGAACAGAAAATTTATCAATATATTAAAGCCAAATTCCAAAATTTTATTCCAAAGTTTTGGACCTGCCAGATTTGACATCAATTCGAAGGTCTAAACTTATCTTTGGGGTGGGGTGGGGGGGAAGCACATTCTGGAATTCAACTTGAGATAAATTGTCTTCAATGATTGATGACAAATTCAATTTACAGGTGTGCATTTTCTAGTATCCAATATACAAAGCAATTCAAAATCTCGGCAGTGCTTTATCAGTAAAAGCACTCACAGTTCATCATGAGAGCTTCCCTTTGGCGGATTAGGTTTGGATTGTTTCTCCAGGATGTACGTTGTGGCTAATGATGCATGTAATGCTGCTCCGTATGGAAGCGCATCTTCATTGACCCTGAAGTAGGGTGAATGCCCCGATTCAAACCTTCCTTGAGTCTCATTCTTCATCCCTAGAAAGAAGAAGTATCCTGGAATCACCTCTGCAAAGAATGAGAAGTCTTCTGATCCCATCAGCGGTTGCATTTCTAATACGTTCTGGGTGCCCAGTATGTCACCTGCAACGTTTTGGAAGTGTACATGCAGATCTTTGTTGTTTACAGTCACTGGGAAAAAGGGCTGATCATTTTCATTGAAGGTGACAGTTGCATTGCACCTCTGTACGCTGGCTTGTTTCGTGATAACCTGAACTTCATTTTTATAGAATTGACATTCAATGTAGGATTAGGACATATGCTATATATAATGTAACAAGAAGAGAGCAAGCAAGGAAAACAGAGAGTTCTAATTTTCTTTTTGTCCCCCAACTAGCCTACTTGTAAGTCTCTTGGTGCTATCCCAGATATGTGGGACCAAATTTCGCCTTCATAAATGTTTGTGGTGGGGGCATGGTAGTGGGAGAGCTACCTTTCTTGTGTTACTCACCCTCCAGTCAAGGGGAAAAATGAAAAACTCAAAAAAGGGCAAATTGGTTGCCAAAATTAAAGGATCTTTGAATCAGTAGTATTCAACACGTTTACCTCTTCAATTCTTTGTTTAAGATGGATAAGGCTTTCCTTTGAAAATGCCCTGAATGTGCCACCAATAGTGACAGAATCTGGAATAACATTGAATGCACCACCTCCTTGGAATTTTGCAACTGTGACTACCTGCAAGCTTATGCTTTTATGTTTGAAAGTTTAACTAAAAAGCTAGGCAGTAACTAAGATGCCGTTCTGCCAAGAGTTGTTATGGACATTTATAATTCATTCACTAAAAAATGGTAGGGCACAACATGGAATAAAGGGAAAAAAAAGAAATTAAGAAATAAAAAAGAAGTAGGCATTTCAAAAAGACGATATTATTGCAAAGAAAGTATTATAATAAATTGACAATTGAAAATATGTATCTTTGTTTCATTTGCTAGGGAAAAGAATCCCATGTGCATGTTGTTAGATATAGGAACAGATTGTTTCAACCGGAAGTAATCTAACTAAACTATATATACAATAATCTATGCAATTAGTTCTGTGTGGAACTATTAGCAAATGCTGAAAAGACCAAAGGGGGGGAATCAAACTTTTCAAATGGGATTTTAATAATGAGGTTGTACAAGACAGATACCACATATAAAAAATATATTTGGTGGGAGGCAGAAAAGACTTAATGACAAGGCCAAGAGTATTGATGGGAAAGCTCTGTAAGGGTATTGATGCAGGAATAAGATAGGTTTTGTAAGGCTGCGCTATATATTTGCGTTTTGATGGGAAGGCTCCCTCAACCAAAAAAAGAATCTGATACAAGGAAATAAACTTTGTTCTTCCGACTTAATCCAAGTTAAAAAATTTGTATGATCTGGATGCAAGCCTCTGTCTGTGTGTGTGTTTGAGAGAGAGAGAGGGAGAGAGAACCTGCGAATCCAAGGGATCAGCTTCACGTGAAACAAGATGTTGCAAACTAACAATTACATTGGAAGCTGCTAAGATTGGGTCTATTGTGTGCTGGGGAATGGCAGCATGCCCTCCCTTTCCACTTATTACTGCCTCAAAGAAACCACTCCCAGCCAAAAGAGGGCCAGGCCTGGACGCCACTGCACCAATAGGGTGAGAAGCAGAAACATGTATCCCAAAGATGGCATCAACATTCTCTAGTACTCCATCATCTAACATTTTCTTTGCTCCCCCATGTCCTTCCTCGCCTGGTTGGAAAAGAAGTACAACCGTTCCCTTTCAAAAACAGAAGAACAAATTATGAAAATTTTCTTCTGAAGAACACGCACATACTGCAATAATGATACAGCAACATAAACAGTGATGTATGACATCATAAATTTGGCTCCTAGTTGTGCAAAGGCAAATGAGGGAGAGAATAATTTGTCATGTATAAGGCACTAGTCAGTGAGCAATACCCTACATTAATTACATATTCTTAAGAGTAATATTTTCATTGCTTTGATGTTATTCTCAATAATGCACCTCGAATACTGCAATGATTAACCATAGGTAGAGTACGAAATGGAAAGAGAAATTAAGAAACAAAAGCAAATCAAGGGTGATATTTATGCCAAAACTGGTACTTATAATGCTTGCTAGTCTACTTTAGATTATAGATCTTGTATTAGGTAATTTTTATAAATGATTAGCACTTTTCCATTTGTAGTTATGGACATAATTTGGTGGAACAAGTAAGATTTTTAGCCTCTCAGAATTAGTACTAGTGACCAATTCACACACATACACATGAAGAAGATTGACAACCACTCCAGTAATCTAATACTACTTACCATATGCATTGATGATGTGGGGACGCCAGAATGGATACTTAACTTAAAGAAGATTAAAAATGTAGAAATCTCTCTCTCATAAATAAAAATCTACAAAAATTACCTTTCTCTCAGTATCTTTATAAAGGAAATTGATATCTTTGTCTATAAATACAGATGTCCTACTTAATAACTCAAGTTGTTGTTCATGACCAAATAATTTTGAGGGATCTGAAGTATTCTTTCCAGAGCCAGCCAGTCAGCCAACCAATTGTTAATGTGTAAGCATACTAGCATATAGACAATTGTAGATAGGTACTGCTAACCTGCTTGAAGTAAAATAATTGCTCGTATAACTCTGAATAAAACAGGGGGCAATTGACATGTTCTACGTAAACTGAAAGAGTTTATAAGTAGAGTGTTCTGTTAATCTGTTGAGGATCCATAGCCAACCCCAAAATTTTGGGACAAAGGCTTGCCTTTTGTTGTTGTTGAAACTGAGACTAAACTTGTTTATCTCTTTAAACAATTTGTATGCATAATTGCTATTAAGATACAATGCACAAATTGCAGCTTATATGACACTCAGACAATCGTCAATTGACATCCTGCAGCTGACTGAACACATATGATCGGTCATTGAGAAACAAAGAGACAAACCTATCACATATAATGAAGTGAATACTGTAAAGAGCATCATAAGTAAAATTCCTATGCAAGTTACTAAAGAAAGGAACCTGTATCTCATGGCGATGATCTTGAAGAATCTTTGCAGCACCAAGAAGCATGGTAACATGGGCATCATGGCCACATGCGTGCATCTTCCCAGGTACTTTACTCTTGTGCTCCCACTCTACACTCTCCTGCAACCAACAAGTCCCATCATTTACCAAAAATCGGGACTTACTAAATAGACCCATCATCCATTACAGTTACAAACACCATTAAGCATGTTGCACATATATTACAATTTACAAAGAAGTTACAATATTTCACATAATAGTTCCATTAAAATAAAAATAAAAAAGTCAAACACAAGAAGCTTAGCTAAAAAATCCCAGAATTGAAGCAAACCTGCATAGCAAGAGCATCCATATCCGCTCGGATTGCAACAAAAGGAGGTGAACCAGTCCCGATGTATCCAACAACACCAGTTTCAGCAACTGGGTATTTGTAAGGGATGCCCATCTGGTCAAGCTCGGCTCTAATAAGCTTACTGGTCTCAAATTCCTCAAACCCAAGCTCCGGGTTCTCATGTATCTTCCTCCTAATACCCACCATCCAATCAAAAACCTCTGGTCTTTTAGCCAATTCAAGGAAGTTGACTGGAATTTGAGGCAACACTTCAGGGCTAAGAGAGGGCTCTGAGGAAATTGGTAGAGACTGGAACGCATGAAAAATGAAAGTCAAAGAGAGCCATTGGGAGAAACCCATTAGCTCTGCAATGAAAAAGATTTAGAATTTGAGATTTAAAAAGGAATAGAGAATGAGAAAGATTGGACAATGGGTTTGGTGGGAAGTGAAGCTATAAGAAGTGTTGAGGAGCAGTGGTAGTTTTTTGAGAGAAGAGGGACTGGTTTGTGGGAAAGTACAAACAACAAACCGCAAAACTACAAAGCACAAACAAGCGGAAATGTTAAAAAATCTGAGGAAACTGATCTCAACACATTCGGGATGGGCCTCCAAATAATAACGTTTAAAGAATAGATATTTTTTTGTCACAATTTAAAGAATAGGTATCATACAGGGGGAACATTTTTCGTTCCGGTGTGTTCATCTTATTCTCATTTTGGTTCCTACTATTTATTTTTATTACTTTTAGTCCTTATTTTAAAAATAGTATTTTGTTTTGATCCCTATCGTCATCTCTCTGGTGTAAGAGAAATGCTAATGACACATACTTTTACACAACTTTGTGCCACATCTCGTCACATGGTGAGTTGTGATTGGTTAGAGTGTATTAGTGTGCCACGTGTCCCCACATGGCCCACTAGACACACACTTTTGCACAACTTTGTGCCACAACTCGTCATATGATGAATTGTGATTGGTTAGAGTGTATTAGTGGGTCACGTGTCCCCAGATGGTCCACTAATACACTCTAACCAATCAGAACTCGCCATGACCTACTAATACACTCTAACCAATCACAACTCGCTATGTGGCGAGTTGTGGCATAAAGTTGTGCAAAAGTGTGTGTCACTAGCATTCCTCCTAACGAAAATATCCTACAAAACTACTGCATAACTAACGGAGCACACTCTTAACACTCAAAATGCCTACATAGACATTAAAATAATAATAAAAAAATTAGTTAACATTAAAGAAATCCATGTCATCATTTAAATAAATAAACACAGCAAAAAAAAAATTAATAACAAAATTCTCAATTTCTAATTTTTTTTAAACAAAGATTATTAAATTAATTTTCTATTCTTTTCATTAATTTTTTTTGGAAGAACATCGTCACGTTCTTTGTGTTATTCCCCAAAACATGACTCATATTCTGGGGATTATTTGGTTTATAACCAAATTCCTCAAACAATATCATTAGTTAGACAATGTTTCAAACATATTGCATTTCTAACAATTCGACTTCAGAGGAGTCGATTTTACTGTTCATATCGCCTATTTTTGCGCCACATAGATAAAGAAATCGAGTCCTTTATACTCATTTTTTATACACAGAAATCGACTTCAGTGGAGTCAATTTCAGTACAAAGAAATCGACTTCACTGAAGTCGATTTCTTTGTATAGAAAACGACTTCTCTGAAGTCGTTTTCTTTGTACAGATATTCAAACTAAGTTCCTACTTCAAGCTTGTATTTCAGATGAGACTCCAAATTACTTACAGCTACTGGGATGGAGCTGGGCACAGGCGGGTGGACACGGTGGTCCAGGCAGAGTCGGACGATGGTGGCGCCTGCATCGTCGGCATTCTGAATGAGCTCCAGCACCGTCGTACCCTCCGAGTCGGCGTTCAACAAAACCTCACGGATCCGCCGAGTCAAGTCCGTTTGACTGAAGTCTTCCAGTTCCACAAACATTGACGACGATTTGTCATTCGGGGGTTTGGGTTTCGTTTGGGTTTGGATTTGTCATTCCCGTTTGGGTTTCATTTTTTTTGGAATTGAATTGGTCGCCTGAGGGGATTGAGGCTATTTGCAGTTTGTAGTTTGTACTGGGTCCTGGGATTTTGGTTTCTATACAAAGAAAACGACTTCAGAGAAGTCGTTTTTTATACAAAGAAATCGACTTTAGTGAAGTCGATTTCTTTGTACTGAAATCGACTCCACTGAAGTCGATTTCTGTGTATAAAAAATGAGTATAAAGGACTCGATTTCTTTATCTACGTGCGCAAAAATAGGCGAGATGAACAGTAAAATCGACTCCTCTGAAGTTGAATTATTAGAAATGCAATATGTTTGAAACGTTGCCTAACTAATGATATTGTTTGAGGAATTTGGTTATAAACCAAATAATCCCCTGATTTTGTGTTTCGATGGATTGGTGGGTTTCCAACTTGGAGATTGGTCTTGATTTTGTGAACCAAGAGGATGCAGATCTTTTGATTTTAGTGGGTGTATGTTGGGTTCAAATTTCTTGATATGCATACCTGTTTTTGGGTTTGATTTTTGGTGTATGCTGATTTCTGGGTTTTGAATTTTGGTGGGTGTATGTTGATTTCTGGATTTTGGTTGGTGGATGTTGGTAATTGTTTGGTCTAAACTTTTGAATTTTGATTTATTTGGTAATAAAGAAACTACTGAAAAGGCAAAGAAATTTTTTTTTTTTAATTTACTGAAATCATGAAGTACACGAACAGTGTAAGAACAAAAGAACATAAACTGATGTAATCTTCCAACAAAATAATGAAAAGAAAAAGCAAAGAAATTTATTTTATTTTAACATAATTAAAGAAAAGAAAAAAGAATAACGTGGCTTTTTTTAGTATTTAAATGCTGATATGGAATTATTCAAATACCAAATTAAAATTTATTATTATTATTTTAATGGCAAGTGTTTTGAGCGTCAATCGTGCACTCTTAGCCACGTAAGATATTTCGTTAGAAAGATGGCTATAGAGACCAAAACGAAATGCGTTTTTTATAATAGAGGCTAAAAGTGGTAAACACAAAAAATAAGGACCAAAGTAAAAATCGGGTGAAAATGTAAGGAAGAAAATAATATTTCTGCCCATTAAATACTATTATAAACATAATCTTAACAGGTGTACGTAACAACCACTACTCTAAATATGGGAGATTGCTAGATTAATGCTTAACTTGAGGCTGTATATGTGTAGTCTAATTTGACAATTTGGGCCAATGAATGTGCATCATATTATTGATCAATGTCTATTTCACGCACTTACTACTTTGATACATAAATCATGATTTTAAGTTTGAACTCATGATTTTAGTTTAAAAAACTATGTGTTCGTAAAAATAAAAAATAAGTTTAAAAAACTATGTGTGAGTGTGAGTGAGTGCGGTGCAATAGAAATTTTACAGATATCCTAAGAACATTAGTTTAGTATATATTTTTAGAAATTTTTTATAGATAAAGAAAAAAAACGACTGTTTTTCTTCTTCTAGAAACAACTATTTAAAAAAAAAAGTTTTTTACATTTTCCATGAAAGTAATATAAAAATTTGCATAAAATGATTTATTAATAAATACCTTAATAGAACTTATTAACCGGATACTATTGTTATTACGAACATAAAAAAAAAATGATGGAATTAATATTACATACCATAAAAAGGAGAGTCTTTTGGCTGAATATTGCTGAATCCGGAATTTATTTGCGTTATGGGCACTGTTCTATCTTATTTAGGGGAATGAGGTAGAGTGAATTTCAGCAACACCATTGTCGAAATTCCAACAAAAATATGAGAGAGAAAGAGAACAAGTTGGAGAGAGAAAATATTGAATTTTGGCAACGGTATTGTCGAAATTCCTGCTGCCCAAAACGCTAACCGAGTGGATGTGAGAAGTGCTCGAAGTGTGGGTGCCTAAAGGAAAGCAATTGTGGCAATGACATTACCGAAATAGGTGAAAAAAAAAAATTTGTACCTATTGTAACAATGCCATTGTCGAAAATGGGAGGAAAAAAAAAATTGCCGAAATCTGGAGAGGAATTAAAATAAAAAAAGTGCTACGTACACAATATTTTTACAACATTTTCACAATAAATCACATGTAATTAATTGTTATTAGTTCAAATTTAAATTTAACATTGAAATTACTTTTTTAATCTAATAATAACAACTAATAACAACATGTCATTCAGGATTTGTTGTAAAAATTGTGTGCACATATCATTTCTCAAAAAAAAAAAATGTGGAAAGGATTTATGGCAATGGCATTGCCGAAATGGGAAAATAATTTTTGTGGCAATTGTGGCAATGCCATTGCCGAAAATGGAAGGAAAAAAAAAGTGGTTGCTGAAATTTGGGAGGAATTAAAAAAAAAATGCTACGTACACAATATTTTTACAACATTTTCACAACAAATCACATGTGATTAGTTGTGATTAGTTCAAATTTGAATTTATCACTGAGATTACTTTTTTAATCCAACAATAACAACTAATAACAACTTACAATTTAGAATTTGTTGTAAAAATGTTGTAAAAATTGTGTGCACATATCATTTTCCAAAATAAAAAGTGGAATGAATTTGTGGCAATAGCATTGCCAAAATAGGGGGAAAAATTGTGCAATTGTGGCAATGCTATTGCCGAAAATGGGAGGAAAAAAAAAAGTTGCAATTGGTTTGTGGCAATGGTATTGCTGAAATAGGAGGGAAAAAAATTTGTGGCAATTGTGGTAATGTCATTGCCGAAAATGGGAGGAAAAAAAAATGTTGCAATTGGTTTGTGGCAATGGCATTGCCGAAATAGGGGGGAAAAATTTTTGTGGCAATTGTGGCAATGCCATTGCCTAAAATGGGAGAAAAAAAGAATGTTGCAATTGGTTTATGACAATAGCATTGCCGAAATAGAGGATAGAAAATATGTCAAGGCATAAAAAAGTATGCATATTCTTATTCATCATTTTTTTTTTTTTTTTTACCGAAGCAGTTTGGTTTGAATCTGTAGTACAATGAGTACATTAATTCTTATTTTAAAAAAATGTACAAAGAAGAAAAAATTGATTGACGTGCACGCTGTAAATAAAAACAAAAAAAAACATAAAAAAGTACATGCATTCTTATAGAAGAAAAAAATGATTGATATGCACGTCGTAAAAAAAAAAAAAAAATATATATATATATATATATATAGATTCTTACAATAGGAAATAAAAAAAAAAATGATTGATGTGCACATTGTAAACCAAAAAAAGCAAAGAAAGTACATAGATTCTTACAATATGGAAGAAAAAATGATTAATGTGCATACTGCAAACCAAGAAAAGCAAAAAAAAAAAAAGTACATAAATTTTTACAATACGAAAAAAAAAAAGATTGATGTACACGCTATAAACAAAAATAAAAAAATAAAGAAAATACATAGATTCTTATGTGCACGCTGTAAACAAAAAAACAAAGCTTCAATCAACCAATCATCTCAACTTCTCATCTCATTTGATTCTTATTCTCTGTATCGAATATATTTACCTATTCATATCACGCACGCCTAAATCTCTCAGAGATATTCTTTTTTGTCTTCTTCAGTATTGTAATAAAAGGCAAGTCAAGTGGCTTGTCTTTTTATTTCTCCTCCTTCACCTTCTGTATCTCCTCATAAAGGATTGTAGGTCTTTCGATTGTTCAGTTATTCTCTTGCTTTGCTTTAGTGTGAACAACTAAAGATTGTAAGTTTTTTGTTAATGTAAGTTTTTTTACTTTGTTTATTAACTTACAGCTCTATAAATTAACAGATTTATTATTATTGTATAAACATGTGCTTTGTAAATATTAGAAGCTAATACATTGTAAAATATTATGTATTATTGTAGTTGTAGTTAATATTATTTGTATGCCTATGATTATGATTATTGTTGTTGTTGTTGTTGTTGTTGTTCAGATTTTAGATTAATGAATTATTTTTTATGGTTATCTGATTATGTTTTTTTTTTTTTTTTTTTGGCAAGTATAACTCTATAATTCTCACTCTTTTAGTTGGTATCACAATTGTGGTAAGCATCTCAACTCTCTAATTAAATTTATGTATGTGTTTTGTTAATTTTGAAATTATTTAATATTATTAGTATATGTTGTTGTTGTTATTATTATTCAAATTTTAGATTAATGAATTATTTTTTATGGTTATCTGATTGTGTTTTTTTTTTTTTTTTTTGGCAAGTATCACTCTATAATTCTCACTATTTCAGTTGGTATCACAGTTGTGGTAAGCATCTCAACTCTCTAATTAAATTTGTGTTTGTTAATTTTGAAATTATTTAATAGTATTTATTGTTATTATTAGTACATGACCACAAAAATTGTAATAAATTGTATTATTGTGATCTTTTTATAATCAATATGTCTTTTGTTATTATCAATTATTACATCTATTACTTGGAAAAAATATATTGCATAATATGTTTGTTGGTTTATAATAAAGATATGTATGTGTATTATTATTATTATTTTTTTATTTAGTACAATAAATCGTACATTTGTGTTTTTTTTTTCTTTAAAGTTTGGTTGGTATAAAAATTTATTAAGTTTCTTGAATCTTTACTTTTTAGGGTGGTTATAGGCTGGGAAATGAAAATTAATTATATGCTTTATAAATATTATATATGGTTATATTATAGTTAATACTAATTATTGTGTGTATGATTATTTTTGCTAAAACTATTATTATTATTTAAAATTATGCTTCATAAATCCTTTATTTGAGTTTCTTTCAATTTTATTATGAATTACAAGCATTGTGGGGTTCCTTTGGGCACCTCACACATCGAGCATTTCTCACTCACACCTCGGTCAGCGTTTTGGGCAGTAGGAATTTTGGCAATACCGTTGCCGAAATTCAACATTTTCTCTCTCCAATTTTTTCTCTCTCTCTCATACTTTTGTTGAAATTTCGACAACGGTGTTGTCGAAATTCACTCTCTCTCCTCATTTCCCTAAATAAGTTGAAATAGTGTCTATAATGCAAATAAATCCCAGATTTAGCAATATTTAGCCCAAAGGCTCATAAAAAGGATATTAATATTACAGTTGTCAAGGGAAAAAAAAGAAAAAAGAACAAGGGCATTCAGTGTTTACAGACTTTGTGACACACTTTCATAATCTAGTCATGACTTTATGACACACTTTCATAATCTAGTCATGCATGCCATGGTATGACGGTAGTATATACTAAAAGTAACAAGTAATTTGTGCAGAATGTATGAGAAAGTTTAACAAAACTGATTATTTTCGCTTTTTTATTTTATATAATTATAACTTTTGAATCTTTTGATCATTATGGTAGTTATGTTTTTCAAGGAAAAAATTTATGGTAGTTATCAACAGAATTATATAATTTACCATTTAAAGGAATATATGACAAGAAAAATATTCTAATAATAAAGGGTTTAAATATAAATTAAAATATAAAATCAATAAAAAATATATAGATCTAAAACGTGTAAAATTGTAAGACATTCAAAACTTATGTGGCATAATATTAAGAGGTTAACAAAAATTCAAAAGCTATTGGTTTTATATATGAGAGATGTTACGTCTATAATATTTTTATAACAAATTACAAGTGATTAGTTATTATTGGTTCAAATTTGAACATAATACTAAGATTACTTTTTTACCTTAACAATAACAACCAATAATAACTTACCACTTAAAATTTGTTGTAAAAATGTTGTAGACATATCATTTCTCTTTATATATAGTAGCCGCTAACTTGTGTGAGATAAATTATTTACTCTTACGCGAGGAGTCCTCCCTCTCTCATAAGAGGTGTGGACACCCCCACACCTTTTATGAGAGGAGGGAGAACAATGATAACATAGCTTTGCTAAACATTGAATTCCCTTTGGGAGTCCAGGTAGGATTTTACTCAACTTACTAGTGGGCACTAGAGCAATTCATTGGTAGGCCAAGCTTTAGGTGAGAGTGACACTGGTGGTTGGTGTGAGATGTGGTTGTTGCTAGATATGTTGGTGCGAGCGAAGATGATGGCTAGTGTGATAAGTGGCTTGGCGCGATGGTGATTGCCGCGGTGAGTCAACAATGATGGTTGGGTGGTTATTAGAGGTTAGTTATCAGGTTGAAGAACAAGGGCCATCCATTTATGAGGTAAGAGAGGAAAATATAAAAGAGGGAGAAAAGGATGTTATATAGCTAGGGCTTTTTTATGGGTAAGTTGGATAAAAATTCATTGACGAGTGTCAATTATATAACACTTGTGCATTTTTTTTTATTATAAAAATCCTATTAAACTAAGCATTTTTAGATTTCAAACCCTAATTTTTGAAGTCAAATATTCACTTGGAGCTAGCAAGTACCAGCATCTTAAGATTCAACTCAAACACCCATACACGGCCACATAATTGAAATCATTTTTTTAAAAAAATAAAATTTTAACCAATTGTGTTTTTTATTTTATTTTATTTAGAGAATTTCAATTTATGTCGTCCACTTTTGATAATAATCTTTTATTATTAA
The DNA here is from genome assembly GCA_023621385.1 of Quercus gilva. NCBI lineage: Eukaryota > Viridiplantae > Streptophyta > Magnoliopsida > Fagales > Fagaceae > Quercus > Quercus gilva. Next base: position 61,892,191 of record CM042474.1, on the reverse strand, counting down.
ATCAAAACACCAATTAATTTGTGATATAGATGAAAATTGAATCTCAAATCACTTGTAACCATTAGAAACTTTACGAGTAAAAAATATAAAATTGTGTTGAATTAAAAAAAATACTAAATGTCCATTAGAACATTTATGTAATATAAGATTTTCCGTTAAAAAGAACTATGGCTACATAGGGGGAATGTGTCAACTTCGCGTAAAAGAGAGGCGCCAAACATTGGAAGAAGGGCCCGGGCCAAGACGTAAGGCTCTAATATTATATTCCCTCCCAGATTTTTTTCTAAAAAATAAAAATTTTCTAACTCCTATTCTTCTCTCAAAATAAAATTTATAACTCAACAACCTCAAATCTACTGTAGCTGAGCTTAACCAAATCAGGTACTTCCTCTCTTTCTTTTCCACTGTAAATTCAAACTATCTGTTTGATTCCGATTTCACTGTATCCGATCGAATTTCGTAATTTCTCACTGTTATTCGGATCTTCTATATAGGTTGAGCACTAGATCTTAGATCTGAATTTATTTGATCCTTGTTGATTATATTTCTATTTGTGTTTTTTGCAGTGAGAATGAGAAAAACGGATTCATCAATCTCGTCGCTCGCTATCTCAGGTATAATGTGTATATATATATATATATATAATTTTTTTTTTTTAAAATTTTTGAATAAATTACTACTGTAAACGGTTACTTGCGAAGCGCAACACGTGGACTGGAGGAGTATGATCCAGACGCCTACTGATGAAGTAGAGCTTCCTTAAAATAGAAGCTTGACAGTTGACACCCGCTCTTCTATGGTAACTCAAACCATTCTTTTTGTTTTCTTCGTTATTTTATTAACTTATATAAATATGAGTATATATAAATTGCTTAGATTACTCCGTAACTCGCTTTGACGGGTGGAGGCAGTTGCTCTCTCTTTCAACGATGTGCAACTAAATTTTTTATTGGAATAAACCCCCGATGTTGCCACTAACCCCATTGTTAGTCACTTGACCCATCGACTCCTTTCTCCTCTGCTATCATCAACTCACCCTTGCCGCTTCTACTTCATGGATTCTCCACAGCTCCCTCAGGAACCAATTCATCCTCAAGTCTTTCTCTTTACCGCAAGTCAGAGCCTAAAAGATTAATCTAAGGTTTTTTAGTTTGTAGTTTCCTGATCTCACTAATTGTAATAAGAAGACCCAACTTGCATTTTTTTTTATTTTTTTATTTCTAGTGAAGTTAGGAGTTAGCTAAGCTAAATGATTCAAGAACCTAAAACTATAATATGTAACTCTCTTTTGGTTACCCTTGCTTCGTATTGATGTATAGAAAAGGATGTTTTAGGAAATGGTTGCTAGAGGGTTTTTCATTGATCACTCAATTGTGGGTTTAATGTGTGTGTGAATAGGATCCTTTCCATTTCACTTGAAAATGAAGAGAGTACACTTTATAGATAAGATTTTAATTTTTTTTGTTCTAACCGGACAAAGTGTCATATCGTTTAAAATTTTAAATGATATGGTACTGGCTATACCTTTAGATTTGTAACATATAATTGGACCATGAAATATATCCATTTCAAATAAAGATGATCCCATAACTGTGTGGATGCGGGGTAAAAGACTAGTAGAATAATCCCTCGACAAGATAAGGTGCTACCCTAGTAATAAAGTTACTAATCATTTTGAGTTAAGGAAGGTGCATAGCGACCACCTTGGTCCAAGTCTAAAGATGTTCTTTCCTAATCCTTTGTCAAGAGTTCAGGGAGAACTTGCATTGCCATCATGGAAAGGATCCTGCTAGAAATGGCTCTGAGTTGAAGGCAAGGCAAAGGTACAACGGATACAAGTGATGACTGGGTGAGGTATCAAGGATATTAGGATCTAGATCAGATCTAACATGTTGTGACAAAACCAGCTATTGGATCTTACAAATCCCCCTCCCCCACTTGTAAGCGCGTGCATGCATGCACAAAGTTAATATGAACAGAAAAATAATCAATATATTAGTCAAATTCCAAAATTTTATTTCAAAATTTTGGACCAGCCAAATTTAACATCTATTTGAAAGTCCAAACTTATCTTGGGGAAAAAAAAAACCACATTCTGGAGTTCAACTTGAGATAGGTTGTCTTAAATGATCGATGACAAATTCAATTTACAGGTGTTGCATTTTCTAGTATCCAATATAGAATGCAATTCAAAATCTCTGACAGTGCTTTATATCAGTAAAAGCACTCACAGTTCATCATGAATGCTTCCCTTTGGCGGATTAAGTTTGGATTGTTTCTCTAGGATGTATCTTGTGGCTAATGATGCATGTAATGCTGCTCCATAGGGAAGCGCATCTTCATTGACCCTAAAGTCGGGTGAATGCCCTGATTCAAACCTTCCTTGGGTCTCATTCTTCATCCCTAGAGAGATGAAGTATCCTGGAATCACCTCTGCATAGAATGAGAAGTCTTCTGCCCCCATTGTCGGTTGCTTGTCTAATATGTTCTGGGCGCCCAGCATGTCCCCTGCAACTTTTTGGAAGAGTTCATGCAGATCTTTGTCATTTACAGTCACTGGGTAAAAGGGCTTCTCATTTTCATTGAAGATGACAGTTGCATTGCACCTTTGTACGCTGGCTTGTTTCGTGATAACCTGCACTTGCATTTTAACAGAATTGAAATTCAATGTAGGAGTAGAACATATTTTATATAAAATGTAACAAGAAGAGAGCTAGCAAGCTAGGAACAAAAAGGCTATTCTAACTTTCTTTTGGGTAAATTTCATTAGCCTATCCTGAGGTTTGGGCTAATGCTAACTAGGTCCAAGAAATGTCAAAACTGACCAACTTGGTCCCTAGATATTGTTAGTCCCCTGTTAGTGATGCAGATTGGTTAAGGGAAAGAGAAAACAACATAAAATATTAAAATATTTTCTTCTCCCTTAACCAATCTGCATTAGAGAGCTACCTTTCTTGTGTTGCCCACCCTCTATTCAAGGTGGAAAATGAAAAAAGGGCAGATTGGTTGCCAAAATTAATAGCTTGTTTGGATGGAGGAGAGTAGAGGGGAGGGAGGGAGAGTAAGTTAAATTACCATGTTTGAATGTTTTTTAAGAGAGGAAGGGGAGGGATTTGGAGGGGTTCTAGCTGTTTCTAATCCCTCATTTTTAATTCTCTCAAATTGGTGAGATTTGTAAGGAGAGTAGAGCACAGAAATGCTTGACCAAATGAATTACCAAATTTACCCTTACCATATTAACAAAATTACAAACTATGAAAAAACTAATTATTTTTCTCGCCCTTACTTAATTTTAAAAACATCCAAACAAGGTGGAGGATAATCATTCTCTTTTACTCTCCTCTCCCTCCAAACTTCCAAACATAGCATAAAGGACCTTTGAATCAGTAGCATTCAATACATTTACCTCTTCAATTCTTTGTTTAAGTTGGATAAAGCTTTCCTTTGAAAATGCCCTGAATGTGCCACCAATTGTGACAGAATCTGGAATAACATTGAATGCACCACCTCCTTGGAATTTTCCAACTGTAACTACCTGCAATATAAGATGAAATTATTGCAAAGAAAGTATTAAAATATATTGACAATTGAAAATATGTATCTTCTTTTCACTCGCTAGGGAAAAAAGCCCAAGTGCATGTTGCCATGTTGGTAGATATAGGAATAGGTAGTGTCAACAGGAAGTAATCTAACTAAGCTATATATATATATATATATAATTATAATCTATGCAATTAGTTCCGTGTGAAACTATTTGCAGATGCTGAAAAGACAGAAGACAGATGGGGGAATGAAACTTTCAAATCGGATTTTTTTTAAAGAAGTAGCACAAGACAGATACCACACATGAAAACTATTTGAAAAACTTAATGACAAGGCCAAGGGTATTGATGGGAGTCTCTGTAAGGGTATTGATGCAGGAATAAGATAGGTTTTGTAATGCTGCACTTTTTATTTGTGTTTCGATGTGAAGGCTTAGGCTACCACACCCCACATCCCCCTGGCAAAAAAAAAAAAAAAAAAAAAAAAAAATCTGATACAAGGAAATAAACTTTGTTCTTATGACTTACAAAAAATTGTTTGATCTGGATGCAAGGATGTGTGTGTGTGAGAGATAGAGATAGAGAGAGAACCTGTGAATCCAAGGGATCAGCTTCACGTGAAACAAGATGTTGCAAACTAACAATTATATGGGAAGCTGCTAAGATTGGGTCTATTGTGTGCTGGGGAATGGCTGCGTGACCTCCCTTTCCACTTATTACTGCCTCAAAGAAACCATTCCCAGCCAAAATAGGGCCAGACCTGGAGGCCACCGTACCAATAGGGTAAGAAGCAGAAACATGTATCCCAAAGATGGCATCAACATTCTCTAGTGCTCCATCCTCTAACATTTTCTTTGCTCCCCCACCTCCTTCCTCAGCTGGTTGGAAAACAAGTACAACAGTTCCCTTTTGAAAACAGAAGAACTAATTATGGAAATTTTCTTAAGGAGAAAACACACGTATACTGGAATACTGCTACAGCAACATAAACCATGATGTAAGACAAGATTAATTTGGCTCCTGGTTATGCAAAGGCGAACAAGGGTGAGAATAATTTTTTATGTATGATACACTAATTAGTGAGCAATACCTTATATTTAATACATTTCTTAAGAGTAATACTCAATAGTGAACCTCAAATACTACAACGACTTAACATAGGTAGAGTAGGAAATGGAAAGAGAAATGAAGAACAAAAGCAATTCAAGGGTAATATTTATGCCAAAGCTGGTTATTATGCTTGTTAGTCTACTTTAGAGTACATATCTAGCATTAGATAATTTGTATGTATGATTTGCACTTTTCCATTTGCCGTTATGTACATAACTTGGTGGAACGAGTAAGATTGTAGCCCTCTTAAGAAATAGTGCTACTAAACTTTTCACACTCAGTCACAAAGAAAGATTGACAACCAAATATATCAGCATGAGTACTCCAGTAATCTAATACTAACCATATGTATTGTTGATGTGGAGAGGCCAGAATGGATACTTTACTCAAAGAAAATTAAACATTTATAAATCTGTGTCATAAATAAAAATCTTCAAAAATTATCTTTTTCTTAGTATCTTAATAAAGGAAATTGTTATCTTTGTCTTCAAATACAGATCTCCAACTGGGGGTATTTAGTAAAGGAGTTTGAGTAATGTTATTTGGGTGTTTTTGATATATGTGTGGGTGAAAAAGTATATGGAAATGTGTATAAGTGTGTTTAAAATGCTCAAAGGGGTGTTTGAACTTACCTACCAAACACCCCCATTACTCAAGTTATTGGCCATGAACAGAAAATTTCAAGGGATCTGACATATTCTTTCCAAACCCTTTTGAGACAGCCAGCCAACCCAATTGTTAACATGTGCATGCTAGGAAATAAACAATTGTAAATAAGAACACCTGACCCGTATGAAGTAAAATAATTGTGTATGACTCTATGAATGAAACAGGGGGCAATAGACATGTTCTACGTAAACTGAAAGAGTTTATAATTAGTGATCAGTTAGTCTATAGAGATCCATAGCTAACCCCAAAAAGTTTGAGAGGTTTTTGTTTCTGTAAATGAGAGTAAACTTGTCCATCTCTTTAAACCATTTTTATTTATAATTGCTATTTAATATACAATGTCCAAATTCCATCTCATAGGACACTCAAACAATCATCAATTGACATTCTGCAATTGACTGAACACATGAGCAGTCATAGAGAAACAAATAGCATGATAAGTAAAATTCCTATGCAAGTTAGCAAAGAAAGGAACCTGTAATTTATGGCGATGATCTTGAAGAATCTTTGCAGCACCAAGAAGCATGGCAACATGGGCATCATGGCCACATGCGTGCATCTTCCCAGGGACTTTACTCTTGTGCTCCCACTCTACACTCTCCTGTAAGCAACAAGTCCCATCGTTTACCAAAAATTCATTTCTAACTCAAACTCACCGAAAACAATCAGGAATTATCATCATCCATTGCAATTACCGGGACCATTAAGCATGTTGCACATATATTACAAAGAAGTTACAATCTTTCACATGATAGTTCCATTAAAAAAAGAATCAAACACAAGAAGCTTAGCTAAACTGTTAAAGAATCCCATAATTGAAGCAAACCTGCATAGCAAGAGCATCCATATCCGCTCGGATTGCAACAAAAGGAGGTAAACCGGTTCCTATGTATCCAACAACCCCAGTTTCAGCTAATGGGTATTTGTAAGGGATGGCCATCTGGTCAAGCTCAGCTCTAATAAGCTTACTGGTCTCAAATTCCTCAAACCCAAGCTCTGGGTTCTCATGTATCTTCCTCCTAATACCCACCATCCAATCAAAAACCTCTGGGCTTTTAGCCAAGTCAAGGAAGTCAACTGGAATTTGAGGCAACACTTCAGGGCTATGAGAGGGCTCTGAAGAAATTGGTAGAGACAGGAACGCTTGGAAGATGAAGGTCAAAGAGAGCCATTGGGAGAAATCCATTGGTTCTGCAAAGAAAAAGATTTAGGATTTGAGATTTAAAATGGATTAGAAAATGAGAAAGATTGGTAAACAGGTTTGGTGGGAGTGAGGCTATAAGAAGTGTTGAGGAGCAATGGTAGTTGTTTTGAGAGTAGGGAGACTGGTTTGTGGCAAAGTTCAAACCTACAAACTACAAACTGCAAAACTACAAAAGGCGGAAATGTTAAAAAATCCGAAGAAGGTGACCTCAACTCAATACCTGCGGGATGGGACTCCACATAATGACGTTAAGAGCAGTGGGAGATTACTAATACTTGATCAGATTAGTATAATTTGACAATTTGGGCAAACGCATGTGCACCACATCATCGATTAATAAAGGGGCTATTTTTTTTTCCTCTTCTAGTTGGAGTTTGAACCTTGATTGGTTTCCATTAGAGAGTATTATTACAATTACAACCATAAAAAAAAGAGGTATTAACATTGTGTACCAAAAAAATAAAAGATATTAATATTGAAACTGTTAGGCTAAAAAATAACAAGGGACTTTGTGACATACTTTCATAATTTTGTGATTCATACAATGGTATGATGGTAGTATATGCTAATGAGTAACTTGTGCAATGCATGAAAAATTTTAACTAAAAAAAATGATTATTTTCACTTTCTTTATATGAGATTCTTTTCATTTTTTATTTTGTATAAATATGACTTTTAATAATTATGGCAGTTATGTTTTCAAAAAAAAAAAGAAAAAAAAAAGAAGATAATTATGGTAGTTATTAATAAGAATGATGAAATTTAATAATTACAGTAATTCTTAATATGCATTATTATGGAGATGGGTTCAAGTTTAACCTGGTGTAACTCTAAAGAGTTACACATTTTATAAACCATTGGATTTAAGTAGATCCAACGGTTAAAAAAACACACTCATTAAAGCTAATATTCTAATAAGGATCTCATTTATTATCCTTATTTATAACATTTCATACCTATCTCTAATCCAAAAAATAGGTATATTTTTCTCTCCACTCTTTCTCATTCACTACACGTTTCTCTCTCCTCTATTGCTCTTCCACCTCTCAGTTTTCATAAGGTTCTACCTCCACAGCCATATAGAATCTAATTAATCAAAAACTCAAACTAATTAAACATAAGGTTGAAGTTAATAACTTAAAAATTGAAACTAACCTTTTGCAAAGAGAACAAATGAAGCGCATGCATGCACTGGAAAATATATATTCCTTGTTGAAATTCTTCAGAAGCTTTGGGCAAAATTTGTTTGGATTTTGTAGTTTATTAGAACTATTAAACCAAAATCTTTGATATCCGTGAAACAAATTAACAAAAATTAAACTCAAATAACGTGGAGGGTGAAGATGGGTTTGAATATTCCAATATTATGGACTTATGGTTATATAGAATTGAATGGAAGATTTGTGTGAAACAATTTGGGCTTTAAAGATTAGTACACCTGGGTCAACAAAGTCACAGGCGTCGTGTGATTATTGGTCCAGTCAAACAGATTTTGCCCAAAGCTTTCGAAGAATTTCAACAAGGAATATATATTTTCCAGTGCCATTTGTTCTCTGCGCAAAAGGTTTAGTTTCAATTTTTAAGTTATTTACTTCAGCCTTATGTTTAATTAGTTCAAGTTTTTGATTCATCAGATTCTATGTGGTTGTGGAGGTGGAACCTTATGAAAATGGAGGTGGAAGAGTAATGGAGGAGAGAGAAACGTGTAGTGGATGAGAAAGAGAGATCAAAGAGAAAAATATACCTATTTTTGGGATTAGAGATAGGTATGAAATGTTATAAATAAGAATAATAAATGAGATACTTATTAGCATTTCAGCATTAATGAGTACATTTTTTTGACCGTTGGATCTACTTTAATCAAATGGTTTAGAAAATATGTAACTTTTTAAAATTACACCAGGTATAACTTGAATCTATCTCATTATTATGATTATGTTTGTTTTTGAATGGAGGTTTTAATTATAGAATATAATTTAAAATCAATTAATATATATATATATATATAAAACGTGTAAAATTGTAAGACCTTTAAAGCTAATGTGGCACAATATGAAGAGGTTAACAAAAAGTTAAATGCTTTTGGTTTTATATATACTAGCCGCTAAGTCGCACGAGAAAAATTATTTACTCTTACAGGAGGGGTCCTCCCTCCTCTCACAAGAGGTGTGGGCCCCAGTGTAAGACTCATGGTAGGACCCACACTTTCTATAAGAGGAGGGAGGACGATGATAACATGGCTTTGCTAAACATTGGAATTCTTTTGGGAGTCTAGGATTTTACTCGACTTATTAGTGGGCACTAGAGCAATTCATGGGTAAATTGAGAACACCTTAAGGTTCAGAATGGGCCAAAAAAATTGAGAACACCTTATAGGAAACATGCCCAACCTTTTGGATGATTCAGAATGGGCCAAAAAAATTGAGAACACCTTGAGGTTCCTCCTAATAGCCAACGGTTTTTTCCCCCTATAAAGAAGTAATATGAGGAAGATCCAATCTCCTAATACAAATTCTATATATGTTAGCCTTGTACTTATATACTTAGATCTTGATCCTTTCTTAAGCAGCTAGTAAGTTGTGATTGTGGAGGTTAAGGAACTATTCATTGGTTTTCAAGTGCACATCTACTGCATGCCTCCAGGTTGGTGATGCTAGTGAAGTATTCCAATTGTGTTGATGGAGGGAGTCCATAGAGACTCCAAAAGGAGTCAACTTGGTGGATGCATGATAATTGGTTTTATACTTACACCATTCATCTATGGGTAGCTAGATGCCTAGATAGACCATTGCTTAGGTTGCTCTCCTAGATAGCACTTAAGGTAGGGCTTACACTCTTGTTCACAAACATATTGCCTGGTTTTTTCAGGCAGGCTACCCTTAACATCATCTTGAACTTTCTCACGACAACTGTCATGATGGCTATCTCTTGTCTTCGCCATACTGCCAGCATCTTCATGGATTGTTCGTCACGAAGTTATGTCGCCTAGTTCTTCAGGCAAGCTACTCACGACATGGGTGGGGTGGTTCCCATGGCATGGCCTTGAACTTTCTTAGGAAAACTGTTGTGATGGTTATCTCTTGGCGCCGCCACATCACTAGCATCATCATGGATAATCCTTCTTGAAATTATGTCACCTAGTTCTTCAAGCAAGCTACCCACGACATGGGTGGGGTGGTGTCAATGGCATCCCATTCCCCTTGAACTTTCTTAGGACAATTGTCGAGATGGCTATCTCCTGGCGTCACCATGTTGCTTAGTTATTTAGTTGTTTGTTTACAGTTAACCTGATTTTCCGACTATTCCAAATCAATTCAGTGTTACAGTAAGAGCATTAGTATTGGAAAAATGCTACTCTATTTTACCATTTCAAAACCTCACTTTATTATTATACCATCTAATTTTACAATACCTCCTACGTCCCAAAACTTTATTTTTATTAAAATATTATTTTTTAATCTTTCTTTACTATTACTTTATAACTGTTATTTTTTTTTTTCAGACTCATGTTTTCTACGCTTTCCAATAGTTTTTTTTTCCTCTCCTTCTCCCTTAACCTCTAGCAACACACAAGCCATCAACGACCACAGCCACGACACCTCAACCCATCAACAACTACAGCCACGGCACCTCAACCTATCAACAACCATCGGAGCAAACCCATCAACAACAATCGCCGATTTGAAACCCATCGGAGCAAACCCATTAAAAAAAAAACCCACTCCGTGACCCACGTTGACCAAAACGCAGAACCTAAACCTCGCCGACCAAGCACGACCCAGACCTCACCGACCAAGCACGACACATCAACCTACGGTCAAACACAGCAACCCACCCTCTCCGATTCAAACTTTTGTCAAACCCATCGAAGCCATCTCCAGCAACTCACACCCTCTCCGATTCAAACTTTTGTCAAATCCATCGGAGCCATCGGAGCCATCTCCAGCACACCCAGCCCGCCGATCCACGCCGATCCAAACCCACCGTCAACCGATCCCAACCCACCACCATGCCCAGATTAAACCACGAACCCACCACCACCACGAGCCGTCTCCAGCACACCCAACCCACCACCATGCCGATCCAAACCCACCATCTCCGATGCAAGCCTTGAATGAGAAAGAGAGATGTGAGATGAGAGAAAGAGAGACGGAGAGACGAAGTGGGAGACGGAGAGACAGAGTGGGAGTGAGAGGGAGGGAGGACTGAAGGAGAGATGGAATAAAAAATTACTTATTCGGTTTAGAATTGTGCTACAGTGCAATTCTAAAGGTAGAATTGCACTGTAGCAAGAATTGCAAAAAATTTGCAATTCTTGCCTTTAGCATTTTATGATGTAGCAGTTTTTAAGGGTTGAAATGCTAAAAACACCTTAGATATAGCATTAGCATTCTCCAATGCTAATGCTAATAAATTAGTCTGGAATTTGTTATATTTCTTGCAATTACTTTGCTTCAGGATGATTTACTCTGGATTAGTTTGCTTCAAGATAGTTGACTTTTAGATGATGCACTTAGAATCAATTCACTTTGATTAGGCTTACTACTTTAGGATCAACAATTGAACTTAGTCATTTAACGACTTACACATAATTTTCTCATTCTCATTATTAACTCAAGCATTTATTAAAAAGTCTTATTAAACTTGGCATTTTCAAATCTCAGCCTCTAGTTTTTGAAGTAAGATATTTACTTGGAGCTAACTAGTACTAGCATCTTAAGATTCAGCTTGAACAACACTTGAAAGCAATATTGAGGAACCAAGCTTAACATAAAAATTTGTTTCTACCCCAACAAACAAAAACGAGTAAGAGCATTCACATCAGTCTATTTAAAAAGAGCATTTATAATGGTGGAGTTATATTGCCAAATTGCTATTTTTAGCACCAACAAAAACAAAAACTAAGCTACATCAGTGGTGCTATTGTTAAAAAATTTAACAAACTTGCTATAGTAAACTGTCATCTTTGGTAGTCTACCGTAGCAATAAAGTTATAATTTTTTTTTAATTCTTGTATCTCTCTTGTCTCATTAAAAAAAAAAAAAAAAATTATCTATCTCTCTCTCTCTCTCTTTCTCTTATTTTTTTCGTTCTCTTTTTTTTTTTCTCTTCAATGCCTCCTTTCTTTGTTTGGGTTTGTGGTGGTGGGTGGATTGGTGTGGGTTTGTCGTGGTGGGTCAGTATTGGTGTGGATAGGTTTGTGGTGGGGGGTTGGGTTGTGGCCGAAATTGGGTTGCTAGTTGTGGATGTGGATGGTGGTGGCTGGAATTGGTGGTCAGTGGTGGTATGGTTGTATTGGTGGTGGTGGTGGTGGTAATGGATTTTGGCTATGGCAGTGGATTTCATTGATTTTGGCTATGAGATGGTGGGTTGTGGCTGGTGGTGGCAGTGGCTGGTGGTGGTGGGTTGTGGTTTTTATTTTTCCGTGAGCTGTGGTTGCCATAGTGGTGGTTGTGGTTGTGGCTGGTGAAGTGGTGATGGAGGTGGTTGTGGTTGGTTTCTAAAGTTTTTGTGGTGGATGTTAAAAAAAAAAAAAAAAAAAAATTAATGGGTTATGTAAGGACTAGAATTGTGGCCCAAGCCCACTTAGAACAGTATGACCCAGTACAACAAGCCCAAAACAATAGATTTGTAAGAGAATGAGTTTTATGAGCCAATTACAATGCAAAGCAAGTATAGACTTAAGAATAACTGGGCTATCGATATTAACATAAGAGTGAGAGACACAAATTTAGTGTAAAATTTTCCTCAAGCAAGTCCAAGGAGGATTTGTTCATTAAGTATCAACGTGGTTCCTTTTACAATGAGATTCTATATTCTCTGTCTTTCTCTCTCTTTGTATCAAATGTCCTCCCTATTTCTGTGGGGATCTTTTCCTTATATAGTTCCTTCCGTTGCATCTCAGCCTTCCACTTGTACGATTCAGGAAAACCATTTGGATACTTGTCCCATTAGGCCCCTTCTGGAGGTGGTAGAGAGGGCTGTAAGCTGTGAAGTCAATGTTTAGGTGTCTTTTCCTCATTAATGCGGCTAGTTCAATTGGTGTAGTGCATTAAATGTAAAGGCGGCAATCACCTTCCCAGATATTTTCTCCTTCTGTTGTTTACACGACTTTGTTGTCTTCCTTGAAGTTTTACTTTCCGGTGTGGGCAGTTACTTAAAGTATTCTCGAGGTGTCTATGCTCCTCGGATTCTTGGTCGGTAGACTGGTTCATCCTTTCTCCTCAGACCTTTTATCCAAGTGTCGGATTTTGGTTCACGCATGTGTGGCTCTTTATTCATCCTCAAATAGGGCTCATGGCCTAAAAATGTGCTCGGATCATTTACTCTCACAAGTTATTTATATTATTTTAATCAAAGTGGTAAAAAAAAAATAAAACCATTAATGTTGAATTGAATGTGTTATAAAGTGGTGTGTTAAAATAAATAAAGTGAGTTTTTGAGCTGCTAAAAGTTAAAAATTTTAGCTCCACCATTGTGAATACTCTAAGCCCCACAATTTACCCAACCAACCTAAAAAAAACATCTATATCAACTCGTGCAAAATTGTGCAAAATAGGATTTTAGCTACAGTAATTGTGTAAATATACATGGCTACTATTCATATGCAATTATGTTTTTAAATATTTTCTTTGCTTGTAAAGAGAGAGACAATTTAAGAGAGTAATTAAAAATTGATAAAAGAAATAATATTTTAATAAAAGAAATAATATTTTCTACAATGTATGTGTATTTAAAAGGTAGTTATGTAAAATTGAAAAAAAAGAGAGATTATTATGATAAAATATATATGAATATTTGCACAAGTTCATGTGAAACGTGATCACTTTATCAAATTTAATGGAGTAAAATGACATTAAATAAGGTTATAAAGGGTAAAATGTATATTTGCCTTAAAAGAAAGAGTAACGAGATTCACACACTCCTGATCTTGAAATCATTTTTAGTTAAAATTGTAAAATCGTGTTATAAAAACCCGATTTTAAAATAGAGGCGGCTCCACATTGAAGCTAGGGTGGTCACAGGACTATCCTGCCCTGGAAAAAAATAATTATTATATATCAATTTTAAAAATATTATGATTTTTTTACCCTTAAAATTATTTGTGACCAGCCTAAATTTTTTTAGGCCCAACATAATAAAATTTTGGACAAATTTTTGCAACAAATTTGATTGTAAGCTAAGCCTACAACTCCACTTAATATAGTATTATTTGATGTAAAATTTCAGAAATTTGCCATTGGATTTCATTTTTTTCTTATATATTTTATATTTGAAAATTTTCAATAAGATCAAAGATTAATAGCTATGTTATTAATCAATTTTTTAATTTTAAATTTTTGTAGTGTAAAATTATACATAAAAAATAAGTTTAAAAATTGAATAATAAATAACATTTGATTAACATGATTTTTTTTAAATATATAAAACATACAATTCAACAGTTAGATTTTCAAAATACATAGTTGTGGTAGCTTGGCCCATTGGAATGAAGGTTTTGGGCTAAGTTCCCCAATTTACTTGTATTATAGGTTAGGAATATCCCATAATGGGAGGCTCTAAAGATGACGGTGCAGGTTTCTATACGAGACAAACGAAAGTCTTTCTCTCTGTTTGACTTCCTTTCTCGTATTCCTATCCTTTCTGAGAATATCAAAGTGTAATTGAACCCTCTCTATGAAATCAAGACTGAACTTTCTTCTCCCCAGGATGTATATCTCCTTTCTCTCCCCAATCTTTCCCAATTTTTTCCAACCCCTTACCCATCGGTCCTTATTTATAGACTTCTTTAGTGAGATCTTCATGATGAGAGAGTTGTTCCCCATGTTGGTGGGACCTTTCTGAGCTATATTCCTAACCAGATGGGACCCACTAGTCGTGACTGATGTGACCCTCTTAGAACTTGCACCAAGCGCCAATTTATGCTCGGCAGGTGGACTCCCCTAAGGCATTATCTCCCGATCTTGGTGTAATGGAAAATATTCGGTCAGGTCGTGAGCTCAGGTCGGACCCATCTAAGGAATGGGTTAGGTGCCTAGTTAGTAGTTAGGGCGGGCTGGGCCAATATAGGAAACATGATATGAGCTCGGTACAAGCCGATATCTGTGACCTGTACAATAGTTATATTAATTTGTTTAATGAAAGTTGTAACCTATGACTACAACTAAGTTTATAGTCAAACTTTGTCCTTAAACCTTGGTCACCTTAATAATATATTAGGCCTTTACAAACAAAAAGAAAAATCCCAAGAATTTTTTTTTATTGAACTAAAATTTTGAAAGCGATGTAGCATACAACACTGATAATGAGACAATTAAGCAACAATTTCAAAATAAAAAATAAAAAAAGAAATTATAAAACTTTATATATTTGCATGCATTCTTTTCTGTCTATATATGAAAAAAAAAATTATTATATTTTGTATAATTTAAGTTTCATAATGACTACTCAAGAAAAAATTCCTAGAGTTATCATTGTTTTAAAAGACCGAATGTATGAGCGTGCAATATAAAATGAGAAGTGCTACGTTTAGTAAACTTTTACAACATATCATAAATGTTAAGTTATTATTGTTTTTAATTTATATTTATTATTAAAATTATTTTTTCACCCACTAATAATAATTAATAATAATTTATAATTTAAAATTTGTTTTAAAAATATCATGAAAAAAAAAAAAAAATTGTCAGCTTAGCGTAAAAGAGGCGCCACAATTTTCTAAGATTGGATTCGTTGGAAGAGGTTAGAGGGGCCAAGGCGCACGGCGCAAGGCGCTAATAAGCTCAGATCAGATCAGATCAGATCAAATCAATCGTCATATTCGGCTGCATATTCTCTTACGAGGTCTTTTTCTTTTTTTTCTTTTTATATTTCCTTTCCTTTTATTTTTTTTCATTTACTCTATTTGTAATTTCTAACTTCTATTCTTCTCTCTTAAAAAAAAGTTTCTGACTTCCAGTACAACCACCGCACTTTATTATTACATGGTTATTGGCTCTGGCCACGACAATTACGCTTCGTTTGTCTTGAACTACTATAAAATATCCTCACCACCCTTCCAAATCGCCAGCAGTTTTCATATATGTACGCACACAGAAACTTTATCTCTCTCTTTGAGCTCTTTTTTTCTTTGTGGTTTAGATTGAAGCATTTTTGGAATTTGTGAACAATGGCTGCTCCCACTCTCAGCGCTGCTGATGCCGAGAAACTCAATAGCCTCAAATCTTCTGTAGCAGGCCTTCCCCAAATCAGGTACTTCTTCCTCTTTTTTTTTTTTTTTTTTTTTTTTTTTCACTCTAAATTCAAATTATCTGTTTGGTTCCGATTTCGATGTATCCGATCGAATTTCGCAATTTCTCACTGTTTTTCGGATCTTCCGTATAAATTCAGCATTAGATTTTAGATCTGAATTTTGATCCTTGTTGATTATATTTCTGTTTGTGTTTTTTTTGCAGTGAGAATGAGAAAAACGGTTTCATCAACCTCGTCGCTCGCTTTCTCAGGTATAATGTGTGTATATATTTATGTATGCATGTATGTATGTATGAGTTGATTATGCGATTCTTATTCTTGTTAATGGAAGATTTGATACCTGTAATTTCTGTTCTTTATATATATTTGAAGAAACTATTACTGTGAAAAATGGATACTTATGATGGTTTGTTTGGTTGTGATATTGTTAATTATAATTATGAAAAAGTGGCGAAGCGCAACACGTGGACTGGAGTAAGATCCAGACACCAACTGATGAAGTAGTGGTTCCTTATGATTCCTTGAAACCCGCTTCTCATGGTAACTCAACCAATCTTTTGTTTTATTTTCATTATTTGAATAACTTTATATGAGTATATATATACTGCTTAGCTTACTCGTCAACTCGTTCCGATGGGTGGGGTCAGTTGTTGTATGTTTTACTAGGTAGAGGCGAGTCCAAAAGACTATTCTTTATAAATTTTTCCTAAGTTATTAAAAAAGAAAAGAAAAGAAATTTAATTACTTGATTTTTGTGAATTTCCACTGATCTGATTTGAAGCTTATTAAATTATATATATATATATGTAAATGGATGCAGATCCAGCGGAGACTAAGAAGCTTTTGGACAAACTTGTTGTGCTAAAGCTTAATGGAGGTCTTGGAACAACAATGGGTTGTACTGGTCCCAAGTCTGTGTTTTTAGTCCAACTTTTGAGATGTTTCTTTCTGTTGTCTTGTTGCTTATGTATTTGTATACCCTTCAAAAAGTCCATTAAATTTTTTATTATCTAAGTGTTTTCATTTTTTTTTCAAATGAACTTCTGTCAAATCCTATTAAATTAGTAGTATGACAGAAGTGTGGAGCTCAATTTTGAAATTATTTTTCATCTGCTAATAAATTTATTTCATAATGGGATATAAGAGATATAATTCAATATATTATTAAACAAAATTTCATTTTATGCATGCAGGTCTGTCATTGAAGTTCGAAATGGGCTGACATTTCTTGACTTGATTGTTATCCAGATTGAGGTTATCATTTGTCTTTTCTGCTTTGTAAAAGGTTTTGTTGTCTTGGCTTGCAACTAACAGTTTCAATTGTTTATAGAATCTCAACAAACAATATGGGTGCAATGTTCCCCTGCTTCTAATGAATTCATTCAACACTCATGATGATACACAGAAGGTAAATCTTGTCTGCTTTGACTCACATATGCAGTAGTCTCTTCTTCAATATATTTTCCTATTGAACTAATAAGTTTGTTTTCTTGTTCAGATAGTGGAAAAATACTCTGGCGCAAATGTAGAAATTCATACTTTTAATCAGGTCTGCAATACTAGTTCTGAATTTTCTGCTTTATTAAGTACCTTCTGACAGTTGAAAATTCTAAAAAATGAATTTATAATTTATCCTGAATCTTTGGATTTACACAGAGCCAGTATCCTCGTGTGGTTGTTGAAGACTTCAGTCCATTGCCAAGCAAAGGAGTGACTGGCAAGGATGGATGGTATAATTAATTAATTTTATTATATGGCTTTCGCATTATAATCATATAACTTTGAAGTCACTAGTTCAGTAATTGCTTTGGTAAGATATTGATGTACAATTTGATCTATTTTTGTGCCCCTACTTTATGGACCTCTGTTTATGGGAAGCCAGGTGATGGTTTTAGCTTAAGACATCACCTCTTTTAGCTGCTAAATCAATGTTAGAAAATTATGACAAATGATTTTTACTATGGGCTACTATTTGGGAATTTATCCATAACTTAATATGATAATAAATTTGCAAATTATCCAGCAATATGAGAATGATTCTTAGTAAAAATGGAAAGAAGTTGGGAAGTTGGTTGTAGGCATCATCCCATGGGCAATTAATGTGGCATATGAATGAGTCAATAAACTTCTAGTTTTTTCCGTTCCAATTTCATCTGAGCCCCAATTATGTTGGAAATATTTATCATTATTTTTTTGTTAACTTTCCCAAGAAGTAAGAATTACCGTACTATTTTTTCCTATTCCAATTTCTTTTGAGCCCTAATTATGTGAAAATTTTATCCTTGTTTCTTTGTAAACTCTTACTACTATACTGTTATGTGAAATAATGATTGATTTTTAAATAAAAATTTAATGATTTTCCCCCATTATGAACTGGAAATATTTTTCGCTGCTTATAATATGGTTCTAAACCACCATACTTGGTGTTTCTAACGGAGACATCTAGGGTTTAAATCTCTCCTCCCCTTTGTAACTATTGAAAAAAATGGTTCTAAATACCATCGTTTCTGCAATCTATCACATGAAAATTTAAAGTCTATTCTCGTGAATAGTTGAACCTTATTTTTTTCTAATTGTGTAACTCTTAACCTTTCCACGGCAACCATTTCTGCACTCCACCTAAAGCAAATTTTGAAGCTATACTCACTTGGTGTCTGATCTAGAGTATTTTTGATTAGTATAACATCTTCTTTTCAAAATTGTTGACTACAATAGGGTAAAAGTTTGTCTTATATTTTGTCGGTCAAGTTATCTCCACTTGAATAGCATCGACATTTATAAATCTGTTGAAGTTTTAAATTATTTCAGTATCTTCATTGTTGTTGAAACATATTCCCCTGATTATAGGCTTCAATTTCTACTACTTTGATTAGAGATTTGGAAAAAAAAAAAAAAAAAAAACCATGTCAATAGTACTAAAAGTTATTTTTTCTTATTAGTGGCTTATTTATTTTAATTTTTCCTTTCCACTTATGAGTAGTGTATGCACATGAAGGTATCCACCTGGGCACGGTGATGTGTTTCCATCCTTGAGGAACAGTGGCAAACTTGATTTGCTGTTATCACAGGTTGGTGCTATGGTGGATTTTACGATCTGAATGCTTACTTATATACCTGTACATGCATAAGCTATATCCTTTACTGTTTTCCTGTCTTTTGTCTGATTCAGGGTAAGGAGTATGTGTTTATTGCCAACTCGGATAACTTGGGTGCTGTTGTTGACTTGAGTATCCTCTTACTGGCTCTTGGTGATCCTTGTGGTTTCTAGCTTTGTTTCTGATAATAGTGCATATCTTTTGCCATTATCCTTAACTGGATTTCTTAGAAATTTTAAATCATTTGGTTCACAACAAGAATGAATACTGTATGGAAGTGACACCCAAAACCTTGGCTGATGTGAAAGGTGGTACTCTCATTTCTTATGAAGGAAGGGTTCAGGTATATATAACTTGCATTTTTGGTGTTTTTTTCTTCACAATCTTCTGATTTGTTTTGTTTATAGCGTGATAGAGGTTTTGAGGTTGATTTTATTTAGATGCTCAATTGCGCATTACTTGGGATAAATTAGTGTTATGTAGCTTATAATCTTGCAACCAAGAATTTCAAGTCAAGAACATTAAAAAAAAAAAAAAAAGATTTTCTTATTGCATAAAACTTTTGGGAACTTTATTTGAGTGTGAAATTAATTTTGGTTAAGAATGCCAAATTTTCTTTGATTTTTATTATATAATAGATATTATTTTAAATATTAACTATGGTTTCTAATTGATATTAACTATAAAGAAATCTTGGATTCGAAATAAGGAAATTCGCTTAAGGTGGTGGTCCCTCTTGATGAAAAGATGAGGGAGAGTCGCTTGAGATGGTTGGGTCATGTTCAAATGAGAGCAATTAATGCACCAGTGAGAAAAAATGAGTTGATTTAAGTTGAGGAAATGAAAAAAAAAAAAAAAATGCAAGGGAAGACTAAAAATAAAATTAATAGTAGTAAAAAATGATATGTCAATTAAGGAAATAGCAGAGAGTATGACTAGGATGGTGGAAAACAGTTCATATGGCCAATCCCTGATTAGGCTGTTAAGGATTCAAAGCTGGCCCAAAGTTTTGGGATTAGGGCTTGGTGTTTTTTGTTGTTGTAGTACAGTCAAATTCTATCAATTGCTTTTCCGAAATTTCTCATTTTGGTCAGTTTTTGAAAAAGAATATAACATATAGCAGATGGTCACCGTACAAGAAACATAATATTTTATGATCAGGCTGATGATGGCAAGTTTTTATGGATAGCCGAGAGGAAATATAGCAGATAGTCACCCGTACAAGAAACATAATATTTTAAGATCAGGCTGATGATGGCAAGTTTTTATACCTAGCTGAGAGGAAAATGCTACACGTTTTTTTATTTTATTTTATTTATTGGTAAGTTGCACATCCACCTGGTGGGTCTTGAACCCATAACCTTTGGTGCCAGTTGAGCTGGAGCTCATTGGCAAAATGCTACACATATTTCCTCCTAGGTTTTACCTTTTTATTTGGCCCAAGTACTCTCTTGTCAATGATGTTTAGCTTGAGATTGCTTTCAAAGCCTGCCCCTCGTAGCTTATAGATTCAACAAAGAATCTAAAGGAATTTAGATTGCGGTTTTAGTTTGTAGGCAATGTGAATTTGCTTCAAGATGAGTCCAGTACATATGAGCATTATATGCAACTGTAATACATTAAAGATGATTTTTTTTTTTTTTTTTTTTTTTTTTTTTGAATTGATGGGTTTTAGTAACATATTTATTTTTAATTACATGATGCAGCTATTGGAAATTGCACAGGTTCCTGATGAACATGTAAGTTCTTGTTCTATTCCACTCTTTTCTCCTCTTTCAATCTCCTTTGTCATTTTAATTTCCCTGCAAGTGAGAAATGCTTTCATTGTCCAGAATCTCATTGTACTTGAAGGCTAGAGGCGATATAGCCAAGCCGACACACACTACACCCGGCTACATGATTGTACATTTGAAATACTAATTGACTGTTCAATTGATCCTAAGAGATTGTTATATGTAGTATACGGATATAATCTAATTGGCATAATAAATTAATTAGTAAGGCATCAACTAGCTAATGTTTATTGATTTTATGTTTGGCATACCTAAACACCAAAAGAACTAATTTCCATGATGTAAGTAGGGATGTGAAACAACAGAAGAGGGGGTGGTGTGCTAAAAAATAATTGGCACAACTGCTTATAACTATTTATAGCTACTAATTACATGATCCTTCCCAAAACTAGGGATGGAGGGTGAGGATATAGGTTCAATCCTTACAAGTACGGTAGTCATACCATGGAGAAATGAATTATGAAAGAAAAATTAAAGTATCAATTTGACGAGGGAGGTGACATTATGAAAGTAAGTTTTGAGTTATTATTTGTCTGTATCTCCACCAGTCAATCAGAAATTTTAGGTCAGATTATCCAAACAAATAGACAAATTTCTTATTAATTATGTTGAGATATTGCCCTAGATTTGCAACAATAAGTTAGTTTATAGGTACTGAGCTGCAAGTGTTGCAAAAGAAATAAAAATAATACGAAGTATGTTTCAGAAATAAAGGAATGGTGTAGTGTATGGGGGACACCTACTCCTCTTCTTAGTCCTTTCTTTCTGTTCTGAAAATTGCTAGTTAAACTGTCATAATAGTTTGTAAAGCATAGACTTATGCTCTCTTCAATCAACATCTGCACTGGGATTGTAACAAAGACCATAATGTTTCTGAACTTGCCTTTTTAAAGATGCCTCGTGCTGGCAGATCACTTTAGATGACACTGAGATTGTCATACCAGAGAATATGTGGTGGTCACCATGCTCCTGCCTCCCTATGAGGTGCTCTGCAGTGACTTGTATTAGCTTTATACAGGCAGTGTGCTTTTGACACAATGAGGTCATCTTAATGTAAATTTTATTTAGAGAATGTCTTTGGTGTGTGTTGATGTGATGTGCTTTCTTTGAAACAGGTCAATGAATTCAAGTCAATAGAGAAGTTCAAAATCTTCAATACGAATAATTTGTAAGTCATGTTGGCCTAAGTGAAATTTACATAAATTGATTGAATACTAACAAGATTTCACACAGGTGGGCTAACTTGAAGGCAATTAAGAGGCTTGTAGAGGCTGATGCATTAAAGATGGAGATTATACCAAACCCAAAGGTGTATTCTATTTTTCTAACAGTGATGCTTTTATTTTGTGCTCTTCATTTCTGATGCTTAGACGGGGAATTAATTGGGAGAAGTTAATCTTGTTTGTAGGAAGTGGAGGGAATCAAAGTTCTTCAGCTGGAAACTGCTGCTGGTGCAGCCATTAGGGTATTTGTTATGCATAAATTATTCTTAACATATTTTTTTTGCTAATCATTATTCTTAACATGTTTGTTGAAGTCAAAAATTGATCTTGTAATTCTTACTGTCTCATGTCAACCAGTTCTTCGATAATGCTATTGGTAACAATGTACCTCGATCTCGATTTCTTCCTGTGAAGGCAACTTCGGATTTGCTTCTTGTCCAGGTTACCATCTCTTCTCTGACATTAGGCGTAGGAACTTAGGTGGTAATTTGATGCTTGTCTAAAATCTCTCTCTCTCTCTCTTCTTTGGCGCAGTCTGATCTCTATACATTAGAAGATGGCTTTGTTATCCGGAATAAAGCGAGGAAAAATCCTGCAAATCCTTCTATTGAATTGGGGCCTGAATTTAAGAAGGTGAAGATTATCTTTGTGAGTTGGTGTTGTTAGATGCGGGAAGACTCTTGACATTGATAGTGAATTTTTAATTTCCTTACAGGTTGGCAACTTCTTGAATCGATTCAAGTCTATCCCTAGTATTGTTGAGCTTGATAGCCTTAAGGTGACTGGTGATGTATGGTTTGGTGCTAATATTACTCTCAAGGTATTATATGAACCCTTGTTGCTCTTTAGTGTCTCATTTCTTCAATATTATATCAATGACGTCTGGATGGATTGTTACTTCTTAACATTGGAATTTTTAATATTTTTTGAAATCAGTCTGATTCATATGCAGTTCTACCTTCCTTATAAATTGATTGCTAAAAATGTTTCTTCCTAGTCTTTTTTCTCTTTCCAAGCTGCTTTAGCTCCAAATCTCTCATAGACGTTCCAACTTATGAATTTCTATCAAAGGTATATGTAATTAAAAATTTTCATGACTGTTATTGTTTGCAAAAACTATTTCTTACGAACTTGCATTTGCTAGGGTAGAAAAGTGAGGATAGAAACGGATGGAGAGAAAATGGAAGATGGATTGATATTTTCTATTGTTTTTTTATCTGAGTTCACCATTTTTAATCTTCCCAAGATGGGAGGAAAATAGAAGAGAAAATGTTATAGGTGATTCTACAATCTTATCCTCTATAGTTTATTAAAATCAATTCAATACATGAGTATAACAGGAATTTCTCCACTTTTCTATCCCTCCTATCAAAAGCTTATAATGAAAACTGTAAATCTTTTCTTTCCTTTATTCCCCCTTCCTCACTTCCTCTCACTTTTCTTGCCTCCCTACCAAACAAATAATTATTGTCATTTCCATGCTTGATAAAGTAGGCAGTCCTCTATCAGCATTGTTGCTTTAAAATCAAGTTTCTAGCAGTCTGTCAATCTGATGGGTCAGTAGAAATTCAACTTGACATAAATCATTCTATTTAAAATCTTGTTAAAAATGTTTTGGTTGAAGTTTATGCAAATTCCAAGGTTATATAATTGTTGATTAAGGGGGAAATTTATTTGCTGAAGTAATTTTGTGATTATCCCAGCATTCATATGTTTGCCTGGTTGTGTGGTGAGGTGGGGATAGGGGGTTTATCTGATGCAGTTTGAGTGATGACATGAAACCTGATGGACAGACAACACCATTTAATACATTTTTTTTACTAGTACTATACTATCAAGATAGATATTTCCAGAAAAGATGGATGATGGGTCCTGATTCTATTAAGATAATGCTGATGAAGGCCTCATGACAATGACAATGACGATGACAATGATGGTAGCTCCATTATTTTGCTTGGTGCAAAACTATCACCTATGCGAACCAAAGTTTTGCAATCCCTCCTAGCTTATTGTACTAGCAAACTATATCTAACATGGTCTTCAAATGGGGTAGTCAACCGTGTTAGGAACAGAACAAATAGGTATATAGAAGTGTGTATATTCCTGTACATCTCTAAATATGTTATACACTTCTCTACAAATATCATGTGGTCTACAAATCTCCAATCTTGTCTTCCCTCTCTCTTTTCTTCTTCTTCTCTCTCTCTCTCTCTCTCTCTCTGTTTGGGGGGGGGGGGGGGGGGGGGGGATGGGGGGCTGCTATAAATAATACCACAATCAGTTTCCACAGGTTTCTTTTAATGAACAATTAGGCGTAAATAATTATTAAATTTCCATTGTAATTTTACTCTTACTTACCTTTAGATTAGATTCTTTCTTGGTAACTTACTCTTTGGTAATATTGGTCTTATTTTTGAAGGGGAAGGTGACTATTGTTGCAAAACCTGGGGCTAAGTTAGAAATACCTGATGGAGCTGTACTTGAAAACAAGGTAAAAAGCTAGAATTTGGACCTTCTGTACATTGCCATGATGTTTTAGTGTTATTTGGCTTGAGAAGTGTATATATAATTTTGTTATCCAGGAAATCAATGGCCCTGAAGATATCTGATCAAGTTGCTTTGAAAAGTTTTGGAGAGCTTGCTCTTCACGAAGATCTTTCTTTGGTGTGCAGTGCTGTGTATTTTGAAATAAAGGCACAGTTTTTGTTGCAGTGTGTTTAAATTGGAGTATCTTCAATAGCTTATCTAAATTTTTGGATTGTTTGGACAGGGAACAGTGTTTGGACAGGGAACAGTGATATTTAGCTTTTATCTACCTACTTTTTCAAATACATTTTTCAATAGATTCTTTATCATTTTTTTCCATTTCATTTAAATATTATTTATTCATTTATTCTTTATTCATTATATATTCATTTTTTAACTACACATCTTCTAATATTTTTTTATTTAATAGTCGATTATTATGGGTCCGTTTAAATACAACTTATTTTGCTAAAAACTGAAAACTGAAAACATTGTAGCAAAATAATTTTTAAATGTGTGAATAGTGTTGTGGGGTTCATTTTTATTTTTTTATTTTTTCTGAATAAAGTGATTGTGGGTCTCGTGAATAATGCACTGTCTCCTAAAAACTAAAACGCGTGCATCCAAAAAAAAAAAAAAAAAGGCAAAATGTCATACGCAGAAAAATAATTCTTATCCAAACTCACGTTTTAATTGAAAAAAAACATTTGAAGTGTGAACAGTAAACGTTATAGTTTTCTCTACTTGTAGAGAAGTACTGTAGCAATTCTAATCTAAAAAATGGAGATGAAGAAGCTGTTGGAGCAAGGTGGTCGATACTGTACCGGTACCGGCCGTACCGGCCTGTACGTACCGTACCGGCTCCATACCGGTATCGAAACATCAACGTTTCGTACCGGTTTAAATACCGGCCGTACCGGCCAATTTCGGGCAATACCGGCCGGTACCGGGTGTACCGGCCAGTACAGAAAAAAGGTTTTTTTTTTTTTTTTTTTTTTTTTTTTTTTAGTTTTGTAATTTTTGAATTTTTGTTAAGGCAGAATGGTAACTTATTTGCATTAACTTATTAGTATTATTTGTTTTCTTCGTATGCAATAGTAACTTTTAAGCTTTCTATTTTTTATATTGTGTTTTTTTTTTCTTTTAATTGATACTAAAGTCTAAAATCATGAATAATTACTTCTGAATTGAGAAAATATTTTATGATAAATTTTTATATTTATTATAATATATACACACACACACACATACATATATATATATATATATATATATATTTATTTATTTATTTATTTATAAATATAAAAAATAGCGGTAAACCCGAAACGGTACACCGGTATTGACCGGTATCCGAAATATATCGTACCGCTGGACAAACCGGTACAGCCTCCGGTACGGTATTGACTCCCTTGTGTTGGAGTGGATTTTTGGAGTGTTTTTTTTCCTCTAAAATTGGCTTTAAAGAAGCCATTAAAAATGCTCTTATGAAAGGCATTTAATCTTTTTACCAGTTTCCTTTTTGTTTCATGAATGAATTTTATCGGAAAGCATAGAAGTAAAGCTAAAATGAGCTTTTATGATGAGCAAATTTTTTCATTGTGCAAGTCCAGTTTACGGCTGCACCATTTAAGTTTTTTCTACTCATTAGATCGATACCACATGCGTCGTATATAAGGAAATGTTTCAAACTAGCACCAATAATAAAGACGAGTATCACAAAAATTACATTTTTTTATAATGTAGATTATTAAGAGATTTAATGGTTAAAAAAAACACTTATCTTTTTCATTATTAAATATTTATTGCTTTCCACCTAAGCTTACGTAATTAATAGCATTTTTTTTTATAAACCTATTCATTACATATATAACTATCTTAATGTTGAAAGAGAGGCACGAGAAAAGCTCCTACCCATTTTGAACTCCATGCTCCAAAACTAAAGTGACGCCATTTGAGAGAAAAATATTCCATTAATGTAGTTGATTTGTGAGGGTGTAAGGACTTTGGGAATTAGGGTTTGAGTTTACAGATCTAGGGTTTGGGTCTTTGTGAAGAAAGGAATAGTTTTGGAGTCTTTGTATGGGGTATTTAATTTGTTTTGGGGAAATTGTGCGGTGGATTGGGTTTGGATTGCTATTGGGAAACACCAACACACACAAAAAGGAAGAGCATAAAGGGAGAAGGGATAACAACTGGGAGGGAGAGAAAAACACACCCCCACTTTCTTTTGCGAGACCAATAGAGGGGCTTTGAGCTTGCTTCTTCAAGTTTTGAGCTTCTAATATTCTCGGAGATCAGGGGAGTCTGAGAGAGAGAGAGAAATTTATGCCAAAAATCTCTCTCAACGTGGATGATGAATTGGAGATCCTATGGAGCAATTTGAAAATTTCAGATGAAGAGAGAGATGCTGCATTTTACACAAACAAAAAAAAAACTAAGATTTTACTGATGTTGGCACTAATCTGATGTTCGGAAAGAGGAAGACAGCAAATATTATTTCTAGCTAGGAGCCCTTGATATTTTAATAAGAGGTTAATTTTGATTAAGTAGCTTGAGCCTTGAGGATGTCAGACCTATTTACGTTCAATTTAATCGAGTGGCATAATGGTTTCGACTTATCAATCTCCCAATTAGGAGCATGACAAAAGAAGTTGGTACGGATATCAGGCAATCAGTAGGTTATCTAATAGATGTGGATGTACTGAGTTGTGGCATTGCATGGGGCAAGTTTCTTGGATCACGAGTCAATCTTGATATTTTTTAAGAAGATTTAGTTCTTAGTATTTATTTTTTTAAAAATGTTTGCATCCTTGTAGTGGTCATACTTATTTTTAAATATGAGTTGTGTAAGGTGTCTATTAACACCCACCTTTATGTCAGTATTTTTATTAGCCTTATAGGCTGTAGGGTTAACTTTATACTGTCTCTTTCTTTTTCTCTCATTTATTCAATTTTTTTATCAAGTGAGACCTACATTATTTTAACTTTAACAGGCACTGTGCGGTACTTGTTAACATTTGCCTTCAAAATATATATTGAAGTGAATGAAATCTATTTGACCAACCTTTTTATTTCCATTTTCAGTATCAACTCAGAAGTTAAAACTAGAAATTATTGATGTTAATTTGTTTAGATGGAAATGTACTCTTGAGTCTTGATTAATGTAAACATATATAACTTTTGCTAATCATCCCGGGCCTCTTTGGTTGGGGTTGATTATTAGAGGGTTGGAAAATTTGAGAGAAAAAAGTGGGGAGAAAAGGGTGGGTTTAGGTGTTTTCTCTACAGGTCTACTAAAAATCAATCTCACTAAATTGGGAAGAAAATAAGAGTGATTTTGCTTGAGACTTCTCATTTACTTTTTTTTTTTATTTTTTTACCCTCATCTGTATGGTTATTTCTCTTTGAAATTTTTTTTTTGGTCCTTTTTTTTTTGTCTTATTCTTTCATTCCTATTACTAGCGCTATTGACGTTGTTTCTGCTACTTTCTTTTTATTTCTCTCTTTTTTTTACTGGCTTGTTTAGAGTCAAGTTTGTGCTCTTTTTTTTTCATTGTTTTATAAAAAATATAAGAACAAGGAAAAATAAAATAATAAATGTGTAGTGTGTTAATTTTATTAGATGTAATTTATTAATTTTAATTAATAATAAGTCATATTTTCTTATTTAATGTAATAAGGACATAAGAGTAAGTTTATACATATAACATTTTCTATTCTCGCATTTTTATTCTCAATTAAAATAAATGAGTTTTCAGTTTCAAAAAAAAATAAAAATAAATGAGTTTTCCATTTCTCCCCTTTTCCATCCTCTCAACTATGCACCACAAGAGAAAACTAAAATCTCTTTTATCATCATACTTTTTTCATCCCCAACCAAATAGAAATATATAGGAAACAATTAGTGCATACAAGTTATTACACACAAAATTATGTGTAATAGTTTTTTAAATTGAAATTGTAACTTGAAATCATGATTTTAATTTAAAATTCTGAAATCATGATTTTAATTTAAAATTCTTTTTACACAACTCTGTGTGTAATAGGAAGTGTGCAATAGACATTGCCCCCTAATATATATATATATATATATAAAGGTTAAGTTCTCTCCAAACATAAGATAAAATCACAACTCTCCCCTTTATAAGCCACCTTGTAAGGAGAGCTAAATGGGGGTAATTAAACCCAAAAGCCACATGAAGGGAACTTGCTTTACAAACTATCAAGGAGATAAGGAGCAAATAAACAGTGCGAACTTTTCGCTCTGTAAATGTATCAATAATGTCTTTTCTATAGTTATCTGAATATTATTTTCAAACTAATGCACTGAAAGAAGCAGCAAATAGAAAGAACCATATGGTCTGTAAATATAACACCAACAGTTGAACCTCCACATTTGTTCAATCCAAACCAGAGCAATTCAAAGAAGTCTTAATCCTTTGGACGGTGGAGCTGATAAGAGTATTGACTGTGGCCACAGATTCCACGTTCAGTTGCTTCAAAGATGAGGGGCTAGACACCAATATCTGGAAAGCCACTGTAAGCAGTGAACCACATGTCCTCACAGCATTTGCACTTGTAGAAGCATCAATAGTGCCAGTTTCAGGACGACCATCACCAGAGATTATGAACCCTGATGGAAGTATTGGTACTTCTGAAGAGTCCTCGCCATTCATAGCTATGTTGATGGCTGGTATGTCCATGGGGGCATAGACTACTAAGGATCCCGTTGTATCTGTGCAGGTTTCTTGAAGCATCAGCATATTGTTCTCTGTAGGGATGTAAGGCTGCTTCACAAACACCATTAAGATGAAAACGAAACTCATTAGAAGAATCAATGCATGTGCGGAATGTAAATTATTAAACAAGAACATTTAATTGCCGAGAAATGTTAAATTTACTAAAAATTTTATTATAAAAGTCTACTAACAGATATGGTAAGGAATGTGATTAGTGACACCTTAACAATTAATATTTAAAAATCTGAATTGCCTTTTTATAATTAATGATTTCTATAAGATAAAAACGAAACTCATTGAAAGAAGTCTGTGGGGGGATATAAGGCTGCTTCACAAACACCATTAAGAAGAAAACAAAACTCATGAGAAGAACCAATGTGAGGAATCACAAATAGGTATATTATTAAACAAGAACGTTTAATTTCTGAGAAATGCTAAATTTACTACAAATTTTTCTATAAAAGCCTATAAATTGATACGGTAATGAATATGATTAATAACACCTCAATGATAGATATTTAAAAATAATCTGAATTACCTTTTTATGATTAATGATTTCTATAATTGATGATATGTTAAATGTGCATTTGACAATCAATTAAAAGCTAGATTTTTGCTTAAATTATCTACTATTTGTGGGTCCTGCACTAGCATTGTCTCAACTTTATTTCTTTTAGAGAGATGCTACGTCTACAACAATTTACAACATTTTTACAACAAATCACAGGTGATTAGTTGTTATTGGTTCAAATTTGAAACTAACACTAAGATTACTTTTTTGCCCCAACAATAACAACCAGTAAAAACCTGCCACTTAGGATTTGTCATAAAAATATTGTAGACATATTATTTCTCTTTCAATAATCTAACTTTTACCTTTTTCTCTCATATTATGCAAATAGGTTATCAGAAATAAGCAATTCCCAAACAAATACTAAATTACTACCAATTTTACTATAAAATGTATAAATGAATATAAATAATATCACATTAATAGCATAATTAATTATTGGTGTCATATCAGCAACACAATAAATAAAAGAGAGATGCTACGTCTACAACAATTTTACAACATTTTTACAACAAATCACAGGTGGTTAAATGTTATTGGTTCAAATTTGAAACTAATACTAAGATTACTTTTTTGCCCTAATAATAACAATCAGTAACAACTTGCCATTAAATGTTGACACGTCAATTAATAAATTCTATGTAATAAAATTAATTTTTTGAGATGCTATGCAGTAAAATTTATAGTATTCTTCGTATTACTCATACCTTAAAATCATTTCTATATTTTTATAACAAACTATACAAGCAAGTATTTATTGACATTTACTTAAGGTTTAATCATATTATAATACATTACATGATCCTGTTTCCTGATCCAAATATTGTCAGTTGCACAGCACCTTGGCAGTTCAACCCTAATGAGTTAAAACTCAATTAATTAGGACTCAAAAGTATTTTCTAATAAGAAGAACGTGAGCGTATAGGAGTTAAAAAGGTTGATGTCTGCTACTAGAATTAGGAGCCTATAGGTGGTTGGGGTTATGCAGTTATGGCCTTTGCTGATCTCACACTCCCTTCATACATTATTTGTAAACATCATGCGTTATCATGTATTAAATGTGGACATTCTTTAAAAATATAGTCATCTCGTGTTAAAGTGTGTACATTTATGTATGAAGTGTATGTTCAGAAGTGTGAAACAATTATTTTTTATTATATAAAGAGAGTTTTGTGTGGCTTTTTATGGAGTGTGCTGCAACGTGAGAAGAGAGAAAAAAGGGGAGATATAGTGGAAGTGTGTGAGAGTAAAGAAAAACATGTTTTTTTCCCTTTAGTCATGAGACACTCGAAAGAAGAAAATCTTGGGTTTTCTCTAGGGAGTAGTTTTTGGGTGCAACAAAGCAGATAATTTGAAATTGATTATAAAAGATTTTGTTTATCAAAGTGATAAATTTTCCCCTTTTAGATGGCTCCAACTATATTGATGTTAAGTTTGGTCACTCGGGCCGTTGTACCTTTTAATTATTGACTTATTGTATGGTATTGATAGATCTTAACATAGAGTTACTTTATTTGTTTGCCATATCTTCCCTAGGTGTTTATGAAATTTTATAGAAGGTTGGTCTAATAGTTAGGAGACAGGCCATTAATAACCTATTATACTAGGACTAATATGTCTTATATGTAAAATGGGTGATGATATTAGGTGAATTTGTTTTAATTTTTAAAAAGTTAGAGACATAAACTTGAGAAGATACTATAACAAATTTTATTAAAATGGATTCATTTGAATTTAATAGGTAAAAGGAAAAAGTTTTCCATGTAAATCTTTGTGAAATGTTTTTCTACGTACATCTTTGTATTATGCATGTGATTGATTATTCTTTTACTGTCGGGTTAAGATTTTGGCTTGATAATTTTCATTCAAATATATATATATATATATATATATTGTTTAGGTTTGGTTAGCAAATATATATTTGTTAAATTTCTTAGATCATATGAGCCTAGATTTTGGCCCAACAAATATTACATAAATAATTTATACATCTTTGTACAAGGAAAAAAAAAAATGAAAAGGGGGAGCAATGCTAGCTATGAATACAATAAATAATAAAATTACCCGAATAACAGATACACAATTTCCTGGATGAGTTCCACTTGCGATGCGTGCTATCTCATGCACTGGATTTCCACTGGATAGAACATCCCACTAATAGACAATGAATGCATACATAATATAAGTTAATATTTTATTTTTTATTTAAAAATTATACTTAAAAATTTAAACATATGACATCCACTTAATAATAATTGATTTTCTCATTAGACAAAAATACTTATTAATTTTTCTTATAAATAGAGTTATAATCCTAAATATCTTATTTGATGATAAGAGATTTTACTAATTAAGCTAACTGTAACTCTTACTGTGAATGAATTAAATTATTTCAAAACATAACCTTTTTAAGGAGTAAATAAAAAATGAAATTGCTATAGCTAATTATACATTCTTTCACTTGTTTACGTTTATTATTTCACATACAAAATGAAGAAATATATGTTCACATTTTAAGTAAAATATATATAGTTTGGTGGACCTGAACTCGAGTCTTCTCTTCTCTGAAGAAACTAAAGACATGGTGAGGTGGGAGAGGAAGCCAAAGAGAGGTAGCAGCACTGACTATCATCCCACAGGGCTGACCTGGTTCACTGCTTTTACGAACAGACACTCGAACCCCACTATTGTTGACTTCAGATAACTGAGGGAAATCCAGTTTTCCTGTCATGCTTAACATTCCACAAAAATTCTTCACCATCCTGTGGGAAAGCTTCATAATGCTCCTTTTACCTTCAGGCAAATTAAGCACTGGAAAATCACACCGTTAATATTAAAACTACCAAAGTTAATTCAAGGTAAATAATAAAAATGAAAGGCATGCATATGATATATATAGGGTCCGATTAACGGGGGTAACATTAAGACATTTGTTAATAAACTATTTTAAGAAAATTTTGATATCACTTTTATAAGAAATAGAAAAAACTGTCAAAAAACTAATTACTTTTTTTCTTTTCCCATAAAAACTTTTATAAAATAATTTACTAACAAATATTCTTAGGGCATTCATTAACTAATGATTCTGAGTATACCTCCTAGCCCTCCAATTCCAGTTGGTGCAATATCATCCATGGAGTAAGTATATCTCTCACACATCCTCTTAAGTGTAACAACCCATCTTGCTGCTCCATAAGCAATATTACTGCATATGAGATCTCTATACAGCCGATGAGTTTTGGCTTTATCATCCACTTCCACATGTTCAACCCAAGTAACCTATAAAAATATATAGATTGGTCTTTGAGATCACAACTTAGTTTGTTACTTAATTGAGAAATAATTGTCTTTGGCCAGAACTAAAATCAGGAAATTGTAAAAATTGATTTAATGGAGCATGAAATGTCAAGACAATAGTAATTAGTAACGGTGTGCGATTATTAATGACATAAGGACATCCAAAACATTAGGAACTTCAGGAAATGTATAAATGCTGTCAAACAATCAACAGTTTGTTGATGGTGTAGATTGATTATTACTTATTAGAAAGGTTTAGATAAGCGATATTTTCATGATATTTCAAAAGAACAATAAATTGTCTTCATTAGAGTGACAAATTAAATTTGCATGATATCTGCTTTTGCAAATGACACCCAATTCAAAGTACATTATGTCACATTTTGGTAATATAAGAACGAACATTTTGAAAGAGATGGATTAGTTGGGAACTTGGCCAAAATCAAAGTGGATAGAACTTGGACAAAGTCAAAGTGTATGTTTCATAATTGTGCCTCAAACATAGTTTAGAAGTCCTATAAATAGAACCAAGTTCAACATCTAGCTCTTTGCTATGTGAAAAACCAAATTATCATGTTAATGTAATAAAGTTACTGACCTTGGAGTACCCGTTAGGCATATCCTGAATCATGCATCCAGAGGGAAGCTTCCAAGGGCGGGAAGGTGAGGTTTTCTCTTTTGAGCAATCATAAGAGAAATCCACAATTAACCAGACGCCTAATTCGATTTGCTGGCAATGGCGAATGAAGAAGAATTCCCTAGGCGGTACTAGAGGCGATAGAATGTGCATTTGCTCGTACATCTGCATTTAACCTCTTGACTTATATAACAAATTTGTATTATCAAAGAAAACCGTAAGAAAAAAAGGAAGGAAAAAAAAAAAGTTGATGAAGTGTTTTTTTCTAAGGCTACTACCAGCTGCACCGAGCCACTTCGACTTGCTAGCATCCCAGGTTCAAGCACTTGAATTGTCTTTGCTTTTGTAACAATTGTGGGGAAAAGATCTATCCATTTATCCTGCAAAATTGAATGCTTTGCTTAATTTGGCATCGTTCCAGAAATATGGAGACTTTGAGGATTAATGTTACCGTGTAGGAGATATGAAAAGAAAAAAAGTTATGAATGCTGACCGAATTTAAAATCATTTCAACTAGGTGCTTTGCATTCATGGTCACTATTTCTGAATCTTTTGATGCCTCGACACGGGCAGTGGAGTTCGTGAAATGATTAGCCCTGGGGAAGATCTTGTCATAGCTGTCACGATGAAGAACAAATCCCCCATCAGCTGGGGACTTGACCCACAGAGGTTCATTGATTCGCATTAGTCTGATTAATTCATCCATGGCACTGGCAGCAGTCTCCAACACAAGTGGCTTCTCCGTGTCTGAAATGTTTTTGAATTGGTATGTTAATGGAGAACTGGAACCATGGTCTTGATCAAGGGCAGCCCCTGGTCCTTGATTCTGGGAAATCGCTGCCGGTACATCCATTGAAGATCCGAGCATAGGAGTCGATGACTCAATTTGTGATATTGGTTTTCCAATGTACTTGGCAAGAAGGTAGGATACCTTTTCATGCTGCAAAACATTTTTAACTAAATTTCAATGAAGTGAATTGTCCAAGTTAAAAAAAATTATAATAATAAATAAATGACTAGATTTGAGAAGGTCTTAACTCGGTAGGTGTATAAGAGGATCAGTTAATGTTTCAACTAAGTTAAATATTGTTACACACTCGCCGGTCCACACAATCCGTATAAAATAGTGTGTATGGACAGGGTTAGAGCTATAACTAGGCTCCCCTCCAAAATATTAAAAAACTCTTTTATTTTATGTATAGTTGTTAAAACTTTAAATACTTAGCTACAAAAATAGAAGTCCCCCCTCCCAAATATTTAAGTTAGTCCGATACTCTTAAAAAATAATAGAATTTGTTAATTTGGTTTAATAGTTATAGAGATAAGGTAGTATTTGTTTTCTAAAATTTATTTTTTGTACATGTTTAATATCAAATTAGACAATTTTTGTATACTAATTTGAGTTTAAAAAATAATAAATTCTCCGAAAAAATTATCTAGCAAATATATACTTGTGTCAATGATCAATAGTTTTGTATACAATATATTTATAAATTATCACCTACTCTAATATCAAAATATTAAGGTTTGTATAAGTGTATATGTTTACGCACGTGTGTGATGGTTTGTCTGGACTCTTGACTAATATATTAATATCACAATTTGACCCCCAAACAAAAGATCCCAACTCCGCCCTTATGTATGGATTTTGTGCACTAGTGAGAATGTGATAATTATTACTCTTTTTTGACAATTAAAACATGCCTCTTCTTTTAATTGGGCATTTTCTATCTGTAGTTTCTGTAGGCTACGTTGCCGTTCTTCTTCTCCGAAAGGTGGACCTCCACATGATGGGCAAATCACATTTTTCAGTGCCTCTCTTATTGCAAGGTTTTCGCATTGAATCTTATCGTTCTCTGACCGTAGAGTAGAGTTATCTGCTCGCTCATGTTGAGCCTGAAAAGTATAAATATGGAAGAATAACAAAAGGTCATGCATCATTTTTCATACAAAAACGTCAAAATGAGAAAATAAGAAAATTAAACCTTTGTTTGAGTCCTCTTGTTTTGGAACCAGAACTTTATCTGTTTGGATTCAAGCCCAAGATCCCTGCTCAACTGGCGCCGCTGGTTATCATCCGGATGCGGGCATTCCTTGAAGAATCTACATCTCAGCAATAGAAAACCCCATTAGCCCTAGAGAGAGGCAAACAATCATATGAGACAATTTAATAGGTGTGATGTGTCTATATCAGGCTCTCGTCATGTGGATTTCTAAAGACTAACAGCATAAGGACATGCCCCCATCATATCATTAATAGATGATATGGTTGTTGATTACTCATTGTTTTTAAAATTTTGTGAGAGTATAAGCTATAAGAGGAAAATATAATTCAATAGTAAATATGTCAAAATTTGTATCTAATAACAAAATATTAAATGATATAGTATTACTTAAAGTTATATTAGTTGTAACTTAAACTCATATATATATATATATATTAGGTAGTATATCCAAAGCGTATAGAGTCTTACATATATATGAATTAAATGAAAACACAAAAATAATAAAAGAGGAGAGAAGATGGTAACAAAAATAGGGGATAATTACCACATTACCTATCAGTAATGGGAAGACCATCTCTCATAAATACAATTTATAAAACAAAATAATCCTTAGACAATGCCATTAAAGATCAAATTTTCTACTAAGTGAATATTTAAAAATAATTCTTATATTAAGAGTTTTGTAGTTCAACTGATCGACACATTTTTTTGTTTTTCAATGAAAACAACTAGAATTCTAATCCCCACCCCAATTATAAGGGAAAAAAAAAAAAAAATCAATTCCCACAATAAGAACCATATCTATCAATAGCCAATAGGTACACCGGGCATCACCCTCCTTACGGGGATAGCCAAAACCCACATCAGAAAAGTGATCAAATCGGCAAAAAGAAAAAGGTCACTCGCTGATCAATCTAGATGCAAAACTTGGATATGCTCTAGATCTAAATATACATATGATGAACATACACACACACACACAAAAGGCGACTTGTGGAATCATATCAATCAACGATAATTCTTACGCTTCAAGTTGCTGTATCTGGTGAGAGGTATGGCGATGGTAGGACCTCTTCCCCTTGCGAGCATTCGATTGTTCTTGCTCATCACCTGAGCCACCACCACCACTTCCTATCGGGAAATCCATTTTCAGTTTCAGGCACACTACACTAAGCGATAATACAACCTTAAAATACTGAATTCCTTTCTTTTTCTTTTTTTGAGAGAAATTGAATTCCTTTCTTAATTCTTGTGGTGTCTATGTCTGTAAACCTTGTATTTATATAACCTATTCATGACAGTATGGGAGTGCATTGTACATGACATTTATGGCCTCACACGGGTCAGCTCCATATAAGGACAGTAAATTATCACCAAAAAAACCCTATCAAGAGAGTGATGCTGGTGGGTCTAGTCTTGGATTTGTTGGGTTCAAATTTCAGTAACATTTTCTCGGTTTTAGACACGAATATATGAACTACACCCAACTAACAGCTAAAAAGGTCAGCGAAAATCGTGTGAGTAGGATACGCTGTGAAAGAAAGCTACCAAGTATGGAAGATTTATTCTAAATTCCTAACCAAAAGAAAATGGCAACCTGCATGGTTTCCAATATTATATTCTTTTTTAAGGTATGCAGTAAACGTAACTGACAGTTCTCGAGGCTTCATTTCCTTTCTCGTTCACTAAGAAAGAATATGATAAGGATAACTATAATGAGCAAGTAGTACTTTACCTTTTCATCATCACGCTAAGTTTCTTTTTGGTGCTCTAGTTTATTGAAGAAATTAACAACGTGCTTGAAGCTATTAATTAATGAGAAAAAAAAAAAAAAGAATTTGAATTATGTACATGTTTAATCTCAAATTCGTGAGGATAAAAATCCCTTTTACTTAGGAATTAAATAATAAAATTAAAAAAAGATACAAATATTTTAGTGAACGTCGGATGGAACGTTGCAGATGAATTTTTCATTTCCTTTAAGTAGGTATTATTACATATTAACTGTTTTACCCAATCGTATAATTTAAAAAATCATGAAAATCATGAATTGAAATAATAATTTCTAATGATTTTTAAGAATCTAATTAGTGATTTTCAAGAATCTAATAATGCCATATTAGCTAAATGACACCAAGACCACTTGGGGGGTCCCACTTGAGATGATCTTATCTGCTCGGTTGACCACATGGGGCCGATATTTCTCATACATCTTTAGTGGTATTAGGAATATTTTGATAAGGACATTCTCTTTAAGCGCAGGTGGAAATTTTCTCCTAGGCCTTTTTGACAATTTGACTTCAAAAGTTTGGAAAGTTTTATTTTTGGATTATATCTCCTAAGTTTAGAGTACATTAACCAAAAACCCAAATTAATGAGGCTTGAAAATTTTATAAACTGCATTATTAGTAGGACTTATTTATTTTTTATTTTTATCAACTGCATTAGTAGGAATAGTTTATCAACGGCTAGTTAGTTATTATCTTCTCTCTCCTCTCTCTCTAAGCTCTGTTGTGTGTCTATGAAAGCAAAGATCTTGTACATAATTGATTAGATATTAATTACAATTTTAGTTGCACTTCATTCACTAAGAAAATCTCTCCACCTTTTTATTAAAGTTTGGATCATATTAGAGCTTTGATTCATGGATCCTATAGAGTTTGTTAGAGTGGTTAATTTATTGTCAGAGCCCAACGGTAGTTAGTTAATTATAATCCTCTCTCTCTCTCTCTCTCTCTCTCTCTCTCTCTCTCTAAAAGAATAGATCTTGTACATATTGATTAAGTAGTATAATGACATTTTTCTTTACGGTTTTCACTGAGAAATTATCTTCACTTTTTCATAATATTTTACATTATAATTAGGGCTTTGATTCGTGGCTTTTCTTCTTGAAATGCTAATACCACCACACCATCATTAACCACTATTTCCCCAAACACCATAACTCCCTAATAATCACAACAACAATTATTGCTTCTCTCAAACATGTCAAATCTTATGTCCATCAATCTCAATTAAAATAACTACGTTGCATAGAAGAATCAAATTGTCACAATTCTTAATGCTTATTGATTGATCACATTTATGGTTCAATTTCTTGTCCAAATCATATTGATGAGCATGAAAATCTAACAGCTGCTATGAATCCATATTATCAATCTTGGAGAATCAGAGATAAGGCTCCCCTCTCTTTGATAA
The DNA here is from genome assembly GCA_023621385.1 of Quercus gilva. Taxonomy (NCBI): domain Eukaryota; kingdom Viridiplantae; phylum Streptophyta; class Magnoliopsida; order Fagales; family Fagaceae; genus Quercus; species Quercus gilva. The sequence goes on along the minus strand of CM042474.1, from coordinate 61,853,329 downwards.
ATTTAACATTGACACCACAAGTTTTCTATTCGGTTGTTGCAATTAACAATGCCCAAGAAGCTACACACTGTAATAGGGGTTCTCTTTTACATCATGAGAAAAAAAATTTCAATCTTATGCTAGAGTTGTAGAGTATTAAAATGTATGTTTGGCACCATTTTTCTAAAACAGTGTTTTGAGAATAGAAAATACATATATGGTGTTTGGCATGAGGGTGAATTTTTAAGAAAAAGTCAAACTTTGTGTGGGATCCACTTTTCAGAATATGGTAAAATACTATTTTAGTCTCTAAATTTTACTAAAAGTTTGTTTTTCATCTCTAAACTTTAAGAAATTCATTTTTCGTCCTTAATCTATTGAAAAGTTCATATTTCGTCCATAAACTTCTAAAAATATTTTATTTATGTTCTTAAACTTTACTAGAAGTTTGTTTTACATCCCTAAACTATTGAAAAAGTTCTTTTTTCATCCTTATTTTTGTCCTTGTTGATGCCCACTTTTGACAAAAGGGCCCAGTAGTAGAAGAAGCACAACAATATGAAAAAGATGAGGAGAGAAAATAATAAAGTAAAGGCCAGTAGGCCAGAATGACAAGAATAATGGTCAACAGGTCCACAAAAAATAATAAGTGGCCAGGAAGAAGCAAATGGGCCGAGGAAAGCCCAAGGAATGAAGATAGTAAACCCATGAGAATAGTAAGAGGTAGAAAAGAAGTAAATGGGTCGGGGAAGCCCAAGAAATGAATTAGTAAATTCATAGGGCAAGCATAAAGGCCAATAAGCCTGAAAGATAATAAGAGGTAAGGATGTGGTAATTGGGCCGAGGAAGCCCAAAGAATTTCGTAAAAAACCCGTGGGAGTGAAAGAGGAATGAAATGGGCTAAGGAAGCCCAAGGGACGGAATGGGCTGGCCTAGCAGGAATTCTGACTAGTAAAGCCCAAAAGAAGAAAGAATGTAAGAAATTAACTGGCAGGAGTTTTAGCCCGTATAGCCAGAGGTAACAACGAAGTAAAAGGATAAATGATATCATTGTAGGAGCAATGTAGTGACATGGCAGGAGCACTAGCTAGCCTACGAGCACAAAGAAGAATGGAACATGGGCCAAGCAAGGGGGAGAGAGCTCGTACCTAAGCAATGCCCAGTTCAAGGAGGAGATGGGATGTAGAGAACGAAAGCCCGAAGGCCTATGTGTCTTTCATGCTGCAAGAGTTAAACAGATACTAAAATGTATAGTGGAATCAGATAAACCTAGAGACAATGGCAAACGCGTGAAGGCTAGAAAAGCAATGGACTTAGACGAAAGTCAAGCATGCACACAAAGATCAGGCACCACATACCTGTACCCAGCCAATATAGGAGAGGTGGGCCATGGGTCAAAGGTATGAGAGGGTGTGATCTGGTGATGGGGAGAAGGGGGGAATTTATTTTGGGGTTCCCGCTCAAGCTCTTTTGGGGAGAAATGTCCTGTTGGGATGGCATCTCACCCAAAAGAAGTAAACATGAACTAGAATCACTAGATGCATGCCATAGAAGTAGGTAAGGGACAGGTTTAATCCTTATCCGGATGAGAGTGTTAAGAGAGGTAAGAGCCAAAACCAAAATTTGTTTTTATTTAGGAATGAGGTGTGGTGCAACCTATGCAGTGTAATGGTAGTGGCTGAGCAGCCGACAGACCAATGGGTAGTCTTGGAAGGACACCCACAATGAGTCAAAAGCAATTAAGAGGTAAAAATGCTAAATCCTGTTACAATGGGTAGTATAAAAGGCCATAGGCGTGAACAGTGAAAAAGGGGAATGGCAAACAAAATAAAGAAAGGTAGAAAGAAAAGAAAGCAAAAGAAAAGAAAGAAAAGTAAAGAAAGAAATAAAAAAGAAAGGAAAGATACAGAAATCCCAGAAAAAGAAATATGAGTGATAGGAGCAAAAACATACATCAATAGGCTACTAATTTCTCCCCCTCTCAATAAACCCACTCTCTGATAAACTAAGAATTCAAGTTTAAGCCATCTAGGTCATTTTACCAAAGTGTGTAACTTTTACGGCATGATTTTCCTTTGAGGTTATCTACATTGGAGATTGGGCTTGTGTCTATTAAAGAGCTAAGTCCATTCCTTCAGCAGATGAATCCTCTTTCTTTGTTTTGGTTGATCAATGACTAATTTATTATCTTATTGCTAAACTTTTGGCTATGACCTTCTTATTTGTAATTGTATTGCTCTATCCTCCCTTGTTGTGTTATTAATGTATTATTGTTATTAATAGAAATGTTTTGGTTATCTTGCTGCATTGTGTTTCCTACTGTAATATTTGTAACAGTCTTTCCTGCTGTGAGCATATGGTATACCAGGATGCTTCTGTATTGGGATGGTCCAACTTGCGCACAAGATGGCCTAAGGTGTATTTCAATTAAGCCAGTCCCAACTCTTCTACCTTAGAATCATGGGCCTTAGTACAGCAGGCGAAATCAAACCAAAACACAAAAAAAAGCCCACCATAGTCCTTAAACTATTCAAAAAACTCTTTAAAAAATTTAGGGATGAAAAAAGAATTTTTTAAAATTTAGGAATGAAAAATAAACTTTTAATAAATTTTAGGGACCAAAATAGTATTTTACCCTTCATAATATTTACCATAATTCCACTAAGATTTGTTTTAAGAGTTGTTAAAATTAAAATTTACCATAATATTTTAACACTATATTTTGAAAACCATATTCTAAAACTCATTCTAATCACATGATTTAAAAGTGGGACTCACCATTTTTCAGGTTTTAAAAAACAAAGCAAAATTTGTATTCAAGTTCTGATACCTAATAGAAACTTAGTAAATGGGAGAGAGAGATCCACTAGGCAAAAATAAGAATACATAACATTGAACATAATAAAATAAAAAATTGAAATATATTGTTCCAATTGTTCTTTTGGAAGTTTTTTGAAAAGTTAATCATAAGTTCTTTAGTTAAATATTGGTTGGAATGTATGAGATATGAATATATAAATTATGGCAAATTACAACTTACCCACTTGTGGTTTGACCGAAATTTAAGTTGCTTACTTGTGATTTGAAATTTGACACTTTATCCACTTAAAATTAGCTCAATTAGAGTTCTGTAATCCACATCTGTTAAAAATAAGGTTAAATATGTAATTTTGTTCTACTTTTATGTCATTCTCTTCATAAAACATAAAACACATTAAAAAAACAAGGCAAAACAAGATCAAAAGATTGGGGGGGGGGTTTATACTTAAGTTGTCGGTTTATACTTAAGTTGTCTGTTATTAAAATACTCATTTTTGGTCATGTGGTTTCTTCCAGGGAGGATTTACTAATGCTACAATAATCCAGCTGCGTGGAGAGATGAAGCAACTCTTCAAAGAGGTGAGCTCCTTGTCACAGTGTGTGATTCTAAAGGTTTATGAAAAGTCTTTTCTCCAACCTCGCTGTCGAAATCCATCATATCAAAGTTTGTTGTCAATGCCACTGGCATTTAGAATTGTATTGTTATGATATTTATAGCTTCTTATTTGATATGATTAGCTTTTGTTTAGTTTCCTGTTTGTTTGGAAAAAAATGAGCATATATTCCTTCCTTTTGGGTTATATTGGTTTGAAATTGATAGTTTCAATGAGTATGTATTAAATATCAATACAATATGATTTGCTTCTTTGTTAATTGCAGGCCATCCACGTTTGCACAAGCTGCGAAACTTAGGAGGTTAGCAAGTGGATGTTGAAATATAATTATTTGTTAGGAGGCATACAGCTTAGGTGCAAAAATAGCATCAAGTGCTGAGTTTTGATTGTTTATTATGTAGGAATTGACTTGCTGATTTGATCAAGCTTATTAGAGAGGATCTTATTTTCATTAGTAACTTTTGACTAAAGTATGACTTTATCTTCCCTTTGTTTTGGTGGGTTTTGTGTGCATTTATTTGTTTGTTTTTTAATTTGGAGTGGAAGGCTTGGCAGTGAACGTATGGTGCTTGTAGAAAGATTCATCTCTAACATAAGGAAAGAAGTTCTTTTGGCTGGAGCTTTGATGAATGGAATGTGAGAGAGAAGAGATTATCATGATTCTTAATTTTTACAAAGCGCCCCCTTTTTTATCTTATTTTGTCTTGTTTTTGTATGTGTGTGTGTGTGTGTGTTTTTTTTTGTTGAGAAGAGAGAGACTTAAAAGTTAGCAAAATCACATATTTACTCATATTTTTAGAAGATGTGGGTTACATAACTTTAATTGTCTTAGGTAGATAAAGTCTCATATTTTAAACTATAAGTAGGTAACTTAAATTTTGATCAGACTAGAGGTGGGTAAGTTGTAATTGGTTTCACAAAAAAATGAAGGTAAATCATGCTTTAGCAATGGGTACGGAATAATTTTGAGCACATTTTGACTTTTGTTCACTTTAGACTCTAGAAGATGCTATGTTTTTCCTTGCATCATCATTATTGGGAATTTGAGAGTTTTTCTATTTTGATAAATACGATAGAATTTCACTTTATGACAATTATTCTATGATATGGTTCTATAATGACTGGTAAAACATGGAGATTTACATTAGTGGTTTTTATTATGTAATTCCCATCTTCCCAAATCAATCTCTCTCTCTCTCATATAATGGTTCTTGGTTGTAGCCCATTGCCATCGAAAAGTGATGCCAAAGGTCCCCAAATTGCACTGCCAGGTTATTGACTAAAAATGGAAAAAGAAACCTCTTCTATTATCATCTTTGAGATTAAATTATGAAGAGAATGCATTCAATTCGGGCTTGGTGCAAACCCCTCATTTTATACTCTCCAATAACAACATGCAATCAAAATTTTAGAAAACAATGAAATAGACCTACCACATACAATCACCACTTCTTAAAACCCAATTTCATAAATAAATTAATTAAAAGAAAGAAAACTACATGATGAAAATTTTCAGTTCCCACAAGACTAAAGAACCAAGAGTTTCCAACCACCAACCACCTTAGATATCACTAGCATTTCTTTTTACGGCAACCTTAACGGTCTCTAGCAATTCCTCACTGCCTCTTCCTCTTCCTTGTCAGACTAATTGAGCACTGCACTCTACCACTGAGTCTGTAGGCAACTTGGATGAGTCACCACCTCTCCTCTCCAACTTGGACTATGCCATTGAGTTTGATTCTGAGTTCTCCTTCACCTTCATCTCAAATGATCAAATAACTTACTCTTTATAGATTCGTTTTTTCCTTAGCATTCACTCTCTTCACCTTCATCTCCAAAAATAAAAAATAAAAAATAAATAAAATCTCAAGATGTTAAGGTCATTGCGTTGGAGGTCTCTGGTGGTTGTAGGCTTCTGTTTCTTCGGTTGTGTGGGAGGTGAAATTTTTTAATTTATGATATTGGATTTTAAAAAGTAGTGATTGTGTGTGGTGACTCTATTTCATTGTTTAGTGAAATGATGATGTGTCATGTTATTATTGGAGGGTGTAAAAAATGGGTGTTTGTACTAGGTCTGGATTGAATGTATTCTTAATTAGGGATAAGTCTTTCAATGTTTTTGATTTGATTGAATAGTGATTGAGTTTGTGGGATTATATTTTAATTTACTTATTATTTGTCTACAGGTACAGGTTCTATTTGTATATGGAAAAAGTTGTTAGGTCAATATGTTTTAGGCGGGAATCACATTTTTGTCCTTGCATTTTTAGGCGATTCCCACTTTGGTCCCTAGATTTTATTTTTACCGCTTTTAGTCCATATCCTGAAAAATGCTTCCCGTTTTGATCCGTGCCGTTACATCAGAGACGGAAAATGCACACGGGGTAAATGGAGTGCATTGTTGGCACACTAAAAGCAGACGTGGCCATTAAAATAATAATAAAAAATGTTATTTGGCATTAAAAAATACCAAGTCAGCATCTAAATTTAAAAAATTAATTTATTAATTTTAACTAAATAAAAAAAAAATCAAAATTTACATGAATTAAGATCTAAAAGTATCTTGAACAAAAACGCCAAGAACACCAATCCAGACTTAAGATCTCAAAATTCAAAACCAAAAACCACAGATTGTATAAAAACCACTGCCATTGCTATAAAATCTCTACCAAACATCCACCAAAACTTCTGCCAAACTCCATAGATTGCACAATTTCTCCAACCCACTCAAATTCTTCACACGAATTCAACCCTTATCAAAATCAAATTCCAGAAATCCATTAAACCCCAAATCATGCTCAAACTTAAAAAATCAGATCTCAATCCAAAAACAAAGACACACCCACTAATCCAATCCCAAAACCCAAATGGAAAAAACAAGTCCAACCCACATACCTAAAGCACAGAGAGATGCTCAGCATAGAATTACTCAACGGTGTCGTTCACATACTTGTCAGCAAAACTGGTACAAACCTTTCTATCCTGCAAGCAACTCTTAATATTGTTCCAATTCTTGGTATTGGTAACCCTCTTCTGCTACCAATTGGAGTAATCACCAAGCCTATACTCTTTATACCCATGATTTGACAAGGCCTCCCGAGCACCCTTGTTGGTAATAGCAAAGACAAAGATGGTAAACACGAAGAGAAGAACTATGAGGAGGAACATGACCAGAAGGTAGAACTAGAGGAGCCATGAAACACGGCAACAAGCTCTGATTAAGCCAGCTATGGAGGCCACCATGAGAAAAACGCCGAGTGTGATGATGGGTTTGTCGAGCCAACGCTCGCACTCAATGTCGGCCTGTCAGCTCAGCCATATCCCAGCACCGAGGATTGGGATTGAGAAGGAGGAGGGTCGGATTTGGGTTTCTGTAAAGATTTGGGTTTTTTGGGTTTTCTGAAGATGGATTGTTGGCTTTATGTTTGTATTCTTACTGATGTTTGGGTTTGGGTTTGTGTTTGTTATTTTTGTGTTTGGTTGACAAGAAAAATCAGTTGCTAGGTTTATGTTTGTTGCTTTTGTGTTTGGTTTGATTGATCTGTTGCTGGGTTTGTGTTTGCGTTTCTGGGTTTGTGATTTTTGGATTTTAATTTTGTGTTCTTAAATCTAGGTTTGTGTTCTTGTTGTTCTTGTTCAGGACACATTTAGATCTTAATTAGTATAATTTTTGGTTTTTATTTTTATTTTTAATTTTTTTATTTAGTTAAAATTAATAAATTAATTTTTTAAATTTAGAGGCTAATGTGACATTTTTTATTATTATTTTAATGCCCACGTCAGCTTTTAGTGTGCCAACAGTGCACTCTGTTTGTCACGTGTGCATTTTCTGTCTCTGATGTAACGGTAGAAACCAAAACGGGAAGCGTTTTTCATGATAGAGACTAAAAGCGGTAAAAATAAAATCTAGAGACTAAAGTGGGAATCGCTTGAAAATGTAGGGACAAAAATGTAATTTTCGCCTACGTAATGTTGTCAAATGGGCCAAATTGTGTGTTTAGTTGTGAGTTTTGACATGTCTTAAAATGGTAATTGAAGACTAAGTTGAAGACGTAAAGGATACTTAAGAACAACTCAAGAAAAGTGAAATTTCAATGACCTCGACTTCATGCCTAACTCCACCTTGATTGCACTTGACTATAGCCTCGATTCGACCCGATCAATTGAAGCTTGAAAGTGAAGTTTCTATTTCCTCTTACTCCAGAGAATTAGCAAAAATAAAAAATACAAAAAGTCCAATAACTAGTTCGTTTCAAGCCTAATTTGAGCTCTAGTTGTTGGGATATAAAAGGGACATTATAAATCATCCCTAGAGATGATCTTAAAAAACTATATTTGTGAGAATAGGGTTGTGTAAAGTTTTTTTTTAAATTCATCGTATCGAAAGGTTACAAGTAGATCTGAAAATTAGTTGATGAAAAAGCTGAAGCTATTGCTCCAACCAAAGACTTGCTATTGTAAAGAAAACATTCAAGCGGTTCTTGAATTCAGTTAGAGGTTCTAGTTGTGATCATGAGTGCGTCACCATGGAGGCACTTCATATAGTTAAGAAGTTTAGAGATTCTAGCGTAGTGAAAAGCTTTCTCTATAAGTTTTCTATGAATAGTAGAGTCTAGGAAAATGTTTTTCCTAAAACTGTAAAAATTTCCCTTGGTATAGTAGATTTGTTTCATTGGTAAGGTTTTAATTTTCTCTAGTAGTTTTTATTTTGGGACAGTTTCCATTGGAAAGGTTCCCCCCAGTGGTTTTATTTTCCCTCTTCTCTCAAATCGTGTTAGGGGGGCTTCTTGTATTGGACAATTCGATGGTGGCTAGCTCCCATCTTGCATCCTGATCTTTATTTATACATGTGGCATTTTCTATCCAAAAAAAGAAGAAGACTAATGCATATATGCTTGCCATCGTTTCATTGAGGAATTTACCTGAACTAATGTGCACTGAATAAGACTAGTAGCAAGGAATAAGTTTATTTTTGCAATAAATACATTTATTGTAAAATCTGATGCATGTAAGGTAAGTTCATAAACCCAAAATCTTCAAATTCTTGCACATTTTGGTATGAAATCTGCCCACCAAATGTCTTAGCAACTTGTTAAAAATACATTCTTTTATTTATTGTCTTTTTGATCTTATTCCTGCATCAAAATCCCAAGTAGGCCCTCAGAAGAATGCATCAAACTGGAAGAACCACTTTGTTTCCGGTCTTTGAAAGAAGAATCTTCCCATCTAGCTCAATTAGCCATCTTTCTCAGTGTAAGCCATGATCACTGGTACAGGGCTTTACAATATATTTGCGGCCATTGTGCCCTTATATTTTGCTATGCTATTAGGTTTTGCCTCGGTTAAGTGGTGGAAAATATTCACACCGGAGCAGTGCACAGGCATCAATCGCGTTGTGGCGTTGTTTGCGGTTCCATTACTTTGTTTCCACATTGTTGCCACCAACAACCCTTATGCCATGAACTTTCGGTTCATCGCTGGAGACTCTCTTCAAAAAGTGGTCATTCTTGTAGCTCTCTTTCTATGGCAAGCTTTGAGCAAAAAGGGCAGCATTGAATGGACCATCACCATGTTCTCACTCTCCACCCTCCCTAACAATCTCTTCATAGGAATACCTCTCATGACAGCCATGTACGGAGAGATCTCTAGAAGTCTTATGGTCCAGGTTGTGGTTCTTCAGGCTATTATTTGGTATAATATGTCACTCTGCTTGTTTGAGATCAAAGCTGCAAAGGTCCTGATTGCTGAGCAGTTTCCTGAGACTGCAGGATCCATCACCTCCTTCAAGGTTGAGTCCGACCTTATTTCGCTCAGTGGTCAAGACCCAATAGAGGCAGAGACTGAGATCAGTGACGACGGAAAGCTTCACGTGGTTTTGAGACGATCTTCAATTAATAGGTCTGTTGGAATGTATTCCTGTTCCAGCGTGGGTTCCCTTACCCAAAGACCGCAAGCATCAAACCCAGTCAATGGTGTAGAGATTTACTCAGTACAATCTACTCCACAAGAACCCTACCTTCCAATTTCAAGAACTTCAAGCTTTAGCCAAACAGATGGGAATTTTCTGCACCCTATGTTTGGATACATGGAGTCAAGTCCAAAACATGGTTACATAAGGACCCATGATCGATTTTCACCTTACGCATCACCAGATCATCTGATGCTTTTACGGTCTACGCCTAGTAGTAATTATCGACAGATGAAACATAGTTTCAGTGTTGGTGGTGGTGAAGTTCCTAATAACAAGCAGGGGCTTCACATGTTTGTCTGGAGCACTAGTTCTTCACCAGTTTCTGATGTGCATAACAATGGCAGATATGCTTTCAGCACTACTAGTACTACTCTTAAACATGATTCCACTACGCTAGGAGGTGAACTACTTTTCTTTGTGATTTTTGTGAAATTAAGATTGCTTTCGGACATTGATTATATCAAATGATCAAAGTTCTTTACTTCATGATCACATATCAAAGAGGATTTTATCATCGATAATCAATTGAAACCTTTGAGGTATATGAGCTATCTGCAGGGAAAATCACCAGGGATAGGGAGCTTGATCAAGAGGAAGAGGCTAACTTCAAGGCAAGTAGGTTTCACAGGAAACAACTTCAGATGCCGCCCACAAGTGTCATAACTAGGCTTGTGTTCATCATGGTTTGGAGGAAGCTTATAAGAAACCCTAGTACCTACGCAAGTGTTTTGGGCCTTATATGGTCCTTAATAGCATTCAGGTACTCAAGAAAATTTCAAAGTAATGATTAACACACACTGATTATTGCACACTTATTGTATACACACTACCATAAATTAATACTATTAGATAATTTAGATTTATAGTTGTTCTTACAGGTCTATGAAATTCTTTGGTGTCTATATTGCGCATTTTCATTTTTTAAATAACCAATGACAACGAATACTTCATTACAAAATATATATATATATATATATGCTTCCCTTTTTCTATAGCTAATTCATTCTGTGTCTCTTTCTACTTCCAAATTCTTATATTTGTTCCACAGAATTATAGTTTTCGGTTTTGATTTAGGCAGTAGGCACCATATATTATGGCTCGATCATAAATATAGCTTTGTTTTTTTCAAAAAGAAAAAAAAGAAAAAAAGAAAAAAAAATATATATATACAGCTTTGTTTTTGAGAAATAATTCATTTATTGCAAATCATTGCCGATACAATAAAATAAAATAACTGTGCTGGCTTCTGCGTATAGACTCTCAAGGCTGAGCACATACACTGTTCTCTCCAGCTAAGTTGTCATAGAGCATGTCAAATTTAATCCATTACAAGAAATATATCCGTTTGATGCACGGGTTAGTTCAATTTATATATCATAAGAATTTACAAGTAGCATGGTTAATTTTTTATTTTTTATTTAAATGTTAAATCATATGACCAAAGTCTAACATCAACACTTTCTCAAAAAAAAGAAAAAGTCTAACATCAACGGTTCTCAAAAAAAAAAAAAAAAGTCTAACATCAACGACAGATTTTCCGTCAAAACAGAAGACTAAAAAAAAAAAAGTTAAAATAATTTAAAATAAATATTGAAATTTCCTTTAAAATTTAAAATTTTTTAATAATAAAAATATAATTCAAATAATAATTTAAACTTATTGGAATTTTAGTAATAGAGTTCACCCATAACAAAATTAATTATTCTATTAGTTTTAGATTGGCCTGTTGTTTAATTTGGATGTAAAATTATATGTAAACTAAAGAAGGATTTTCTATAATGTTATTGAAAATTTACAATAAAAAGATAGTATTTCAAGTTACATGGTAAAAGCAAGTAGGATTTTATAAAAATAAATAAAAATAATGCATAAACTTTTACTAATTGAGTTTTAACAGGAGTACTTTACTAATAAATCTCCTTTGATTTTTTATATTATAAGGAAAAATAATATGAAAAAGAAGAAAGATATAAACAGAAAAAAAAAAAAAAAAAAAGAGAGAAAAAAAAGGTGATAGTGATACACTTGGGGACAAACATAGCTCATAAAATCCAACTTTTATTACAATATATGATTAAATTTCTTAACTCTTGCATTTTTAGGTGTCACATTAAATTGCCAACAATCATAGATGGATCCATAACAATGATATCGAGCGCAGGCCTGGGAATGGCTCAATTCAGTTTAGGTACCCTTTTGCAACTAATGCTTCACATTGCATATTGTTTCCTTTTTTCTTTTCTTTTTTCTTCTTCTTTTTCTTTTTTCCTTCCTTACTTTATTTTATTTTACAATTAAAAAAAAAAAAAGAAATGTCCAAACTTTACACCATATTTTTTATTAGGTCTTAGATTTATAATTTTATCAATTAATAAAGTCTTCAATTTATTATGAAATTATTTCAATTTGAAGTTTTTGTCAATATTTGTTATTCATTTTCATTATTATGGGCAATAATAAAGCAAAGAAAAACAGGAAATTATTAATTAAACTTTACATTTCACTTAATTAAAACTTATTCATAAATCAATTTCCCAGCTATTGAAAGAGAGGGTAGAAAGAGAAAACCTCATTTGGTTGAGGTGATTAGGGGAAGGATGGAAAATGGGAGAGAAAAATATATATAGAGGAGAAAATGGTAGTTTCGGTTGTTTGGTTGGAAGGGAAAGTGATGATTTTGGCGGGGCTTGAGTGTTTTCTCTCTTGACCCACTAAAAATCAATCCCCTCAATTTGGGGAGAAAATAGAAAAGGAAATGGGATAGATGGGAAATGACTCATTTACCTCTTTTTGTGTTTGTTTGTTTGGGTCTTTTTTTGGATGTTTTATTAGTTTGTAAGTTTATGTATTTTTTTTTTAAATTACTTTTTATAAGCTATAAAAAAATTTTGATTTATATAACAGAGGTATAAGAATAAATTTATACAAACTATATTTCCTTACATTTCATTTTTCTTTTCAACCAAATAATGAGTCTTCCTTCTTTCAACTTTTCCATGCACGCTCCCAAATAAACACAAATGAGGAGAAACTAATTATTTTCTATGTCTCACTTTTTTTTCCTCTGACTATTTATATCCCCCACTTTTTTATCCCCTAACCAAATACTTAGTTAGAGTAAGAAAGCAATTTCCAGGGTTTTCCTTTTTGTTTTCCTGCTTCATTAATCATTAATGCCCTCAATAAAGAATGTGCTTATGGGATTCAAATTTAAATAGTTTCATAAATTTGTAACTTGAATCGACAAAGATAAGATCTAATCTAAGGTATAAAATCTAAACCTTTTTATGTCAATTCCTATTTATTTTATTATATATATTTTTTTCAAGTAATGAAACGTTTATATATTAATTGCTTTACCAGGTCTATTCATGGCTTTACAGCCAAAGTTCATTGCTTGTGGAAAACCCATGGCAGCGTTTACAATGGTTGTTAGGTTCTTGATCGGCCCTGGAGTAATTGCGGCAACCTCTTTAGCTGTTGGTCTTCGTGGAGTTCTTTTGCAAATTGTAATTGTTCAGGTACACCAACTAAAATTGAAAGGATTCTCCAAAAAAAAAAAAAAAAAAAAAAAAAAAAAAAAAAAAAACTAAATTGAAAGCGCGCATTCTCTGATATCGATATTAATTAATTAATTCAGTTAATATATGAACAAATAAACTCCGCAAAACCTTGACATTAATTAAACTTTCCATTCCACAATATTTCATTTAATTCTTTTAAAATTATGCTGTAGCATTTTTTATATCCAAAATTATGTTTAGACTTCTTTAGTTCATAACATTACTTCCCAATGGAGGGATGTTTGAGCACTTGCATTAGTGCTTATATAATAAATAAATAAAAATCACATTTTAGCCAACCCAAGTCCAAAAATCACCCACTTCAAACCATATAAAGTTGTGTAAAAATATATGGTTGCTATATTAACCATGTAGATATATGGTACTATAGTTTTTTATTCTTTCTTTACGTATTTTGAGAATAATGAAAAATAGTAGATAATGATTTTTTTTCCAGAGAAAGATAATGGTTGTTTTGTGTGAAGAAAGAAAAACAATTAAAAAAATAGAAAAAAAATTGATATTTTAAAATTAGATAATTTTAATATGAGATATTTTAAAAAGCGAGTATGTAAAATAAAAAAAGTAAGTTTTTATACTAAAATAGACAAAAATATTTGCACGAGCTAATGCGAATCTGATATGCTAGCTCTTTAAGAGAAACTCTTGAAAATACTGGATGTGTTATAGTTACATAAACAATTCTAAGAATAACAAACTTGCTATTTTCAACCTTAATTTACCTCTTGTCACAGGCTGCTCTTCCCTTAGCAATTGTTCCCTTTGTGTATGCTAAGGAGTACGATGTTCATCCAGACATAATTAGCACCGCGTAAGTTTTTTTTTATTTTTCTTAGTTAAGATTTAGAAGAAAATCTTATATAAGAAAATATGTGGGTATAGAGTAATGAATTAGAATGATAATAATAACCATAAGTTAATCCTGATGTTACAATTTTTGCAGGGTTATTTTTGGATTGATCCTTGCCGTGCCCGTTACTATTATTTACTATGTACTTCTTGGGATTTGAGTTCTGGTTAAATGTAAATCCAAATTAGGTTGAGGAGGATGGACACCATCTGATTTGGTTAAATGTACTTCTCCAGTTATATGAATCAAAAAGTCTGTTACTACTTTTCTCAAAAAAAAAAAAAAAAAAAAAAAAAAAAAAAAGAAAAAGAAAAAAGTCTGTTACTACACAAATTTTCACTGACTTTTTCACATAATTCTTTTCCTTTTGTTTTGTTGTGAATACGACTAAGAGGGTAAGTGAAATTTTCTATGACAATTTTGGTGTTGTAGAATTACTAGGTAAAAAGTAGTCATTGGCAAAGTTAAGATTTTTCTCAAGAAGGTGAACTCTAACTAAATATATAAAAGAAATATATATATATATATATATACATCGAATTAATATTGGTTTGTGTACGGCACCATTAACCCAAGCCCGTTTCGGCTTGGGACTCTGACATGAAGCTGCGGCCCATAAACTTGATCTCTTTGTACCCAGAAGTCCATACCGAGCCCTCGGAAGCTACGGGCCTAAATTTTGCTGCCTCATCCTTTCTCGGAATTACTTCCCGAGCATTTAAAAAAAGTAGCGCTCAAATGCATCGCCCCTTTGTATTCTCGGCAGTGCCTTTGGGGGTGTCACCTCCGACATATGCGCAGGAGTGGTAACCAAGTTCTAAGGCCACCCCACCACCTTCTACTTCCACCTAACCACCCACTTATGACTAACGAGATTGGACGTCCCATTGCACTAACCAAAGAAGCAATCATACTCTCTCCACTAATTTATAGCTATAAATATGAGAAGTTGGAGGGAGTAAGAGGATTTTTGGGGTTTTTTGGGGGGTTTTTTTTTGGCTTTCCTTCTTTCTTCGGTTTGAAAGGAGGCAAGAATGAAGAGGAAAAGGGTGGTTTAGGCATTGAGAAAGAGAAAAGTGATCTCATTGAGTCTTGGTGTCGAGAACGACCCAAAGTAGGAAATCCAAGTCCAACACACAAATAAGTTGTAAGCCCATTAGCCTCACTTTTTGGCGTGTACAGTTTGTATTCATATTTCAAATCAATTATTCATTATAATTTTCCTGGATTAGTTTATGTTTTCTTGAATGTGTTGTATGATAAACCTTAACACTTTTTAATAATATAAATTCATTTTTAGGGGGTAACCTAATATGGAAAATGAATTTTGAATAAAAAGTGTTGAGACTTCAATAATACTTCCAAGGGTAAGATTGATAATAACTTGGTCTTGGTGAGTTCCAAGTCAAATCCAGAGGGAAATGTGTTGATTGAAGATCTAAAAGAAAAAATAAATTAAAACTATACAAATTAATTGAAGATATATTGTGATTTATTTAAGAAAAACAAATCAAATTGAGGAAAAAGAAAATATCATAAAAAATAAAGGTTTTAGGATTACACAACATGCATGTCAAATAGTAATTTTAACAATTATGTTTTATAATTTAGTCAAATGATTTAACAATAAGATCACACAAGGATTAATGTACCTTGTAGCTCAACTATTTTCCAACAAAAACGTTCAGGATTCAAGTCCACACTTTCCCAACTATCAAATAATATAATTGCTATTAATTGGAAGGGTTTGGTTAACGGGTGCCTTTAATACATATGTTTATGGACTATTTTAGAAAAGTTTTTATACAACTTCTATGAAAAATATAAAAAAATGTCAAAAAAATTAATTACTTTTTTATTTTTTCATAAAATATTTTTAAAAATATTTTCTAAACCAATACCTTCAGGGCATCCACCATTCAAGTATGAAAACATAGTTTTTTATGATATGACATACAAAATGTACAATGCATATCAAATATTAAAAAAGTATTGTATTGACTATGGTCTTTAATTGTAAGATATATAAATGTGTATCGTATGAATCATATGTGTTGATCGATACATAGATATATGAATTTAAATTGGACTTTTTCCTTAAAATTTGTGCTTTAAATTAAGTTGAACAAGTTGTTGTACTTGTTTAACAAAAAATTATTTGGTGACTTGATTGAGCCCAATAAAATAACATGTACATGAGGTATTTCTTATTTCCTTCTCTCTCATACAAACTTTTGACCACACTTAACATTTAACTTTCACACTTATGATTTTTTTTAATTATATATTATGAATAAAGTATTAAATGATAATATGATTATCAAAAAAAATTTATTAAATGATAATATAATTAAATTTTTGTTGTTAATAATATAAGTCCAAGAAACTTGAATGCCATAAAGAAATATAAAATACAAAAAGTGATAATAAACTTTGGAGATGACTAAGAAAATTGATTAGAAGAAAATGTCAATGATGATATGATTTTTTTCAAATGGCATCAATAATTATAACATTAACTTGGACTAAAGATGAAGTTGGTTAGGAAAGATGTAAATATAATAAGAAAGACAATATTATTTTATCTTAAATGTTATGTATCATCACTTTTGAGTTTGACAAATTTGACCATGGATCGTATAAATATATTTAAAATTGATTTATTTAGTTAACTTTGTTAAATATTTTGTACAGTTATTATTATTATTATTCTTTTTTTGAGAATTGTACAATTGATAATTTAATTAGTCATTAGTTGAACATGTTTAAAACATATAATAAATATACATTTTATATTTACATATCTATAATTTTTTATAATTTATATTAAGTGTTTGTGTATGTTACAATAACAATATGATAGAATATTATATACAATAAAATATTTTCTCAAAAAAATATATATAATAAAATAAAATAACGATTTACGTTTGACAACGATATACGAAAATTCTAACTAGTAACTACTATTATTATGTCCTCCATTGTCATTATTGCCCACATTTAAAAGCACTTCATCATTTTGATTGCCAATGAATGCAACAACTACAAAATGTTTTTAAATTGTAATTTGCCAATTCATCAAAAAATTGTAATTTGCCAAATGTTATATATGATAAAACTCTTTTCAGTTTAAGTTATTTATAGCAAGAGCTTTAGATTTTAAGGTCTAATTCTATAATAAAACTAAACGGACCACATTTTTTTTCCCAGCTCAAAATACTGTGAAGTATTTAGTGTTTGGCTTACTTATTTACTCATATTGGTATTTGTTAACTAAATTATAACAAACATTGATTTTTATCTTAAGTATTAGAGAGGTAGAAAAAAATATATTCTCGATCTAGATCTCATATAGTTCATAATTTATTTTTGGATGTTCTAAAATATATTTATTTTCTAAATATAAACAATTTTTCTTACATACCATTTATTTTAGTTAGCAAATACAATACTCCTTTTTTTTATTAGTTTTGTTTGAATTTATATAAATTAAATGTACTTTTGGAAAGTTGATATTTTTTTTAAAAAAAATAAGTTAAATACAAGTCCCATGGCCATGGACTTGGACCAAGTTCCATGACTCCACGAGCATCCAATCTTACTGGTGTAGAGGTCTACTCAGTACAGTCTTCCAGAGAGCCAACACCAAGAGCTTCAAGCTTTAACCAGACAGATTTCTATGCAATGTTTGCTAGTAGCAAAGCACCAAGTCCAAAACACAATTATGAGTCTTCAAAAGGAGCAACACCAAGGACTTCAAATTCTGATGATCATGATATGCAGCTTCTTAATAGTAATAACAAATTTGGGAAGAAAACTAGAGGAGGAGGGAGGGGTATGAGTGGTGAGTTGTTTAATGTTAATGGTACAGTTGCAGGGGGTAATTACCCTCCTCCAAACCCTATATTTTCAGGGTCTAGTACTAGTGGTGTCCAAAGGAAGAAGGAGATGGCTGTGCAGCCTAACAAAGAGCTTCACATGTTTGTTTGGAGCTCAAGTGCTTCTCCAGTTTCCGAAGGCAATCTCAGACATGCAGTCAATCGAGCTGCCTCCACTGACTTTGGGGTCCTTGATTCTTCTAAAGCTGCCAGTCAACTTCAGACCGCTGTTTCAAGAGGTAATTGAGATAATGTTTTGATGATTTTATTTTTTTAAAAAAAACATGATTTTCTGATTTCAAAGAGAGTGCCTATGGAGTGAATAAAATATAATAACAAGAGTGTAACAATATTTTCCCTTATTTATATATGTGTAAATTAAATTTTAGTACATACTATTATCCAATTAATATATATATTCAGGACTTTCAGCTTTCAACCGCATTTATCTCTTTTTGATTATGTATTTGCATGCAATGCAAACTCACATCAACCGTTTCAGTTTAAGATGTACTACACTACATGCTATCGGTCAAACTTCTTTTACCATTTTCAAATGCTAAAAAACAGTAAAACACTTATCAGTCCATACATGCAGCTTGTTCTTAAAATGCTAATCCTAGATTAATGGAAATTAATTTTATGAATGAATGAATGTGTTGTGTCTTTTAATTTTCATTACTTTTTTCTTTGGGTCTCTCTATTGTTGAAATCACTGAGATAAAGGCATTCATGATGATTCAGGTGCAAATATCAGTCCAGCAAGCAAAATTAATGGGAACAAATCAGAGCTTGAAATAGAGGAAGGATTGAAGTTCCCAACAAATGGGTCACCTTACACATGCCAGAAAAAAGTAGTGGATATGGAAGAAAGCGATGGAGCGAAGAAGCACCAAATGCCTCCCGCAAGTGTCATGACTAGGCTTGCACTTATCATGGTTTGGAGGAAGCTTATAAGAAACCCTGATACCTACTCAAGTCTTATTGGCCTTACATGGTCTCTCGTTTCATACAGGTACCCCAATTTAATTGAAATCTTGTTTTCAAAACACAGTTTCAATTAACATGTATGTGTATACATAAAATTCTTAGGTAGTCTGGAAGTGTAGAAAAATAGTACTCCCCTTCTCTTATATTCATGGTGCACTCCACCATGAATTTAATAAGTGGACTCTATTATAAATGTGACTATATGAGAGGAGAGAATATCATTTTTCGTGTTCCGGAAGTACTTAAGAATTACTCTGTGCACACTATGTTTGATAATCACTACCCATATACATATTTATTGTCCTTGTCACTTGTCATCATCCTTAATTAAGAAAATTTTCTGGAGTTGCTTGTCTATCCATCTCGAGTGTTACTGCACATCTTTTTACTGTATTTTCTTTTATTTTATATTTGTAGGGTAATTAAATAGTAAGGAACTGGTATATCACAACAAATTATGCTTGGTTCACGTCTAGAATGCATGGTTCAAGAAAATCTGCTTCATTATCTCATATACTTTGCTGTGTGCAATAATATAAATTACTCTAATTTGTTCTTAGGTATCACATCCAAATGCCAACTATCATCAAAGGATCCATTGCAATATTATCTGATGCAGGATTGGGAATGGCAATGTTCAGTCTAGGTACCTTCCTCAACTAACTGACTTGTCACAGAATTTACTACGTTCTGAATCTTATGATTAATATATTGGGAAAAAAAAAAAAAATACTTAAGCATTAATTTCTTTCAAATGACGAATCCGGGTAATGTTTGATTAATTAGGTTTGGTTATGGCTTTACAACCAAAGGTCATTTCTTGTGGAAAATCCGTGGCAGCATTTTCAACGGCTGTTAGGTTCTTGACTGGTCCAGCAGTAATTGCAGCAACCTCAATCGCTATTGGTCTTCGTGGGGTGCTTTTGCATGTTGCAATTGTTCAGGTACCATCTAACTTTTGAAAGTATTTTCTCATCAAGAAATAAGGGAAGCTAATATATATGATGGAGCTAATTAGGTTGGGGGGACAGTATAGTGAGAGAATGAAAAATATTAGGAGGATGGAAATTAAAAAAAAAAAAAAATGAAAAGATTGATATTTTTCTTTATGTTTATTTTATAATAGAAATAAGAATTTTTTTTTTTTTTAAAAAAAGGTGAGAATATAGAAAATGTATAAAAATTTCTTAGGTAAATTGCAAATTACCCCCCTGAAGTTTGGGATTAATTGGATTTTACATCTTAAAGTTTCATAAACTTGATTTTACATCCTGAAGTTTGGTTCCATTAGCAATTCATCACCACGGTTATTTTTTGCTATTAAGTGACACATCATCATGTTGATGTGTTTTATTTTTGCAAATTCAGCCTCAAAACTACGTTGTTTCAATGATGACAAAGTAAATAGCTGGCACAATCAAAACTATGTTGTTTCAAGCCTAAACTTAAAACACAAACTGTAGCTTCAACGACAGGCCAAACTCTAAAATTAAAAACAAAAACCACAAAGAAGGCAGACCTCATGCCTCCATAACCCAAACCCCACGAACCCAGGCCTCTCTAACCCAAACTCATCAGCTCGTCTCATGAACCTTGGCAAGCGGTGAAGGCTCCAGGCTCACCTTAGACCACCGTATGTTTAATTATTATTCTTTAATTTTCTAAAAATTTTGTAAGTATGAAGGATATAAAAAGAAAATGTAATCCATTGGTGGATTTATCAAAGTTCACCTCCAATAAAAACATATTGAGTAAGGTTGTAATATAAAGTTATAACCAATTTTATAGCTAAACTTTGTCCTTATCATAAAATCACGTGTTAATCATTTGTTGTTAGAGAGTTTGTTAGAGTGGTCAATTTATTATTAGAGCCCAACTGCTCATTATTTATTATCCTCTCTCTCTCTCTCTCTCTCTCTCTCTCTCTCTCTCTCTCTCTCTCTCTCTCTCTCTCTCTCTCTCTCTCTCTGTGATGAGTGTCTTTAAAAATAAAGATCTTGTACATAAATGATTAGGTAGTAATTATAGTTTTATTTGACTTCATTCAATGAGAAATTTACTCCACTATTTTTTTATATTATAAAATTAACATAAAAACCCAAATTAATGAGGCTCAAAATTTTTATTAAATTGCATTATATAGTAGGACTAATATATTGTGATAATTAGATCAACGATACCGTATTGCGGTGCCGTTTCTATTCTAGCACATTAAGTACCCAAGAGGGACGTTTTTCAAAAAAAAAAAAAAAAAAAAAAGGTACCCAAAAGGGACAACGGCGTATCATGCATGGTTTAGAGACTTAGAGATGATTTCTAAATGATGTCGTGTCTTAGCAACAACTTTCAATCATTTTCGCACGAGCTATCTTGCATGCTGATTACAATGAAGTCACATGTTAATGTTAATCATTTGTTGTTAAAGAGTTTGTTAGAGTGGTTAATTTATTGTTAGAGCCCAACGGTAGTTAGTTATTATCCTCTCTCTCTCTCTCTCTCTCTCTAAAAGAATAGATCTTGTACATATTGATTAAGTAGTAATGACATTTTTCTTTACAGTTCTTTCACTGAGAAATTGTCTCCACTTTTTCATAAAATTTTACATTATATTAGGGCTTTGAATTGATTAGTGGCTCCTCTTCTTGAAATGCTAGTACCACCACACCATCATTAACCACTATTTCCCAAAACACCATAACTCCCTAATAATCACAACAATTATTGCTTCTCTCAAACATGTCAAAACTTATATCCATCAATCTCAATTAAAATAACTACGTTGCATGGAAGAATCAAATTGTCACAATTCTTAATGCTTATTCATTGATTGATCACATTTATGGTTCAATTTCTTGTCCAAATCATATTGATGAGCATGAAAATCTAACAGCTGCTATGAATCCATATTATCAATCTTGGAGAATCAGAGATAAGGCTCCCCTCTCTTTGATAAACTCAACATTGACACCACAAGTTTTCTCTTTGGTTGTTGCAATTAACAATGCCCAAGAAGCTTCGAACACACTGTAATAAGGGTTCACTTTTACTTCATGAGAAAAAAATTTCAATCTTATGCTAGAGTTGTAGAGTGTTAAAATGTGTGTCCATTTTCTAGAACAGTGTTTTAAGAATAGAAAATACATATATGGTGTTTGGCATGAGGATGAATTTTTAAGAAAAAGTTAAACTTTGTGTGGGGTCCACTTTTTCAAAATATTTACCATAATTCCACTATGATCTGTTTTAAGAGTTGTTAAAATATTTACCATAATATTTTAACATTATATTTAGAAAACCATATTCTAAAAGTCATTCTAAACACATGATTTAAAAGTGGGACTCACTGTCATTTTTCAGGTTTTAAAAACAAAGCAAAATTTGTATTCAAGTTTTGATACCTAATAGAAACTTAGTAAATGAGAGAAAGAGATCCATTAGGGCAAAAATAAGAATACATAAAATTGAACATAATAAAATAAAAAATTGAAATATATTGTTCCAATTGTTCTTTTGGAAGTTTTCTGAAAAGCTAATCATAGGTTCTTTAGTTAAATATTGGTTGGATTGTATGAGATATGAATATATAAAAAATGGCAAATTACAATTTGTTCCACTTTTATGTCTCTTTCCTCCCAAAATATAAAGCACATACAAAAACAAGACAAAACAAAATCGGGAGGGGGGGGGGGGGGGGGAGAGGGGGGAGGGTGTTATACTTAAGTTGCCTATTATTAAAATACTCTTTTTTGGTCATGTGGTTTCTTGCATGGAGGATACACTAATGCTACAATAATCCAGTTGCGTGGAGAGATATAGCAACTCTTGAAAGAGGCGAGTTCCTTGTCACAAAGAGTGATTCTAGAGGTTTATGAAAGGTCTTTTCTCCAACCTCACTGTCGAAATCCATCATATCAAAGTTTGTTATCAATGCCACTGGCATTTAAGATTGTATTGTTATGATTTTATAGCTTCTTATTTGATATGATTAGCTTCTGTTTAATTTCATGTTTGTTTGAAAAAATTGAGCATATGTTCTTTCCTTTTGGGTTATATTGGTTTGAAATTGACAGTTTCAATAAGTATGTATTAAATATTAATACAATATGATTTGCTTCTTTGTTAATTGCTGGCCATCCACATTTGCACAAGCTGCGAAACTTAGGAGGTTAGCAGGTGGATGTTGAAATATAATCATTGGTTACGAGGCAAACAGCTTAGGTGCAAAATAGCATCAAGTGTTGAGTTTTGATTGTTTTTATGTAGGAATTGACTTGCTGATTCGGTTCAGCTTACTAGAGAGGACTTTATTTTCATTAGTAACTTGTTAGGTTCTAAGGTCTTAGGATTTTGTGTATTTAGAACTCTAATTTGTAATGTTGGCAAACCATGATCAAAACAATGTATTTAGTCTAGTTTAGGCTTGCTCAAAGTTGGTTTAATATTGTAAAGTTGGAATCGAGAGACTGCAGAAGCATTAGGGCTTCTCGGCTTGGCTCGATCGATCGAAGGTAATTCTCGATCGATCGAAAATCGGCTCAGATGCGACTCTGCAGAAAATTCCAGCTCAGCCCAAACTCTTTTAAACGTTTAGGGTTTTCTGTTTTTGCCCTAGGTATATAAGGCAAAACCCTAGCCACGTTTTTAAAGTTGCACAAGTTGTATTGTTGCTCATACATTGCGGTTTTGTGTAAATCTCTTGTGAGATCTAGAGGAGCTTTCCTTTACACAAAGCTTAGGGTTTTCAAGATTGAGATTCTTCAACATCTTGATGATCAACTTGGTTGCTGCCACTGAAGCTTAAAGATAAACAAGCGGGGAGCTTGTAGCTGATTGAAGGAAGACAAAGAAAAAAGTAGTCCGTGGACTCGGAGCCTGCGCGTGGTCGTGTCAGGAAGTTTTACTGGTGGGTAGCATTAGGAAGTCAAGCGGGGAGCTTGTAAGTCCTTTTGTAAGAACTTCAATTCTTTCTTAGTGGATTTCGTTTTGCCTTGAGGATCGGTGGGTAAAATCCTCCCCAGGTTTTTCCGTGTGGTTTCCTGGGTGATCATATCTCTGTGTTATTTATTATTTCGCTGCATTATATTTCTGATATGATTATTTGATTACTTTAACCTAGAATTACTTAATTTGACTAAGTAAAAACTTGGCTAATTAATCTAGACTACGCAATTTATTTGTGGTTTAAGGGGTCTAAACCCAACAAGTGGTATCAGAGCAGGTTGCTCTTGTGTTTGAGATTTTCATCTCTAAGCTGATCCTTGACCCCGGTTGTCATGGAGCA
Source organism: Quercus gilva (assembly GCA_023621385.1). Classification (NCBI taxonomy): domain Eukaryota; kingdom Viridiplantae; phylum Streptophyta; class Magnoliopsida; order Fagales; family Fagaceae; genus Quercus; species Quercus gilva. The sequence continues at coordinate 61,829,359 of CM042474.1, read as the reverse complement.
TGGACACTCTCTATTTGTTCCTCCTCACTTTGATGGGAACAACTATGCTTACTGGAAAGTAAGGATGAAAGCATTCCTGAAATCCATTGATGAGAGAGTTTGGAACTCTGTTGAATATGGATGGGAGAAGCCCACTACTACTGTGAGTGAGTGGCAAACTTCTCAAAAAGAAGCAGCTGCATTTAATAGCAAAGTTATGAATGCCATTTTTAATGCTGTTTCAATGGAGGAATTTAAGAGGATCTCTAATGTTGAGGTTGCTCAGACTGCTTGGAAAATCCTCCAAACTGTGCATGAAGGCACAAAGGCTGTTAAAATAAACAAATTGCAGCAATTAACTTCTAGGTTTGAAAGCATTAGAATGTCTGATGATGAAACTTTTGATGAGTTTTATGCTAAACTGAATGATATTGTTAATTCTGCTTATAATTTGGGTGAAGTCTGTGATCAACCTAAAATTGTTAGGAAGATACTTAGATCCTTAACTGAAGACTTTAGACCCAAAGTGACAGCCATTACTGAGAGTAAGGATATTGACTCCATTCCTGTGGATGAGCTTGTAGGATCTCTTCAGTCCTATGAGTCTGACCTACCCAAGACTGCCAAATCCAAATCAATGGCTCTTAAGTCTGTTGATGATGTTGAAGCTGGTGGATTTGATGATGAGCTCACTCCCACGGAGATAGCTTACCTTGCCAAGAACTTTAGAAATTTCCTTAGAAACACAAATAGGAAGGCAAGGAATACCAACACTGCTGAACCTAGAAACTTTAGGAAGAATGATCCCACTAAGGTTAATAATTTTGAAAAACCTAGAGAACAAGTAGGCCAATCTTCTAATAACTCTTTGGGTCCTCAGTGTTTTGGTTGTCAAGGGTATAGTCATGTCAAATCTGAATGTCCTACTTTCTTGAGAAATAAGGGTAAAGCTATGGCTGTAACCCTTAGTGATAATGAGGCTTCCGATGATGAGTCCGGTTGTGACGAGGATGGAAACTTCATTACTTTCACTGCTACTGCTGTAGTCAATGAAAGCATATCTGCTGAGGAGAACCCTGCTGATGGGGAACTCTCTGAAGATGCAGATCTTCAAGAGGCCTACAACAAACTTTGCAAAATTGCTGCAAAGGATGCTATGAAAGTTGATCTAGGCCTGAAGAAAATTGATGCTTTTGAGCTTGAAAAGAAGAACTTGCTTGTCAAATTGTTTGATGCTAATGAACTTTTGAACAATGTAAAATCTGAAAACATGCTATTGCTTGATAAAATTAGAACTTTGGAACATGATTTAACTGTTGCTAGATCTGCTAGTTCTAAACTTGATCACATGCTGAATGTTCAAAAGTGTTCTTCTGATAAATGTGGGATTGGATATGTTGAAAGCATTTTTGATTCTGCACCCCATTCCACTGTCTTTGTTCCTGCTTCTTCTTCTGTACCTTCTGTGAGTAAGGTTGTGAGTGAAACTGTTAAACCCCCTGTGAGTGAGGTAGTTAAACCTGTAGAAGTTTCACCACCTAAGAAGATTAGGGTAGACTTAAGGGAATCTAAACCTAAGGAGCTTACCAAATCCAAGGACAAGATGCATGGTAAACCTGCTTGGGTGTGCCATTATTGTGGTAAGTCTGGACATATCCGTCCTAACTGTTACAAGCTTCAAGCTGATAAACGAGCAAGGAAACCAAAAGTGCCAGTGCCTCAAGCACAAGACCCTATGGCACTAATTGGTGAATTGGTAAAGGTATTAAACCTTTATTCCAATCCTGGAGTTGGGAATCACTCTAAAGTGAATAAGAACTCCAATGCTCGTGGTGCATCTAAAAAGTTTTGGATGCAAAAGACTCGAAATAACTGAGTCTTTCTGACATGGTCCTTGTGCTTCATTGCCCTATCCTTTGTGACCTTTGTTCTTTGTTTTTTTTTGTCTCTTTGTTCTAGGACTTGCATTGCATTACATTCATGCATTTCATTCTAGGATTTATTTGTTTTCTTTTTCAATAAAAAAAAAAAAAAAAGGGAGAAAGCAAAAATTATGTTTGACACTATTTTTCTTGATTTCTGTAAACAAGGTTGGTCAATCCTTTTACACGTCATGTTTTGTGTACCTTGTTTAACTTGGATGAGCTTATTTATTACACTCTACTAGTTGAAACTTTGTAGTGCATGTTGTGTAGGAAAGATGTGTGTGGTTTTTAGTCACTTTGCCTTAATCATGAAGTCATATGTTCTTTGACTGTCGGACTTGATCCTTTTGAGAAAGGCATAAATAACCATCTCACCACTGTTCACTAGCCAATCATGAACACCTTAGTGCATATCATAAGATTTTGTGCTCGAGAAAGTGTAGCACATGCACAAAAAGAACATAAGGTGTAGTCTCAACTAAAATTAAAACTGGTGTGTACTATTAGGCTTGATGCCAATTCACTTAATTCAAACCGGTGTGTACTATTAGGCTGAATGCCAATTCATATATAAATAAGAAGCAATAATGCAAGAAACTTACATGATTGCAAACTTTTGTTCTAGGAGATGTGGGAGTTATAGAATGTAACTCTTTAGGTGATAGTCTCTTTTAAATTCTATGTGATGAATTGTGTAGACTTTGTGTTTGATTACTATTCACATATCACCTCACATGTATCTCAAGTTTTTTTGCTAGTTTCACATACTTCACAAGTTACTCTTTGTTAAACATTGTACATGCTAGTGTGTGTGTTTTTGGTCTGACCAACCAAGTTTGAAAATATCTTGAGATTTGTGCACAACATAATTTGGCTTGAGAAAATTAAATGGGAGGTTAATTAAATCTTGTTTTTGATGAAATTGGGTTTGAAAATTTGGGTTTTTTTGAAAAAGCATACCATTTCATACTCATGCAATTTGTTTTCATTGATCAAATGCTTTGAGGAGTTGTTTTAAAATTGGATTTGCATTTTTCAAAACTGTGTTGTTTCCCAAAATTTCTGTGAGTTTCTGCCCATTTCGATCGATCGAATGTATTTTTCGATCAATCGAAAAAGTGGCCTGGATTGTTCTAAAATGACTGGAACATTCGATCGATTGAATATATTTTTCGATCGATCGAATATTGTGGAGAGGCTTTTTTAAAAGAGGAACTCTGACTTTTTCAAACTACTATTTCAAACTTTTTCAAATCTCTTTTCTCTCTCCGACAAGGCATAGACTAAAAAGATCCAATTTTTGTCGTTTTCTTCCGGATTTTTTGCAAAGAATCCCTTTCCTCAAGCCGGTATGTCTATTTTGCCCTTCCTTTTCATTTTATTTTCATGATTTCATGCATTTTTCATGCATCTTAGAGGGTAATTTTTGGAACTTTTCTTTTTGGGATTTTTGATGATTCGGACCTAATCATGTGGAATTGATCAATGGGTTTTGTTGGGGACACTCTATAAACATGTTCTTAATAGTTTAATTTGATCAATTTTGAGTTTTGTGAAATATTGAAATTTCTAGGGTTTATATTTGATCCGAATTGGGGCTTTTTGTGAAATTGAGGTTAATTGATGAAATTGGCTTGTGTAATTGATGCAATTGGTTATTATAAACTGTTTTCAATGGTGTGTAATGATTGATTCTTCAATTTGTTGCAAAATTTTTCAAGTGGTTTACAAATTTTTAGGGTTTTTGTCAAGAAACTCTATGTTTAAGCCAATTTTGTGAATTTAAACTCAATTTGATCCTGGTTACTGCATTAGTACATGCATCATGGCATTGATATTGTTCATGCATCATATAGATTTTTCATTCTATTGTTTTTGTGCTAACTTGCAGTCTGCCCTTGGTTTTTCTTTGTTTTTGTTCTTTTGGTTTTGTCCTTGTGTCCTTGTCCTTTCCTTAGCACCATGCCTAGGAAGACTAGAGCTCGTAGGACCATTCCCTCTCGTTCTCCTTCCCCCCCTTCCTTTGACCGTGAGAGGTTTCCGAGCGAGAAAAACCAAGAGACCTATGAGAAGCTCAATCTTCAGAGGAAGATTTGGGCTGAGCGATCTGTCATTCTAGATGAGCTAGATCCTGCCATTAGGGCAAATTTTGAGCGTCGAGGATGGTTGCCTCTGTTAGATGTGTCTGACCCTCCTCCTCCGGCTACCTTGATTAGAGAGTTCTACTCGAACATCTCTATCCTCGTCTATGACTCCAACACTCTTGTTAGAAGTTGGATATGAGGCGTAGAGTACTCCATTACTCCTCAGGTAGTGGCTGATGCTCTAGGGGTACCATTGGTTCGTGAGCCTGTCTATCCTTATTCTGAGTCTCCCGAGCTGAGCGACGTTTTGTCGTACATCACTGGGACTACTGTCCAGTGGGGTTCTGATTCTAGGATCACTTCTGCTGAGCTCTCCGGGTTGCATTATCTTTTCTTTAGGATAGCATGTCATTTCCTCTGGCCCATCTCTCATGTTCACACCATTCCTCTCGAGAGGTGTGTATTTTTGTACGCTCTTGTCACAGATACTCCTATTAGTTTTTCCCATCTTTTTCTTCGTTCTTTGAACGAAGTTTATAGGAGTTCATCTATTTTTCATGCCCTTGTTCATCCTATTTTCATTCATAGGATTTTGCTGTATCTTGCTCTTAGTGACTTCCCCTCATCTGAGCTTGTTCATGTTATAGGTCCTATAGGTGCGTCTTTTCTTAGACAGAGGGCCGCTCATCTTCGAGTTGGTTCTAAACACCCTAGGTCTGAGCCATCTTCTAGCGCTCCTCCTCCTCCTTCATCTTCTACAGGTCCTGCTGGTGAGGATATTCCTGATCCAGTTGGTGATGATGCTGATGCTGCTGCTACTGCTGTTCCTCCACCTCCTTCGGCCGACTTCGATGTTTGTCGTACTTTGGAGACTGTCATGACCGTTCAGGCAGCTCATGGTCAGATTTTGATGGATTTGTTCGATGAGATTCGAGCTTTGCGGGCAAATTTGGCACGACTTCATTCACCTTCACCACCACCTTTTGATGGCGACTCTTGACTGCCTTTTGGCATTCCGTCACAAAAAGGGGGAGTGGTTATTGTAGAGGAGTTTTGACTTTTTGAGGAGATTTTGTAGTTAGGGGGAGATTTTTTTTAGCATGAGATTTTGTTTTGTGGTATCTAGGTGCTTCACTTTGTATATCATTTTTTGGGGATATTCATGTTAGGGGGAGTAACATTGTTATATTGATATACATTTTTCTTATTTAATTCTTGTTGTCTCATGATTCACCGCTTATTGATTTATATTTATGAGTATTCATTGATATATATCTTTATTTTGTGCTGTGTGAATCTTACAAGAATATTATACCTGTTTATATACTATTTCCTGTCACACATGTGTTTATGTGTTTGTTGAGTATTTCAGGAATATACAGGTTGTTTCAATTGAGCTGCTGTCTACACTTGCAACCGATGGATAGTAGTTAGGATTGAATTTTAGTTTATGAGCATTATTTATGTAATGCGCTTTTCAATTGTAAACTTTAAGCTTTTAATTTGTGTTTTGTCACGGATTGCCAAATGGGGAGTTTGTTAGGTTCTAAGGTCTTAGGATTTTGTGTATTTAGAACTCTAATTTGTAATGTTGGCAAACCATGATCAAAACAATGTATTTAGTCTAGTTTAGGCTTGCTCAAAGTTGGTTTAATATTGTAAAGTTAATCGAGAGACTGCAGAAGCATTGGGGCTTCTCGGCCTGGCTCGATCGATCGAAGGTAATTCTCGATCGATCGAAAATCGGCCCAGATGCGACTCTGCAGAAAATTCCAGCTCAGCCCAAACTCTTTTAAACGTTTAGGGTTTTCTGTTTTTGCCCTAGGTATATAAGGCAAAACCCTAGCCACGTTTTTAGAGTTGCACAAGTTGTATTGTTGCTCATACATTGCGGTTTTGTGTAAATCTCTTGTGAGATCTAGAGGAGCTTTCCTTTACACAAAACTTAGGGTTTTCAAGATTGAGATTCTTCAACATCTTGATGATCAACTTGGTTGCTGCCACTGAAACTTAAAGATAAACAAGCGGGGAGCTTGTAGCTGATTGAAGGAAGACAAAGAAAGAAGTAGTCCGTGGACTCGGAGCCTGCGCGTGGTCATGTCAGGAAGTTTTACTGGTGAGTAGCATTAGGAAGTCAAGCGGGGAGCTTGTAAGTCCTTTTGTAAGAACTTCAATTCTTTCTTAGTGGATTTCGTTTTGCCTTGAGGATCGGTGGGTAAAATCCTCCTCAGGTTTTTCCGTGTGGTTTCCTAGGTGATCATATCTCTGTGTTATTTATTATTCCGCTGCATTATATTTTTGATATGATTATTTGATTGCTTTAACCTAGAATTGCTTAATTTGACTAAGTAAAAACTTGACTAATTAATCTAGGCTACGCAATTTATTTGTGGTTTAAGGGGTCTAAACCCTACATGTTTTGACTAAAGTATGATTTTATCTCCCCTTTGTTTTGGTGGGTTTTGTGTTTATTTATTTGTTTGTTTTTTTAATTTGGAGTGAAAGGCTTGGCAGTGGACGTATAATACTTGTAGAAAGATTCATCTCCAACTTAAAGAAATAAGTTCTTTTAGCTAGAGCTTTGATGAATAGGTTGTAGGGGAGAGGAGATTATCATGGTTCTTAATTTTTATAGAACCCTCCATTTTTTTTTTATCTTGTTTTGTCTTTTTTTTGTATGTGTTTTTTTTTTTTTTTTTTTTTTTTCTTTGGGAAGAGAGAGACATAAAAGGTAGCAAAATTACATATTTAGCCTTATTTTTAAAAGAGGTGGGTTATAGAACTCTAACTGAGCTAACCTCATGTGGGTAAAGTGTCAAATTTCAAATTATTGGTAGACAACTTTAATTTTGATTAAACCACAAGTGGGTAAGTTGTAATTTGCCCTATAAAAAAAAAGAAAGGTAAGTCATGCTTTAGCAATGGGTATGGAATATTTTTGAGCACTTTTTGACTTTTGTTCACTTTAGAGCATCCACAATAGAAAAATCTCATCCTATTCTACTTTACCATCCCCCAAAAACTACTTTATCAATTTATACAATATCATTTTACAATACTCCAGTATCCCAACTTTTATTTTACAATACAACACATTAAAATAATATAAATTATACAATAAAAAATAATATAAAATTATCTCCCTCTTTCCTTTATCCCTAATTTCCTCACTGCCTCTCTCTCCCTCTCAGACACACAACCACCAACAACAGGCACCACCACACCAAAACCCATTATTTAACCACCAACAACCCAGCCAAGATTTTTCTCAAAAAAAAAAAAAAAAAAAAAAAAAAACCTAGCCAAGATCAAAGCAGAAAATCCACCAAATCACCCAAAAATAATCACTGCCACTTCCATCAATCCAAACATAAACACTGCTTAGTGGGTCCGGCCATGGGTGGCTCTGGTGATGGTGTTCATGTGCATGGGTTTTAGGTTCTTTGAAAATGGGTTTTGGGTTTGAAGAAAATGGGTTCTGTGTTCTACCCATGGCCTTTGCATGCCTAAAACAAACCCAAACATTTTGTGGATCTCAAAGATCTGGCCATGGAGGCCATGGAACTCGAAGCTCTGGCCATGGAGCTCAAAGCTCTAGCCATGGTGCTTCGACTCAATGAGTTGAGCAAGATTAGAAGAGAGAGGGGAGAGTTAGGTTTGGGTTCAGAGGGAGGGATCACTGTGATGAAGCTGAGAAAATTGATCCAACTAACCCATGAGGTGAGAAAGAGTGCTTGGCAGAGGTATGCGAGACCCACAACGCCGAACCCAAAAACCCACCACCGCTGATCTCGCCGATCTAGAAACCCACCACGCCGATTTCCAACTCAACCACGCCACCATGTCGATCAGAGAGACGAAGAGGATGATGACTGCTTGCATTGCGTTTCCATTGGGTTGATAAGAGTTTAGCGTAGAGTGAAGGTAATGAAATAATGAGAGAAAAGGAAGAGAGAGCAGAAAGAAAGAGAGAGAAGAATCAGAGATAATATAATAATAATTTTTAATTATACAATCTTGCTACAGTACCATCCTATTTCTAGGATGGTACTGTAATAGGATGATACTGTAGCAGTATTGTAAAATTTTTTACAATTGGCACATTTTACAAGTTGGGTTGGAGCAACATTTGAAGGCTGTGATGGTAAAATATATCAATATATACAATATACCATTTGGGCTGTGGATGCTTTTAGACTCTAGAAGATGCTATATTTTTCCTTGCATCATCATTGTTGGGGATTTGAAACTTTTTTCTATTTTGATAGATATGATAGAATTTCACCCTATGACATTCATTCTATGATATGGCTCTATAATGACTTTTGTTCACTTTAGACTCAAGAAGATGCTATATTTTTCCTTACATCGTCATTATTGGGGATTTGAGACTTTTTCTATTTTGATAGATATATATGATAGATTTTCACCCTATGATATTTATTCTATAATATGGTTGTACAATGATTGGTACAACATGAGATTCTACATTGGTGGTTTTTATTTTGTAATTCCCATCTTCCCAAATCCTTTTTATTCTCTCTCTCTCTCTCTCTCTCTCTCTCTCTCTCTCTCATATAATGGTTCTCAGTTGGAGCCTACTGCCATCTAAAAGTGTTGCCATAGGTCCTCAAATTGCACTGCCAGGTTATTGATTAAAAATGGAAAGAGAAACCTCTTCTCTTTTCGTCTTTGAGATTAAATTATGAAGAGAATGCATTCAATTCGGGATTAGTGCAAACCATTCATTTTATACTCTCCAATAGCGACATGCAATCAACATTTTAGTAAACAATGAAATAGACCTACCACATACAATCACCACTTCTTAAATTCCAATTTCATAAATAAATTAATTAAAAGAAAGAAATCTGCATGATGCAAAATTTCAGTTCCCACAAGACTATAGAACCAAGAGTTTCCAACCTCCAACCACCTTAGATATCTCCAGCATTTCTTTTTACAACAACCTCGACGATCTCTAGCAATTCCTCACTGCGTCTTCCTCTTCCTTGTCAGACTAATTGAGCACTGCACTTTGCCTCTGAGTCTGTAGGCAACTTGGATGAGTCACCACCTTTCCTCTCCAACTTGGACTAGTACTATGTCGTTGAGTCCAATTCTGAGTTCTCCTTCACCTTCATTTCAAATGATCAGATAACTTACTCCCTATAGATTGGTTTTTTCCTTTGCATTCACTCTCTTCACCTTCATCTCCAAAATAAAATAAAATAAAATAAAATCTCAAGATGCTAAGGTCATTGCGTTGGAGGTCTCTGGTGGTTGTAGGCTTCTGTTTCTTAGGTTATGTGGGAGGTGATTTATGATATTGGATTTTAAGAAGTAGCGATTGTGTGTGGTGACTCTATTTCATTGTTTAGTGAAATGCAGATGTGTCATGTTACTATTGGAGGGTGTAGAAAATGGGTGTTTGTACCAGCTAGATTGAATGTACTCTTAATTATAAATAAGTCTTTCAATGTTTTTTTTTTGAGTGAATAGTGATTGAGTTGGTGGGATTATATTTTAATTTACTTATTATTTGTCTACAGGTACATGTTCTATTTGTGTATGGTAAAAGTAGCTAGGTCTATATGTTTTAATGTTGTCAAATAGGCCAAATTGTGTGTTTAGTTGTGAGTTTTGACATGTCTTAAAATGGTAATTGAAGATCATGTTGAAGGCATAAAGATTACTTAAGAACAACTCAAGAAAAGTGAAATTTCAATGACCTCGACTTCATGCCTGACTCCACCTTGATTGCACTTGACTCTAGCCTCGATTTGACCTGACCAATTGAAGCTTGAAAGTGAAGTTTCTATTTCCTCTGACTCCAGCGAATTAACAAAAATAAAAAATATGCAAAAAGTCCAATAACTAGTTCGTTTCAAGCCTAATTTAAGCTCTGCTTGTTGGGATATAAAAGGGACATTATAAGTCATCCCTAGAGATGATCTTAAAAAGCTATATTTGTGAGAATAGGGTTGTGTAAAGTTTTTCTTAAATTCACCATATCGAAAAGTTTCAAGCAGGTCTAAAGATCAATTGATGAAAAAGCTAAAGCTATATCTCCAACTACAAACTTGCTACTGTGAAGTTTAAGAAAATATTCAAGAGGTTCTTGAATTCAGTTAGAGATTCCAGTAGTGATCATGAGTACGTCACCCATGGAGGCACTTCATATAGTTAAGAAGTCCAGACATTCTAGTGTAGTAAAAAGTTTTCTCTATAAGCTTTCTATGGGTAGTAGAGTCTAGGAAAAAGTTTTTCCTAAAATTGTAAAAATTTCCCTTGCTACAGTAGATTTGTTTCATTGGGAATGTTTTAATTTTCTCTAGTAGTTTTTATTTTGGGGCAGTTTCCATTGGAAAGGTTCCCCCAGTGGTTTTATTTTCCCTTCTCTCAAATCTTGCTAGGGGGGCTTGTTGTACTGGACAATTCGATGGTGGCTGGTTCCCATCTTGTATCCTTATCTTTATTTATACATATGGCATTTTCTATCCAAAAAAAGAAGAAGATTAATGCATATATGCTTGCCATCGTTTCATTGAGGAATTTACCTGAATTAATGTGCAATGAATAAGACTAGTGGCAAGGAATAAGTTTATTTTTACAATAAATGCATTTATTGTAAAATCTGATGCGTAAAAGGTAAATTCATAAACCCAAAATCTTAAAATTCTTGCACATTTTGGTATGAAATCTGCCCACCAAATGTCCTAGCAACTTGTTAAAAATACATTCTTTTATTTATTGTCTTTTCAATCTTGTTCCTACATCAAAATCTCAAGTAGGCCCTCAGAAGAACGCATCAAACTGGAAGAACCATTTTGTTTCCGATCTTTTTAAGAAGAATCTTCCCATCTAGCTCAATTAGCCCTCTTTCTCAGTGTAAGCCATGATCACTAGTACGGGGCTTTACAATATATTTGCGGCCATTGTACCCTTATATTTTGCTATGCTATTAGGTTTTGCCTCGGTTAAGTGGTGGAAAATATTCACACCGGAGCAGTGCACAGGCATCAACCGCGTTGTGGTGTTGTTTGCAGTTCCATTACTTTGTTTCCACATTGTTGCCACCAACAACCCTTATGCCATGAACTTTCGATTCATCGCTGGAGACTCTCTTCAAAAAGTGGTCATTCTTGTAGCTCTCTTTCTATGGCAAGCTTTGAGCAAAAAGGGCTGCATTGAATGGACCATCACCATGTACTCACTCTCCACCCTCCCTAACAACTTCTTCATAGGAATACCTCTCATGACAGCCATGTACGGAGAGATCTCTAGAAGTCTTATGGTCCAAATTGTGGTTCTTCAAGCTATTGTTTGGTTTAATATCTCGCTCTGCTTGTCTGAGATCAAAGCTGCAAAGGTCCTCATTGCTGAGCAGTTTCCTGAGACTGCAGGATCGATTGCCTCCTTCAAGGTTGAGTCCGACCTTATTTCGCTTAGTGGTCAAGACCAAATAGAGGCAGAGACTGAGATCAGTGACGACGGAAAGCTTCACGTGGTTTTGAGACGATCTTCGATTAATAGATCCGTTGGAATGTATTCCCGTTCCAGTGTGGGTTCCCTTACCCAAAGACCGCAAGCATCAAACCCAGTCAATGGCGTAGAGATTTACTCAGTACAATCTACTCCACAAGAACCCTACCTTTCAAATTTAAGAACTTCAAGCTTTAGCCAAACAGATGGGAATTTTCTGCACCCTATGTTTGGATACATGGAGTCAGGTCCAAAACATGGTTACACAAGGACCCGTGATCGATTTTCACCTTACGCATCACCAGATCATCTGATGCTTTTAGGGTCTACGTCTAGCAGTAATTATCGAAAGATGAAACATAGTTTCAGTGTTGGTGGTGGTGAAGTTCCTAATAACAAGCAGGGGCTTCACATGTTTGTTTGGAGCACTAGTTCTTCACCAGCTTCTGATGTGCATAACAATGGTAGACATGCTTTCAGCACTACTAGTACTGCTCTTAAACATGATTCCACTACACCAGGAGGTGAACTACCTTTTCTTTGTGATTTTTGTGAAATTAATATTGCTTTCGGACATTGATTATATCAAATGATCAAAGTTCTTTACTTCATGATCACATATCAAAGAGGAGTTTATCATCAATAATCAATTGAAACCTTTGAGGTATATGAGCTATCTGCAGGGAAAATCACCAGGGATAGGGAGCTTGATCTAGAGGAAGAGGCTAACTTCAAGGCAAGTAGGTTTCACAGGAAACAACTTCAGATGCCACCCACAAGTGTCATAACTAGGCTTGTATTCATCATGGTTTGGAGGAAGCTTATAAGAAACCCTAGTACCTACGGAAGTGTTTTGGGCCTTATATGGTCCTTAATAGCATTCAGGTACTTAAGAAAATTTCAAAATAATGATTATCACACACCAATTGTTGTACACTTATTATATACACACGGCCATAAATTAATACTATTAGATAATTTAGATTTATAGTTGTTCTTACATGTCTATGAAATTCTTTGGTGTCTATATTGCGCATTTTTCATTTTTTAAATAACCAATGACAACGACTACTTCATTACAATACATATATATATATATATATATATATATGCATAGCTAATTCATTCCGTGTCTCTTTCCACTTCCAAATTCTTAGGTTACGTTTGGTACGCTGTAATAGGTCCTGTAATGGAATAGTTATTCATATACAATATCAATTCGGTCATTTAATTGCATCTTTATTACATGGATTAGTCATTACATTAGAATAACTATTCTTTAAATTGAAGAATAGCTATTCCTCTTTAAAATGGATGTAATAGCTATTCCTTAATGCATATAATAGATTTTAAAATTAATATATTTCCAAAAATATAAAATTTCCTTATACATCATCTTTTACAAGCGTTCCTTATGTAACAACCAAACTTATGAATAGTAATAGTTATTCCATTACAATATCTTTTATTCCCAGTAATAAAGATTACTATTCCTAATGTAATCTACATTTAATGTACCAAATGTACCCTTATATTTGTTCCACAGAATTATAGTTTTCGGTTTTGATTTAGGCAGTAAGCACCATATATTACAACTCGATCATAAATATAGCTTTGTTTTTTTCAAAAGAAAAAAAAAAAGAAAAAAAAGAAAAAAAATATATATATATAGCTTTGTTTTTGAGAAATAATTCATTTATTGCAAATCATTGCCGATACAATAAAATTAAATAACTGTGCTGGCTTCTGCGTATAGACTCTCAAGGCTGAGCACATACACTGTTCTCTCCAGCTAAGTTGTCATAGAGCATGTCAAATTTAATCCATTACAAGAGATATATCCGTTTGATGCACGGGTTAGTTCAATTTATATATCATAGGAATTTACAAGTAGCATGGTTAATTATTATTATTATTTTTAAAATGTTAAATCATATGACCAAAGTCTAACATCAACACTTTCTCAAAAAAAGAAAAAGTCTAACATCAACGGTTCTCAAAAAAAAGAAAAAAGAAAAAAACGTCTAACATCAACGACAGATTTTCCATCAAAACAGAAGACTATTAAAAAAAAAAAAAAAAAAAGAAGTTAAAATAATTTAAAATAAATATTGAAATTTCCTATTAGTTTTAGATTGGCCTGTTGATTAATTTGGATATAAAATTATATGTAAACTAAAGAAGGATTTTCTATAATGTTATTGAAAATTTACAATAAAAAGATAGTATTTCAAGTTACATGTTAAAAGCAAGTAGGATTTTATTAAAAAAAATAATAATGCATAAACTTTTACTAATTGAGTTTTAACAGGAGTACTTTAATAATAAATCTCCTTTTATTTTTTATATTATAAGGAAAAATAATATGAAAAAGAAAAAAGATATAAACAGAAAAAAAAAAGAAAAAAAAAAGAAAAAAGAAAAAAAAAAGGGTTATAGTGATATACTTGGGGACAAACATAGCTTATAAAATCCAACTTTTATTACAATATATGATTAAATTTCTTAACTCTCTTGCATTTTTAGGTGTCACATTAAATTGCCAACAATCATAGATGGATCCATAACAATGATATCGAGCGCAGGCCTGGGAATGGCTCAATTCAGTTTAGGTACCCTTTTGCAACTAATGCTTCACATTGCATATTGTTTCCTTTTTTTTCTTTTTCCTTCTTCTTTTTCTTTTTTTCCTTCCTTTTTTTTTTTTCCTTACTTTATTTTATTTTACAATTAAAAAAAATAGAAATGTCCAAACTTTACACCATATTTTTTATTAGGTCTTAGATTTATAGTTTTTTGTCAATTAATAAAGTCTTAAATTTATTATGAAATTATTTCAATTTGAAGTTTTTGTCAATATTTGTAATTCATTTTCGTTATTATGGGCAACAATAAAGCAAAGAAAAACGGGAAATTATTAATTAAACTTTACATTTCACTTAATTAAAATTTATTCATAAATTAATTTCCCAGCTATTGAAAGAGAAAACCTCATTTGGTTGAGGTAATTAGGGGAAGGATGGAAAATGGGAGAGAAAAATATATAGGGGAGAAAATGGTAGTTTTGGTTGTTTGGTTGGAAGGGAAAGTGATGATTTTGGCGGGGCTCGAGTGTTTTCTCTCTTGACCCATAAAAAATCAATCCCCTCAATTTGGGGAGAAAATAGAAAAGGGAATGGGGTAGATGGGAAATGACTCATTTACCTCTTTTTGTGTTTGTTTGTTTGGTTTTTTTTTTTTTTTTTTGGTGGGATGTTTTATTAGTTTGTAAGTTTATGTATTTTTTTTTTTAAATTACTTTTTATAAGCTATAAAAAATTTTGATTTATATAATAGGGGTATAAGAATAAATTTATACGTACAAACTATATTTCCTTACATCTCATTTTTCTTCTCAACCAAACAAGGAGTCTTCCTTCCCTCAACTTTTCCACGCTCCCAAATAAACATAAATGAGGAGAAACTAATTATTTTCTATGTCCCACTTTTTTTTCCTCTAACTATTTATATCTCCCACTTTTTTATCCCCTAATCAAACGAATAGTAATAGTTATTACATTAGGGGCACGTTTGGTACACTGTAATGATTATTACATGGGAATAAGAATAAGTATTACAAGGAATACATTAAGTTGAAATATAATAAGTATTACTATTCATTAGTTTGGTGACCATTTAGGAATAGAATCTTGAATATGTATCCACAATTTAGTAGAGTATAAAAAGAAAGTGTAATTAAATCATTTTTAAGTCAAATTTCCTAAAATACACTTTTTTTAGGGTGTTCAAAATAGAGCTAATAATTAACAAGGAAATTTTATTTTCTTTCTTTTGGAAGATGTGGCAACTAATGGCTTTTTAGGAAATTTTTAAAAAAAGTTATTACATAAGATAAAGAAATAGATATTCAGTATTTTTGATAAGGAATAATTATTCCTTATTTTGAAGAATAGTTATTCATAAGGAATAACTATTCATTGTAATAAAAACATAACCAAACAACCGAATAGTTATATTTTAGGAATATTTATTACATTACAGTGTCTATTACAGTCTACCAAACATGCCCTAGGAATAGTAATCTTTATTACTGGGAATAAAAGACATTGTAATGAAATAACTATTGTTATTTATAAGTTTAGTTGTTACATGTGGAAAACTTGTAAAAGATGATGTAAAAGATGATGTATAAGAAAATTTTATATTTTTGGTAATATATTAATTTTAAAACCTATTATATACACTAAGGAATAGCTATTATATCAATTTTAAAGAGAAATAGTTATTCTTCAATTTAAAGAATAGTTATTCCAATGTAATAACTAATCCATGTAATAAAGATGCAACCAAATAACCGAATTGATATTACACATAAGTAACTATTCCATTACAAGAGCTATTACAGCGTACCAAACATACCTTTAGTTAGAGTAAGAAAGCAATTTCCTGGTTTTTCCTTTTTGTTTTCCTGCTTCATTAATCATTAATGCCCTCAATAAAGAATGTGCTTATGGGATTCAAATTTAAATAGTTTCGTAAATTTGTAACTTTAATCGACAGAGATAAGATCTAATCTAAGGTATAAAATCTAAACCTTTTTATGTCAATTCCTATTTATTTTATTATATATATATATATATATTTCAAGTAATGAAACAATTATATACAAATTGCTTTACCAGGTCTATTCATGGCTTTACAGCCAAAGTTCATTGCTTGTGGTAAACCCATGGCAGCGTTTACAATGGTTGTTAGGTTCTTGATCGGCCCTGGAGTAGTTGCGGCAACCTCTTTAGCTGTTGGTCTTCGTGGAGTTCTTTTGGAAATTGTAGTTGTTCAGGTACACCAACTAAAATTGAAAGGATTCTCCAAAAAAAAAAAAAAAAAAAAAACTAAAATTGAAAGCGCGCATTCTCTGATATCGATATTAATTAATTAATTCAGTTAATATATGAACAAATAAACTCCGCAAAACCTTTACATTAATAAAACCTTCCATTCCACAATATTTCATTTAATTCTTTTAAAATTATGCTGTATCATTGTTTATATCCAAAATTGTGTTTAGACTTCTTTAGTTCATAACATTACTTCCCAATGGAGGGAAGTTTGAGCACTCGTATTAGTGCTTGTATAATAAAAAAAAATATCGCATTTTAGCCGACCCAAGCCCAAAAATCACCCACTTCAAATCATACAAAGTTGTATAAAAATATATGTTTGCTATATTAACTATGTAGGTATATGGTACTATAGTTTTTATTCTTTCTTTACGTATTTTGAGAATAAAGGAAAATAGAAGATAATGATTTTTTGTTTTAAAGAAAGATAATAGTTATTGTGTGTGAAGAAAGAAAAATAATTAAAATTTTTTTAAAAAAATTGATATTTTAAAATTAAATAATCTTAATATGAGATGTTTTAAAAAGTGAGTATGCAAAATAAATAAATAAAAGTAAATTATTATACTAAAATAGACAAAAATATTAGCACGAGCTAATGTGAATACTGACATGCTTGCTCTTTAAGAGAAACTCTCGAAAAAACCGGATGTGTTATAGTTATATAAACAATTCTAAGAATAACAAACTTGCTATTTTCAACCTTTACCTCTTGTCACAGGCTGCCCTTCCATTAGCAACTATTCCCTTTGTGTATGCTAAGGAGTACGATGTTCATCCAGACATAATTAGCACTGCGTAAGTTTTTTCTGGATTTTTCTTAGTTAAGATTTAGAAGAAAATCTTATATAAGAAAATATGCGGGTATAGAGTAATGAATTAGAATGATAATAATAACCATAAGTTAATCCTGGTGTTACAATTTTTGCAGGGTTATTTTTGGATTGATCCTTGCCGTGCCCGTTACAATTATTTACTATGTACTTCTTGGGCTTTGAGTTCTGGTTAAATGTAAATCCAAGTTAGGCTGAGAAGGATGGACACCAACTGATTTGATTTCTCATTGTTGGACTCTACGTATTTAATTACTTTTGCTATATTACCCAGTTATATGAATCAAAAAGTCTGTTACTACACAAATTTTCACTAACATTTTCACATAATTCTTTTCCTTTTATTTTGTGGTGAATACGACTAAGAGGGTAAGTGAAATTTTCTATGACAATTTTGGTGTTTGTGGAATTACTAGGTAGAAAGTAGTCATTGGCAAAGTTAAGATTTTTCTTAGTGAGGTGAACTCTAACTAAATATATAAAAGAAATATATATATATATACACACACATCGAATCAATATTGGTTTGTATTCATATTTCAAATTAATTATTCATTATAATTTTCCTGAATTAGTTTATGTTTTCTTGAATGTGTTGTATGATAAACCTTAACACTTTTTAATAATATAAATTCATTTTTAGGGGGTAACCTAATATGGAAAATGAATTTTGAATAAAAAGTGTTGAGACTTCAATAATACTTCCAAGGGTAAGATTGATAATAACTTGGTCTTGGTGAGTTCTAAGTCAAATCCAAAGGGAAATGTGTTGATTGAAGATATAAAACTATACATATTAATTGAAGATATATTGTGATATATTAAAACTATACAACTTAATTGAAGATATATTGTGATTTATTTAAGAAAAACAAATCAAATTGAGGAAAAAGAAAATATCATAAAAAATAAAGGTTTTAGGATTACACAACATGCATGTCAAATAGTAATTTTAACAATTATGTTTTATAATTTAGTCAAATGATTTAATAATAAGATCACACAAGGATTAATGTACCTTGTAGCTCAACTATTTTCCAAAAAAAACGTTTAGGATTCAAGTCCACACTTTCCCAACTATCAAATAAAATAATTGCTATTAATTGGAAGGGTTTGGTTAACGGGTGCCTTTAATACATATGTTTATGGACTATTTTATGAAAATTTTGATATCATTTCTATGAAAAATGTAAAAAGATGTCAAAAAAATTAATGACCTTTTTATTTTTCCATAAAATATTTTTTAAAAATTTCCTAAACCAATACATTCAAGGCATCCACCATTCAAGTATGAAAACATAGTTTTTTTTTATGATATGACATACAAAATGTACTATGCATATCAAATATTTAAAAAGTATTGTATTGACTATTGTAAGGACCAAATTTGAGTTCCTAGCCTAAAAAATGGATGGACTCAAGCCCAAGAAGCCCAAAACAATGAATTTGTAGAGAGTGGGTTGGAAAACTGAGCTCTAGATGATTAAACCAACTTTGGATTAGATTTGGATGATAAAACAATGCAAAGAGACAAAATTATGTTGAATAAAAATAATCCTCGGCGTTATCCGAGGTGACATGTTCATATAACTTCCCCCCAAATTAGGTTACAAGTCTCATTTTCTTAATATCACAGTCCTTTTTTCTTCTAAAAATTCTCGCCCCCCATTCACGAAGGGTCTTCTTTCTTATATAGTTCTTTTCCAAGCATCTTGACCTTACACTTGTTGATCATCTGTGTTACTATTTGAGTGGCTGTCCCATCAGACACCCTCTCTGATTGTGTAGGTTTTGGGGAAGCCAATCTTGCACTGTTCAGATATCATCTCCCTATTAATGCCGCTAGGAAGTTAGATGCAGAACATTTAATACGGAGGTAGCAGCTTTAGTATATATATTGGTAGCCTTCATCTACTCACTCGTTATCTAACGTATGATTTCTAACCATTATGGTACCTGGTAGGATGCTTAGGGAGGTAGAATATTCCTACCAACCTCCGATCCACAATTCCGATATGATTCCTCTCCTCGGACATCTTTTGGATTGTTATGTACAATTCGTATCTCTTCCTCTCATACGATTCCTACAACAACGTTGCTTGATCATCCTTGGACGAGTATATGTCCTGGGATTGGGTCATAGGCCCAAAATACAAATTTAACAATACTTTCTAGTTATCTGGCCCCCACAACTATGGTCTTTAATTGTAAGATATATAAATGTGTATCGTATGAATCATATGTATTGAACGATACACACACACACACACATATATATATATATATATGAATTTAAATTGGACTTTTTTCTTAAAATTTGTGCTTTAAATTAAGTTGAACAAGTTGTTGGACTTGTTTAACAAAAAATTATTTGGTGACTTGATTGAGCCCAATAAAATAACATGTAAATGAGGTATTTCTTATTTCCTTCTCTCTCATACAAACTTTTGACCACACTTAACACTTAACTTTCACACTTATGAATTTTTTTTTATATTATGAATAAAGTATTAAATGATAATATAATTAAAATTTTGTTATTAATAATATAAATCCAAAAAACTTGAATGCCATTAAGAAATATAAAATACAAAAAGTGATAATAAACTTTAGAGATGACTAAGAAAATTGATTAGAAGAAAATGTCAATGATGATATGATTTTTTTCAAGTGGCATCAATAATTACAACATTAACTTGGAGTAAAGATGAAGTTAATTAGGAAAGATGTAAATATAATGAGAAAGACAATATTATTTTATCTTAAATGTTATGTATCATTACATTACTTTTGAGTCTAACAAATTTGACCATGGATCGTATAAATATATTTAAAATTGATTTATTTAGTTAACTTTGTTAAATATTTTGTACTTTTTTTTTTTTTTGAGAATCTTACAATTGATAATTTAATTAGTCATTAGTTGAATATGTTTTTTTTTTTTTTTTTTGAAAATTCATTAGTTGAATATGTTTAAAACATATAATAAATATACATTTTATATTTACATATCAATAATTTTTTATAATTTATATTAAGTGTTTGTGTATGTTACGATAACAATATAATAGAATATCATATACAATACAATATTTTCTCAATAAATAAATATATATATATATATATATATAATAAAATAAAATAATGATTTACGTTTGACAACGATATATGAAAATAATAACTAGTAACTACTATTATTATGTCCTCCATTGTCATTATTGCCCACATTTAAAGGCACTTCATCATTTTGATTGCCAAATGAATGCAACAACTACAAAATATTTTTAAATTGTAATTTGCCAATTCATCAAAAAATTGTAATTTGCCAAATGTTGTTCTTTTTATATATATATATATATATATATATATTTTTTTTTTTTATAAGATAGAATTTTTACTCTAACCTAATTTGAGTGTATATGTGTGTGAAATTTTCTTCTGGAAACTTGAATCCAGACCCTTACCCCCTACACCCCACAAGCAGTGGTGTAATTTGCCAAATGTTATATATGCGAAAACTCTTTTCACTTTAAGGTATTTATAGCAAGAGCTTTAGATTTTAAGGTCTAATTTCTATAATAAAACTAAACGGTCCACATTTTTTCCCCAGCTCAAAATACTGTGAAGTGTTTAATGTTTGGCTTACTTATTTACTCATTTTGGTATTTGTTAACTAAATTATAACAAACATTGATTTTTATCTTAAGTATTAGAGAGGTAGAAAAAAAAATATTCTCTAGATCTCATATAGTTCATAATGTATTTTTGGATGTTCTAAAATATATTTACTTTCTAAATATAAATAATTTTTCTTACATACCATTTATTTTAGTTAGCAAATACAATACTCCTTTTTTTTATTAGTTTTGTTTGAATTTATATAAATTAAATGTACTTTTGGAAAGTTGATATTTAAAAAAAAGGGCAAATAACACTCCCCTCCCTTGAGGTTTAGAGAAATGACACTCACCCCCAAACTTGAAAGGAAAAAACACTCCCCCCCTTCTGTTAATATTAGTAACGGAATATTCCAATTTTTTTAAAGATTCTCTTTACCAAAGTTTAACCATAGTTAGTGAAAAGAGCATTTACATAAAATAAAATAAAATAAAAAATGAAAAGAGCATATTATAAAACATGTTGCTTATGTTGATTTTTTAGTCTCTTATAGCACCTTTCCAATTGATTTTTTAAAGTTTGATGATCCTCTTAGATTTTTTAATCGCTCCTCTCTCTAACACTTTGGATCAAAATTTATGAAATAAAACAATTTGCTGAAGCTTTCAAGTTTTTATTGTTTAAAAACGAGTTTGAAATTTTCAAAGTCACCTATCAATATAAAAACCTTTTAGAGTCAATTTGATTGATTGGTGAACAAACTCACAAAAGCTTATTCTTTACCATCTAATGTTAAATTAGAAAAGCAGCTAAAAATATGGACTTTTGATGGAATAAATTGAGAATAAGTTGAGGGCAATTTTGGGAATACATTATTAACCAAATGGTACGTTAGTGCACAACATTTTTAACGCCAATTTAACAGAGTTTAGATAAATAAATGTCAAAGGGGGGAAAATGTTTTTTTCCTTTAAGTTTGGGGGTGAGTGTCATTTTCCTAAACCTCAAGGGAGGGGAGTGTTATTTGCCCTAAAAAAAAAAGAAAAGTTAAATACAATTCCGTTCAAAAATTAAAATTTTTCTAAACAAGACTGTCAATATGAAACCACTTGTTTGTGTGTTTGTTTCTGACGGCATAGGTTGTCTCCATTGGAAACTGTAATATTAAAAGAAATAATAATAAAATTCAGGGTCCAAGTTCCCACAACAAGCTTTATTAAATAGAGACAGAATCTTGCTGCAACCACGGATCACTCAACATTGCTAAACTCATGTGCCTAAACGAGTACAGTGGCGACGAGTAAGGTTAATCTGCAGTAAATACAGACTCATCTTCATTTTTTCTTATTAGTCAAAGTCATGCACATATATATAATGTAACGCATACTCATATACGTCTAAATCTCCCACTTATTTATTAGTATTTTATAATAGAAACTCTGCAGAGTTTTAGAGTTCCCACAACCGCACAGAAGAGGATCTAATTTTTCCCCTCTCACGACAACTTCTGATTTAAAAAGTAATTTCCTTCAGCGATGTTGACGAGGCTGTTCCTCGCTCTGGTTCCTATCCTGCATTGTTGTCAAATCCTTTTCAGACTAGTGGCGATAGATACACACCGCGTAGGATGTGTTTAAAGCTAAAAATCTAACCAAAAAAAAGTATTTAAAGCTAAAATTGTATTTTAAAAATATGATTTTAAGTTCACTTTTAAAATTATAATTAGAATCATATTTTCATACACAATTTTACGTGCAATCAGAAGTGTATAATAAAATAATAAAAAATATGCTAGTATACATCATCGGCGAAAATGGGTATCTAATTTTTTTCCTCTAACTATCTAGTTAGTTGTTAAAGTTTTGAAACTATATGTATTTCTAGCATCTCGAGTCTATTAGACTCGATTTTGACCCGCTGGAAATCGAGTCTTTTAGACTCGATTTACAAAAAAAATTTAAAAAAATTTGATTTACAACCCATTTATAATCTCCCAAACGCGGAAACAGCAGAAAGAAAGAAAAAAAAGAAAGAAAGAGGGAGAGAGAGAAGAAGAAGCAGCGGGCCAACCCAAGAAGAAGAAGAAGAAATGGACAGCCCAGGCCGCGCCGCTCGACCCAGGCCGCGCAGCACCGTGCGCCCCAGGCCGCGCGCTCCGCGCGACCCAGGCCGCGCGGCTCCGCGAGACCCAGGCCGTGCCTCTCTCTAGATCTTTGTCTCTTTGATCTGATTGTGTCTGATCTGATTGTGTTGAGATTGTTGTGTCTCTGATCTGATTGGGGTTTGGGTTGAAGATGGGTGTTTTTTTTGATAGATTGAAGATGGGTGTTTGAGCTTGAGAGTGTATTCTTTCTCTCTTCTGAGACTTAAAATTGTTTTTAATTTTTTTGGTTTGGAAATCGAGTCTTAGAGACTCGATTTCTAGCTGGGCTCCCATGAAAATCGAGTCTCTTAGACTCGATTTTGTAGGCTAAAATCGAGTCTAAGAGACTCGAGATGCTAGAAATACATATAGTTTCAAAACTTTAACAACTAACTAGATAGTTGGAGGAAAAAAATTAGATACCCATTTTTGCCTACATCATCTATTACACAAAATTTTACATGCAGTATGGTCACGGTTTCAGTGCATTTGGTATAAAAATGTGAGTAATAGGCAGTACCCTAATCAGATTTAGCCTTTTTAGACTCTAGTGTTGTTAACTAAAATAAGGAGTTTCTTGTTCTGAATACTTTGAACAAGCAAATTAAAAGAGACCCGATCTCTCTGTCTCTCTGTCTCTCTCTCTCTCCACTAGTTATATATGATCTCCAGTACGTACGTAGTTAAGCAAGCAATATGATTCGTGGTAAGGACATTTACGATGTGTTTGCGGCCATTGTTCCTCTATACGTTGCTATGCTATTAGCATATGGATCGGTGAGGTGGTGGAAAATCTTCACACCAGACCAGTGCTCTGGTATCAACCGATTTGTGGCTGTGTTTGCAGTTCCATTACTTTCCTTCCATTTCATTTCTTCCAACAATCCTTATGCCATGAACTATCGCTTCATTGCTGCTGATTGTCTCCAAAAAATGGTCATTCTTACAGCTCTCTTTCTATGGCAAACATTTAGCAAAAATGGCTGCCTTGAGTGGATGATTACCCTCTTCTCTCTCTCCACTCTCCCCAACACTCTTGTCATGGGAATCCCACTCTTGAAGGCCATGTATGGAGATTTCTCAGGAGATCTCATGGTCCAGATTGTGGTTTTGCAGAGTATTATTTGGTATACTCTCATGCTTTTCTTGTTTGAGTTCAGAGGTGCAAAGCTACTCATTTCGGAGCAGTTTCCAGAGACTGCTGGCTCCATCACTTCCTTCAAGGTTGAGTCTGACGTTGTTTCACTCAACGGTCGTGACCCATTACTCGCTGATGCTGAGATCGGTGAGGATGGAAAACTTCACGTAGTTGTGAGAAGATCTGGTGCTGCATCAGCTTCATCATCTATGGTTTCCTCATTTAACAAGTCCCATGGCCATGGACTTGGACTAAGTTCCATGACTCCACGAGCATCCAATCTTACTGGAGTAGAGATCTACTCAGTACAGTCTTCCAGAGAGCCAACACCAAGAGCTTCAAGCTTTAACCAGACAGATTTCTATGCAATGTTTGCTAGTAGCAAAGCACCAAGTCCAAAACACAATTATGAGTCTTCAAAAGGAGCAACACCAAGGACTTCAAATTTTGATGATCATGATTTGCAGCTTCTTAATAGTAATAACAAATTTGGGAAGAAAACTAGAGGAGGAGGGAGGAGTATGAGTGGTGAGTTGTTTAATGTTAATGGTACAGTTGCAGGGGGTAATTACCCTCCTCCAAACCCTATATTTTCAGGGTCTAGTACTAGTGGTGTCCAAAGGAAGAAGGAGATGGCTGTGCAGCCTAACAAAGAGCTTCACATGTTTGTTTGGAGCTCAAGTGCTTCTCCAGTTTCCGAAGGCAATCTCAGACATGCAGTCAATCGAGCTGCCTCCACTGACTTTGGGGTCCTTGATCCTTCCAAAGCTGCCACTCAACTTCAGACCGCTGTTTCAAGAGGTAATTGAAATAATGTTTTGATGATTTTATTTTAAAAAACATGATTTTCTGATTTCAAAGAGAGTGCCTATGGAGTGTATAAAATATAATGACAAGAGTGTAACAATATTTTCCCTTATTTATATATGTGTAAATTAAATTTTAGTACATACTATTATCCAATTAATATATTCAGGACTTTCAACTTTCAAACGCATTTGTCTCTTTTTGATTATGTATTTGCATGCAATGCAAACTCACATCAACCGTTTCAGTTTAAGATGTACTACACTACATGCTATCGGTCAAACTTCTTTTACCATTTTCAAATGCTAAAAAACAGTAAAACACTTATCAGTGCATCCATGCAGCTTGTTCTTAAAATGCTAATCCTAGATTAATGGAAATTAATTTTATGAATGAATGAATGGGTTGTGTCTTTTAATTTTCATTACCTTTTTATTGGGTCTCTCTATTTTTGAAATCACTGAGATAAAGGCATTCATGATGATTCAGGTGAAAATATCAGTCCAGCAAGCAAAATTAATGGGGACAAATCAGACCTTGAAATAGAGGAAGGATTGAAGTTCCCAACAAATGGGTCACCTTACACATGCCAGAAAAAAGTAGTGGATATGGAAGAAAGCGATGGAGCGAAGAAGCACCAAATGCCTCCCGCAAGTGTCATGACTAGGCTTGTACTTATCATGGTTTGGAGGAAGCTTATAAGAAACCCTAATACCTACTCAAGTCTTATTGGCCTTACATGGTCTCTCGTTTCATACAGGTACCCCAATTTAATTGAAATCTTGTTTTCAAAACACAGTTTCAATTAACATGTATGTGTACCCACAAAAATTCTTAAGCAATTTGGAAGTGTAGAAAAATAATGCTCCCCTTCTCTTATATTCATGATGCATTTTATTGTGAATTTAATAAGTGAACTCTATCATAAATGTGATTATGTGAGAGAAGATAACATCACTCTCTATGTTTCAGAAGTACTTAAGAATTACTCTGCGTACACTATATCTGATAATCACTACCCATATACATATTTATTGTCCTTGTCACTTGTCATCATCCTTAATTAAGAAAATTTTATGGAGTTGCTTGTCTATCCATCTCGAGTGTTACTGCACATCCTTTTACTGTATTTTCTTTTATTTTATATTTGTAGGGTAATTAAATAGTAAGGAACTGGTATATCATAACAAATTATGGTTGGTTCACGTCTAGAATGCGTGGTTCAAGAAAATCTGCTTCATTATCTCATATACTTAACTGTGTGGAATAATATAAATTACTCTAATTTGTTCTTAGGTATCACATCCAAATGCCAACTATCATCAAAGGATCCATTGCAATATTATCTGATGCAGGATTGGGAATGGCAATGTTCAGTCTAGGTACCTTCCTCAACTAACTGACTCGTCACAAAGAATTTACTACGTTCTGAATCTTATGATTAATATATTGGGAAAAAAAAAATACTTAGCAGTAATTTCTTTCAAATGACGAATCCGGGTAATGTTTGATTAATTAGGTTTGTTTATGGCTTTACAACCAAAGATCATTGCTTGTGGAAAATCCGTGGCAGCATTTTCAATGGCTGTTAGGTTCTTGACTGGTCCAGCAGTAATTGCAGCAACCTCAATTGCTATTGGTCTTCGTGGGGTGCTTTTGCATGTTGCAATTGTTCAGGTATACCATCTAACTTTTGAAAGTATTTCCTCATCAAGAAATAAGGGAAGCTAGTATATATGATGGAGGTAATTAGGTTCGGAGGACAGCATAGTGAGAGAATGAAAAATATTAGGAGGATGGAAATTTCAAAAAAAAAAAAAAAATGAAAAGATTGATATTTTTCTTTATGTTTATTTTATAGTAGAAATAAGAATTTTTTTATAAAAATGTGAGAATATAGAAAATGTATAAAAATTTCTTGGATAAATTGCAAATTACACCCCTAAAGTTTGAGATTGATTGGATTTTATACCTTAAAGTTTCAGAAACTTGATTTTACACCCTGAAATTTGGTTCCGTTAGCAATTCATCCCCCACAGTTAGTTTTTGCTGTTAAGTGACACATCATCATGTTGATGATGTGCTTTATTTTTGTCAAATCAGCCTCAAAACTACGTCGTTTCGATGATGACAAAGTGAATAGCTGGCACAATCAAAACTACATCGTTTCAAGCCTAAAATTAAATCACAAACTGTAGCTTCAACGACAGGCCAAACTCTAAAATTAAAAACAAAAACCACAAAGAAGGCAGACTGCATACCTCCCTAACCCAAACCCCATGAACCCAAGCCTCTCTAACCCAAACCCATCAGCTCGTCTTATGAACCTTGGCAGGTGGTGAAGGCTCTAGGCTCACCTCAGACCACCATATGTTTAATTTGTGCTCACAAAGGGGCTATTCCGTCAAATCAAAATTCACGAACTATGAATGGAGTTGATCTATGACTATGTTCATTGAATTTATGAAAATGCTTAAAAAAAAATTTGGGAATCTGGAGATTTCTGTGCTATACTTGACCAGTAGTGACGAAATAAGGAATGCTATTATGCTTGTACACACAGCCTTGCTTCGTAGTTTGCACTCGCTAATTACAACAATGAGCCCTTTTTTTATAGCCGGGATTTAATTTTCAACAAAAGCCAAACCCAACTCTTATTTCATTGGCGCATGGAATAAAAAGCAAGTGGATCAAGGTTTTCAGTCATAGACTCATAGTACCAAGTAAATATACCCCAGAATCCCATTTTTGGATGATATAGTTTCATGACTGTATAGAAGCTAACCAACAAAGGTGGAAGTCATTTTTGTTTGTGGCCCCGTGATTTCATGAATGAAGATCTTGCACGCACAACCTCGTTTATGGCCTGCCTTAAGCTACAGTTTGTGTTTTAAGTTTAGGCATGAAATGACGTAGTTTTGAATTTTGATTGTGCCAACTATTCACTTACTTATCACTGAAATGACAGTTTTGAGGCTAATTTGGCAAAGATAAAACACATCAGCATAATGATGTGTCACTTAACACCAAAAACTAATTGTGGGTGGTGAATTGCTAACGGAACTAAATTTTAGGGTGTAAAATCAAGTTTCTGAAACTTTGGGGTGTAAAATCCAATCAATTCCAAACTTCAGGAGTGTAATTTGCAATTTACCCAAATTTATTTTATTTGATAGGGAAGAAAAAAGAATTAATAATTTTGTATTAATTATTATTATGTCCTTACTAGTTTTTAATTATAAGAAATATTTTTAAATATATTTCGTAGTAACTCAAATTTTATTTCAATTGGAGCAAAATTTTAAATGTGTTCTCCCAACCTATTTTTCTTCCTCCTTTCCTTTTATTTGAAGAATAAATTTTGTGGGCTTGGATGGAAAACCAAAAAAAAAAAACCCACCAATCCTTATTTTCCATGATCTGCATCTTTCTTCCTCCATTTTTTTTTTATCTTCTCAAAAAAATATCTTTAAAGATAATCAAAAATAAGATTGCTTCACCTAGAATGATCAACTTAATTTGACTTCATATCCTCAGGCTGCTCTTCCCCAGGGAATCGTTCCCTTTGTATTTGCCAAGGAGTACAATGTCCATGCCAACGTACTAAGCACTGCGTAAGTTTTCCGTTTTCTATAATTAAAAATTCAGTTAATTATTAGAACAAGCAAATGATGATAAAAAGTTGACATAAGTTTTGGTGTTATTTATTTATTTTTGCAGAGTTATTTTTGGAATGCTGGTTGCCTTGCCCATAACTGTTCTTTACTATGTGCTTCTTGGGCTGTAACTTGTGGACAGAAGTAAAGACAAGGGAAAGCAAATATAGTATTGTAAATCCAAATTAGGCTTATTATATGCAAATGTCCGGGGAAGAACAATGCCATTGGATTCAGTGCGTAACAATATAATTTATAAGATCGTGACCATCCCTAGCTATATGTGACCATTGGAATTGAAAATATAGCATGCATTTGCTTCGATCTTTAAGTTCTTTCGTCTAAGTTATTTGTTTTACTTTGCTATTTACTCGGTTTATACAATTAGATAGCAGAAGGTAATAGAATAGATCGTAGAAAGGAAGGCAGAAGGTTAAATTTGAATGTATTTCAATTTTTGTTACACCAATATCAATTATCAAAGAAGCTCAGATTTGCCTACGTAGCTAGTTTAATTTCTAATTTTATTCGTTTCAGTTTACTTTATTATTTATCCGACGTTCAGGCAGCAAACTAAAGAATCCTACGGTGAATACCAATTGACAAAACTGGATTTGAACCCCCTACTAGATTATTTGATCAAGTTATAATTTAGGGCAAATAACACTCCCCTCCCTTGAGGTTTAGAGAAATGACACTCACCCCCAAACTTGAAAGGAAAAAACACTCCCCCCCCTGAGATTTAAAAAAAATAACACTCCCCCCATTCTGTTAATATTAGTAACGGAATATAAAGCATATTATAAAACATGTTGCTTATGTTGATTTTTTAGTCTCTTATAGCACCTTTCCAATTGATTTTTTAAAGTTTGATGATCTTCTTATATTTTTTAATCGCTCCTCTCTCTAACACTTTGGATCAAAATTTATGAAATAAAACAATTTGCTGAAACTTTCAAGCTTTTATTGTTTAAAAATGAGTTTGAAATTTTCAAAGTCACTTATCAATATAAAAAACTTTCAGAGTCAATTTTGGGAATACATTATTAACTAAAGGGTATGTTAGTGCATAACATTTTTAACGCCAATTTAACAGAGTTTAGATAAATAAATGTCAAAGGGGGGAAAATGTTTTTTTCCTTTAAGTTTGGGGATGAGTGTCATTTTCCCAAACCTCAAGGGAGGGGAGTGTTATTTGCCCTATAATTTATTTGAAGCATATATATCCAGATATCTTAACCATAGTTATAATACCAAAATCTATACACAATAATAATGAAAGTAGTAAAAGTACATAGATTTGGGAACGAAATGAAAAATCAATAAAAAACCTCTTTAATAAAGAATTCACTTTAAAAACCCGATCTCATAGAAAATTCATTAGAAGAAATGGTTATCCAGTTTACTTACAAAACTCTTGTACAACTTTATTGTAACATTAGCAAATGTCATGCTTAGATTATCTCACACTCACTAATCGGCAAAAAGAGACCTGTGAAGCCACCTATGGAAACCTACAATGACATTTGTATAATTGCATACAAGTCATTTGATCGTTACAAGTAGCTAGGGGTGTTCAAACCAACCAGAGACCTGACCCACCCACCACACTCGATCGGATCCGACCAACCCACTGCCCAATCCGACTACTCCAGCGGTTAGCAGCAGGTCCCCACCCTTAAAATCCGACACTGGTAGGTCATTTGGCAGGTTTACCCCTCCAAAACCTGAGCCACCCGATTCGACCGGGAAAACCAACCAATTCAGCAAAGTTTAACAATTTTCCTATGAGAAATCAATGGAGATCCACCAAATCCGTGAGATCTCCATTGAATCTGGTGAGATCTCTGCTAGATCTAGTGGAGATCTCATCGGATCTAGCGAGATTTCACTAAATTCAATAAGCCCTCCGCCAAATCTAGGTTGATTTTTCAGTTGCTTTGCCTTTGTTGGTTTCAACTGAATCGACCGGTGCCTAAAGTGTGACCTAACAAGTCCGATCCAACACCCTCACTAGTCAACTGTAGGTTTGAATAATTTCCACCCAATTTGGTCGGGTTAGTTGCGGGTTGGGCATAAACACAACCCGAACCAACCCATGGGGATTCCTAGTTACAAGCTAGCGTGAAAGTATTTAATAGCTGCACTAATCATCACAGTTAAATAATTATAACCAAGATGACTAAACCATTAGATCATTTAGGCAATGGCCTAAGGCCTCAAATGGAAGTAGGTCCTCTAAAAAAGAATATAATAATAATTATAAATAAAATAAAAAAATGTAGAGCCTCTCACCTAGAGGAAAATAAAAGAACATATTTTATTAGCCAATAGAATGTCTTGTCAATCTTATAATGTAATTTTTTTAATTAAGGCTCAAACTGTAATGAATATATTTTTTTAAAATTATATTCTTTTCGAATGTTGTACATTCTATTAATGGGGTTTAATATGTTTGCGGTAGTTTAAGAGAGTAAAAATTTTCAATATCTCAAAAATTTTACTCTTCCTTTTTATCTCTATCAAAATTAAAATTAGAATTAATAGTTTTCTAGGCAAAGTCATTACTGAAATTCATTATTCAATACTTGAAGTCCAATAGTGCCAAGAGACACAATGACCATCTTAGACATGATATTTATTATGATACTGATTATTTAAATTTACTTTTAGAGTTAAAAATTTTAAAATAAATTTTATAAATAGATGAAAATAGTCCAATTGATGTATTAAGTTATGCAAAAAAGGTAAACTATTTTTGTAATGCATGTATCACTTCTAAAATATTAACTACCAATGCATATTACATTTGCATATGAAGAAGTTACTTGTATCTCAAAAAACAAGAAAAATATATATTTTTAAATGAAAAACGATAAAATAATTAAATGAAAAAAAAAAGAATTAATAGTTTTCCAAGTCATTATTGAAATTCATTGTTCAATACTTGAAGTCCAATAGTGCCAAGAGAGACAATGACCATCTCAAACATGATATTTATTTTGATACTAATTATTTAGATTTATTTTAAAATTAAAATTTATAAAATACATTTTATAAATAGATGAAAATACTTCTAATATATTAACTACCAATGCATATTACATTTGCGTATGAAGAAGTTATTTGTATCTCAAAAAAACAAGAAAAAAATATTTTTAAATGAAAAAAGATAAAAATAAATAAATATTATTCAATTAATATATAAAATAAGAGAAGTCCCCACTAAAAATTTTCAGTTTAGACTCTAAAATGTGTTATGCTAGTCCTTGGTACTAGACCCTATTATTGCAGATTGCAAATTTGAGCGAGATTTGAAATGAATCTATTTCAAATTGAGTTTAGGTATTTGACAAAAATGACATCATTTAGAATTTATAAGTTTTTAAAAAAAAATTCTTTTATATTTAACATACTCTGCGCGTATGAAAAATCCTCATAGTGGCCATATTTTGCATGAGAGGCATTTAACATACCAATAATATGGTTAATATTTCATGATTTTGGTATGATCATCATGATATTAGTACAAAGAAATTAATTCAATTGAGAATAAAATTATTAAAAACACACAAAGTATCAAATTGATGACTTTACAAAAAAGTGTTCAACAAAAACTACTATTGAAATATTTGAAGAAACTAATAATTATTCACATGATATAAATTATAAGAAAATCTCCCGCCTTATACCTCAAAATATATTAAATTATAACCCCAGTATTTGATTATACAAGAAAAAGGAAACAGCTATTGTTATAGATTCTCTCATGTGCTGGGGCTATATATGGGTAGGAAAAGATTGGCAGTGCAAATCTTTATCTTTATAACTCAACATTCACTATCTTATTCATGATGTTATATTGTCATTCACTGTATTAGTATAATATTTCTTTTATGAATAATCATTTTTTTTGGTAATGAACAAAAAATATATTCATCATTTTTAAAAGTTTAAAAATTGCAATGAGGTCACTACAAACGTCATTGTCGGTAGCATAATAAACTTGGATGCAGCATTATCTACGGAAAAAATTAAGAAAAATAATTAAAAAGGGTTTTCGATTTATTAAATTAATTTACTTGCACGTGAATGACTGGATATATATATATATATATATATATATATATATATAGACAAATATGAACGACTAAATTTCAAATCACTTGTAAACAGAAGTGGAGGATGAAAGGAAAGGGTAGCTTCAATGCATTGTTCTAAACCTCCTTACCTTTTTAAAAGCATTACTTAACGGGATCTTCACCCTATGCAATAAATATATATGTACTACAACGTTAAAGCATGTGACCTACAGCTGTTCCAAAAGGAGCTGTTCTTCAAGTAAAAATTGAATTTAATTTGTTATTAAACTGTTGTTGCATATATGGTGCTTGACAACAAAATTGGCTTTTTTTTTCCAGAAGAAACAAATTGTCTTTTTGTCTTTCCTACTATGATTTGTAGACAAAATTATTTTGTATTACACCACACTACTGTTTTCCTAGAGACACGCAATTTTACCAAGCATGTTACTATGTTCCAAAATGTTAATGTTAATATCTAGCTCTAAAAGGGAGGTTATAATTCTAGTAAATGATAAATAATAATGATAGTTACACACTCACCATACATTATATATATATATATATATATTATTATATCTTCATCAAAAAAAAAAATATATATATATATATATATATTATTATATAGATTGAAATTGTGTTTCTAAAGCACGATTTCAAAAAGTAATATCTATAATGTATGCATTAAAAAGAGAGTAATAAGATTTTTCACATTGATTTCACTAAGTATTCACTTTATTACCAAGAATCTTATAACTAAATTAGTGCTTCTTTATGCACAAAGTACTTGAAATTAAAAAAAAAAAGAGTTTGAACTGTAGAGTTAGCAGCATATTGTAATTATCTCTGTTTGCTTATTGCCAAATCATTCATTGTTGTCTATTCTGGTCATCAATTTCATGTGGGGCTGCCAAAAGAGAGGGTTTTTGTTTGTAGAGATTAGATTTGAGGTTCTTTGCCTGTGCACTGCACATGAAGGTCTTCTTAGTTCCTGTCATATCTGTTAGACATTTCCTCAACAAACATTGAAAACACAACAGTTCCTGTAAATCCTAGAGCAGACAACATGCATGCAGTGTCTACAAGAAATGTACCCCATCATGTGACTCTCTCTCTATATGTTGCCCAGCGTCTGTGAATCTAGGATAATTACTGCTACTACTGTATATTTTGAGTATCAAAACAGAGCGTGATCCATTTAATTCTATAGTATTTTATACACATGCGAATAGGTCAACCAGTTCCATTGACCGTTCCCATTAATGTCACTCCCATGCATTGAAACTTGCAATCTTTAAGTCAAAGTAATACATGTTGGACCTTTCAATGACTACTCCAACCTTTTACAAATAAATAAATAAAAATAGTTAGAAAAATCAGATAAGATGAAACACTTATTTTGATAAAAAAAAAAAATGAGGACAGTTGTAAAACTCTTTTTACGTGTATCAATATAGCTATATTTTGTTTCTGTGTCACGATGAGTCTCTGACTATATTGATCCCAAAATCGCTCGTTGTTTGTGAAAGATTTAAAAATTGCTACTTGCTTCATGGTAAAAACAGTTCTGCTTTCACATAATAATTAATTAATGTTGTTTGTTACAATCAAACTCTTCTCCGTTAAACATGGCACTAATAGCATGGTTAGTAATATACATTACAGGATATATACCATATAAAATTCGTATGCATTTCATTTGGTTCAAAGTTTTTAAAATATGGTATGAAAAATTGCGAAAGAAAATAGATAAACTTACACTCAAGTATGTTATACAAATATGCCTGTTGTGTGACTCAAAACATACTCAATTAATATCCGATCAATATTCTAAGGTATCACAATTTCCCCTATTTAAATTCTTGTTGTCCTTGTTAGAACCTACTTTATGAAACTATCTCCAAGCCCATGTGGTATTATTACCAGGTTGGCTCTGATACTATTTGGATTGAAACATAAGTTTAAAACACAATAATCAAACCGCTAAGCGTACAATAATAGTTTGTTTAGGAAAGGAGGAAAAAAACAATAGAAAATTTTATGGGATAATTACAGTAAACCCACATGTGGTATGGCCCATTTTCACTTTGCCTACCTGTGGTTTAATCATTTACATTTTGCTCACCTGAGGTACCTTCTGTTAGGGATGTTACCCACCTCTCATTTTGCCATTAGAAAAACACTTTTTTAGGGAAAAACAAACATAACAAAGATCAATAAGTTAGGGTTTTGATTACTTAAGAACTTCTATAAGAACAAAGTGGAGGAATTCAAAGTGAGTTTGATTACTTATTCAGGTGTTTTACTACTGTGGCTGGGACTCAAAGTGGGTTTGAAGTTGGAATTCGGGGTGGGTTTGCTACTGTGGTTGGGTTTCATTTGAGCACAATTTCTTCCTATTGACCATAGTGCCGAAAACGAAAACAAAAACAATAAAGAAGAGAGACACGATGAAGAAGCTAGACACAGCGACAGAGATGAAAGCTGTTGCGAAGATATGTGCTCGGTGGAAATATGCTAAGGCTCTTAACGTTGGTGATGCTTTATGAAGTATGCTAATCAGAGATACAAGAACCGAACTCAATAAGGCTTCCCGACTCATTATGGGTAAGAGAATAGTTATTGTGTCAATAATGAAAGAACTTAAAGCTCTCATTCTACTGCGTGAGGAATATGGTTGGACTGGAAAGGTTAAGATCATAGCACTTGAGAATAAGGACATAATCGTTAGATCCGCAAACCGTAATGGCATTAATTTGGTCGACTAAAGTAATACTACTCTAGGTTTTTTTTTTTTTTTAAATCTCTCTACCTCTCAAACCCAGAAACTACTCTCCGATCCACGAGCTAAAAGGGGCTTGTACAGCGCGTGAACCACTAAAAGTGATTTTCATTGAGCCCTTTGATTTGTGTGCTATTCCATCACTTTGTTCTTTCTTAAGCAATCAAAACCCTAGCTTTTTTTTATCTTTGTTATGTTTGTTTTTCTCTAAAAAAGTATTTTTCTAACGGCAAAAGGAGAGGTGGGTAACAGATCCCTAACAGAAGGTACCTCAGGTGGGCAAAGTGTAAATGATTAAACCACGGGTAGGCAAAGTGAAAACGGACCATACCACAGGTGAGTTTACTATAATTATCCAAAATTTTATTATTAAAAAAAATCTGAAACTAGGGTAATAAAAAATAAAAAAATAAAAACACGTTGTTCAAAACAATTAGGGCTTGACTCAATAAGAAGCTTGTTTATATTTGTTTGTCTATAAACAAGCTAAGCTTAAACCTTAGTTTTAGTCTTGTTTGACAAATGAGCCAAGCGTAAGCAAAAAACATCATTAATGAACATAATCATGAACATTAGGGCTTGATACAAAACACGGTAAGTTTAGTGTCATTTATAGGCGTTGTAATAAGCTTGATATGAGCTTGACAAATAAACTTATATCTTACTAAAACTTTAATTAAATAAGAGTTGAAAGTTGAGACTACACGTCCAAACCAAATAGACTTGGTAATAAGCTTGATATGAGCTTGACAAATAACTCATATCTTACTAAGATTTTAATTAAATTAGCTTGTAACTTTATACATATGCATGGATATACTTAAAAGATATTATGGGGCCAGAGAATTTGGCAGCCCCGGCCCACTCTACGCTAAGCCCAAGGCCCATGCCGAGGATAAGGATGTGTCCGAGGACGAGTCCATTCGCTAGTAATACCGCTGAGGACAACCACGTCCTCGGCCCGCACTGATCATTGTAAGGAAGAACAAAGTATCTTCGGAGGTAAACTTTCACAGCTATCCAAGACAGAGGCAAGTACAGCGGGTTAGTCATAGGAGCATGGTGGAGGAGCAATCCCAATAGGAACTGTCACCTCCACATTAAATGCCCACAACTAACATTCTAGTAGCATTAAATGGAGAAGTGACCCCTGAACAATGCTGCCTTAGCTGCTACCACCCACAAAAAGGATGAAAGGTGGCTGATGGGACAGGCACTGGCATGATGACCTACATAAGCGACAAATGGAGGGCCAAGATTAACCAGAAGGGGGTATAAAATGTAACAAGTCCTCCAGAAAGGGGGACGGCAGTTGGGAGAGAGGAGAGGAGTCATAGTATTTGTATAATCTTTGTAGCCCAATACCAGGGGAGATAGAAGAAAGAGACTATAAAAGAAAATGGCCGAGGAGCCTAATTTCATATTTTTAGTCTGTATTATTGTCAATCGATCCATATATTACCATACTTAATTGTATAACCCTCACTAGGACCTAGTTCTTTAGCTCGCTCTCTACAAATTCATTGTACTGGGCCAGCTGGGCTTGAGTCCACTCATTCGCAAAGAATAGTGCTCGAACCAGGTCCCTACAATTGGCGCCGTCTGTGGGAAGAACTTGTACGTTAGTCAAGGTAACGGTCAAGCATGGTAGGAACAGGCCCTCACCAAGCAAGATCCCACCAGTCCAAACCAACGAGGTCACAGCCACAAGGTACTTTCCCCAACCCCGAGCGCGGTCGAAACGAGGAAAACGGAAGGTTTCGAGAAGGAAGTGCACACACCACACAGACCAGCGGAAGCCACATCCGCAGGGGCAGCCACGCGCTACGGAGACAAAACGACGACCAGATCGTGCAATCGGAAGAGGTCAGAAGCCATGCGTCCAAGAGACCGGATGATAAGGTGGCCATGCA
The DNA here is from genome assembly GCA_023621385.1 of Quercus gilva. Classification (NCBI taxonomy): domain Eukaryota; kingdom Viridiplantae; phylum Streptophyta; class Magnoliopsida; order Fagales; family Fagaceae; genus Quercus; species Quercus gilva. The sequence goes on along the minus strand of CM042474.1, from coordinate 61,792,013 downwards.
ACGGGAGATAGACGATTTAAAGAGAAAGTTGCGCCATGCACAACGAAGGCAATCTCATTCTAGTCCCGACACACCCTCCGACGAGGATGGCGATGATGACTATAGGCGGAGGTCAAGGACCCCCCCAAGCGAGATCTTCTCTCACGAGGAAAAGCGTTAGTGGAGGCGCAAGCATAAGAGCCCGTCCCTTAAGGGCGTGGGGAGCGATGCCATGAACCGAGCACTGGATCAGCTCTCCAAGTCACCTTTCACCTATCACATCGAAGAGGCTACGTTTCCTTGGCGATTTCAGCAGCCAACCTTCACCAGTTATAATGGCAAGACGGACCCTGTGGAGCATGTGAGCCAATATAACCAGAGGATGGCCGTCCACGCCAAGAACGAGGCGTTGATATGTAGAGTCTTCCCCTCTAGCCTAGGACCAGTAGCAATGAGGTGGTTCAATGGTCTTAAGACGAATTCTATAGACTCATACAGGTAGCTGACCCAAGCCTTCGGCTCCTGCTTCTTCACAAACAATAGAACTCCTCGGCCCTTGAGTGCGCTGTTGGCTCTAACCATGCAAGATGGGGAAACTTTAAAGGCCCACTCGGACCGATTCTGGGAGATATACAACGAGCTGGACAGTAAATATGAGGATGTCGCCGTCAGCACCTTCAAAAACAGTCTCCCGACGGGCATGTCCTGAGGAAGTCTCTGACTGGCAAACCCGCCACCAGTGTGCGCCAGCTAATGAATCGGATCGACAAGTTTAAACGGGTGGAAGAGGATCAGCTACAAAGTAAGGGAAAAGAGAAGGTTATCCCTCAGGAGAGGAGGGATTTCAAGTCGGACCGGTACAATAGCAATCGCCCGAAGAGGGATTTTGCAAGGCAATCCGGGCCGACTAACGTGCAGGCTGTCAATGCCGTATTCCGAGAGCCAGTGCACAGGGTATTGGAAAAGATAAGGAGTAAATCGTACTTTAAGGAGCCGAATAAGATGGCCGGAGACCCCGCAAAGCGCAATCAGAACCTGTATTGCCAATACCATCAGGACCACGGACACACCACGGAGGACTGCAGGAACCTCTAGGACTACCTGGATCGTCTAGTCTGGGAAGGAAAGCTGAAGCACCTCCTGCACCATTCTAGTGGCCGCCAAAGCCAGACTTATCAGGAGCCCCAGAGAGACACTACCTTAAGGGCTTCAACGGGGACGATCAATGTGATCTTAGCTGCGCTAGAAAGAACAAGAGCGCGCCCCTCGCGAGTGTTATCTGTGGGCCAGATGTTTGCTGAGGAGTCCCAATTAGGGCCGAAGAAGGCTAGAAAGAATTTTTACCCAACCTTGTGCTTTTCAGAGGAAGACAAGATGAGGACCACCTAACCCCACGATGACGCACTGGTCATCACCCTCAGAATTGGGGACTATGATGTGAGAAGGGTGATGGTAGATGGTGGCAGCGGAGCCAAGATTATGTACCCCGACCTCTACAAGGGGCTAGGGTTAAGACCAGAAGATTTGACACCTTACAAGTCCCTCTTGATGAGCTTCGATGGGAAGCTGGTGATCCCAAAGGGCATGATTAGGCTGCCCGTTCAGATCGGCCCAGAGGTGGTGGAGGTAGACTTTATAGTGGTGGACACCTACTCCCCATACACAGCCATTGTCGGCAGACCATGGCTCCACACCTTGGGGGCTGTCACCTCTTCCTTGCACCAAAAGGTGAAATTCCCATTAGGGGACCATGTCCTCGAAATTCGTGGTTGCCAGTCCACATCAAGGCAATGCATGGTGGCTGCCACATTGCATCGGCTCGATGCAGGGTCCTCGGCCACCACTGAAGGTGGCTTATAACAATTAAAGGACCTGGACGCGCCTCTTGATGTAGCCGCCGAAGAAGCAAAATATGAAGATCTGGACAAGGTAATCATTGGAGGCGATCCGGAGAAATTCTTTCAGGTAGGGGCTCGGCTGCCTCCGTAAGAGAGGGAGGACTTGATCGAGTTCCTCAATGCAAACCTTGAAGTATTTGCATGGGACGCCTGTGATGCTCCAGGGATCGACCCAGATTTTATATGTCACCATCTCAATGTCAACCCATCCGTAGTTCCCAAGCAACAACCCCTCGGCGCCCGTCAAAGGAGCACGCTGATGCGATTAGAGAAGATATGAAGAAGCTTAAGCGCGTGGGGGCCATCAAGGAGGTTTTTTACCCTAAGTGGTTGGCTAACACTGTGGTAGTCAAGAAGAAAAGCAGAAAATAGAGAGTTTGTGTAGACTTCACGGACCAAAACAAGGCATGCCCAAAGGACCCGTTTCCCATGCCTCGGATAGACCAGCTGGTGGATGCCACAGTGAGACATCCTCGGATGAGTTTCTTAGACGCCTTCTAGGGCTATCATCAAATACCACTAGCCCTGGTTGATCAAGAGAAGACCGCTTTCGTGACACCCGTTGGGAATTACCATTATAAAGTGATGCCCTTTGGCCTGAAGAACGCTGGGTCCACCTATCAGAGGATGATAACGAGAATGTTCGAGCTGCTGTTAGGCAAAAACATAGAAATTTATGTTGATGATATGGTGGTGAAGAGTAAAGTGGTGTCCGAGCACCTAGGAGACCTCGGCTGCATCTTTGACGTCCTAAGGAAGCACAAGCTGCGCCTGAATGCCTCTAAATGCTCGTTCGGTGTAAGGTCAGGCAAGTTTTTGGGCTACATCATCACCCACAGGAGGATTGAGGTCGACCCTGATCAAATTAGAGTTATCAATAACTTGAAGCCTCCGCGAAATCCTAAAGAAATCCAAAAACTCACTGGAATGATCGCGGCCCTGAACCGGTTCATTTCCAGGTCGGCTGATAGGTGCAGGCCTTTCTACCTTCTGATTAACAAGTGGAAAGGATTCGAGTGGTCTGAGGATTATGCCGTAACATTCCAGTAGCTCAAGAAATACCTATCTCGGCCACCAATCATGTCTAACCCCGACGCCGACAAAATCTTGTATGCCTACATCGCCATAGCCCCTCATGCGGTGAGCTTAGTACTAATATGGGATGACAGTGGCATCCAAAAGCCAGTCTACTACGTGAGCAAATCGCTGCATGAAGCAGAGATCAAGTACTTGCCCTTGGAAAAAGCCCTACTGGCTGTAGTCCATGCCACGCGGAAGCTTCTCCATTATTTCCAGGCGCACACGGTAGTCGTCCTAATTCAACTGCCTTTAAGATCTGTACTTCGGTCTGCTGATTACACTGGAAGAATCGCCAAGTGGAACACGATTCTAGGGGCCTTTGACATTAAATACATGCCTCGGACCTCTATAAAGGGCCAAGTCCTGGCTGACCTGGTGGCCGAGTTTGCTGAACCATTGGAAGCAGTAGCCGAGAATGGGGACATGGAGGAAAAGCAGGTCGGGGCAATCTCTGTTCCAGGGCCCTCGTGTTGGGAAGTGTACGTTGATGTGTTGACACCCCATTTTGCAACCCGCATTTAACCTCACATGGAGGGTAAAATGGTACTTTCACCTCAGAAATATGCATCTTGATTCTGGCCATTAGATCCTTAATCTCATTTCACCAAAATGATCTTGATGTTGTAACGATCAAATTGACTGGTCATGAGCCCTAATCGGACCACCAGATTGAAAGTTATCATCAAATCAATTTTTAATGGCTGAGATGCACTATCACAAATTGAGTCCGACTATACTTGATTATGAACAATTGATTCCAATTGGTTATAATTATAATCAATTTGAGATTAATGATGTGTCATAATTTAATTGGTTAGGACTACATTTTATGGTGAGGTTGCATACACCTAATTAATTAGATAGTTAAACATTAATTCTTCAATGAGTAATTTGTGCAATTATCTTTTAATTAGTGTAAATTTGGAACCAATTAAGTCTGAATTTGGAGTGATTGGAGTCATTTAATGTTAATTGGGGACTAATTTGGAACCTATTAATGTTAATTGTGCTGAAACCATTTTCTAACAAATGACCTCTGCTCACTATTTCATCGATATCTCTCAGAACATTTTGAATCTGTGAATGAGGTTAATTTTCCCAGAAACTAGACATTCGGGGCTTCAATTTGAGTACAAGAATGAGACAATTCCGATCAGAATTGAGTCAGATATGATTTTTTGAAGTTGGCTCCACAGGCTGTTACAGCAGTTACGGGAAAACCGAATTTTGGCTTGCTCCCCACTCCCATCAATCTCTCCATTTAATGCACCAGATTTTTCCCAAGGCTAAAATGAGGTCTAGGTTCATAATCCTTGTCAACCCTCATTAAATGGCCTTCCATTCATATTTCCTCCACCACTACTATATAAACCCCTCTCTACTTTATTCCAAAGCACAGAAAAACCCCCATCTCTTCTCCTCTCTTGAGTTCTAGTGAAGTAGAGTAGTCTTGTCATATCTTGGTCTTCCTGAGACTCAAGGTATTGAGTGAGACTCACTCTTCCTCTCCTAACTCTTCTTTTCCTCCATCTTTAGGATCTCCCTCAAAAGTCTCCTTCTCTACCATATGGATCTTGCATGAAGGTATAATCCCTTTCCCTAATTGTTTTTTATGTTGCCATAATGAGAATTTAGGATTAAAGCATGATAGTAATTATTTAAATTCCCTTGAATATGTTTGAATGTTCTTATATGTTCTTATGTGTTCTTCACATGTTCTTGGTTGTTCATCACATATTCATGCATATCACTAGCTTTGATCTTAAATCCACATAAAAAATATGAAAAACATGTTTGTTTCATAATTCTTTCAAATTCTTGAATCTAGGATATCACCATACACACACATTCACTAGAATTTAATTTTCAATCTAAATACAATGCTTAATAAATTGGATTAGGGTTCATCACATGCACACACATTAAATTCAATATGCAAGTTGATTGACATATTGGAAGAAATGATATGAATGTTGGCCACCATAGTCTAGAAGACCGGTTTCACCGGGCAAGGTGGGTGCCTAACACCTTCCCACTTTGTAACATAGCCTCCGAACTTAGATCAAGGGTTAGTAGATCAAGTGCTTATCCATGTAATTTTTGATTTTTAGATTGTAACTAGGAAACAAAGCCATGTACTTTATCTTAGATTGTATCTAGGACCAAAGCCATGTAATTTTCCTATGATCAATGTAAATTCAATTGCAAATTAATAAAATGAGGAATTTTTCAATTATGGTTTTCTTATTTTTCCAACAATTAAGTAAGTGGCGACTCCATTGTAAAACCCTTAATCTAAAGGGAAAATATAACTAGTCGAACCTCCATTTTGAGAGGCAATAACACGACTCCACCCATTCACGTGGGTTTGGCCCAACATTCCTATAAAAAAGGGGGCCAGGGGCGCGGTCTCTCACATGATGGCACCGCAAATCAAAGGGGGTCTGGAATGGGGCTAGTCCTAGTGTCTCCAGAGAAGTCTGTTGTGGAAAAGTCCCTGAGACTTGGGTTCCCTGCCACAAATAATGAAGCCGAGTATGAAGCCTTATTACAAGGTATGGTCATGGTGCAAAAAATGGGCAGAAAGGCCGTGGATATGTTCTCAGATTCAAGGTTGGTGGTGGGCCAGGTAAACGGAGAATTGGAAGCCAAAGACGCGAGGATGCAAGAGTACTTAAGCCAAGTTAAGTGCTTGCAGTCGAATTTCGACCTTTTCAGCTTGTCACATGTCTCTAGAAATGGAAACACCCATGCAGACTCATTGGCCACACTTGCTACGTCGTCGGCAGGAGATCTGCCCCGAGTTATCCTTGTTGAGCATCTTGAGAGGGCGAGTGAAGGGGCAAGGGGCATGACCCATGTCCACCAGGCTAGGGCAAGCCCCAGCTGGATGGACCCTATAGTGAGTTTCCTCAAGAATGACATCCTACCTGAGGAGAAATCAGAGGCTGATAAAATATGGAGGAAAGCTCCTCGGTTCTGGTTGTCTGAGGACCATAAGCTATATAGGCGCTCCTACACAGGACCCTACTTACTGTGCATTCACCCCGAGGCGTCAGAACTACTACTCAAGGAGTTGCACGAAGGGATCTGTGGGAGTCACACAGGAGGAAGATCCCTATCACACCGGGCCATCACCCAGGGATATTGGTGGCCGAAGATGCAAAAGGAGGCCCTGGAGTATGTAAAGAAGTGTGACCAATGCCAAAAGTTTGCCCCAAACATTCATCAGCCAGGAGGCGCCCTAAATCCTTTATCCAGCCCATGGCCGTTTGCCCAGTGGGGCCTGGATATTGTAGGACCTTTCCCCAAGGCACCGAGGAACAAGAGATACCTGCTAGTCGGCACAGATTATTTCACTAAGTGGGTCGAAGCTGAGCCCTTGGCCAACATTAGAGACGTGGATGCTAAAAAGTTCATCTGGAGGAACATTGTCACGCGATTCAGGGTCCCCCATACCCTCATTTCGGATAACGGGCTTCAATTTGATAGCAAAGCCTTCAGAAGAAACTGTTGCGAGCTGGGGATCACGAACCGGTACTCAACTCCGGCTTATCCTCAAGGAAATGGGCAGGCCGAGGCTGTCAACAAGGTCATAGTTAATGGGCTGAAGAAAATGCTAGATGACGCCAAGGAAAGATGGGTAGAAGAGTTGCCGCACGTCCTATGGACCTACCGTACTACACCACGGCGGTCAACAGGGGAAACACCTTTTGCCATGGCCTATGGGGCCGAGGTTGTTATCCCCCTAGAATCAAACTTCCCAACACTAAGAACGAGCTCCTTCTCCTCGGACGGTAATAATGAGCTGCTGGGGGAGAGCCTAGATCTGATCGATGAACGAAGGGAGAAGGCAATGATCCAGCTGGCCTACTACCACCAAAAGCTCAAGCAGGGATATGATACCAATGTGAAGCTAAGACCACTAACACCAGGGGACTTAATGTTAAGAAAAGTTGTGGGCGCTGCCAAGAACCCATCCTATGGGAAGTTAGAACCCAACTGGGAAAAACCATACCGATTCACCTCAGTGGCGGGAATAGGTGCATACTACTTAGAAGATTTAGATGAAAAACTTGTACCTCGTCCATGGAATGTAAATAACTTGCGAAGGTATTATTATTAATAAAAGCATCTTTGTCAATTCATATTTCAAGTCTGTCATGATTACATGCTTCTAATCTTGATAATCCTATAAGTGCTAGATAGAACCAAAGTTTTGCATGGTTCTCAGACTCAAACCTATGGGGAAACTAGTTACTTCAAAATAATAAGTGTTAAACAGAACCAGGGTCTTGCATGGTCCTCGAACTCAAACCTATGGGGAAACTAACTAGTTCGATAAATCCTATAAGTGCTAGACAGAACCAAGGTCTTGCATGGTCCTCGGGCTCAAACCTATGGGGAAACTAGTTACTTCAAAATAATAAGTGTTAGACAGAACCAAGGTCTTGCATGGTCCTTGGACTCAAACCTATGAGGAAACTAACTAGTTCGATAGATCCTATAAGTGCTAGATAGAACCTAGGTCTTGCATGGTCCTTGGACTCAAACCTATGGGGAAACTAGTTACTTTAAAATAATAAGTACTAGACAGAACCTAGGTCTTGCATGGTCTTCGAACTCAAACCTATGGGGAAACTAGTTACTTTAAATCAATAAGTGTTAGACGGAACCAAGGCCTTGCGTGGTTCTCGGACTCAAGCCTTTAGGGAAACTAACTACATCAGTAAATCTCATAGGTATCCAACAAGCAAGGGAAAACAAAATGCGCGATTCATTAAGTTCATGAAAGGTACACAACAGGAATCAAATTCCAACATCTAAAAAAAAAAAAAAAAGAAACAAGGCAAAAGCGCCATTAAAAAATAGAAGGGAGACAAAACAAAGGTGCCAAGGGGCCTACTTCTTCAACTTAATCTTCTCCCCCCCCTGTGGGTGGCTGATTTGTGGCGGTCTCGCGATCCTCTGAGCTCTGACTTGAAGGAACAACCTGCAAGGGCGGCGCAGAAGGTGCTGTATCCTCAGCAAGAGAGGCCTGGACATTGGCTAAGAGGTTTGTTGCCTCCTGAGGAGTATCTTCATTGGGACCTCTGGCCGTTTCAGTAGACCCGAAAAGACCAATTCCCACAGCAGGATCATTGGAAGGTGTAACAACCACCTTGGTAATAACCGCAGCCTCCTCGGCTCCTTCACCAGGCGCAGCATTAGTCTCCTCAGTAGTCGCCTCGGCCTCAGAGCTGGGAGGAACAGTCTCGCGAATGGCAAGGGGATAATACACACTCTCCTCCTTCCACAGGACGAACGAAGCCTCCACCCCAGCTTGTTTAAGGGCCTCACTCCATACTTGGGAGTAGTAGAACCTACATACCCCAGGGACTTGGGCTCTGAGAGCAGCCTCCGTTTCAGCCACCCTAGCTTCATAAGTCGCCTCCTCGACTTCTTCCTTGGAAACCTGGGCCTCCTCTCTGCTAAAGTCCGCCTCAATTTTAGCCTTAAGAGCCTTCTCTTTGGCCCATTCAGCCACCTTCCTAGCCCCCTCAGCATCAGCCACCTGCCTTTTCAGATCAACGATCAACTCGTTTGCGAGTTTCAGCTGTTCTTCCACCCCAGCTAGACGCCTCGTCTGGTCTTGGGCCTGCTTTTGGGCACCTGACAGGCCTGCTTCGGCGCTATCTCGAGCCCTGGTTACCTCCTTTAGCTCCTCTTGGGCCTTCGCGAGATCAACCTCGGTGGCCTTGAGGGTCCGACTAGCAGATATACGCTTGGCGCACTCTGCGTCAGTGGCCTTGTCCTGTTTGATGGAAGCCTTCTCTAATCTGAAAGTAGCCTGAACAGCCTGCCAATTGTAGCAAACACACAAGTAAAAAAATAAAAGAAGAAGAAAATTGAAGTCAGAAGAATCTTAAGTACTGAGAATCTCACCATCCCTAAATATTGCTTGAGACTGAGGAAGACCTCCTTACTCTTTAAAGCCTCCAACTCAGCCATATCCGCAGGGAGTAGCAGGGACCGCTCCAGCGCGTCGGCCACAAGCGTGCCTTCTCCCTATTGGAAATCCCTGAGAGAGGCATTGCCCATTAGAGGCCCCCCATGAAGCATTGGGGTTGGGAGCCAGGCATTAGCCTCGGGATGGGCGGCGACCTGCTTGTCCTGACTCTGGGCCCCTATCTTCAATTGCTTCGAAGGTCGATGAGTATCGCCTTCCTCCTGGGGGGAATGGGGCTTCTCCCCTCCCATTGGCCTTTTACCCTTATCCTTCCTCTGCTTAGGATCAGAGGGCTCGGGCCTGTATGATAGGCTCGGTCGAGATGGAGGAAGGGGAAGCCTAGGCTGGGTGGAAGCTAACCTGGTCTAGGCAGGCTGAGACTTGGGTGGAGCAGGAGGAAGCTTAGGTTGATACTTCCCCGACTGACCTTCAAGAAAATCAAGCAAGTTGGACTAAGTTTTTCTCTTGAAACCCATCTCGGCCCAAGAAGAGTCCCCTGTTGACAGGAAGTCTACTTCGGTCAGGCTCTGGTCGCCCGAGTCACCAGAAGGATCCTCGGATAGGCGAACCTGTTCAAACACGCCGAAGTCGTCCTCGGCAGGACCCGAGCTGGCACCTCCTTCCTCTGTTCGTTCACCTCCCTCCTCAACCTTCGCAGCTCGACGGGATGTAGAGGAACTCGCCAACGGAGTGCCCTTTGAAGCAGGAGACCCCTTCGGGATCAAGAAACCGTCCTCAACTATGGTAATTCTCTGGAGCCGAGGATCCTTGGCCCTAATCACACACCTTGGCGCAGCAAACGACTTCTAAATAGGGTCTTAGTTCAGGATCCTGTGAGCGGCCCTAACTTGATTGTCGGCCTTGTTCACAAAGGTCTCCGCCCTCAGCACCTTCTCCAAGTCCTCCTTGTTAACCAAGCCAAAATGACGCTTGAAAGCATGTGGATCTGTAAGAAGCAAAAACATACTACTATTAGCAACCAAACAAAGCAAGCAACGAAAATCCAAAAAGTAACATCCTCTCCTACTCCGAGTGCCCCACCTGGTGTGCCCTCCACTGTTGGACAATGGAGCCCATCGTGCCACTCCCCGGACACGATGAGAAAGTCCTTATCCAGCCCCTTGCTGGGCGAGGGGAGGCACTGAATAAGCCGTACTCTATCCTCCCTTGTCTTTATGTAGTAGGACTTGTCCTTCAGGCACTGAAGGTTATAGCACCAGTTCACATTATGATGGGTTAGCCTCAACCCCATCTTCTCATTTAAGGCATCTACACAGCCCAGAATCCTAAACACATTGATGCCGCATTAGGTGGGGGCAAGATGGAAATGCCTAAGGTAACTTGTCATCACCTGACCCATGGGGATCCGCATACCACCCTCTAGGAAGGCGATTATGAGAATCACCACCTCTCCCTTTCTTCTCCTAAACCTCCACTCCCCCTCTTCACAATACCTTAGACCTACGGTGCTGGGTATCTTATAATCAGCAATGAATTTCTCCATCGTCTCTTCAGATTCAATAAATTTCTTGAGCCTACCCATTCCTAGAGACAACTAAGAGACACAAAGAAAGAAGTCTAAAAGAGGGGAGAACGTAATTGGAGAGAGAGAGGAAGACTTACAGAAATGAGGAAAAGCTCCTCGGGCAGACTCTTTTGTGCTGAAAGAAGTCGCAGGTTCAGTTGAAGACGTGACCAGATTCGAAGTATGTGTACAATATCTCTTGAATGCGAAAGTAAATGGGTGGATCAACTCAAATGAGTATTTATACTCCCTATAAAAAACAACAACCGTGCAAAGTTTTCCCTCCCAAATAGCCAAGAAATCACCACCGTTAGATTATCATCACACCATTGAACGTGGGGAGCACAGGGCCGCTCGAATTTAATGCGAGTGCGCCCCGCATACCAAGGCGTCAGAAACGTGCCTTGGACAGGCGAAAGGGCACTGATACTCATGGAGGACAAGACTCAACGAGCCGCGGCAAAAGCCCGAGGACGTCAAAATCCTCCTCTCAGTCCAAGGAGCCTGACAGCAGGATTTTGAGGGGCTATTGTGGGGCCAGAGAATTTGGTAGCCCCGGCCCACTCTACGCTAAGCCCAAGGCCCATGCCAAGGATAAGGATGTGTCCGAGGACGAGTCTATTCGCCAGTAATACCGCCGAGGACAACCACGTCCTCGGCCTGCACTGATCATTGTAAGGAAGAACAAAGTATCTTCGGAGGTAAACTTTCACAGCTATCTAAGACAGAGGCAGGTACAACGGGTTGGTCATAGGAGCATGGTGGAGGAGCAATCCCATGAAGAACTGTCACCTCCACATTAAATGCCCACAACTAACGTTCTAGTAGCATTAAATGGAGAAGTGACCCCTGAACAGTGCCGCCTCAGCTGCTACCACCCACAGAAAGGATGGAAGGTGGCTGATGGGACAGGCACTGGCATGATGACCTACATAAGCGACAAATGGAGGGCCGAAATTAATCGGAAGGGGGTATAAAATGTAACAAGTCCTCCAGAAAGGGGGACGGCAGTTGGGAGAGAGGAGAGGAGTCATAGTATTTGTATAATCTTTGTAGCCCAATACCAGGGGAGATAGAAGAAAGAGACTATAAAAGAAAATGGCCGAGGAGCCTAATTTCATACTTTTATTCTGTATTCTTGTCAATCGATCCATATATTACCATACTTAATTGTATAACCCTCACTAGAGCCTAGTTCTTTAGCCTGCTCTCTATAAATTCATTGTACTGGGCCAGCTGGGCTTGAGTCCACTCATTCGCAAGGAATAGTGCTCGAACCAGGTCCCTACAGATATATATTATGATACATAGCATAATTCTTACATATATAATTTAAATATTATTATAGTCATTCTAGATTTAAAAAATCATGTAAGAATATTATTAGGTAGAAAATGTAAATTGTCCAATTTTCTTTTTTTTCATGTTCATTAATTCTAGACTCTTTAGTTTTTGTATGCAATAACTCACTTGGATGGATATTTATGATGTGATCCCACATTTGACTCCAAAATTAAGAAATAAAACACTTTAAAAATAAATAATTTAGGACACATGGCGTAAAATTGAACTTCAATTGTAGAATTTAATTGGATTTTCTCTAAGTTCTGCCTATTTTTATATATATATATATATATATATACACATAATATTTGATACTACTTATCCAAACCAAATAGGTTTGTTAATAAGCTTGATATAGACTTAATAATATATTTATGTTAGATCTCAAGCTGAAAAGCTTGATATTAAACTTGAGCTCAACTTGATTAATGAATCAAATCAAACTCTAACTTTTAGACCCTTTGACAATTTATAAGCCTAGTTTATTAAACCAAGCTTGAACATTTGCCGCTCAACAAAACTCAGCTTGTTTACAATTGTATCTAGAACCTCTATTCTTTTTTATTTTTTCTTTCTTTTTAATCCTTATAAATATCTCTAGAACCTCCATAATATCTCTATTTTTATCTTAAAGGCCTATATACTATTTTTATTTTAGAAATTGTATTATTATTTGTAAGGTTTAATTTAATCAACCATTTTGTTGGCTTTAATTATTCCGTGCCAAATTTGCATGTAATTCAGCGTTTAGAAACCTTGTATTTAGGTGGGAATCATGTAAGTGTAGTGTGTGAGAGAGTGTAAAGAAATGCTTAAGATTGTCCAGTGAAGCAGGGACTTGCAACTGGATCTTGTGGGTGGCTCGCGACTGGCAAGCCGTCAGAAGATGCACACGAGTGAAGCGTGCAAAGTAGCTGAACCGTCGTGCCAATTGTAGCACTACAGTACAAAAAGGCTAGACTGGCCATTCAGTTAGCTCGCGGCTTGAACTTAAGACTCAGTCAAGTAGTGAGGCCAAGTCGCCGGCCAGCTCTGTTTTGAAAAAATGACTCTTCGCATTCCAAACACACACCACTATATATAGACCCTTATTCCCACGAAATGGAGAGAGCTTCTAGAGAGAATTTTGAGAGAAAAACCCTAAAAAAAACAAGATTGACTTAACCACAATCTTTACATAGAGACTCTTCAAATTCCTCTACTCTCACCCTCTCCATTGTTACATCCTTTAGAGGTTCTTGGCCAAATCATTTTCTCACCATACCCACATCTGTGAGAAGGCTTTTTGGTGCTTTGGGAAGCAGTTAGGAAGAGACCAATGGTTATTGGTTGATGCTATGGGCTATAGCGGGATCTGGTAAACTAGAAAAGATAAAGGTTTGACGTAACCTCGTTGGAACAATAAGCTTGGAGGGCTTAGGTACACTAGGTAGATTAGGCTTAGAGGGTCTATTATTGTTCATGTATCGCAACTACATTTTCTAGTGAATTATTAATCGCTTGGAGGGCGGCGGAGAGGTTTTACGCCAAGGGCTTCGATTTCCTCTTCGATAACACATCTTTATGTTGTCCTTACGTTTGCATCTCTCTTCCCTTAATCTTTGCAATTTAATTTTTGCTGTGGATGTGATTTTAATTTATTCAGATTGTTTATCAATTCTATTGTTAGCTTATGTTCATTTTCCGTACATATATTGTTTGACATTAAGCTTGAATTGATAATTTTGTAATTGGGAGTCTAAACGTTCATAGTGTTTTATACGCTATTTGAACTTTCAATTGGTATCAAAGCGGGTACACTTGTTGTGGTTTAAATACCTAAATGTGATCCTTGACCCCTTGTGTTTATTTGCCATGGATAGTGCTTTGTATGCCTCTATGCATATTTTGGATATTGATGAATGTAACATGCCATGTGTTCGTGAAAATGCCTCTATGAGTAATAATCTTCATGATTGTGATGCTATGTTACATGAATCTTTGGATGTTATTGATATTCCTAACATCAAACTCTTGAAGAAAAAGGCTAAGAAGTTTAATAAGGATTTGAGCAAGGTATTTTGTGAAAATGATGATTTGATTGCTAAACTCAATGAATCCAACAAATTGGTTGAAAAATATAAGAAACTTACTGAAAATTCTCTTCAAAAGCTGAAAGAGTTTGAATGTTTGAATATAGACTTGAATGCTAAACTTGTTTTGTCTAACAAACTTGTTGATGAGCTAAAATGTGAAAATAAATCTCTTAAGATGCATGCCAAGTGTTTGATTGCTGAACCTATTGCTAAAAAGAATAAAAATATTTGTTGTAATCATGTTGTGATACCCGATTTTGTGTCTATTGTGTGTTATACCTCAAAGGACAAATCGGTGTACATTCCTTCACATAAAAGAAATCAAAAGGTGGAGAGAGAGACTATTAAGTTAAAGTCTTCGTTTAGGTCTCAACCTAAGGTTTTGAATGGATCTAAGTTTGTTCCAACTTGCCACCATTGCGGTGTGATCGGTCACATAAGACCTCAATGCTCTAAGTTGAAGAGAGAACAAAACCATGTTGCTAGATCCCTTCCCAAAAAGCCTAGTAGACCTAAACGCATTGTTTGTCACCATTGTGGTGCCTTTAGTCATCTAAGACCTCAATGCTCTAAGTTTCATACTTTTAAAAGAATCAAAAGAAAAGAGGAACTTGAGCTTCTTAGAAGTTATGCTAAAAAGGGTAAACCAGATTTGAGTGAAAATTGCATGTTGTTAAAAAAAGTGTTTAATGCTCTTAACTCCTTGACTATGTGCATCTCCGATTCTCATTCTTCCAACCCTCGTCTTACTTCTCTTGAAACACTCATTCCAAACAATCATTCCGTTTGGATGAGGAAGGGTTCCTATGGTTGAGCTTTTGTTCTTTTGGTCCTTGATCTAATTCTTTCGATCTTTGTAAGACCTTTTATGCATTAAATGTCATATCTTCATGCACTTGTGCATTTTGCATTTATTTGTATGCATTGCTTTTCTTTTGATCTTATTTTTATGTTTTAGTTTTGTGTGAGTAAAAATCTAAAACCATATAAAAAATGAAAAATTCAAAAAGTTTGATTGTATATGTTTAAGCACATATCACATGTGAGTTTTGCCTTGTACCTTCATACAAATGGCTTTATGCATTTACAAGCTTCGCTTACTCTTTATGCACTTATATCTTTATGAAAAAAATCTTGACATTTTTGTGTGATTGTTATAAATCGATCTTCAAGCTTGTCATGAATGATTAGTCAATAGTCATGTTGGTTTAGATACATGCGTAGACTTGTGCTTATATATCTTCCCACACTTTTATATTTTTTTTTTTACTTAAAGAGCTCAACCAATGTAAATCTCAAAATGAAAAGAGATAATAAGCTATAAAAGCCGTCGCACATACTAGTATTTGACTAGGAACAAAAGAAAGCGACTTTTATGAATATGTATGATGCCCAAAAAGCCAAAAGCTTATTCATGAAATTTAAATATCAAAAATTTCAGGCATCGATCTTAAAATGAGATTTATTGATTCAAAATGATTAAATTTTATGATTTGCAAAGAAGTCAAATGAAAAGCTTCAAAGATATGTAATCATTTTTTTGTGGAAGGTTATATATGTTCATTTCTATAATTGAAATAGACTACTTGACTTAGTACTAGTTGTGTATGACTTGATTGAATTGATCATTGAAGTTTCACTCTAGACTATGGACTATTCCATACTTGATACACACACACAACACACATGTCTAATGTTCAATGAATGTCTTATTCATTTCTTCGATTGTACTTGTTTAAATGTGATGTGTGTGTACTCAACTATATATGGATCAATCCAAAAAAAAATTTGATCACTTTATATGTTTTTGGAAGTGATGTTTATCACTCTTTGTGTTCATATTTTGTGTTTACTTTGTTTTTCATAGTTTAAACATGTTCTATATTGAAAAACAGGTATCAGAGTTTTTCGCGACTCACTCGCGACTTGTGAAAATTTTTGCAACTCATCTCACGACTCACCAGTCGCAAAACCCTAATCGCGAGTTCATCCAGAAGACTTTCATGACTCACTCGCGACTCGCGAAAATTTTCGCGACTCGCTCAGTCACAAAGTGCCTAGAAACAACTTTTTAAAGGGCTTTTCGTGGGAAACCTATTTTTAACCTCTCACATCCTCTTTTAAACCCCTCTTTCATTATTTTTACATCAAAACCCAATTAATTTGAATGGTTTTTCATTCCATTGACATCTCTAAGGTTATTTTAAACTCTTTCATTATTTTGGATCCTTAAATTATGTTTTGGTGAGTTTTGTGCTCTTGGTTGGGATTTTCATCATAGAGGTTGGGGAAACTTTATTTTTGTCAAATTTTTATATGGGATTGGTTTCTTTTGATGTTTTGCTTTGGATGTTGGCCCCTTGTGGCAAAAAGAGTATGTAGTAAGGGTGGATTTCATGATGTTCATGCATTGTTTTACATTGTTATTCATAGTATGCATGTTAAGTGTTTGATAAAATGCATTTTAGGCATTTTCTCACTTATTTGAACTCCAATGGGTATCAAACCTTGGGGTTTCTCATGTTTCCTCCTTAAGAACATGTTTGGTTCATTGGTTGTGTACTTAACATGTCTTGCCCCACGTATGCATTCTCCATGCTTTGGTCACCTCTTGAACATACCTTTGCTACCATTATCATGCATTGGTCTATATCTTGTTTCTTCATTCTAGCATGTCATGTTTATTTTATGCTTTGTAGCATTTTTTTTTTGTCTTAGGTTTGAGCTTCATTTTCTCATTCATCTTGCATCCCTCATGCATCATTATCATTGTTCATACCTTCATCTCTTACCCTCGTTTCTCCTTGACCCTTTGTCTATTCTTGACAAAAAGGGAGAGAGTATACTCTAGAGAGTATACCGGAGAGTTTTTGTCATTTCTATATGACCCTTGTGCACATTCTTAAGGGGAGAAATTCTATTTCTCGTGCACATTTGTAGGGGGGAGATATTTCCATAAGAGAGATGCATATACCAAGGGGGAGAAGACATTATGTTAAATATGAAAACTTTGTTTTGGTGTTTGGTGTATGATTAAGTTGCTCACATGTTTCACATTATGTTTACTTGATCGCAATTTACTTGTTACATTATACTTGTTTTTTTTATAACTTGCTTTACCTTAAGGGTCTAATGTGTTTTATGCAAATGTTTCAGGTAACAGGTATATATGTTCCAAATGCATCACAGCTTCTCATCATTTTGAAGGGGGGAAACTTTAAACACTTTTAGTTTATTTAAAGTATTTTGTTTTGTACCTTTGCTTTTGTAAGCTTTTAGGATTTATGTAACCATACTTTGTAGCTTAGTACTTGCTGTTAAATATTATGCATTTTCTTTAAGTATATCACTCTTGTGCCCTTTGTTGGATTTTATATCCTTAATACAATTACCTTAAGTTGTTGCGTTGGTTGAGTGTTGGATATGCAAATGATACTTTGAAAATGAGCTTATTAGCTTACATGTCCGGATGATCATTCCATGTATGAATGAGCATTGTGATCACTATTTATAATGATTGTCTGTTTTTGGTCAAGCAATGATTTATTACTTATTTCTATTTTGCTTGATCGCATTGTGTTTGTTCCATATGCATTACAAGTTTTCTGCATACAATGATCATATTGTGTTGTTGTGTTTTAGGAGATGCTTGTTCTTATAGTTCAAGAGCTTCACAGATTCTAGAGTTGGGTGTGAGTGAGTTTTGTTCAATTATTCCTAACTCACGCGTTAAGTCTAGAGTTTGTTATAGGATTTTGTCACGGAATAGTCAAACGGGGAGATTGTAAGGTTGAATTTAATCAACCATTTTGTTGACTTTATTCCGTGCCAAATTTGCTTGTAATTCAGCATTTAGAAACCTTATATTTATGTGGGAATTATGTAAGGGTAGTGTGTGAGAGAGTGAAGAAATGCTCAAGATTATGTAGTAAAGCAGGAACTTGCGACTAGATCTTGCGACTGGCTCGCGACTGGCAAGCCGCCAGAAGATGCACACGAGTGAAGTGTGTAGAGTAGCTAAATCGTCGTGCCAGCTGTAGCATTACAAGACAAAAAGTCCAGATTGGCCATTCAGTTAGCTCGTGGTTTAAACTCGCGACTCAATCAAGTCACGAGGCCAAATCGCCAACCAGCTTTATTTTGGAAAAATGACTCTTCGCATTTCAAACACACACCACTATATATAGACCCTTATACCCACAAAATGGAGAGAGCTTCCAGAGAGAATTTTGAGAGAGAAATCCTGGACAAAAACAAGATTGACTCATCCACAATCTTTACATAGAGACTCTTCAAATTCCTCTCCTCTCACTCACTCCATTGTTACATCCTTAAAAGGTTCTTAGCCAACTCATTTTCTCATCATACCCACATCTGTAAGAAAGTTTTTTGATGCTTTGGAAAGTTATTAGGAAAGGACCAATGGTTATTGGTTGATGCTATGAGCTATAGCGGAATCTAATAAGCTAGAAAAGACAAAGGTTCAGCGTAACCTCGTTGGAGTAAGAATCTTGGAAGGCTTAGATACACTGGGTAAATTAAGCTTAGAGAGTCTATTGCTGTTCATGTATCTCAACTATATTTTCTAATGAATTATTGATCACTTAGAAGGCGGCGAAAAGATTTTACACCGAGGACTTCAGTTTCCTCTTTAATAACACATCGTTGTGTTGTCCTTGTATTTGCATATCTCTTCCCTTAATATTTTCCATTTAATTTTTGTTGTAGATGTAATTTTAATTAGTTTAGATTATTTATCAATTCTGTTATTAACTTATGTTCATTTTCTGCACATATATTGTCTGACATTAAACTTAAATTGATAATTTTGTAATTAGAGGTCTAAACATTCATAGTGATTTATACGCTATTTGAATTTCCATTATGGTATAATAATAATAATAATAATGTTGTATAACAATGATTCTTTTTCGATCCTTTCCCATTCAACCCTCAAATAATGTTACTTTCCTTTCCTTCATTCCATTCCTTCAGAAGATTCAAAAAGGAAGATAAATAATTAAATATCATGAACTCTCTTAAATCTCACAAAAAGAGTACGACATTTTTTATCTATTCCATTCCAATCAACCCATTATAAACTCCAGCAATCTTTCTGGAGATTCTTCCTCAATTAAATTCTTCTACACTAATTGCCTTTATATGATTATGAAATTCCTGAATGGTATTGGCTACAGTTTATTCGCCAAAAAAAAAAAAAGGAACGAACTGTCAAATACACAAACAAAAATATAATAAAAATCCTGATAAAATTATATCGAACTAAAGAATCCTCCACACCATCCATATGTACAATGTTGAGTTTGCAGTCTGGGCATCAAAAAAGCACTCCACATAACCTGCAAAAGCCCTTTGAGCCGGAATAACAATATAGACTAAAACAGACTAAACAGAGACACATATGAAAGAAAGAGCCCTATTCTAAGAATTCAGAAAGGTTAAGTGGAAAAAAAAATCAATAAAAAACTCAAGTTAATGAACCATCTTCAGATTAATCTTCTAACCAAAGTTAAGTATTTTGTTAGACAGATTCCCTGCCATAATTGCCATCATGTTTGTTGCCATTTTCTTTGCTCAGTCTAGATACTGGTACAGAAGAGGCTTGTCGAGGAGATGTTTTGCTGGTTTTCTGCCTCAGATTAAGGTAAGTGTAAACAGACATACCAGCAATTGCTGTGAATGCTCCACAAATACTAGTATATCCTTGATTTGAACCAAAGACATAGTAGTTCCCAAGAAGAAGAATACAAGTTTTAAACTGACCAAGAACAACATGGGTAATGGCAGATGTAGCCCTGTAAATTAAGAAAGAAATTGAGAACCAAAACAAACAAACAGAGATCACACAAGATGATTTTCTTAAATTTGAACATGAGCAAAACTAAAAAGTATTACCTGAAACATATCATGATAAATGATTTCAGCAAGCATATAATAATAGATCAGCATGTTACAATATTTATCATCAACATGGTAATGCCAGTTATATTGTAATGTCTAATTATCAATAGAATGGTGCAGACACAAAATTATTGCTAATTTGAATTTGAATGTCCATTAATGTAATTTTAGTATGATTGAGGATTATGTGAGATTATGTTTATTTTTTAATTACTTTCCTATTTGATATTTCCTGGAATTTTCCAATAGCTAAGTTCTGATTTCTAGGTTTTCCCACTTAATGTTGAAATGTGGATTCCTAAGCCCATCTTTTCCTTTCTCTATTCCATTTGCCTCTCATTTGCCTTTCAAACTTGTGCTGCATCAACTTATTATCAGAGCATAACTCTAATCCAGTTTTCCAAATGAAAGAAAGAAAGAAATGGGTAAATTACACTAACCTCACTTGGGAAATATTAGAAACACCATCATATTCTTAAAAATGACACTTACCTGCTGTGGTGGTTATTTTATTTTGAAAAAAACTTTCTTATTCTATAACCAATATGGTTAGTAATCATTGAGGTTATTTTTTATGGGAATTTGGTTTGAAAAATATTTTGACTTGATTTGTAATAGACATAAATGGTCATAGGAGGTTATTTGTTATACAAATCAAAACTTTAAGGGGGTGGGAGGTAATTTACAAAAATAAGAGTGGGTTTCTGACAGTGACATTTCCCCAAAACTGGAGGGAAGTTGTAATTTAACACCCAAAAAAAAAAGAAACAAACATTTCATCTACTAAAGCCAAGACAACCATGTCGTCCCCTGAAGAACAAAGTCACAAGACTCATTCCAAACCGAATTCCCAAACAAAAACCCTTATTGCCACCCCAACCTCTAATCTATTAGACCAAAACCCCCACCCCACTCATCACTTGCTACTAAAATTCAATAACTACCAATCTTGAGGACTCAAAGACTTGCAGCCACCATTAGCAAAGCCCAAAACCCTTTGTTATCATACTTCTCTACTGCAACAGAAAGTTATGGATGCCACACTGCCACCCATATCAGCATCACCCAATGCCCAACGAATCAAGCCCAAACTGAAAACCCACTCATCATAAATTCAGAACCCATGCCAACCCCAACTGCCCCTGCCTTTTATCCCTATTTGTCTTTGCCACTACCAATACCACACTAGAAACCATCTTGAAACATTGCCAAGCAGTGTGAGACCCATTCTAGCTGCTGTTCTATCATGCCTTTAGTTTATCACTTATAGCATCCATCAACCCCATCACAAATTGCAAGTCATTCACATTCTCACCACCATCCAGTCTGATATGGTATCATCTAGCTACACCATCATCCCGCCAAGCACCACATCACTCTCTTGTCCAAGTACGTCTTTTGCCACTATTTTAATACAATTAGCCATTTCATTCCAATCTTATCAACATCTTCATTTATATTGCTTGCCTTCTTTGATCATTTTATCTTTAAACACATCTTGATTTTCTCCCTACAAACTCCACGACCTAATCCTTGGATTTCTTTGTCTAATATCTCTTCTTATCCATCTTCTAATACAAATATCTCATACCACTACCCTATGTTGAGTGGTAATGCTCACTCCTGGTATTACCTTACAATCTTTTCAACATCTACTATCCACTTTTCTAGTAAGGATGAAATCTATGAGACTAACGTTTGTCCCACTTTTAAAGGTAATTAAGCGTGATTCTCTCTTTTTGAACCAAGTGTTCGTTAATATCAAATCATGTGGTGTTGTAAAATTTAGGATAGCATCACCTGGTTCATTCCTTAATCCATATCCCTGGCCTCCATGAACTCTTTCATAGCCCCCACTATCTTTTCTAACATGGCCATTCAGGTCTATTCCAATAAATACCTTTTCGTCGTTTGGTAACCCTTGAATCAATCAATCCATGTCCTCCCAAAATGGATTCTTCTAATCCTCCTTAAGGGGCATATCCACTAATTTTCCTGTATACCATAATTTAAATCTTGTATGTTCAATTTTCTAGATTTCTCGACTACCCACTTAGTTTCCTGAAGAAATAGTATGTATATTCTTCTCCTAATCATTGTATCTACTATTTCCATTAGTTTCCCAGCTAAAAACCTTATTCCCAAGTATCTATACAAATCTTATTCTCTTGGACTACCTTCTTTACCCGCACCTGTCCATCAAAGTGTGGAAACTCTTGCCCTTTTTTCCTACATCTGAGCGCCAATATAGCGCGTTGCTTACAGGGAACCCACTAGCTAACCTTGCCCACCTTTCACTGCATATAGGGTCCAATGCAGTGCATCACTAGTAGGGGACGCTCCAATGAGTATATGTAGTGGAAAGGTGACTAAATTTTATGTTGGCAGTCAACCTACTGCAACCCTCCTTTTCCTAAGCATGGGATCAGCTGTAAACTAAATTTATGACACTAAGCACAAACACAGGTGCAGTTAGCAATGCCTGATTGAACAAGACTAAATTCTTGATACCCAAACCACCACTTTGAAGGGGCTCAAACACACATCTCCAACTATCTAGATGATACTTGTACTCATCATGAAGTCCAACCCCACAAGAAATCCCTTTGTAGCTTCTCAATACAACAAGCACCCCCAAGTGAATGGCAATTAGGGATAAGTTTAGGAGGTTGGATAAGATGCTTTTTATTAGCATCACTTGGTCTCCCTTGGAGAGGTTCATTCTTTCCCAATCCAACCTGCCAGCTGTTGCGCTCAATTTTCCCTAGCATTGAATTCCACACAACCATCTCTTTGAAGGCAGATCCTAGAGGGAAACAAAGATATGCCATTGGTAGCTTAAAAACCTTACAACCCAAAGTTCCTGCAAATACTTCTACATTCGACACATCACCTACCAGTACCAGCTCAAATTTCCACAAATTTATCTTAAGGCCAAAAATTGCTTGAAACCACACAAACACACCTTTCAAATATCAAATTTGTTCTAAGTCAGCCCAACAAAACATCAGCATATCATCCCCAAAAAGAAGATGAGAAACTTAATCACATTATCAGCTGAGCATCCAACTATGAATCCCAACTGGTAATGCCCTCCCACTGCCCTCTCCCACAACCTACTCAAGGCCTCCATCACGATGATAAATAACAACAGAGATGATGGATCCTCTGCCTCAACCCTAGAGCTTTGCAAGAAACGACTTGGGCTACCTCCACCGACTAAACCTGCATCTTCTCCACATATAAATAAGAAAATTCCAGTGCATACAATCGTAGGCTTTCTCCAAGTCCAGCTTACACAACCCTTTTATTCTTTTATCACCTTTGAGCCAAAAAAAAAAAAAAGTTTTACATTAAATCCTTCAAAGCAGTCAAGCCTCATAATTAATTTTGAGGTATGCCCTAATCAATGGAAGTTTTAACTTAGAACGTTCACCTTTGGTACTTCAAACATAGGTGCTAATTGATTGAAGTGTAGCCAATTAAACGAGTTAGCCTTTATTTTATATTGAAAATTAAATTTTGCGGAGTTTTGTTTAACTGGTCTCACTTGCATCCACACTGTACACCCTTTGCGTAATGATCGGCACAGTGTCAAATTCGGAGTCCTAGTCTAGTTCAAGTCCCAAACCACCATGAAACAAGCCTTAGAAACAAATATGAAAACCCTCCAAGCCCTGTCTGCTCAAATAGGGTCAGTAGAAGCTTTCCTCCAAAGGCGAGATGAGGCAAAGCCCCCCACATAGGAGGCAATAACTAGGAACAAGGCACAATACCCGTAGACAACGTTGCCAAGGTAACATTCATAAAAATCAAGGGTTCTCCTAGGTAAGATTATCAAAACTATAATGACATTAGGGAGCTTAGAGACTTCAATGAGAGAGTGATGGGAAGCACAAAAGTTCAGGCAGCCACTGTTGATGGTTGCCTTGACCCATGGGCCTTTACTGATAGGTTGCATGAGATGGACCACTTCTTTAAGGGGTAACTCTTATCTGATAACAAGAAAGTCATTCGTGAAGATGTAGGTTAAATGTAAAGGCCAACTTTTCTAGGAGATCATCGAACAAAAATTAACCAACCCACCATCACTAACTAGATAGAGATTAAGGAGAAGTATCTTCCTCCATCCTGCAGGAGCAAACTCCTAGATAAGTTTTTTTTCCTCCTTTTTTTGATGAAATTACATATAAACCCAATAGCTCTTGAATTACGATCTCACCCTCCATCTTACTCTTACAAGGGGAAGAGGTGTCATCTGAACTAGAGCTCAATTGACCTTTATAACCATGTTTTGCACTCCTCAATTATAAATTGGAAACAAGTGGGGTGTTTTGATTTTACGCTATTCTACCCCTAAATCCAACCCTAAACTCATTAGCCATCTTTCAACCAATTTATTAAAAATAGGCCTAGTACTCTTCTCCGACACTCAGACTCATTTTGGGAAAGCATCCCATTTTTCTATCACAACTTGTTCTATACAACCCCAGAGCAACCTTGGCTTTGTTCTGTTTCCTAATCTTTTCCCATCATTAAACTCCACGCCTAGCCCTAAAGTACCACTCCAAAGAAATATCCTACAATCTAAATCAGATCTTCATTAATGCCATAACAATGAAAACAGTTCTCCAAACTATATATGCAATCTTCTAAAGTTCTAGGTTTGAAAGTCCAAAAAACTCTGGCACATCTTGTTGTGAACCAAGGTTGTCTGAATGTACCTGGATTAGCATGTGTAAGGTTGCAAATATTGCATGGACTCTACAAGGATATTGATAAGTGAAAGAGGATAATGCTTATTGTGCTGTTCAGTTATTTACTTTCATAGCAATGGTTAGTGGATCAGGTTGTAAGCTATCTACTTCAATAAGGATTGGTTAGTGGTAAAGTTTATCAGATAAAATAGGTTGCCCTTATCATCAGTTGTAATTTTGAATTTTCTCAAGCATTGTATTGTATTTAAGCGATGAAAGAAAAAAAAAAAAAAAAAAAGCAAGCAGAAAATTAACCCTCAATTTCCTTTCTCCGTCTCAAGTTTAGGAGGCTAGTCACCTCAATTTCCTTTCTCCGTCTCAGCTCTTTCTTACTTCCCATGGAAGGGGATTTGGAAAGTCAAGGTGCCTACGAGGGCGGCTTTCTTCTTGTGGACCACGGCACATGGCCAGATTCTTACCTTGGATAATATTCAGGGCCTCCATTTGGCAAATAGATGCTGTATGTGCTGCTGTTCTGCGGAATCTATAGACCATCTTCTCATTCAGTGTCCGGTAGCTTATGCTTTGTGGGTGCATATGTTACAAGTTTTTGGGATTCAATGGGTCATGCCAAGTTCTGTGGTGAGTTTGGTGTCTTGTTGGAGTAACTGGTTGGGAAAATATGCTTCGGATGTATGGAATATGGTTCCTGGTTGTTTGATGTGGGTTGTTTGGTTAGAAAGAAACCAGCGCTCTTTTGAGAGTCTGGAGAGAACACTTGATCAATTACAAGCGCTCAGCCGAAATACTCTTTTTGAATGGGCTAAGTGCTGGGGTTATTCAAACTGTCACTCTGCTTTGGAGTTCTTTTCTACCCTTAGTAGTGCCACTTAAGTTGCTTCTCTTATTCTGTTTTCAGCTGTTTTTGTTTGCTGTTTTTTTGTGTTCACCATCATGAACACTTGTAATGGCTGTTTGCGTTTTTCTTGTTGAATAAAAGTCTTATTACTTATCAAAAAAAAATTATCATTTACATCCCAATTCTTATCGCATCTAGTTGACTTCCCAATTCTTGCCTTCTATCTCCAAATTCTTTATTGATAATAAGTTGAAGTATAGAAGGAAAGGAAAAATTAACTTTTTAAGTCAACACTTTGTACCTATAAAAAAAAAGTCAGCACTTTGTTTCATAGAACCAAATTTGGTTGTGGCTGCTATGATGGTAGTAAAACATGGCCAATTCCGCTCGAACTTGAGGGAACAATGTTGGCACTTGACAGAAACTCAAAGCCTGGATTAACCCCTATGGGAAGAATCCAGCTCATTTACTTTGATTTTGATGCATGTTTATGAAATCTTGGGGAAGTATCAACGGAATTAATAAAAAAAGAACAAATATACCAAGGAAAAAAATGGAGTATATCAGCTAACCCATATCTTCCCCACTAGATCAAAGGTACAATGAATCTATGAAATCACACATATTCAATGGCCTGCCCTTATCTAATGATGCCCAAAAGAAAAGAGACCCAAGAAAATGAGATATCAATCTCTTTATAGGCAACTCTTTCTACACAAAAGCTCTTCTATTCCTCTTCCTCCAAATTTGCCACATCAAGCATAATGGAAGCACATTCCATACCCATACCCTATTACTAAAGGAAATGGGTGTAAAACACCAACATTGTAGGACTTCATGCACCCTTTTGGACCTCACCCATTTAATTCCTAACACCACTACAAACACAAAACCCAATGACTTTGAATTATTTGAATACAAAAGTATATACTTCACTCTAGACCTTAACATGCTCCTGATAGGACTAGAATTCCCAATTTGACTAGTAAACAAATTCCTAAATGGCTTAAACTAAAGTCCACATATAAACCCCTTAACTAAATCAAACCGACATAGATATTAAATAAAACTGACGGCTCATCATTGTGGTCCACCACCAGTAAATACGAAATTACAAAAATACCCATGATGGGCACACGGCCATCAAAATTTTGGGAAGGATGAACTCACTAAATGGTATATTTCTATCACTGATTTGCTGTCATCACCAACAAATTGAAGGATGTTATATCCAATTAAAAAGGCAGAGAGGCATCAATCACAAGTTTGTCATTCTAGGCCAATGAATCCTATTACCAGCAAATCTGGAAATTATAATGTATCCTTATCATAGAGTCTTAAAATTAAAAAATAGAAAAATAAATCAAACAAACCAGAAACATATAATCTTCAACAAAAAAAAAAAAAAAAACCCAGAAACATATAAGAGAAAACAAATCAAAAGATAATATCAACTAGACTAGACTTCTAGTAAGCGCTCCACAAAATTTAGATCATAGTTTTTAAATAATTTGATCTCTGAGCTTATTTGTCCATGATCTTCCTGTGTCATTCTCCCATGGTTGTAGAAAACACCAGCTCATGTTTTGAAGTGTTACGTGATAGAATTTTTCTTTTTTCTTTTTACCGGCATCAGTCTAGAGTATGAATTAACCAAATAAAACAAAAGAATGGAAACTCCAGCTCCAAGCCATGAGACCAAACCTGCTATCACATGATATAGTCAAAAGACTGTAAAGAGGTTGCTTACCCTAGTGCTAAAGCACCCGACCACTGTAGCAAGAAGCCTAGAACTGCTGATGTGAGAATAGCCAATGTGTTGTTAAAATTCCAATCAAAGGAGAGGGCACCAGGGGGATCTAACAAAGGAATCAAAGCAACCAGAAACAATAAAGTGATCGGCGTTGTCTTCCACATCAAGCTGTTCAATGATTCAGCATCCTTGGTAAGATGCAATTAGGAGGACTTCAAGGAAAAAAGAAAATGCTTGAGAGAGCTTGAAACTTACGCCAAGGCTGTCCAATTTTCCTGCTGCTGCAAACTGGACCAGAGGATCTTGTTGATTGCACTTGGTATTATCCATGCCAATGCTATACAAGCACCAAAGAGGTCAAATTGGAGATCGGTCACCGTAGCCACAGCAACACCAATAGAAACAATTGTCAACGCAAGCACCTGAAAGATTCCATTGGCAATATTTCAAACACAAAGCAGGATGCTATAGCACATATTACCAACATATGCAGATCAAGCAATAGTTTCTAAAGGTCAGTTAGTCATTCAACAAGCATGAGTGTTACATTCCATATACTCAGACCATTATAAGCACCCAACTAGTATCTTATAAAACTGATGAATTGCTTAAGGCCTAAAAAAGCAAGGAGAGTATATTTTCGAAGAGCTCGAAAGTGGTGATAGCAATCTAGTACAAGTTTGAAAGCCAGTGGCACAAGACTGCATGCCCAAAACAGAAGGCTCTATTGCAAAATACTCTCCCATGAGAAAAGATTTCACACAAATGCCATTTATTCTACTACTCAATCTCATGCACATAAATTCCTAAATGAAGTTGACATAGGACAAATTGGGGAATTTGTCCATGTGTGTTTATGGTGGGTTAAGGTTTAGGAGGATTTGTGGAAATAGGATTTGAGTTGTTGACGAAAGGGTTATATGGGGTTGTGTTAGGAATTAAAAAGTGGTTTGATGAGTTATTTGATGACTATTTGGAATAAGAAAGTATGTGGAGATTTCAGATTCTGATAGGTAAAATAAAGGCTTGATTTGGAGTTGTAAAGAAGAAGAATTAGAGAAGTTTGTATGATGTTCAAGGGCTGTATGAATAGTCATTTGGAGAAAGAAAAGAATAAGAAGAAAGAAAGATAAGAAAGGGAGAATGAAAAGAAAACGTGCCTCTATGCTCAAAACATTCAATAAATTTTACTATTAATCAATTCTCCATCTCCCTTAAATACATTGAGCACAATTTATATAAGACCTTTTCTTTTACTAGAAGTATTAGCACCCCTAGTACTAGGACTCCTACTTTGACTAGTAAACAAAAAACTAATAAAATACTAACTCAGACTCAAAGAAAATAAAACCTAAAATACTTAGGAAGATCCTAGACTCAACCAAATTACCCTCAATTTGCAGGAATTGCAGGAATTACAGATTTTCCCCTGAATACAGAATTGCCCATAACTAATTAAATAAAACCTGGTTTAACCCTAAAAACTCAGACCATTAAAACCACACAACCTTCACTTCAATTGGAATTAACACGTGGACCCCATATAAAATAATTTTGAAGGCAAATGTGCAAAGCAATTGGAAATTAATACTCCATGGCTGCATCAGAAGTTGTCAAAGTCCATTTCACTACACAGTTTCAATTTATGCATACATACAATATAAATGTTTAGACACATGGAAAAAGCTCCCCATATCTGATCACTGATAGCCATGAATCATTTCAATATTTCATCAATTCTTGTAGTCAACATTGGACATTGTTGCATCAATATACAGATAATAAACAATATCTGTAAAAAAAATAAATATCTAAGAAACACCAATGCTTTCTTATATTTTTAAGTGGGGGAGGGAGATTCAAACCCTAAATGTCTCCATTAGAAACACTAGGGAACACCATTTGACTTAAAGGTTTGCAGTAAAATACACTGATGTTTCTGTTATTATATTAAGACAGAAAATTAGCATCCAAGTCAATCTACCAAGACTTGAATGTGTTGGCAGCGTCTTAGCAATGTTTACATTGTCATAAATTTACATAAAGTCTTTGGACACATTCAGGCCATCTTATTTACTGATACAAGCATGTCAAAGGTATATTATGTCCAAAACAATATGGACACTACTGTCACTTGATGCTACTTTGCATAGCACTACAGGCGGAGTCATTAGATTTTTTTAGAGTCAGGTCCTCCACATTTCAGACAAACATTCAAAAGTGATTTTTACTAAAGACAAAATGCTCCCATTTTAAACCAATTGTAATATCTAAAAATGTTTACAGATTCTAAGTACTCTACAATTATATCTTAATGTATTACAAATTCGGAGAACAATACACTATTTCCATGAGGACATCAATGTTGCCAAAGAGAGAGCAGTCACCTTGGAGAAAGAAACTTTCTTCTTATATAATATAAATTCTGCTAAAGCAATTGATGGCGTTACAGCAATCTTGGACATCTGATAAAAACCCACACTGAAATGTAGGTACTAAAGTCAGAGTGTCAGAAATAGAATAATTAATCCTTAGGAAATTATGTATCTCACCTATTGTATGTTAGGCTGACATTAGCAAGGCCAGTAGATAAAGACATAACAGTGCCAAGAGTAATTAAAGTAGATAGACGTGTTGATTTTGAGGAAGGAGATGCTGGCAGGATAGAAAAGGCTTTAAGAATGGCCATTAAGAACCAGCTTACAACATAGTGAATAAAAGTAAGAAATATAGGGAACTTGAATTTGACATTATTAAGCACCTGAAAAAACAAGGACAGAAAAGTTACAAGCAGGGAAACAGTGACTACATAAATCAAATATGGCATTAAATAGCTAGATTAGATATGTAAAAGGTGGCTATACAAACCAATTTATTCGTGAAAATAATACCAACAGCAACCACAAAATTGAAGGTAAGAGCAGCAATGGGGCCACATCTACATTGCCGTTGACGCTTTACACCTTCAGACAAGCGAAATTTGTTAAAAAGAGAAGCTCGTAACTCCTCTAGTGCTCTACCTGGGTTGATGAAAAAAAAGAGAGAGATTAATAAACCA
This sequence comes from Quercus gilva, assembly GCA_023621385.1. NCBI lineage: Eukaryota > Viridiplantae > Streptophyta > Magnoliopsida > Fagales > Fagaceae > Quercus > Quercus gilva. The sequence continues at coordinate 61,761,834 of CM042474.1, read as the reverse complement.
CATCAAGGAGACAAAGATTTTACAATTGCAATAACAACAACAACAACAACCAAGCCTTAGTCCCAAAATTTTGGGGCCGGCTATAGATTCTCAACAGACTAGTCAGTATCAACCACGTGTATTCTTTTCCATCATTCTATTCTATCAAAGTCAAACTCCTTGTTACCTTCTTAATTGACATGTCATTTTTTACTACCTCTACTAATTTTATTTAAAGTCTTCATCTACCTCTTTTTGTTCCTCCACTTGAATTAACCCACTTCTTGTGCATGACCAAAGCATCCCAAGCAACTCTCTGTCATCTTTTCATCAATAAAGGGCCACCACTATCTTAGTAAATTTCCTCATTTTGAATTCTCCTTGTATTTCCACTTATTCATCTTAACATTCTCATTTCAATTACACTTATTTTATAAACATGTTGCTTCTTAACACAGAGGATAGCTGGTCTTATAGCAGTCTTATAAAATATTTCATTTAACTTAATATGTATTCTATGATCACACAATACTTCTAACACTTCATCCATCTTGGTCTTATCCTATGATTCACATGTTTATGAGCATAAAATAATTCCATTCAATACTAAAAAGACCTAGGAAAAAAAAATTTACTACATGAAACAACCTATTAATCAAGTAATTGAGTGGGAAAATATTTGAGAAAGTTGGGTTATATTAAAACAAGCTTGAAAAGTTTAGATGCTGCGTTTATGGAAATTATAAAAAATAAAAAAGATATCAAAAAAATTAAGTTACTTTTTTCTTCTCCCATTAAAATTTCTAAAAATAATTTATAAACCATTATCTTTTTTCCTAACAATAATAATCTTCTTAATAATAAGAAAAATGATAAAACCCAATATTTAAATTTTAAATTAAAAAAAAAAAATTAAGGTAACAACAATAACAATAATGCCTTGAACCAAGTAGTAAGTACATTGAATATACTCACTCCAAACGCTTCATTGCAGAGCAGATGAAGCCCATGAAGGAAACATAGAAATTCTTCATTGCAGAGGCAATATTCAAGGCTAAATGAATGATGATAATGCGCATGCAATGTGGGAAAAAGAAAAAGGAAACCCAGAAACCCATCTAAAATCTATAACCAAAAAGGAAAAGAAAATGAGAAAGATTTAGTTACCTTTGTGGCCAGCATCACTGTCTTTGCGCTTAAGAACCTTCTTAATATCTTTCCTTGCTAAGAAACTGAACATTTTACGGCTACACAGCATTCCTTTTAACCATAGGAGCCCAAATCAAAATTGCTTGCTTCAAATCAAAACCCAAGACAAGAAGAGAGAGAAAGAGAGAGAGACACAGAGTGAATATCCAAAAATGGAGTAGAGAGAGAGAGAGAAATGAAAGTAGATACCCAGCCCAGCAAACAAGTTAAAGCTTTGGTCTTTGGAGAAGTTCAATTTTTGAAATAGAAATAGAAGAAGACCACAAAAGAAAAGAAAAGAGCAGAGCAGTGTAAAAAGACAAAAGGGGGAAGTAAATAAATTATAAGAAAACAAAAACAGGAACAAAAATCTCGAAAAGAGAGGGGACACGTGGGTCGAGTAAAGCGTTAATGGCGGAAAACTCAAGCTGTCGGACACAGATTTTTGAGGAAATCACGGCATCATCGACCGACAGATTCAGGTACCGCACTGCACTGCACTGCACTGCTAGTCTACTACCCAAGTTATATTTTTACTCTCTTTCGGCTCCACTTCAATGTACCCAATCCAGGTTCCATTAGGACTGATTTGTGTGTGATGCATCTAATTACTCTCATCACGTTTTTCCTTTTCTTTTCTTTTTTTTCTTTTTCTTCTTTTTTTAATGCTAGTAATTTTGATAGCTGAAAGTGGGATGAGAGATTTAGGCCTGTTTAGTAGGCAAGTTCAAATTCACATTTTCAGTTTTTAAACAACTTTATACACTTTTTTATTAACACATATTTCAAAAAATTACAAACAATATTACTTAAACTTTTTTACCAAACAGACCCAAGTCTTGGAACTTGGATGTTTGGGTTTGAAACACAAATGAGTTATAAGATTTTTGAGTTTAACCTCTCGTCACAGCTTCTAAAAAAATGTGGAAAATACCATTTTTTGGTCACCTTTAATTTGGTCCATATCAACTTAGTAATAGAAAACGTTTATGTTACAGATTATCAAAAAAAAAAGATAACGTTTATGTTACAAGTCAGATGACACAATTAACACACTTGAAACTTACTTAATCAATAAATAATATTAATATTTTTAATATAACATTGAAAAAAAGGCCATATAAGCATTTGAAAGATTAAGAAGTCCATGTCATTAAAAAAACAAAACAAAAACTTTAAAACACAAAAATTAAAAAATTAAAAATCATCAAACCCATCAAATGAGCTTGTAGAAAATTGTTAAAAATTTCTGAATGCGCGCTTCAATGTACGCTTAGGCATCTGCATAAAATTATGGATTAATGAACCTGTATAATGTGCACACCAAAAACCCCAGTTGTAAGGCCAAAAATTGATTGCTGACCTTAGACAATAGAATTTGTAGAGTGTGGATAAAAAAAGGGGAGGCACTCACGAAACAGTGGCGCAGCCAGTGTCCAAACCTCTTATGTAATTTTGGTAAGGATCAAAGGTTCCCTGGGGAATCACCATTGTGATCTTTCTCGGGCCTCAGTGAGGATATTGGCCGTGTTTTTGGGTGTTTCCTTCTCTTCGGCTCAGTTCGAAGAGTTCAACCCCTCCCCTCGGTCTTTCTCCCCCCCCTAAGATAGGGGATCATTTTTTGTTATATAGCCCACTTTTTTTCTGATCTTCACCGTCCATTTGTCAGTTATCCGGACGTTGTGCATTAGGGCCTGTCCTATTGCCTACTTTTTCAGGTTTTATGTCAGTTCCCAGACGTTCTGGCATACTCTAAAAGTTGAAGTGATTGAAGTCCCCTTGTTTATTAGTCAAATCATTATTTAAAGAGGTCAGGGTGTTGGTGAGACACTTTTCAGTGGGGGAAGGATATTTTCCCTTTATCCACGTAACCTGGCCGAGGACATGGGCGTCTTCGGACAGGCCCTTTTGAAGCTCAGGGCCCATTCTCGGTTTTCGGCCCGTGCTTTCCTTGGTGCGGGCCTTGGGCCGGCTGTGGGTTGGGCCATGCACGTTGACACTTAGGGCCCCACACCAGTGTTTCTGGATCATCCTACAATCCCAATTGCCAACACAAATTAATGTTGCAATTAGGGGTTTGTAGCCAACTTGAGGATCCGCTAAAACTGGCCTGATCCAACTCAACTCAACCCATTGAATTGGGTTGGTTTTTAGAGATTGGTGGATTAGGTTTGTTTAAAAAAAAATTATGATAAGTCAGGTTAGATGTGGGTCAACAAATTTACAAATTTAGCTAACTCGACTCGACCCACCTATATTTAATATATATTTAAAAATATATATTATATAATTTTATTATTTATTATTTTGTTTATCAACTAAGTTTGGACAAAATTATATGATATCTTAATAATTATAGAATAATAAAACTCATTTATGTTTATTTTGTTTTTCAACTGAGTTAAGATAGAACTATTTGATATGCTACTAACTAAATGAAATATCATTTGGTTTGATAATTTGTGTATGGTGGTGATATTGCTTACAATTTTTAGATGATAGGAGTAGCAAATAAAATTATTTGGTTTAATTATATGCATTGGTTTGATGCACTGCCAACATATTTATAAGATTATAAATCTATTGTTATTTGTGTTGGTTTGAACCTTAAACACTAATAAAATTGTTTGTGCTAGTTTAGTGCTATACTCAGTTTATTAGGTTATAAATTTGGTCTTATTTGTGTTGGTGTTGTTCTAGTGCTCAATATATATATATATATATACTTAATCTAACCCATGCACACTCCTAGTTGCAATGAATGTGATTGATGAATTTTAACAGCATAATATCTCTAGTATCACTTTTTTTTTTCTTCTTCTTTTTCTTCTTTTTGGTAAAATACAAAAACCATCGGTGGGGTTTGGAATAATACCATGTACTTTAAAAACTTTTCGAAAATATCTAATTTGCCCCTAAGGACAAATGACACTCAACACGGTTTGAAATTTTCTGCTCCTCCAAGTCCTTTGCTTCCTTCCGACAGGTTGTCTTTGCTACACAAAACTCACATTGACAACATTATGGCAATTATATGCGCAATCGAGGGTTTGGATAGCCAATACTATAAAAATAGAAACCAAAGATAAAGAAAGAAACAAAAGGAGCGATAGAATTTTCAAATGTTATTAAGTGAGATTAATACTTAAGAGAGTAAATTGGATATTTTTGAAGAGTTTTTTTTTTGTAGTTCCTGACATTAGTTGGATAGCTTTTATATATTACTCTTTTTGTTCATGCTTATAGGTAAATATACGTGTGGACTAAAATGAAACTCATTGGTAAATGCCATAAGCTGGACTTTGATAGCATTATTTTGTTTTGAATAGAAATCTAATAAGTTTCATTTTATTCCATATTGTCAGACATCACATTATCAAGAATTTAGATAACACACACATTACATGCACAATTTAAAAGTTCTTTTTTCAGCATTATGCATGTGGTATATTAGCAATTGGATGGTTTTAAGCATGGTTTTGAAACTTGGACTCTACAAAGAACTAGAAAAGTGAGAGGTTTAAGATTTTTGAGGTTGGACCGAAGTTAAATCACAATGATATCATAATTATTTTAATAATGGTTTAAAAATATATATATGAATATATTAAATTAATAAAAATAGAAACATTGGCTAAAATAGTCCAAATAAATACAGAGATATATCTTTCAAATGTATTTTTCATATCATAAGTTCATAACTTTTATAAGGCAAATAAGAAATACTAAATCCTAAGCAAACATAAATAAATATTGAGTTTCTCAATCCTTAAAAGTGTAGTACAATTGCATAAACAAGTAAATAAACTCTAAGCTACACATTGTTTATTACAAAAACATAAATAGTTATTGAGTTTCTCAATCCTTAAAAGTAGAAAATACAATTGCGTAAACAAAATAAATAAACTTCAATTTACACCTTGTTTCTTACAAAAACATAGAACTTCATTCTTTCTTTTACATATTAAAAAAAAAAAAAAATCAAACCTAGGCAATCTAGTTGAGATGATTCACTGACTTTTTGCATAGGCTGATTTCTAGAGTTAAAAGAACCATTTTGATATAGGGTTCACAGGAAATTTGAAAGAACTCTCTATCACTAGACACAATTTTCAAAGAGAAATTTGAATTTTACCTTAGATTGATGGAAAATGCTTATGAAAAGATAAAAGAAAACATTGCTACATTTTAAACTGAAAAAGGACGTTACAATTATCATGTGATTGTGCTTAGTTAATCGTTACATTCATATGGATTCATCATTTTTTCTCTACCATTTTTATTCTCCCATGTAGCATTTTGACAAAATAGTGGCACATAAGTACGGTTGACAAACTCTTGACTTTGATATTAGAATATTAGCACTGATTTGGTTGGTGTTTAAGAAATTTAAGCTAGACTTGGATAGAGAGTTTCAATCTATAGTGTTTTGTTTTGATGATGTTCTTTATTATTAGATTAAGATATCAATTGGTTTTTGATGTAAACAGAGATTGAACCCTAAATCTCTTATTTAATCATCAAAAACTTTACTAGTTGAACTAATTGGATCTTATAAGACTGTGTTATCTCATTAACCAAATCAATAGTCCTAAGTCCTAACTCCCAATTAAGGGAAAAAAAAAAAAAAAAAAAAAAATCCTAACTTCCAAGTGTCCCAATCCCAAAGCCCTGAACCCCCATAATATCACAAGTCATACACCCACAACGAGATCAGTCGATCTTGCTCCTGGGAAAAAGAAAGGCAAACGAAAGATGAGGTCCAAATCCGAAAGCCAAACCCTCTCCAACAGTACCAGCAACGCCGCCGCAGCAGCAGCAATGGATTCAGCCTCGTCGGTTGACCCGATCCACCACCTGCTCCGTCTCGTAGCCTTCAACAGCTTCCTCCTCCGCCCCCCAAAGCTCCGCCTGAAGCTCCCAACCCTAACACTCCCCTCCTCGATGACCGTCTACGCCCTCGTCCTCCTCACCTACTTCCTCGTCGTCTCCGGCTTCGTCTACGACGTCATCGTCGAGCCCCCCGGCATCGGCTCCGTCCAAGACCCGGCCACAGGATCCGTACGACCCGTCGTGTTCCTGCAGGGGCGAGTGAACGGCCAGTACATCATCGAGGGACTCTCGTCCGGGTTCATGTTCATCCTGGGTGGGCTGGGGATCGTGCTCTTGGATCTGGGTCTCGACCGCAACCGCGCCAGGAGCGTCAAGGTCTCCTACGCCTCCGCCGGCATCTCCTCCGTCGTCATTGCCTATGTCATGAGTATGCTCTTTATTCGAATCAAGATCCCCGCTTATCTTAGATAAATCATAGATTGATGCATTTTTCAATTGCGACTTTTGTTTTGTTCTATGGGATTCTTCTATTTATTTTTTTTTAAGAAAATGAATTATGGATCTATGGAGGTTATTATGTTTCTCAGTTATTTTTGTGAGCTGGAGGCTTAAGCGTTTGTATTGTATGCGTAATGCGTGTATGTGAGTTAGGTTAGGGAGCTTAAAATAAAAGCAAAAACTAATAGGATTGGAATAATGTTGTAATGTGCCTCTATTTAATTTAATTTTATCGTTTTAACATTGTATTTCGGTTATTAGGAGGAGTTGGGTAAATAGACATGGGTGGGAGAAATTGTCACAAAGGAGTACTTGTTAAAAGCCCACGTTCCATTCTGTTCATGCTTTGTGCAAATATTGAGCTTGTTCATAGCTTATTGTGCTTTCTTTCTATCTGATTACTGCTCTTTTACGCACTGTTTAGCACATGGGACTATGACTAGGATTAGAGCTAGATAATATCAGTACCACATTAAGGGAATGTTAGGCTCAGGACATACAAATCCGAAGGTTAAAAAAAAAAACCATGTTTTGGGTATTTCACCCTTTTAGCATTTGATTCCAAAGCAACACATATGGTTTGGTAAAGGTGGATTAATGAATCCCCACTAGGGGGTTTAAATTACATGGGATTGGACTAAATAGTCAGCCTATTTAAGGTCACAGAATAAAAAGCTGCAAAGCCTTTGCTGTCTTCTGCCTATTGTCGTTGTCATCGATGCAGGAGACTTGGATGAGTTGGAGGTTGCCATTGTTGACGACAACAATTGTGTGGGTGACTAGGAGAGTGGGCATCGAGGCTGTTCTCCACAAGCTCTTTGACATTGGATATTAATTCACCGTTCTTGCTCCGAATTCAATGAAGCCAACAAGCAATGCCCCAAAGTCTTCAATGCCAGCTATAGTTCCCAAGGCAACGGAATTCTTGTCCCCTTGGGTTCAGAATTTCCCTTGTACCCCTCATTTCTCTTGATCCCCAAATTTCCATATCTTCCACCACACCTCCAGTCTCATTCCAATTCTCCAAAGTAGACCTTGCCTTCAAAAACAATGTATATTTCTCAAATTCACAATGCTGATCAAACTCGATGTTACAAGAAAAGTCCTGCCTGCCATTTGCAAGATCAACTTGTAGAAGTGGTCGAGTGTGATGGTAATGACACATGCATGTTTTGTAGATCTAATGGCAACATGTGTTTGATTGTTGTTGTTGTTAAAACTTTGGCGAAGAGGGGATTGTTATTGTTATTGAGGCAATGGGTTGAGGACAGGGATTTTTTAATTCTAAATTAAAAAAAGTTAAGATCATATTTTATTTTTATTGCACCAAACATGTAGGATTGGGATAATAATTATCCATTCCAATTCCATTTATTCTCAATCCAATCCAATCCAGTGCAATTTAGTTAATCCAAAATTGTGTGCCAAATAAGTCCTTAAAGTCTCCTTTACAGACACCAGTTTTCTTTTCATGCTTAGTTGCTTTCCCATCTTTCACAATATCTATAGTTGACATCAAGCCTGCTAGAGCTGCTCATAAAATACGTTGCCTTAAGGCAATTTAAATCTTGCTCAATATTTTCAAATTGCTAAAAGTTTTTCATTTATTACTTGTAAAAAAAAGTTGTTAATTTATTGTGATTAATGCTTTTTATTGCTCCTTTTTCTACCTGTGGATACTCCTTTCTTTCTTTTTTTTTGGGGGGGGGGGGGGGGGGTGGGGAGCAAAAGGGTGGCCAAAAATGTCTCTGGTAGAAATTATATGGATATGGTTGTTAGAGAGGTAAAGACGTGGCCCTAGATAGGTCCAATTGGCTTGAAAGAATCCATGTACCCTTATCCAATTAGTTGGGATTAAAGCTTAGTTCAGTTCAGTTCTAAAGGTCCATCTCTAGTTTCTATATCCTCTTATTGATTTAGAAGCCTTGGTGGGGTCCTCCTGTCTTTCACTGGAGTTGTGAAGAGGTGAATGGAACTTAGGTGCAAGTCTTATCTAAAAGAAAAAGGAAGAAGAAAAAAAAATGGGGGGGGGGGGGGGGGGTTGGGGGGGGGAAGATATAGGGAGTGTAGATTGGTGAGCATTCCACGGTGTTACTTAACTTCATGCCCCTGAACCAATGACTTTGCGTTCAGGTTATTCTTTGTCATCAACAAAAAATGCATCACTCAAGCAGAATGGAGGGCAAACATATGGATAGGAATACTGATTCCCAAAGCACTTTGGGTCCATATCTAGTCGGTTGGGTTTTTAGTCAAGTTTATGATATATTCCTATTTTGGATGCATTCTCAGTCAAGGTTTTAATGCTGCTTGGAAGCTTTTGCTAATCATTTTGGGCTAAAGATTTTTTTTTTTTTTTTTTTTTTTTTTCTGTAACTATGATGTTTGTCATTTCATAGACGCCACATCTACTTAAATTCCTCTTTCTTTAATGATGCTTTTGCTCCCAAGGAGGTTGATCTTTCGTGATTTTCATTTCTGTCTTCTCATCCTGCTTATTCATCGATTGTATTTAGATCGTTTGGTTATATAAGCATGATGTTTGTCTCCCATTGATTATTTTGTTGCCTTATACAGTTATTGGTATTCTTGCCATTAATTTTTTGGGAAATGCAAACCTGCGCAAGAAGATATTATACTAGGGTAAGGGCCTTTATAAAGCTACATTATAAAGCAACCTACTTTGCTTTGGTAATCTGATAAAACTAGTGAATGCAATACCCTACACATAAGAATGTCTTGATGCTGTTACGCAACTACCATTTGGAGTAGTATATCGTATAATGGATATTTGTGACCCTATGGACTATGATATCGTTGAATAGATATATGTACTTGTCTTGTTTTTTTAACTTCTTTTAATGAACTTGTAAAAAAAGAACACTAATTATTATGATCATATAGGGCAGTGTTTGAATGTGATTGTTGCTTGTACTCTTTTTAACTAGTGTGGAAGACTATTCATCTGATGCTTTACAAGTATTGAGTAGTAATTCTCTTATTCCCTGCCAGCCATTTGATGATTTTACAAAGAAGTGGTTGATTTCACAGAGGGCACCCACCACATTTTTCATTTATTTATTTATTTTTTAATAATGGATATGAAGTTTTCATCACAATGATGTAATTACTGAACTTAATAAAAACTAGTTGAAAAAACACAGTAGTGTGAGATTTTGATCTGTCAATCGGCACCGCAGACTATGACAAATAATATACATATATATAGTGAACTGTCTCTGGAAGGCATTGCTGCCTGGTAAGGATGAAGCTTGAGTTTGAATAGTTTGGAAGAAATGAAGGCAAATAGATTGGGCGCAACATTTTGATTGACAGCCCTTTTGATTGCTATGCTAGGTAATGCTAAGATTTAAGCCAATCCAGGTCTTGAAAATTTGGTGTATGGGTTTTATATAAACGACACTACAGTGCTCTATGATGATGACAGTTGCTTTAATGTGGGTAGTTTGTAGTATCTATAGCTTGTTTTCCCTCCTGTGAATTTTAAAATTTTCTCGCCCCCCTCTTTTAGTTTGATGTCATTGTCATCGCCATAGATTAAACCAATATTGTGGGTCTATTATACCTGCATTCAGTTACAAGCATCCGATGCTCTAGTGTGTATTAGTATCATATTTGTTTGATTCTAATTCTTGGAACATGGAAAATTTTTTGGACTTTTTATTTCTCTTTTATTTACCTTTTATTTACTAGGGAAATTTTTTTGGATATATATAAAGTAGTGTTTCAAAATGTTGGTGTGCTAGTTTTTACAGTTAGTTATACGTGTGATTGCAAAGTAGATTGAGGAAGTCTTTAACTGTGTTTGGGTAGAGAATTTGTAAACAGCACTTAGGGGTTTTGTAGAATTTAAATTTCTGTTGCCAAGAGTTCTTGTAACTTAATTGGCACTTTCTAATATTTCCAACAGAAATGTCTAGGGTTTGAATCCCCCCACTGCCCAACTGTCCAATAATAAAGAAGAATTTAAATTTCTGTTGAATAAAGTTCTTTGTTTGGAATGTTTTATGGGATGGAATTTCAAATTCCACAAGGAATTAAGCCTGGATTTAAGGGTTTAAATTTTCTGTCTATAATTTCCGCCTATGTAAGTGTTATTCTCAAATTCTTGCATTCTGCTCGCTTCCTTTCTGACTCCCTCTCCATATTCCAATGTAAAGCTTTAGAACAATGCATCCTTGAATAACTGAAAATTGCTTTGCCATTTTACGAGCTACATCTTCTCTGCTACATCCTTACTACTTTGCCATCTAGTTCCCTGCCTCAACATGGCTGTCCAATCAAATTCACCCTCTTCAATGTCTTCATGCACTCAACAAGACTAATGCTGGTGCCACAACTCGGCCATGGGGCGAGTTGTGATTGGTGGAGGGGTGTCCCTACATGGACCCACCATCACCTCTCCACCAATCACAACTTGCCACATGAGCGAGTTGTGCCACAAGTTGTGGCACCAACATAGCTCACTCAACCAAATTTTCTCATTTCAATCAAGGTCAGTGGCTGTCTCTACACTGTCTCTAACCTCCCAATGACTTGCCAAAGTGCACTGGCTCTCTCTATGTTATCTCCTTAACCACATTTGGTCCATTGTACAAGATCTGACGATACTCTATATGTGTGGTCATAGCCACCTACGTGAATTTAACTTATGACTAAGACTATGGAAGGGTATATGCTCGAGTTGCAAATCCTAACTCTCTGTGTTCCTCAAAAGTTGCAAATGCAATAGATAAATAAGGTTTTCTTGCTGCAAGGTACTGGTAATCCTGTGTGGGAAGTAAAGATGGTTAGCTGTAAAAGTTATTTTTATATATATTGGTGGTGAATCCGGTGATTGTATTATTGTACTGTGTCAAAATATGATTTGATGACAGGTGATCACTATGAGTTTAATTGATGGGTTTTACTTGGAAATTTTGACTAACTTTATGAAATTTTTGTATAATTAGGTGAATCCAATTTTTTGTTGTTGATGTACATAGTATTTGATGGGATTGTAAACATTATCATCTTAGGTTTTGTATAAAAATGAATTTTTTTGAGTAGCCAATGACCTTTAGCTAGAGTACTAACTCTAGCTAGGGCACTTTTTATTTTTTTTTTTGGGAGAAAACATCATTTTGATCCGTACATTTTGTGGTTAATATCAATTTTGTCTCTACATTTTAGTCGCATTTAATTTGGTCCTTGTTATTTTTAACTTGTAATTAATTTTTGTTTTTCGTTAATGAGTTGACGGTAAATATTGACTAAAATTGAAAATAATATAAACTAAATTGACTGTTATCAAAATATAAAAACCAAATTCACAGTGACCTTAAAATATAAGTACCAAAATGGCATTGGCACCTAATGTTTTGAAACAGCATAATGAGCTTTATAATATCTCTAGGAGAGAGCGGGGTGGGGAGGCGTTGTTTATGCGTAATTTATTAGTAGTAAAAAAGGAAGGTTGTGGATTCAAGACTCTCATTTGTTTGGGCATGCCTATTTGGACCACTTGTCGGAGCTAGTGCATCATGTGCATGTTCTAGATCCACGCCAATGTGGTGTCGTGTTGGTCACTAGGTAAAAATTCGAATGCATTTGTTTGGTGGCTTGATAGAAGTGGTAGATTTTGTGGCCCGCTAATGAGAGAGCCTCCATGGAATGGAACAATTGTGGTCATTGCCTCTGTCAAATAGTTAACTTTCATGAACAGGGCCAGTAGCCATGTGAAACCCCACTATACCATAATAACGACTCTATCTCATGCATTTGCCTTTCTGTTCAAAACCAAACCTATAACATTTAGACTAGGGCAACACCCATGTGAAACCCCACTATAACATAATAATGACTTCTATCTCGAGTGTTTTGTCTTTCTGGTCAAAACAAAAGTTATTACATTTAGAAGTCATGTTTAAATTGGAAACACACTAAGGAATGCTATTGGCTTTTAATTACCATCAAATTCCGTTAGTCTCATTCTTTCAAATTTACAAAATATTAAAATGATCAATTAATAATTATTGCACATTTAAAGTGTGCATCAAGAACAAATTGAATATGTAACTTAATTGTTAGATTTTAAAATAGTAAACTAATAAAAAATAGAAAGTCATTGAGAATGAGAAAATAACTGCAATGATTTGAAGAACGGACAATTTCATAAAACTTATTATAACAATTGGAATGTTTCTTTCGAGATTTACTTAGATACTCACTATAGAAGGCGAAAGGCTCTTCTTGGTTGGGATTTGTACCAATTTCCACTCCTCAAGCATTAGAATCAACTTCAAACAATTTTTTGAAATTTAAAAGTGCAAGTAGAGCTTCTGTCACCTTTCTCTTGATAAGCTCAAAGCTTTTATAGGCTTCCTCATTCCAATGGAACTTTCCTCCTTTAAAATGTTTAGTAAGAGGTGCGATAATAATATTGAAGTTTCTAATAAAACAACGACTGGAAGAGGCGAGTCCAAGAAAATTTGACATTGTTAATAGATTGTGGTATGGGTTAAACTATTGTCTTTGTTTGTTGGAATGAATTGAATTGTCAAAAAAACTACTGTCTTTGTTGGAACAACTATTGTCAAAAAATGGCTACTTGACATTAGCCAACAAGCCATTAAATGTTTGCATGCACATGTCAGAAAGTGTGGCTTGATATTGAACCAAGCCTAAGATTGTCAATCCAACAACAAGCATGCGTCAACATGTCAGAAAGTGTGGCTTGATATTCAACCAAGCCTAGGATTGGCAATCCAACAAGAAGCATACGTGAAGAAATAGGATTGAGGTGCAGTAGCTAGGGCTATTGCTAGGGACGGAGTTAGAGGAATGACTTTATTGTTGGTTGTGTACATTTGTGTTTGGGTATAGACCATTTAAAATTTTTTAAACAGTCGGGGGATTTATTTGGAGTAGAATTGGTTAATTGGACTTAATTATTTTTAATTTTATTATTAGTAATTTTTGTTGTTAGGCTAATTTTTTTGAGTTTGTTTATTTTGTTTTAGATTTTAGATTTGGCCTTTGAAATGAGAAAAATATTAGAGTTAGAAACTTTTTTACAAATTATTAATGTGATGAGTTGTTATTAGTAAATAAAAAGTGATGTAAGTGGTTGGTTCAGATGAAAATCAATAAAAATTTACTATTTATCAGTTTTGTAAAAATGTTATAAAAAAGTTTGTGGTTATAACATTACTCTTAAAAGAATCAATGATACAGTTATACTGTTAAGGTGGAAAAGTGTAATTTTATAGAACAAAATTGTTAAATTTAGTATTTATATATATACTAATATTATTTTTTTAAAATATTTTGCTAAATTTGGTATTTATATATATACTAATATTATTTTTAAAAAATATTTAGGGGGACTATTGCCCCCCATTGTCTAAGTCTTCCTCCGTTCCTGACTATTGCAACATGCAACTGCAAATCAAAAGTTGATATTAAAAGTTTCAAAAATCCCTTTTCAATTCAACCCTTAAATAAAGTTTTTTAAACTTTTAACTTTTTACAATTTTACTTTTATAATAATATTTTTAACTTGTCTCTCACAACTTAAGGTTAATTGCATGCACCTGATCTAAATCCAAAACATATACATGCTTGCATTAAATGTTGTAGACTTGTTGCATGGATTCTTGGCAGAAATTGTTGACCTCTTTAATAGAAGTCTTGTCATTATTTTCATGTGATGACATGATACTGTTTCAACTCCTGTGAAAACTTTACACATATATATATATATATATATATAAAGCCAATAAGCTCAATGAACAGTATTTTAAGTAGTATTTTGATTTTTTAAGTCGCTTTTATCTTTTATCTTTTTCTTTTTTTCAAGTTTTGAACAGTTGCTATAGTTGCAATTGAATTGGCACTATAGCTACATTGCTTTGGTTTCCTCAAACCTTTGCACCGTTGCTTTTTTTTTTTGGTAAGAGCATTCCCATTGAGATTGCCAAATGGAAAATATAGGTTTCATTTACCATCAAACCCTTAAAATGATGCTCCATCCATATTGCTAAATGATGCCAATTGTAAAAAACTTTACAATGTTGCTACAATACCATCCTAAATGTAGGATGACACTGTAACACTATTGTATTTTTTTTTTTTTTTGTTCATTTTTATTCTCTCTTTTCTCTGTCTTCTCTTTCTCTGGGTTGAGATGGTCTCTTTCTTTCTCAACTCTCTCTTTCTTCATCTATGTTTTCTTATCTACCCCTCTCTCATTCTTTGACTTGTTGTTGGCCGAAGCATGGTCTGAGATCGGTGTGATAGTCTTTAGGTGGATCGGCGTGATAGTCTTTAACGTATTTAGGTGGATTTTGGCGCGAGATTGGCGAAACTGATGTGGGCGAGATCGGCGTGATAGTCTTTAACGTATTTTTCTGGGTATTTTCTGTGGCTTCTGGCTGTGGAGATCGACGAGTAGTTTGGGTTTCAAGCGATGGAGATCAACGAGTTGTGTGGGTTTCTGGCAGTGGTGGGTTTCTAGTTTTGATTTTGGATTTTGATTTTGATTTTGGATTTTGGATTTGGATTTGGATTTTAGATTTTGATTTTGATATGGATTTTGATTTTGGCTGGATTTTGCTCAACGGGGGTGGGTGGTGTGACTAAGAAGTTGGATGGTGGTGGCGGTGGTGGGTGGTTGAGAGAGTAAGAGAAATAGAGATCAGAGAAAGAAGTGAGAAATGTTTTTATATTATTTTGATGTGTAGTATGGTAAAATAAAAGTTGAGATGTTAGGTGTGTTGTAAAATAGTATGGTATAAATGATAAAGTAGTTTTTTGAGATAGTAAAATGGAATAGTCTGAAAATACTAGATGCGAATGCTCTAATATTGTCCTGTCCACTCTTTTATTGTATTTTTTTATTTTTTATATATAAAGTTGTTAGTTAACACAATAAATTGTCACAATATTTTTACAATTGTTGATATATTAATTCCTTATAGGTTAAAATAAAATATCATACTAGAATCATTCACAACTAAAACTAAAGGTATTATGAAAAAAGAAGTGCTACATGCACAACATTTTTTGCAACACTTTCACAACATTGTTCATAAGGCTCTTTTTTATCCCCACAAACCACAGTTTGCCAGTTTTGGTTGTGCTGTTTTTGTCTTTTCTTTTAAATATTTATATGTATATGTGCAGTTACACTGACTTAACAAATTCTTACAATATTTTCACAATTATTGACAACTTGGATTGTTCATTGGCCCCCCCCCCTTTTTTTTTCACAATATGCTGGTTTTGCTTGTGCTTTTAAATATTATATGTGCGTACACAATTACACTGACGCAACAAATTTTTACAATATTTTCATAATTATTGAGGTGTCAATTTTTTAAAGGTCAAAATAAAATAATAAAATAAGAGACTTAGACCAATCACAACTAAAAATAAATGTATTATGAAAATGTTATAACATCTTCTTCTTGTCACAATATTTTCATAATTGTGAGATCTCAATTCCTTATAAATCAAAATAAAATAAAATAAAAAGAAATGCTATGTCCACAATATTTTCACAATAATTTTGTAACAAATTTTATGTGGTAAGGTATTTTTGAAGG
This sequence comes from Quercus gilva, assembly GCA_023621385.1. NCBI lineage: Eukaryota > Viridiplantae > Streptophyta > Magnoliopsida > Fagales > Fagaceae > Quercus > Quercus gilva. The sequence continues at coordinate 61,745,728 of CM042474.1, read as the reverse complement.
ATAAAAAAGTGATATCAGCAGTGGGTTCAATTTAAAACCAATGACAACTTGTCATTTATAATTTGTTCTAAAAATGTTATGCATGTAGCATTTCTCTCAAATAAAATAAAAATATATCTATTTGGATCCTAAAAATAAAAGTATTGTGAAAATGTTTTAATATTTTGTTGTATTCTTAGACTTCTTTTTTAGTATATATAGTTAAATAGGGTGGGCCAAAATTCACTGTACATTTCACGTACAATTTTCTTGGATTGTCTTTTTTTTTTTTTTTAAGCATAAATTTAAAATCAATAATAATTTTTTACCTAAAACTTGTTGTGAAAATGCTGTGTACATAAAAATTAAATAATAAAATATCAAACTAGGACCTACCACAACTGGAAATAAAAAATATTACGAAAATGTTGTGACGTTTTATTATATTCCTAAACTTCTTTTTTGTGTGACATTTTGTTGTGTTCCTAGGCTTCTTTTTTCGTTTAGTCAAATTTGGTAAGCCAAAATTCATTGTTTTAGGCACAATTTTCTTTAGTTGGCTTTTTATTTTATTTTTAAAAGTACGGTTAAAAGTGATTAGCCCAATTTAAAACCAACAGCAATTTACCACTTAAGATTTATTATGAAAATATTATGGAAGTAACATTACTCTAAAATAAAATAATAAAATATCAAACTAGGAACCACCATAGCTAGAAATAAAGGTATTGTAAAAATATTGTGATTTTTTGTTGTGTTTCTAGACTTCTTTTTTGGTTTATTCAATTTGTTGAACTAAAATTCATTGTTTAATGCATAATTTTTTTAGGTTGATTTTTTTTAACTCATTGTTTCAAGTTTTTTTTTTTTTAAAATAAAAAATAAAAATAAACACACACACACACACACACACACACACACACTGTTTTACATGCACATAACACACACAAATTGACAAAGTAACACTTTCCTTCTTTATGTTCGGGGTAGTTGCATTTCCCCTAAACTAAAGTTGAATAATTTCATCACTTATATTTTGTAAATGAGCATATATCCCTATTGTGTGTGCGCAAGCTTCTTTTGTGTGTGCGCAAGCTTGAGTGTTTTGTAATTCTTGTCTAAATACAATAGGGTGTTCTCTATTTATTTGAGAGAGAATCAATTGTGTATTTAGGGTTTGCGTTTGTGACAATGCCTTCAGGCTATTGTTCTAATTTCCAAAATTATAGTGAAACTTTATTTTGCTGTCTCCAATAAATGTAGGCATGTTGTAGAACCACTTAAATTTTGTGTCATATTTTCTCTTCTCTTTTCTTTAACATTACGTAAACAGATTATTTCACAACATTGTTTTACTTGGATATATCTTGATCCCATCTTGAAACAACAAAACCTAAGAACATAATGTTGTTTGTTAAGAAATGGCACTTCTTCAAGTTCACATAAAGCTTTTGCTTACAAAGGGTTTGAAACACCTGATAAAGATACTCCAATGTTCTATTTGAGACTTGTTGTACACTAAAATGTCATTAAAATAAAAATAAAAATGACAAAATGCCTAATGAAAGGTTTAAAAACATTATTCATCAAACTGATACAACCCATTTTGCAACTTGAGCACAAGGGGAAAAGTGTAATTTGAAGCCACTTAAGGGCAAGAATGTCACTTGGATAGTTTGTAGAACATGAATTCCATTTTAAAATACATATGAATTTATAACGATCAAAACTAAAATACATATGAATTTACAAAGATCAAAACAATTTAATAAATGTGACAATCAGTTCATTTGATCAAAGATCAAGCCACATCTCAAGTTTCAATGGTTGATATACATTCTTACAAATTAGGGCCTAAACCATGTGATAATGACTTATTAATTCTGATTGGTCATTAATTAGCTTAATTAAAATTAATTACATATTGAAATTTCATTAGTTTAATTTTTAAATTAAGAATATAATTAAAGTTATCACATAAATTCTTTGAGATAATTATGATTTTTGAATTTACCTCTAGGTAAGAGAAAGGGGGGGGGGGGGAGGAGTCTAAAATGAAAAAAAGGACCTGGGACCCATGTGTTGAAATTCAAATTCAAATTCAAATTCAAATCAAGGGAAAGAGAGATGAACATTGAGGATAATCAAAACAAACTCCAAGAAAGGATAAGCTTGCCACACTAATGGAATCCACCAATGCAAATAAGAGTATAACTCACCACTCCAATGAATTTTCCAATAGAGAGATAAGAGCAAATTTAAAATTCGCCACTCAAATGTAATCCACCAAAGGAATAAGAGTTAAAGTAAAAGAAATCACTCTTCTCACAAGCTTGGGGCCAAGTTTGTATAAATCACACTCTATATTATTCATTTCACCTTTTTTTAGAGAGTTTTTAACATATGATATGTTTGCTCCTAATAATAGCTTTTTATTATTAGACCAAGACACTAATCGGTTTGGTGTAAACGAGGATTAAATCTCAGATCTTTTATTCAATTATTAGAAACTTTATCAGTTGAGTTAACTGGAATCCATCTGGATGACTTAAATAGTTGCTTAGAACAACACTCAAACTTAGGAGAACGAAAATTACAGTTCATAACATTACAATTTCAAGACTAAAGTTAAAAGAACTAATGAAAACTAGGAACCTAATATAAAAGACTTGTATACTCTTGTAGCTGGAGCATAATGGCTGTAACTTTCCTTATGGAGCTTCAATTAAATGCTATTTGACCACTTCTAAAAAAATGACTCATTAAGCTTTTAACTTTACTTGGGAAATTTGTTTAGGTAAGAGGGTTTGCCTTATTTGCTAGGCTTGCAAATCACATTGGATTGGGCTTGAGGGTTTTTTAGAGGACACTCATGTGTCATTTTGGACACCCAACAAATAAACTCTGATTTGTTTGTTGTTTTTGTTTTTAAATTCGATAGTTATGGGAGAAGAGGAATATCCTGAATATCATGAACACACCAAAAGGTACTAACCATTGAACTACAGTCTACAAGGCTCTTAGCAACACATTTTTTTTTTGGGTAAATAAATGATTATCATAAAAGACTAAGAAACAACTATAGAGCTTTAAGGACATTCCCTCTTATAATACAAACTAGTACTGTCATAAAATAAAAGCATAACAATGTTCATAGGTGGACTATTGAAAACAACAAAATCTTGTTGGATGGATGGGTCTTTCCTAGCTAGAGCATCAGCGCACTTGTTAGCTTTCTAGTAGCGGTGGCTCATCTTCACTTGGGGAACTTGACTAACGAGGGTACTGATAGTCCATAATAAAAGTGGTTAAGATTACAATTGAACTCACTAGTGATCCAGTCATGCAGAACTTTCGCATCAATTTCAATTTCCACCGCCACAATATTGAGAGCTAACCATAAAGTCAACCCATCCCTTAAAGCCCATAATTCTGCATCCACACTAGTGGCATGCCCAGTGTTCCTAGTAAAACCTTTGACCCATAGCCCATTAGAGTTACAGATTAATCCCCCTCCACTACCCCTACCAAGATTTCCCAAAGCCAATCCATCTATGTTGGGTTTATACCACCCATTACTAGGCCTGTTCCACCTAACCATAATCAGCTTAGAGCTTTTAAGCATTCCATTCCTGGTAGCACAAAAGAAATATTCATTTGCTGCCTGGGAGACAAATTTGCCTAGACCCGAGTTGGGATGGTTTCCTTTAAACACGACATTGTTCCTATGGAGCCAAAGGTTCCAAATAGCAAATGGAAAATAAACATTCCAAGGAACTAGCTCTTCATGGAAAGAAGTCGGTTTCGAATTCCTTGCCGACCAGTCACAATGGTCCAGCTTGTTTTTTGATATAGAAACTAGCATATAATATGACTTGAGAAAGGAAGGTTATATATAACTTCACAATAAAATGATAATTTTGTGTTTTAAATAAGGGCATAATTGTCTTTTCACTTTGCTAATTGTTCTCAACTCTTTCATTTAAAATTATACAAAGTTCATCTCTAAACCAATATGGAGAAATCTCTTCCAACCAACGACTTTATGATTCATAATTGTACAGGCTTGAACTCCCTTAATGGACTGGATTTGGGATTGGGCTAACAATTAATTTATAATGTGGGCCATGGATTTCCTAATATGAGTAATTCCTAGCCAAGCTTAGACTATGTGTTGCTTTTCCTAAGTAGAACCCTCTTCCTTCTCCCCCAAAGTTACTTTCCTTTTATTGGTGTTCTCTCTCTCTCTCAAAATGACCAGCCCCCTCTCTCTACTCACTTCTCCTATCTATAGTTTGAGGTTGGTGGAGTACTCATGATTATCTTCTGGTCTCACTTATGTGGGTAGAGCCTGATTTGATTATTCCTGACAAGGAATATGCTCCCTTGGAAATAGTAGCAATGGCGTTGGAACTGGTTCCTGCCTCCAAAAGATTGCTCGGCAGCGATATTCTCCAAAGCAATACCGAGCTGTCGAGGTCACGGATTGCCCCTGGTAAGTACAGCCTCCGACCAATCCATACATGATCGGCATGAGCATGTCTAACTTGCGATTAGTGGAAGGGGCATACTATTGGGCTTGGGCTTAAGAACGTTTTAGAGGTGTGTTCGGGCCAAGGCCTAAGGCCAAGTGGGCCTGAATCCGTGTGCCGTACAATAATATAAGACTATTTATATATATGATTTAAATATGTCATATAATTCATTAAAAAAGTTATGTAACTAAAATGACACATAATTTGTTTCTTAAATCGTCACATAGTACATTAGAGGAAGATTGCTCCAAATCTTTAGTCAGAATTTACTATTGCCCTTACTAGGTTCGATGCATGTCGCATATCTTTACCATCTTTTGTGTGTTTTTTTTTTTTTTTTTTGAAACATTAGTCTGTATTTACTGTTGTCCTCATTGCATGTTACATCTGCTTTAGCTAGAAAAACTAACAAAAGTCTAGAATATAAATAGGAAGCAAAACTCCTCTAGGTTGCGTTTCTTCTTCGGATTCTCTTTCACCAAATACATTTTACATCTTGACTTTGTTGTCGACTTGTCATTGTTTTCTCCCTCAATTTTAAGACTGAGCTTCACACTCTTCATCTCTTGAAATTGCTTCTTAGATTTTTTATCTTTGTACACCTTTTTATTGTCCACTAATTTGATTTTTGGAGAGAAAATAGCTTGTTTGGAAAAGAGTTTATTTATAAAACATATACCTGTTCTACTTACAGACCAAATGTCCACTCCAAAATGCATGATATTTATTTACAGACCAAAACATATACCTGTTCTACTTACAGATATGAGAGAGTGCAAGCTAGAGACCCAAGGCACAAGTGAATCTGATCCATATGCTTACCTAAGCTAAGAGACATCTTAAGAAGGACTTATACTATTCATATATGCGTGTAAGAGTAAAACTTATGTATAGTTTTTTAGGTGCAGTATATTAAGTCTTTCAATTGAATTCGAACACTTATTTTTTTGAATTTGGTTGTTTTTGGAAAATGCATCAGATCTTATAGATCAACATAATCAAGTGTTTAAATTTAATTGGAGAACATAATATACTGCATCTAATTAAAATGTGTACAGCCTGCTATCTCTTATTAATTAATTTGTAGCAGTATATCACAAGACCTACTTCAAACTTCAAATTACCCCATTCCATGAGCAATGATGATTAAAGGTAGTAGTTTCGTGCTGTAAATTGAAAGACAGCTCTGCGTGCATTTGCTGCATGTTCAGCTACTGAAGTAGGTCCGAGGTGAGAAGAGGCGACGCGGCGAGAACATCCCCATATACCTTGGCGAAGCGAGGCCATCAATGGAACGATACTCAGGTATGTTGAAGCCTTGACGGTCCTCGTGTAGTTTTCTATTATTATTGTTGTTGTTCCCATTGAAGGTCCCGTACTTGACCAACTTGCCAACCCATGATTTCTTCTTTTGGGCTGTGCTCTTGTGCTCGGCATTTTTCATCTTCTCACTTAGGTACTCCCTCACCGCATGCAATCCCTGCTCCATCACCTCCATGGGAGGCGAACTCAGCGGGTTCCCTTCCACACTCAGTTTCTGGAGCTTTCTCAGGCATCCCATGGAGTCTGGCAGGCTTTTTATCTTGTTGTAGCTCACATCCAGTTCCACCAGGTTGATGAGGAGACCTATGGAGTATGGTAGGGTTTCCAAGTACTGGAAGTTTTGGCTAACATTGAGGACTTGGAGGTTGGTGAGGTTCTCAAGTTCATCAGGGAGTAACCGGAGGCAGTTAAGCCGGGCGTCTAAGACGCGCAGGGCGGTCAGGTGAGAGGTGGAGCTTGGGAGGAATACGAGCTTGTTTGAGTTAACATGGAGCTTCTTTAGGTTGGTAAGCTCAAAACCAATGGTGTCTGGGAGCTTTCTCAGCTGGTTGAAGTTGGCATTCACTTCTTCTAAGGATCTGCAGGAGGGCCGAGGGTGCATGCATCAAACCACAAATTGTTAACCATGGTGTGTGTGTGTGTATATATATATTAAAAATTAAGCTGTTTTTTTTTTTTTTTTTAAATGATAGTCTTCATTCATCTTTTGTTCATTCCAAATGACAAAATAAAAAACCTGAAATAGGTTAAGCTAAAAATTTATGATCAGAATCAGAATTTTCTGTTTTCAAAAATAAAACGACCATGTCCATTTTATAGTCAATATGTAGTTTTTAAAGATTTAAGGATATGTATAATACCATATTATTTAAAATTTAATTCAAAATCAATAATAATCAATATTTTAAATAATTATTACATATACACTAAATCTCAACCAAGTTTTTCTTAAATTTAAAGACAAATAAAGTGGTTCTTGTTTAAAAAAAAATTTAAGGTTTAGGGTATATAGGTTACATGTCATCAATTACTGGAATATAATTTTTTTTTTTACCAAATATAGAATTAAGTTCATGTTTTCACTTTTTCCAAATTTTTAGAAAATTATTGGGCACTTTTTTCGGAATATAACATGGTATTTTATCATCATCTTGTGTGAATGATGGATTCTATCATAAATTTAAGAGATGTGTTACGTCTACAATATTTTTACAACAAATTATAGGTGGTTAGTTGTTATTGATTCAAATTTGAACCTAACATTAAGATTACTTTTTGACATAATAATAACAACCAGTAACAACCTGCCACTTAAGATTTGTTGTAAAAATGTTGTGTACATATCATTTCTCTAAATTTAATTAACAAAACTTATTATTATATAATAGAAAGATATACCACATGGCTGTATTAATTTTAAGAATATTAAATAATTTCTTCAATTTTTTTTCCTCCCAGCATATATTATTCCTGGTAAACAATAGATATTTGCAATAGACAAACGGAAAAGGATTGTTGAGCGGCTATCTCGCATCAATCTACCAGACATTTAATTTAATTTAATTTTTTTAGTATTTTGTCCGTATATGCTATTTACTGCTTTCAGACTATCTTCTCCAGAACACAATGGACGGTTTCAGATTACCATATTTAGAGTGAGCCTTTTCCTTTGCGTGCGTGTAACTGTTGCTGTATTTTGATTATTTTCTATAAAACAAATGAAATAGTTTTTTGACTTTTGTTGTAGTGATCATCCTATTTGTAATAGTCAATTTTTTTGATGAACCCTATTTGTACTAGTCAAATGTACCATTTATCAAACCCAAAAAATGCCAATATAAACATAAACATGCTTCTTCTTCTTTTGGTATTATTATAAAATAATATTAATTGTTTTTTAGTAAAGACATGGTTAATTGTTATGCACGAAAGTATTGTGAAAGCCACTCATATATGCGTGTAAGAATATGATTTCCTTACCAAGTAAAAATAATCTATTCTGCTTGAGTAAAAGTATAAACAATAAATTCGAATAAAAAATGATGTTATGTATTGCAAATAAAACTCTAAAAAATATATAATCAAAAGATCCAATTAATGTATGACTTTAAAGCATACAATAATCATTAATTTTAAGAAATTTTTATAAAAATTTCGAAAAACTGTAAAAAAAAAGTTGATAAATTTTTCATTTTTTCTTAAAATATGACCTAATAAAACCATAATCAAAATATCACATCGATCATGATGTAGGGAATCTTTCTCAAAAAAAAATCATGATGTAGGGAAGAGAAAAAAAAAGATATATTGCTTATGTATGTGAACAATGATGTTAGGTAGGGATATTCATAAAAAAAAGAAAAAAGAAAAAGTTAGGTAGGTATGTGATGTAAAATGGTGTATTTAGTCAAAGATAAAGAAGCAAAATAAAGGCTAATAATATTGGATGGTTGTGTGGTGGTCAGTTCACTCGTTGGATTCAAACTAATTCCTTTGTTGTGTACAATTATCCTGACACAATAGGTCTGTTTGGATATAATTTATTGTTGTCGAAAGTTACTGAAAGTTATTGAAAACTGAAAACATTGTAACAAAATAATTTTTAAATGTATAAATAGTACCGTGAGACCCATTTTTAATGCGTGAACAATGATTTGTGTTCCCTGCACAATGAACCCATGTGATGTTACTGTTCACGCACAAGAAAAAAAAAAGGACAAAACGTGAAACTCCAACGTAGGAAACGCTGAACCCAAACACATACAATGTAGTATAACTTATCCTACCCTCCCTTAAAAGTTACTATGACTTTTGAGTGGAGTTATAGTGTGTCTTTATGTTAGAACCTTTTTTCCTCTCCATTGTGTGTGTGTGTGTTTGTTTTTTCAAAAAAAAAAAGAATGAATAATTGTCTCACATTACTTAAGAAAGTGTATTGTGTATAGTATAACTTATCTCACCCTTCCTTAAAAGTTACCGTGGTTTTTAAGTGGAGTTATGATGTGTCTTTGTGTTAGAATCCCTTTCCAACTCCCTTGTGTGTGTGTTTGTTTTTCCAAAAAAAAAAAAAAAAAAAAATTATCCCGACACAAGTGTCAAATCACAATTAATTATTTAGCAACAGCATTTGATAAATTTGTGGCATCCACTTTCATCCCTTGTTTACTTTTGTCGAAGAGAATGAATGAGTCAATGAACCAAAATATTAGCATAGGTAGGTGTTATTTTCATGGTATATTCTCTATGTGCTCCCATTAAAATTTTATTTCTTGAAAACCTTGGAACTACCTTTCATCAGCAGCTGTTTTTTTTTATGCAAAACAAGAGATTTATCTACTAAGACTTATCATTCTCTACTTTTTTTACAAAAGCTATTTATTAAGACTAATCAATTATTTATTAGATAAGTTGCTTGTTCATGCTTATAAATTTTTTTTTGGAAAGATAAAATTATATTTTACCTAATTATTATAAGTTTATAACTGTTGTTATTTCTCTCACCACTCTATATATTTATAATTAATTATGGACAAATTAATTTTAAAGTTTCTATAACTTTAAATTATATTTTTTATTAATTATTATAATTGACATTTATTCATTCACTATTAATTATGATATTTAAAAATCAATCACCTCTCAACCATCCTTCTGTTTTTTCTTCACATTTTTTTTTTGCCGCTTCATATCTTCATCTATATTCTAAATTTTAAATATCCTTTTATTTTTAACAAACCCTTTTGACAAATTAAAACAGGAAATCACTGAATTCTACTCTCTTTGTAGTAGTATACACATGATGCATGCACATAAATCATAATATGGAAAAACGGGTATACTCAATATTATTGATCTTTTTTTCTTTTTCTTTTTTGGGTGTGTGGTTATGATTAGGTTATTTGATGTTTTATATACTACTATATATGTTTTACTTTAATTTTCTTCTCTAAAAAGCTTAAAATAACTTCCATCAAAACTGATCGGCCATTACATAAAGATAATCCATAGGAAACAGAATTCAGTGTTCTTAATTTTTTTTTTTTAAATTACTATTTTAAAAATAATACTAGGCAGTGACTTAATGTTAAAAAGCTTGGTGTGCAAGGTAGCTACACGCAAGAAGTGCATGAGGAGAGCACAGACCTGCAGTTCTCAATGGTTTTCGGTAGAAATTCAATATGGTTGCCGGAGACGTTCAAAACCTTGAGCTTAGAAAGACAGCCAATTGAATTTGGGAGCGATTTAAGCTGATTTGAGTGCACGTCAAAAACTACCATATTTAGCAATCTCGCTATTGAGGACTCCGGTATGCTCTGTCAAATTTACAACCAAACGATAATTTATTACCACATACAAGTATTATGAAAATCCAGCATATTAATATTTGATTAATTCATCTTCTCCAGAAATCAAACACCTGTTTACACTTCACAATATCCCCAGAGAAAAATGATCATTTTCACTTGAATTATAAACCCATTTATACACCATTAGATATAAGAAATAAAGTAAAATTATGTCATTTATTTGAAAATATATATAAAATAAAATAAAATCTTAATCGTAAAATAGACTTTTTGTTTAAGCTTTTTATGGTAAGTGAGAACCGCTTACCGATAAAGATTTTGATTATTGGAGGAAATTATATATCTTGGTTTGATATATTTTTGGTTTAGAGAAAGAGATAGATCTTGGTAAAGAAAAATCACTAGAATATTATTGGTGAAGAATACCTGAATATTGTTATTGGAGAGGTCCAAATTGCAAATAGTCCCAAGGTTAAGGGAAGGACTAATAGGGAGAGCCTCCAAGGACATGCCACTCAAATCCACAATTTCCAATCTCTCTTCCTTTATGGAACCCTCCCTCTCCATCCTCTTCCTCACATCTATCCTCGCATGTTGTTGCTGTTCATACATCATCCTTACAAACACCACAAAGATTTTCTACTCCCTCTCCTAGAATATATGACACAAAATTTTCTACAATTATAGAGCCTAATAATAAGAAGGTGGTATTTTGGATAAGAAAGAGCTTAAAAACCAAAAAAGGTATCTCTTATAATATTTGTTTGGGTGCAAAGGAAGAAGCATAATTATATATACATTGGACGGAAAGGACTGCAAAGGACGTACGGGTGGGTTGAGTTTGAATGAGGTACCTACCACGTGTGAATACGTTTTGTTTGTTTGTTTGTTTTTTCGGGGGGGAAGTACAAGGCCGTGTACTAAGGCCTGAGTCCTTAAGGGTTGCGTGGCCATGTCTCCCACTTGATTAAGTCAACCCCTCCCTTTTCTATTGAAAAAATAGGCCTAAAAACCCCTCTCCCCACTCGGCTGCACGCGAATCTCGGGTGGCTTTTATAATTATTATTGTTTGCCATTTTCACATTTTTGTTTTTGTGTTTTAGACTTGGAATTCCTTTTGTTTATCGAGCCTAATCCAGCTTGGAATTCTTTTTATTTTTTGACAATAAGAAGAAGATAATGGAATGTGTAATCATGAGTCATGGCTACGTACTATCTAGTCTCTAGTCCGTACTCCGTTCCCTTGTTCTTGAGAAATTACTTACTTCTTCTAGAGGAGTCTTTTTGCGGGAGTGAAAAATTTCTCCCTACTCCTTACTCTTTTCATATAATTTTTTTTTTAGTTAGACTCTTTCATTTTACAATTAGCAATGTTAAATATTTCACTTTTTTTTAACAGTTGATCCTTAAAAGAAAGAAAGAAAGAAAAAATCAAAGTCACATTTTTTTTTTTACAACTTTTAAAGGCGATATATAATTATTGGATCATTATTTTGGTATGAATAAATCACTAATACAATTTTTATTATACAATAATCACAATAGATTACATTAACATTTGTGAATAAAGTTCAAAACATTGTGAATTTAAATTATTATTCATTTTTTTTTGGGTTATAGATTGACCTCGGTTAATTAATTCAATTACCCAAGTTGATTAATTATGTCAAATTACATGCAAATCATGGAGGCACACACAAATCACCAATTAAATTAAAGTGCAACGGAAATTAAATTAACACAATGATTTTTTGACAAATGGAGAAAACTTTTCGCAAGGCAAAAATTCCATCGGGTGATCTTCAGGGCACCATTCCTAAGAATCCACTAATCAAGAACAACTGGTTATAAGTATAAGTTATTTTACCACTACTTTGTCCTATCCCAAAATATCAATCTACAATTAAACCTTTATTCCAATCTCCAATTGGAGTTGATCTTATAAAGACTTCTTCCTTTGCACAGATCCCAATACGTATCTGATTTTCCAGCAACTAATATTTGTTATTGAATGCAAAGGTCTTCATTTCAAAGCACGTTGAAGATCTAGAAACACTTGGTTACAAAACCCTAAGGAATGCAAGAACACAGTAGCTTCTCTAAGAATATATGAGTTCTCTAATCTAAGTCTCTGTATCTTTGATGGCTTTAAAATAAAACTTTTATACACTCTAGGAGTTTAGTGAACGAAACCCTAACAGTCCAAGTCATCATGGGTCGAAATTCTAAACTAAGAATTCTGGATTTGCACAGCTTGATAGATTGAGAGGTGTCGAGCTTCTGTCGAGAATTCTTCATTAATCCTCGATAGATGCAAGTGTTGAGCTTGTGTCAAGATTCACTATTTTGGCTTTTCTTCACTTGTTAATTTCTTGGTTCAATCTTCATGTCTTTAATGATACTACTTTTTTTGTCTGATTAACACACTTCTTGATATCCTAAGTACAACTTAGATCTACCCAATTACAAGTAAAATGCATTTTGTCAAATGATATGTCAATAAATAATAAATATGACCCTAACAATTTTAAGCTGAAATTGAGAAGAAAAAAAAGATCAAGTAATCATTTTAGGGTAGGGGGGAAGTGGAGCCAAATCAACCTAATATTGGGGTTTGAGTGATGGTTAAATGGTAATGATATCTTTTATGGTGTCACATGTATATTTGTGGTTCAAGCTCTACCTCTTATTCATTCACTATTGACCTACAAAAAAATCAACCTAATATCTTACTTTTTACCAAAAAAAAAAAAATTATAAATGAAAGAATATTTTAAGATTAATCATAGAAATCCAACTTAAATTATGGAATATTTTCACTTTGCACCCCAAGCTATAAAAACTAATAATCAATCACTGTTCGTGCCAAATTTCAACACTTGACCCTTTTGAGTCTTGACAACACGTGTAAAGTGAGTAGTGTGTGTGTGTGTGTAGACACTTTGGGTAATGTGTGTACATTAGTAAGTCTTTTTGTTTATCTTTCCATTTTTTAGGAGTCGCCACTAATCATGGATTTTTCTAAGTATAATTGGCAATCTATGTCTAGTTTATTTTATATCCTAATTAGCTAAGAGTTGCCCTAAAGGTTTCTAAGCCAAAAGAGAAGGCAAATGTCTTGAACCAAAGATATGGATTTAAAAGTTTTATTACATGTGAGAAATGTGTTAAGCACCACATAATACTTATTCTAAGATAGTTCCTTATTTTAAATTCATTCCTAATTTCTATCATTTAAAAATAAAAAACCTAAGTGTTTGGAAATTAGATTTTAAGAGAGTCACAAATACATATGCTTTATTCCCATACGTATCAAGAAAAAGGACATTGCATATATAAATTTAAATGAGCTAACCTTACTCCTTTAAAAAGCAAGTTTAATTTAGGAATTTAATCATGCAATTCTCAAGCCAAAAAAGACAACAAAGAAAGGTTTAAATTTGGGAAGGGGGAACTTTTTGGCTTGATTTTTGGTGTCTATAAGCCGAATTGATTTGAACCATGGACGAATTATACTCTCTTGAAATCATTTTTGAAAAATAAAGGAAATTTCATGTTGTTTTAAAGTTTTTTGAAAAAATTCTTACCCTAGAAAGAAAATCTTGTATTCTCATATAACTTCACCCTTTCCCATTGAGCAATCTTGAGGAGAATTCCACCACAACACTGAGTGAGAGCTTGAGTTATGAAAATCACAAGACCATAAAAAATCTTCATGAGGCTTTGAAGTGTTCGAGTGATCAAACTTGTGGTTGGCATCGTGACTTGCATTTGGAGACTGCAAAGAGAAACAACTGATGCGTTTTATTACTAGCAGGAGCTAGAGGCTCGAGTGTATATGTACATTGTGTAACTAGAGATTTTGTAAGTCATTATATATTTATGGTATATTCCGTTTATTAGGTTAGGCCTTGAAGAGTGTTTATCCTTGACGGGCTTCTCTCTGTAATCACATATTGTTTGAGAGAGAGAGAGAGAGAGAGAGAGAGAGAGAGAGAGAGAGAGAGAGAGAGAGAGAGAGAGAGAGAGAGAGAGAGAGAGAGTGGTGATTTATTTACTACTGTATATTGTTCATCCATCAATCTTGCAGACCGAATTTGAATTAACCGATCACTTGGTTAAAAGCGAATTTGATTAAAATCAGTAGCAAGCCAACTAGGGATCAAAACGTAACTAACAGTCCTCATTGAAGCTTGGCCTAAGATCTGTCCCCATTTTTAGGGCCAAAATGGGCAAATGCCCTTTTTGTGCAAACAAAGTGGCATTTTGCCTATTTTCCTAAATTAATTAGGGAAATGCCCTTCTTTTGAAAATTGATTTTCTCAAAATTGAGTTTTTAAAATTAAAAAAAAAATTCTAAAACCCTATAGTGGCGTTTTTAAGGAACTTATAGTGACGTTTTAAGGACCTATAATAACGTTTTGTAACTTGACCTCCATGAAGTCGAATTATAGGCAATTTTTTTAATTTTTTTTACCTATAACTCGAGTTCATGGAGGTCGAGTTACAAAACACCACTATAAATCCTTAAAACGTCACTATAGACTCTTTAAAAACGACACTGTACGACTTAACTCGATTATGAGAAAATTGATTTTCAAAAAATAAATATTTTTCTAATTAGTTTCGAAAAATGGACAAAATACTACTTTGTTTGCACGAAAAGGACATTTGCCCATTTTCTCCCCATTTTTAGACTCAACCTTGTGGTAGATCAAGCACAAGATGAAGCCGTTTTGGTGGCATGATCGAACACAAGCTTGCCCAAAGATAAGATGGTGTGAAGGTAAGATTATAAAGTGCTACGGTAGCATTTGGTGTAGGCTGATCTGTCCCCATTTCAACGTTAGTTACGAAATATTTGACCGCCATTTTACCGTAACTGTCAACTGACGCCAGTGCTAATGCATTGATTAAATTTAGAAGAATTCAATTTTATGTTCCTTTCCTTTAAGTCAAATTCATGAACAGTGTACAACTATTAAAAAATTCTGATTAGGAAGAATAGGTAGTGATGGTACAATTAATGAGTACGTCTTGCACTATCCTATAATTTATTTATTGTTTGACATCATTTTCCTTTGGCTAAATTCGTAAAGTATAATACTCCAATAAAGTTACCATTCAACAAAAGATATCAATAATAAGTTACCAAAATGAGCACGATGAAAAGCATAATGATTATTGTTCTCAAATTTCAAAGACTAATTATTAATGTTTTTATCTAATTATCATATAAGATAAAGAGCCATCACCACCATATACGGCAAAGAGTAATAAATAAAATAATGGTCAGTATGATCCATTTCCACCTCAGACACACACAAAGCACATTATAGTCTGCATTCCTTTCGGTGAGAAGGCTTCATAAATGGCTAGAATTAGATGATTGGATATGCTTAGCCAATTGGCAATATAATTGCCATGCCGAAACTAAGTAAATGTACTTTAATAAGAGAATGGGTGGCATAAAATAATATTGACTAAAATCCCTCATAATAATCTCATTGCACAATTATTTTTTCTTAAGGCATTTAAGCAATTGTTCACCAATAAGGCAATAGCTTCACCAAAGAACATATAAAAATAAATCACTTGAGGCAGCCCATATGTTCAAAAGAATGGACCTCAAGTGCTCAAAATATAAAAGCAATTAGAATTTGGTCCAAACAATACATATTAAAAAATTAACCAACTGAAACATGAGTTTGACAGACATATGTTACGGGATAAAATTTGTACTTCACCTTTATTTTATTAAAAAAATGAATGGTTCATCCCCTTTGGGAGATGGTATTTGTATATGGTATATCCATTGCACTGAAGTTTCATCGGGCCAAACCTGGCCAAAATGGGCATTTGCCCATTTCGCCAAAAATTTATAGCAAAATGCCTCATGTCTAAAATTATTTAGGAAAATGCTTCTGTTTTGAAACTTGATTTTTTAAAAATCGAGTTTCAATTTAAAACTCGATTTTTGGACAATCGAGTTATGGCGAACTAAAAATTTAAAATAAATGAATAAATTTCTGGAACTCAAGTTCCATTCAAGGAACTCGAGTACTTTGCATGGAACTTGAGTTCCAAAAAAAAAAAAAAATTTTCTAGGTCCACATTCGCTATAACTTGATTTTTCAAAAATCGAGTTTCAAAACAGGAGCATATCCCTAAATAATTTTAGACATAAGATATTTTGCTAAAAAATTTATGAAAAAGCGGTAAAAGCCCATTTTGGCCAGCCAAACCCATATAAATGGGTAAGACCATATTTGTCTCTTAGTATAGACATCTTATCTTGCAAGTTGCAACAAATGAAGCATTTTCACGGTAAACAAAACATACACACATACTAAATGGGAAAAGAAAACATAGAGGAGTTTTTATTTATTTTATGCTTTGGGCATATAAACAGCCTGTAATAAAATAAACTTTTTGCTGATTAACTACGACTTTTGTCTAGGAGGAAACAAAGGCCTTTTTCATTCATCCATGCTGATTTTGTTCTTCACGTGAGAATAACGTAGTAATGGACCTTAGGAAAATGAATTTGTTTATGCTAGAGCCTAGAAACACACACACACAAGCACATAAAACTATTCATTTCTCATCTTGGACTTTTATCAAATAGGCAGAAGACACCATATTTATTGACTAGATGGAGAGAAAACAAAGTGAGAAAAGAATACATTGAAGAATGAAATAAGTCTTTGTAACATAATTTGATCAGTCATGGTTATTTGCACTTGCGGTGTTTGGCATTCGGAAATCAGTTCAGCTAATGTGAGGGAAATGACGTGCGCTTAATCCAAGTCAAATAGCCATATATGGCTTAACTGAGTTGAATTTTGTTTTTCGAAGAAACATATGTGGATAAATATTTAAAGTTTCCTAATGTTGGGTTGTTTTCATTTCCTATGAGAGAATGACATGCTTAATCCAAGTTGAATATCTGTATATGGTTTTGTATAGAAAAAGTGATGCAACATAGGCGTGTAGAGGCAGAATCTGTAACATACAATTAATACAATTCTTCTACGAAACCTAAGTTCTACAAGAACACTAGGCTAGTAGGCAAAAGAATAGAGAAAATCTCTCAAAACAAACTTTTATTAATAACCACATAATCATAATCCACCTCCCCGTAATATAGGAATAGAGTTTCTCCTATTCTTTTTAGGAAAAGAAATAATAAACATACTCCTAACGGATAAAGAAAAAACAATTTAACTAGGAAAAGAAAGACAAATAAAATCATAAAAAGATCTTAACTCAACTTAAAAAAGCAAATAATCCTAATTTGCAATTTGCATAAAAAAGACTTACAATTCACTTTCGGGTCAGGATATTGACAATCAAGAGTGATGAGGGTGGTGTGTATTGCGAGAAGGGAGAAAAGAGAAAATGAGCTGATTAAAATAAAACTATGATTTTTGAAGAACTGGTACATCGGTATTCATCGGTAATACAATTTTTCCTTTTTTTTTGGGCCAAACTAAAACAAATTTGGTACAACTTTGACAACTTTCACAAAGTCATACAAAATGGTCATTTTAAATATGAAATTAAACTTTTTCAACCAAAATGAAAAATATCAAACTTAAATGAAAGCAATTCCATACTTAAAAAAGTGAATATATATATATATATATATATAAATGGGTTCAGGTTACACATGATGTAATTCTAAAGAGTTACACATTTTTTAAACTATTGGATTTAAGTAGATCTAACAGTTAAAAAAAGGTCCTTATTATTACAAATATTTTTATTAGAATCTCATTAATTACCCTCATTTATTACATTCTAAACCTATATCTAAACCCAACAAAATTTGACGTCTGACTCTCTCTCTCTTTCTCTCTACATTCTAAACCTAAGTTTCTCTCTTTCTATCTCCTCTTTCATTGCTCCTCCAGCATTGTTCCACTTCCACAGATTGCCAACAGAAAAAAGAAAAAAAGAAAAAAAGAAAAAAACCAAGCCGAACACTATTTCTATTTTTGTGAGTACTTTGTTTCTATTTTGCAATTATATATATATATATATATATATATGTAGGGACCGGCCTTTTTCCCACACGACGCGGGGGTTTAGGATTTTCACCCCACCAAGGGCTTGCCTTATAGTGTAAGGCTTGACACCTTAATCCCACGTCGGCGAGTGAAGCGCCCCGATACAATAAATTTGTAGAGAGTGGGTAGAAGGACTAAGAATTAACGAAAGATACAACGGTCGGCGCGGGTTTACAGGATCAATAACTGAGATTTGGCTAAGTGTTCTAAGGGAAAGCTCGTCCTCGGCCCAGTCCAAGGAGCTCTTCCCTTAGAACTAATGAATGCAAGGGTTGTCCTTAGACACCCCGAAAAAACCCCTTAAGCCCTTCCCCTCCCCCCCCCCCCCCCTCGAAGGCCCCTTAACCCTTGGGGGTTCACTCTATTATATAGTCTTGTTTAGTTGATCTCGGCCGTCCACTTGTCGGTTATCTGAACTTGTGTCTAAGAGCTTGTCCCATCAATCGCCTTTGCAGGCTTTTTGTTAGTTGAAGTAACTAAGGCATCACTGTTCGCTGGTCAATTCACTATTAATGCGGCCAGAGTGTTAGTTGCGTACATTTAATGGGTGGATGACAGCTCATTTTCTTTAATGTCCGTCTGCCGAGGACGTGGCCATCCTTGGCGTAGTTCCTTGATGACTTGGGCCTCTCCCACTTATCCTCGGACTCTGTATTCTCCTCGGCATGGGTCTTGGGCCCGATATGGAGTGGGCCGGGGTAGCCAAATCTTTGGGCCCCACAATAACCCTTCAAAATTCTACTGCCCGGCTCTTCAGGCGGGGAGGAGGATTTTGATGTCCTCGGGTCATTGCCTTAACCTGGCGAACCTTGTCTTTCTGTCAGTGTCAAAATCCTTTCAACTGCCCGGGAGGCGTTCCTGGCATTTCGGTATTTGGGGCGCTTCTTCATTAAATTTCAGCGATTCTGTGTCCTCCACGTTCAACGGTGTGATGATGAATAGACGGTAGGGATGCTTCTAAATGGACGGTAGAGATGCTTCTGACTCATTGGGCGGAAAAGCTCGTGCGGTTACTTTTAATTGGGGTATATATACCCAATCGAATTGATTTGTCCCTTCACTTTTGCATTCAAGAGCCCTTGCACACATACGCAAAACTAGATCATGTCTCCAATCGTCCTTACGCCTTCTTTCAACGTAAAAGGCCTGTCCAAGGAGCATTTCCTCATTTCTGTAAGTTTTCTTCTCTCTCTGGTTCATACTTTTCCGCCCGAATTCCTTGTCCTCTCATTCTTCTTTCTCCTTCCTTCATTTTCCCTGAGCCCCTCGTTAACTCTTTGGGATGGGTAGGTTTAAGAAGTTAGTCAAGTCTGAGGAGGCAATGGACAAATTCGTTGCTGACTACAAAAGATCCCTGACACAGTGGGTTTAAGTTACTGTGGAGAAGGGGAGTGGAGTACTAGGAGAAAAGTGGGTGAGGTGGCGATTCCTATAATCGCCTTTCTGAAGGGTGGTATGAGGATCCCTATGGGGCCAGTGATGAGGGATTACTTTAGGCACTTCGGCTTATCTCCCACCCAGTGTGTGATTAATGTATTTAGAATCCTAGGCTATGTGGATGCCCTGAATGAGAAGATGGGGCTGGGGTTAACCCACCACGATGTAAACTGGTGCTACAATCTCCAATGCTATAAGGGGAAGTCTTATTACATGAAGACGATGGACGATAGGGTCCGGCTCATCCAGTGCCTCCCTGAGTCCAGTAAGGGTTTGAACAAAGACTTCCTCATTGTATCCGGAGAATGGCACGAGGGCCTTCCTTGTCCAATGGTAGAGGGCACGCTAAGTGGAACATTCAGACTGGGAGGGGGTTTAATTTCTTGTGCCTTCATTTTCTGCTTTTCTTGACTGTTGACAGGGATTTGTTTTCTTTTATGCAAATCCGCGCGCTTTTGAGCGTGACTTAAGCTTAGTTAACAAGGAGGATGTGCAGACCATATTGAGGTTGGAGATCTTTATGAATGAGGCCGACGACTAGGTTAGGGCTACTCACAAGATTCTGGGGTACGACCCGATTCAAACATCGTTCTCGGCTCCGAAGTACATGATCCGAGCTAAAGATCCTCGTTGCAGAAGATAACGGTAGTCGAGCACGGGTTTTTGATCCCCAAAGGATCTCCTGTTTTGGAGGGCGTACCGTTGGTGGGTACCTCTTCATCGTCTCGAGTTGTCGAAGCTGAAGGAGGAGAGTTAGGAGAAGAGGAAATTGCTGACTTAGGTCCGTCCGAGGACGAGTTTGACGAGTTTGACCAATTCTATTCGTCTGAGGACCCTCCGGGCGATTTGGGTGACCCCAACTTAACTGAAGCGGACCTTTTATCTGAAGAAGCCTTTTCTAGGTCGAAGATGAGTTTCAGGAAGCGACCCCAAACAAGCCTGCTGGCCTTGATTAAGGGACAGCCGGGGAAGGATACGCTAGCAAAGTCTCCTCCCAAGCTTCCTCCTCCCCCGCCCCAACAGAGTTCATTATCTGGGTCTAAGCCTATCAGCCCCCTGTAGAAGAAGGACAAAGGCAAGAGGCCTAGGGGGGGCGAAGAGTCTGATCCTTCTCGAGGTGATGGCAACGCTCGGCAGCCATCGAAACAACTGAGGATAGGGCGCCGAGGGCAGGAAAAGCAGGCCGCCATCCAGCCCGAGGCCTAAGCTTGGCTTCCTGCTCCTATGCTCCATGGGAAGCCTTTGACGGATGACGCCTCCCTCAAGGACCCTCAAGGGGGCGAGGGTGCGCTCGTGGCCGATGCCCTGCGGACATGGCCCAACTGGAGGCTCTGAGGTGTAAGGAGGTCTTCCTCAGCCTTAAACAATACTTGGGCATGGTAAGTTTTCTATTCGCTTGTAATTCTCTTTACTTCCTGTTTCTTGGCTCCTTATTTGCTGCGCATTGGTTTCAATTGGCAGGCTATCCAAGCTACTTTTAGGTTAGAGGATATGGCCAGTAGCCAAAGCAAGGCCGTAGGCTCGGAGAGTACCAAGCTGTTGGACGCTGTGCAGACCCTTAACGCTGCCAAGGCTGATCTTTCAAAGGCGATGGACCAGTTAGAGGAGATGAAGAGGGCTCGAGACACTGCCGAGCCGGCCCTTGCTGCCACTGAAAGGTTAGCCCTGGACCAAACTGAGGGCCTGCTTAAGGCAGAGGATCAGTTGAGGGTCGCCAAAGAGGAGATCATAACCCTGGAGAAGAGGGTGCTTGAGGCAGAGGGGGCTAGTGGTGCTGTTGAGTTCGCCAGCGATGAGGCTCTGAAAGCCAAGGAAGAGGCTGAGTCTGCCAGGGCCGAGGCTGAGGCCTCCAAAGGCAAGGCTGCGTAGGAGGCCTATAAGGCAGGGGTAGTTGAAATAGAAGACAACCTTAGAGCCCAAGTGCCTGGAGTGTGCAAACTTTACTGCTCCAAGGTTTGGAGTGAGGCCCTTAAACAAGCTGGGGTTGAGGCCTCGTCCGACCTTTGGAAGGTGGAGAATGTATATTATCCCCCTGCCATCCGAGAGGTTGCCCTTTCAAGTTCTGAGGCCGAGGTGGCCGCCGAGGGAGTGGGAGTTGTTCTTGAGGAAGGTGTCCCAACTGCTATTACTTCGGGCGAGCCCACCAAGGAAGCTGATCCTCATGGGGCCATTGAGACAAGCAAGGGTCTCACTGCTGATGCACCTTGGGAGGCTGCAGACCCCTTAGCTAATGCCCAATCCCCTCCCGTTGGGGAGATATCTCATCCGGCTGACCCTCCACAGGCTGCAATCCCAAGCAAGAGTTATCAGGACCCAGA
Organism: Quercus gilva; assembly: GCA_023621385.1. Classification (NCBI taxonomy): domain Eukaryota; kingdom Viridiplantae; phylum Streptophyta; class Magnoliopsida; order Fagales; family Fagaceae; genus Quercus; species Quercus gilva. Next base: position 61,723,757 of record CM042474.1, on the reverse strand, counting down.
GATTCCTTCTGCCCAGCCTTCTGAGGGAGGAGTTGAGATAGACCCGAAGGAATGATTTTTTGCTGCGCCTTCGTTTTTTTTTTTTTTTTTAGTATTGTAATGGCACATTTACCTTATATAACTTTTTAAAGATTCAATGAAGTGCATATTCTGTTTTCTCTTACTCGTTCTGTTTGTATTATTATATATATATATATATATATTTTTTTTTTTTTTTCGCACAGTCCTATCTTTAATTGCGCTCTGACCGGTCACACACTTATCTTCTTGAGTGACTAGTTTCCCCATAGGTTTGGGTCCGAGGACCATGCAAGACCTTGGTTTTGTCTAGCACTTAGTTCTTGAAGTAATTGGTTTCCTCATAGGCTTGAGTCTGAGGACCATGCAAGGTCTTGGTTCTGTCCAACACTTGGTTCTTCTGAAGTAGCTAGTTTCCCCATAAGCTTGAGTCCGAGGACCATGCAAGACCTTGATTCTATCTAGTACCTAGTTCTTGAAGTAATTAGTTTCCCCACAGGCTTGAGTCCGAGGACCATGCAAGGCCTTGGTTCTGTCCAACACTTGGTTCTTCTGAAGTAGCTAGTTTCCTCATAGGCTTGAGTCCGAGGACCATGCAAGGCCTTGGTTCTGTCTAGTACCTAATTCTTGAAGTAATTGGTTTCCCTATAGGCTTGAGTCCGAGGACCATGCAAGGCCTTGGTTCTGTCTAACACTTTGTTCTTCTGAAGTAGCTAGTTTTCCCATAGGCTTGAGTTCGAGGACCATGCAAGGCTTTGGTTCTGTCTAGTACCTAGTTCTTGAAGTAATTGGTTTCCTCATAGGCTTGAGTCCGAGGACCGTGCAAGGCCTTGGTTCTATCAAACATTTGGTTCTTCTAAAGTAGCTAGTTTCCCCATAGGCTTGAGTCTAAGGACCATGCAAGGCCTTGATTCTGTCTAGTACCTAGTTCTTCTAGACTGCTTGGAGCTAGAGGGCTTATCCTCAGTGCTGAGGAGTCTACCCCTAGAGTGGTAGTGGCTTTGAGCTTGCTCCGCCGAGGGGGGACCCTTCTTCGGTCTAGCCCTTTCGTCCGGTACGCCTCTTCTGATTACGATGCGTCTTTTGGGCTACTTGAGTAACGCGTTTGATGCTTCGGTACGCGAGGCGCGTCCTCATTAATATCCTTGCAGATTTACGAGGACCAGGCAGTTGGTGAGCTTTTTGGAAATTGGGCGGAGTTAATATTTCCAGTAATTTCTCCTTAGGATTCTGTGCAGGCTGGCTTTCACCAGCTCTTGCCTTCTATATAAGGTATTTTGGGGTAGTCTTTTCTTCAAACTTTACAAACACTTGGGTTAAAATCTCACAAACACATCATTTTTTGGGCATTTCAAGGGTCTTGCCAGAACAGTATCTTGTGCGTGAGGAGATGAAGTGGCCCTGGGAAGGGGCGGTGACAAGGAAGCCGAGCCCCCTTCAGGAGCCGAGGATGCCACTCCGATCTTGGACGACACAATGGAGGTGGGATAGGCAGAGGCTGAAGGTCCTCCTTCTTTTCAACCTAGCCAGAGATGGGACTCCCCTTGCAGTTTGGAAGGAGATCCGAAAGGAACGTAACGTCTCTCCTCCGCCTGTGGATCTACCGGCCCTCCAAGCTGGTAGTGATTCGCCGGCTCCCAGTCATCGTGGGACTGAGAGGGAAACCAGGAGAAACCTTGGGGTTGGACCGTCAGGCGCCGCAGCCTCTTCTTCCTTCTCCTTCAAATCACCGTCCATATTGGTTGGGGAGTTGTGGACGGCCTTAGCATAGGTCTGTCTCCACCTCTCCCTCCATGCATGGCTTGGTTTTAAAACAAGCCTGCATAGGCCATTTTCTTCTTTTTTCTCTTTTTAGGTTCAGCACAAGCCTGCCTAGGCATTTACCTTTATAATCAGTTTTAGAACAAGCCTGCCTAAGCATTTACCTTTGTACAACGTAAATTTTCTTTGATTAATAAAGAAGTAGCCACATTTCATTTCTTTTACTTCTTGCACTTTTCATTTCTTTGTGATGATTGCTTTCTGAATGAGTATGTTGCCACTGTTTGTATTTTTTTTTTTTTTTTTGAACTTGAAAGAAGTGTTGTATATCAATTACTGTACTTGTTAATTCTCCAGTCCTTCCCACAGATGGCGCCAATTGTAGGGACCGGCCTTTTTCTCACGCGACGCGGGAGTTTAGGATTTTAACCCCCACCAAGGGCTTGCCTTGTAGTGTAAGGCTTGACACCTTAATCCCACGTCGGCGAGTGAAGCGCCCCGATACAATAAATTTGTAGAGAATGGGTAAAAGGACTAAGAATTAACGAAAGATACAACGGTTGGCGCGGGTTTACAAGATCAATAACTGAGATTTGGCTAAGTGTTCTAAGGGAAAGCTTGTCCTCAGCCCAGTCCGAGGAGCTCTTCCCTTAGAACTAATGAATGCAAGGGTTGTCCTTAGACACCCCGAAAAAACCCTTTAACCTCCCCCCCCCCCCCCCCGAAGGCCCCTTAACCCTTGGGGGTTCACTCTATTATATGGTCTTGTTTAGTTAATCTCGGCCATCCACTTATCGGTCATCTGAACTTGTGTCTGAGGGCTTGTCCCATCAGCTGCCTTTGCAGGCTTTCTGTTAGTTGAAGTAACCAAGGCATCATTGTTCGCTGGTCAATTCACCATTAAATCGGCCAGAGTGTTATTTGCTTACATTTAATGGGTGGATGGCAGCTCTCTTTCTTTAATGTCGGCCTGCCAAGGACGTGGCCATCCTCGACGTAGTTCCTTGATGACTTGGGCCTCTCCCACTTATCCTCGAACTCTGTATTCTCCTCGGCATGGGTCTTGGGCCCGATATGGAGTGGGCCGGAGTAGCTAAATCTTTGGGCCCCACAATATATTACTGCAAAATTAAAGGATGCTTTAAGGACATTGGTTTATAAAATATGTTTAGAAACTTTTTATTGGAAAACAAAAAAATGAATTATTATTATTATTATTTTGATAAATGAGAGTATCCAAATATCTTAGAATATCTGACTATTCTCTCGGGTGTTTGCAGTCCTCTCATCCCACACACATCAGGTTATTATAAGGAGGAAATTCCATGGGAATGGCTCCAAAATGTTGGCATAAGATTTCGAATCTAGGATCTTATGGATATAATGAGATTTTAAGAATCGCTAAGCCTAGTAGCCAACTCCTTGGGGTTAAAAATGAATTAATTGTTTTGATAGTTTTTTTTTTATATTTATAATGAAAGTGGTGTTAAAATTTTTCTAAAATAGTTTATTAACAATTGCTTTAAAGATACCTATGTAATATAATAAGATGAAAATGATTTGGATCCTATGCAGAGGTATTGCATCTTGTAATATCCCCTTTAACATGAGAGAGGGAATGCTTTGCCAATTGCCATGCCGAAACTAAAAATATACTTTAAAAACAATGAGTGGCATAACATATTGACTAAAATCCCTCGTAATAATCTCATTGCACAATTATATTTTCTTAAGACATTTGTAAGCAATTGTGCAACAATAACTTCACCAAAGAACATATATTCCCGAACCAGTAGAGAATCCAAACCTTTAAGAGTTTCACATTTTTTATATATAAAAAAAAAATCACTTAAGGCCGCCCATATGTTTAAAAGAATGGACCTCAAGTGATCAAAATATAAAAGCAATTAGAGTCATTAGGCAAATATCAAATATGTTTCACTTGAGGCCGCCCATATGCATAAAAGAATGGAACTAGAGTGATTAAAATATAAAAGCATCTAGACACAATATCAAATATGTTTCATTCTTTTACTACTTTATCATATTTTAGACTTTTATCAAATAGGTAGAAGGCACAATATCTATATACTAGATAAAGAGAAAACAGGGCAAAAAAAGGGATACCTTGAAGAGTGAAATAAGTCTTTGTAACCAGTGGTGGAGATAGAAATCTTTTTTCGGAGGGAACCAAGCTATATATATATATAGATATATATAAACTCATACACGCACATAAAATATGTTTGTAACATAATTTAATATATGTTATTTTCTTACATTTAACAAAGCATTTATATCATGTACATATATAACACTAATAAAATTTAAAGGATTCTTAACTCATACCCATGAAATCCACATTTATGGTTTCTTCTAAAAGGGAAAAAAAAATTGCCCGAATCTTTAATTTTCTAAAAACATTAAAAAAATAAATAAAGAAGACTTTTATTAAAAATATTTACTTATATATTTCTCGGATGTCTCCTAAATATTCTTTAGTGCAATGAGCTATTATGGTAAAAGAGTAATTAGAGGAAAAATATAGAGCATTAATAATTTATAAAGAGTTTTCCTTTTTTTATGAAATACATTAAATACACTTTGAATTAATGAGCTATGTATGTTGTGGGTGAGAAAGCCCAACGCCACGTATTGGGCCTGGGGCCCGATTTGAATATCATCTTTTGTCCGAAGAGGTAAAAGGGATCAATACAGCCCGTTTGGTGAAAATGCACTTGAGAAAGGAGGAATGGTGCATCCGAAGACAACCTGGTTGGTCCGAAGAGGTTACACTCATTGGATCGCTGGAAAACTTGATCAGGTAAATATACTGAAAACCACAACAACCCTCCCAGCAGACTCCATGGTAAAGAGTGAGCTCTGGGCACGCTTGAGGGTGAGAAGAACATAAAATGTCTTAAAGGAAAAGCTGCTACCGTTGCATTTAATGCACTGCAGCAACTTTCCTAGCCGCATTTATGTGGAGAAGACACCTGAACAGTGCAACCTCAACTACCACCACTCATGACAGACTAAAGCAAACTTCTGATGTGACTAATACTCAAGTGGACGCTTAGATGAAGAACAAGTGGACGATGAAGATGAGGAGGAAGGAGTATATATAAAGGGAATAGGCCTCACAGAAAGGAGCGGAAAAAATTGTATTCATTTAAGTCTAAAAACTTTTAACCTCTTCGGATTCAAGAGGATCCCTACTGAATGCTAGTCTGAGCACCTTTTTGTTCCTTGCTTGTTTGTTTGAATCGTTGCTAAATTCATTTCCAGTCCAGTTGTTCAACCCACTCTCTACAAATTTATTGTTAGGGGTTTCATTGGGCTGAGTCTACAAAGTCCATACTTGGCCCATCAAAAATAGACCCTACATATGTAATAAGAGTAATTTTAAGAAATAAAAAAGATGTATTAGTCAAATCTAGGGTGGCCATTATTAAAGCTAGCAAAGAACCCGTGTGATGCAAGGATAATGCTTTAAATTGCCATGTGAAAGATTATATAAAATGTTCAAAATATGTTAAAGAAATAACATGAAGTAATGTTGCGAAAACATGAATAGGTTTTTATTGAATAAAAATAATACGAAATTAAGGGGCTAAATAATTTTTTTTTTTTAATCTCAAGAGGATAAAGAAATAGTGTATATCATAGAAATTAGTTGAAGTAATGAATTCATCATGAAAAGAGAAAATTTAAAATTGCGCACACATGTCCATTACAATTTTTCACTTAAAGTAAATAGCAATTAAAGGATTAAAGAAAAACGTAGGAATATTGTATTATATATATATATATATATATAATAAGTAAAACTGAGAGAAAATCCAATTAGATTTCAAATTTGAATTCAATTAGAGTCTAATTTTGCACCACGTATTCCACCTAATCTAAGTTTTTGAATTTTTGGGTCAATTGAGTTAATTCATTATAAAAATTGGATTTCAAATAGAGTTTAATTTTGTGTCACGTGTTCCATCTAATCTAAGTTTTTTAATTCTTATGCCATATGAGTTAATTTAGTGTAAAAAACGAGGATTCATATATAAATAAACCATAAAAAACGTAAATCATATATCTAACTCTATATATAAAGTTAGAGGAAGAGAGAGTTTGAATGATTTTATATTTATGAGCCTTTTTTTATAACTAATAAAAATTCAAATTTATAAATAATTTATGTAATATACCATGACTATGTACGGTCCATTATTAACTAGGTAATATATGTGTGTGTGTGTGTGTGTGTGTGTGTGTGTGCGCTCTTTTAAACCAAAGTTTAGAGAAAATTCAATTAGAACCAAAATTTGATTTTGCTTTTGTTTGTTTTCCATACAAATTAAATTGTTTAGATTTTTGTTGTTATTTTTTCTCAAAACTAATTAGCATAATTTTTATATTGTTTCTATTCAGATATTTTATATGCGAAGATATTGAATGTAACAAACTGAAATTGAGCTGAATGATCTCATGCACCTATCTCCATTCAATTTAGGAGATACTATTTTACCAATTTATTATTTTATTTTGTGTTATATTTAGTAGAATTTCACAGACAATAATTGTGAATTGATATTGTATATGTAGTATCCAATAAAAATTTTCAAAATTATATATGTAATAGCAGTATAATGAGAGATTTAGCATAACCAATATCATGAAAATTGCAAGAAAAAACTATTTTAGTACCTCCAAATGTCCTTATCAAACTATGTCTTATATATTTAATAACTCAAACTAACATCAATAGCACCACTACAATTTATTATTCCCGTGCATAAGAACGGATTACATACTAGTTTAAATAATGATAAAAGCATTTTAATCAATTCCATATTATTAATGTTTATTATATGTAATTGTGCCACATGACAGAACCTCATAGTCTCCCACATGAGATTTTTGCTTTCTTATTTTAAAAAAACATAAACTATCTATATGTATAATTAGTGCAAACCTATAAATAATTAATATGTGCATTTAACCCATGGACGCATTCAATGAACTAATATTTTGACATAAATGTAATATTTGTTGAGGTGGAAGTGTAAATGAAGAATACGTCACTTGATATAATCTCATGCATTCTCACATAAGATCTCTGCTTTTATATATATACTAGTAAGTTCTTTGTGCGATGCATGGATAATTTTGTGATATTTTATGTAAGACGGTTTTGGAGAATGTTGTACATATATTATAAAAAAATTAAACTAAATTAGAGTAAAGAAATATATCCATTTTAAGATATTAAAAATTAGTTTAGTAGATTCACTGCACATTTGTAGCCTTCTCAAGGTAAGATTAAATTTTTTTTTTAAACCATGAAACCAAAAATAAATGCAAAAGAGTAACCAGACCTTGAAAATCAACTAATTTGTGTTGTGTTCACCGATTGCATACTAAGAAATGAAAGTATGCCTAACTCTCTCACCGTCTTCCACTCATCGATAGTGTGATATTAAGACATGATGTGAGCAAGTACGTATGCATGTGTCTTATAGATGATTTAAAATCATGGTAAAATATTGCTTTACATTGTGTACAAAATACTCTCTCTACTTATATACCCAAAACAAAAAACTATCCACCAAAAATTTTCAAACCTAAATCATATTTAAGCCCCTAATTTAAAAAGAAAAAAGAAAAAAAATTCCCCCTGTTAGGGTTTCTGTGGCTTGATGGTGGTGGAAGACTAGTATGACGAAGAATGTGGCCCCTCATATTCATTTTTCTCTTGTTTACAAATACTTTGTCAATCTCAGATATTTTATTTTGGTAATAGTGAAATAGTTTGTTTCAGTTAACAATCCACACCCTTTTTTTTGTTTTTTTATTTAATTTATAGCAAATCATATGTAATTTAAATATTCATTTTTACAACTCATGGCTTTTAGGTTACTAAGGAAAATTTTATTGTGGAATAAGAATGTAAATATTTATGGAGCAACTTAAGAAGTTTATAATGGGTAATTATTAAAATGGTGGAATTGATAGTGCAAATTTAAGTTTCTTTATTTATTGGTAACACATAGCAAAATGATTGACACATGCCAATAGTTGTCTGCCACGTGGCATTTGAGAAGTGACATGTACCAATAGGCAATAGTTGCCTACCACGTGGTGTTTGGGATGTGTCATTGTTTTCTGAATCTTGAATGAGACATGTGTCACCACTTTGTGTATCCACCAGTTCGAGGGATCCAACTTTTATAATATACAGGCCTTTTTGGATATATACCACTGTAAATTTTTAAAAAAAACTTTCTCCCCTCTCCCTATGTGTATGTGTGTGTTAATACTAAGTATTCTAAAAAAAAAAAAAAAAAAAACTTTTATAATTTACTAGTCACAAACCCGCGCAATGCGTAGAAAAATCTAATCTGATTATTATATATTGGATAATTATTGAATTAATATATTAGATTGTATATTTTGAAAAATTCAATATGTGTTATTTGAAATTATGTTTTAAATTTAAAAAAATTTGTAGTGTAACAAAATATATTTTGTAGTCAGGTATTATATATAGTGAGATATGTATGAAAACACAATGTAATATATATTTATATATATATATATATATATTTAAATTGATAGTATGAGAACTATTACACCAAGTTATAGCTATGTATACTTTATTTATTTCTAAATAGATGTATACAATTCAATTCTTATCGATATATTTTTCTTCAAAACATAGATCCGCATCAATCTCTTTCTTCCTCACAATTGAAACAAAGTGAAAAAGTAAATAAAGATAACTATGCAATAGATCATTATCAATAAATCATATATCATAAAGTGACAATATAAAATAAAATAAAATAAAATGCAAAAAGAAAAAGTTCCTTAAGTATCTATATATAAAAACATTAATAGCATAGTGATGTTCTAGAGTAAATTGTTATTTTATCTTATTCTCTTTTTGGCATTTTCAGTAAAGATGAACAACTAAGCAAAGTAAAAGTTTAAAAAAAAGTTGAAATTAACTAAAAATTTGATGGTGGAGATGCTAATTATTTGTAATAAAATGACCAAAATAAAAATAACAAATAGATTTAAGAAAAACACATAAATTTTCTAAAAGAAATTTTACCAAACACATGGGATGCAATAATACAAAATTACTACACTGAATAATTTTTTTGACTTTTTTGATATGCTACAAATAAAACATCTTTATTCACTTTTTGTCATAGTATAGACTATAAAGTGATTACAATGTTTATTATATTCTCTCTCCCCCCCTAGAGGTTATTTTATAAGCACTTTTATTGAAATCAAAATGTGCTTTTTATTTCTTTTCATTTTTTTCCCAAAGGCAAGTCAACCTACCAGATAATCCAAATGATTATCATAAGGACATGCTACCATACAGCAATTTTTGGTAAATGTATGTTAAATCAAATATTTGATGATATTTTAGGCTTAGATATCATAGATCCAGCTTCTCAACATATGCTGAATGCCTCTCCACAATAAGTCTAATCAGGGGATTCTCAATAACATCACCAACCTGAGTCTTGTAATGGCAAATTGATATTTTTTCATTGTTTGTAACAACTACAACCTCGTCTTTGCAAGTTAAAAGCTCATTTTCTACAATCATATGCATCTTGTACTTTTTAAGAGTCATATTAGTCTTCTCCAATGTATTTGTATAATTGTCCCTAGCTGTTTAGTCAGGAAAAGGAAAACTTTCAGTTCTATTTCCTTATAAAATAACAAAAAGTCAAGAAACTTATAACAAAAGGCTTTCTATACAAAATTCCAATAAAAGGGAGACTAATAGGCCCTCCATTTTCTTTAAGACATAGGGGATTATGGAAGACCATACGTCCTTTGCCTACCCTTTTCTCTTTCTCAAATTCACATTACCAAAGAAGTGTATGAAGCTGAAAACATTGTAAATACATCTTTGTTTAGTAGAAGTCCATTGGTAGGCACATTCAAATTCATAGCCATGTATATTTTGTTTTGATATAAACTCAAATTTCTATTTAAAAAAAAACTACGTATTAACCAAAACCAAAATTCAACCAAAATTATAAGAGTGATTTGTGAAGGGAAATTTAAAAAATACAAAAAAAAAAATTAAATTAAAAACCATCAACTTAAATTAGAGTTATAAGAAAGAACAAAAATCAAATAGGAGAGAGAGAGAGAGAGAGAGAGAGAGAGAGAGAGAGAGAGAGAGAGAGAGAGAGAGAGAGTACTCACAGTTTTTGCGTGGAAAAAATATGGATTGAATGAAATAAATGATATCAAATTTATACAAAATAAAATAGGGAGAAGAAGAGTTAAAATATAAGAAATAGGAAATGATGAAGAAAGTTTAATGGTAAAATAAAGAGTAGTAAGAAGATAAAGAAGCAAAGATGGAGGAGAAATGTTAGAGGAAGAAAAGAAGAGTTTTTTTTTTTTTAGAATAGGAAGATGAAAAAGTTTAAATGTTCATTTTTAACAATTACTTGAAATTAGAAAGAAGAAAACAAAAATTTGAAATCAATTTAGGTAGCTGAATATAGTCAAACATTTGCATCTAATGAATAGTAATATTTGTAATGAATAGTCAAACATGTACATATATCCACTAAAAAAGTAATGAATTATTCAATTTTAACAATTACTTGAAATTAGTATCCAAAAACAATTACTTGAAATTTGAAAGAAGAAAATGAAAAGTTGAAATCAATATAGGTAGCTGAATAGTCAAATATTTGCATTTAAAACAAATGAATAGTAAACCGTTGAATAGTAATGGAATGCATTAATAGGTTTTTCTATGAACTATATTTAATTATTTAAATAAAATAAAATAGAAAAATCATAAAGGAATTTTTTTTTTTTATTTTAAGTATGACATAATTGATGAGGTGGCTTAATAGGAGTATAGCAGCATTAAACTCTACGTCTCAGCTTTTAGATATATATAGATATAGATATAGACTAGTAAGTTGCCCATGCGATGCATGGATAATGTTATAATGTTTTATATAAGATAGTTCTAGAGAATGTTGTACATATATTATAGCATAATTGTTATACAACTTTGTTAATAATGAGTTCAACATAAGAAGTAACAATTATAAATTATACACATGTATCCATTATAATTATTCAGTTCAAGTGATAAGAAAAAAAAAAACTTTGAAGGAATATTATAGAATAAAAGTTGATATTGAATATGCCTTTATTTTCCTCCTTATATCTAAAATAAAATGTACATCCCAAACACCCACAATCAATCACAGCCTTAACAAAACCCATAAATCCACAACATCTGATCTTAATATCAAAATCATAGTTGCCACTATCAGTCAATATAAAATGCAAGTCTTCTTCCTTGGTAGTAGGCAACTCATACATATTATAATTATATGGAAAAACAATATTTGAGCTAGGTAGGTGTCGTCGAAAGATTGAAAGTAACGCTCTGTTTGTTTCGATGTAAAATATTTTACTGTAAAATATTTTCATTTTCAAGTGTTTGGCAAGATTAGACACTTGAAAATATAAGCATAAACCAGCCACCAACACCAAATACAAGCACAAACCACCACCAACCACCCAAAATCCAAATTGGCAAGAGAAAAAAAAAAAAAAAAAAAAAACCATTAGCCCTGCTGCCACCAAAATCTAGTGACTAAACACCACCACCCACACCACCACAATGACAACCACCAACAGGAAGCAACAATACCAAATGAAAACAAAAAGAAAAATCCAAAAGCAAAGATCAATGAAACCCACCCTTTATTCAGCCACCATTGACATCGGAACCCATCGCCACCATCGAAACACACGAACCACCACAACTACAATCGTGCCTGTCACCAAAACCCAACCACCAAACTCAAAACCAAACCTGAAAACACCAAACCAAGCCCACCAAAATCCAACATCAATGACCCACCCCACCACTGAGAGAGAGAGAGAGAGAGAGAGAGAACAATGCTCAGATCTGACGACGATCGACCCCACTACCGACCTTATCATTGATCTGCACTGCTGTTATGCTCGACATCCACATTGGAAACATTGATGTTGAGAGTCAAAGTTCCAAGGGATTGCTAGAGAAGGTTGGAGCCGTTGATAGGTGGGAGAGATGGATTGAATGTGGGTTGGGTTGTGGAGAGAAACTGAAAGAGTGTGAGAGTGAGAAAGGCTGATTGAGACTAAGAGAGAGGCAAATGTAAAATATTTTAACAATATTTCAAGTGTAAAACATTTTACACTTAGTTGCCTTGGTTGAATTGTTTGACTGAAAATATTTTACTTTTGACCAAATGTTTTACAACAAAACAAACACGGTAAAATGTGAAAATATTTTCCTACAAATATTTTACATTAAAACAAATGGAGTGTAAATGACATTGTTTTTATTATGTGTGTATTTTACATAGGATGGCATGAAGGGTTATGGGTAGATATGTATAAAGGAGTAGAATTGCAAGAGGTAAAAATAGTGAATTGAAATGCAAAGAGTTTGGTCTGTTTATGTGAGGGAGGAAAAGTTTTGAAACAGTAAACCAAAGGAAAAACAGAATACTTATTTTTTAATTAAAAAATTCTAGAAACATTGAACCAAATGAAAAAAAAAGTCAATATTTAATTTGTTTTTATCTCTAATGTGACACTTGAGAATATTTCGATTTTCTTTGCAAAGAATAGGTCACTTGGCAGAACCTCATATTCTCCCACATGAGGACTCTACATATATATATATATATATATATGTATGATGTATGTATGTATGTATGTATGTATGTATTGATTATAGATAGATAGATTGATTTATGTATAAATTTATTTTATTTTATTTTTACCAAAAATAGAAGAGGGGAGAGAAATTTTTGGAGAGTCACCCCTAACGACCTAGCCCTCCCTCCATCCACCCCTGTTTATAACATACCTTGATCAGCCATGGTTAGTTGCACTTGTAGTGTTTGACTTCTGAAAATCACTTCAGCTAATGTGAGGGAATGACATGCTTAATCCAAGTCAAAAAGCCATATATGGCTTAGTTAAGTTGGATTTTTGTTTTTCAAAGAAACCCATGTGGATAAATTAGTTAAAGTTTTATAATGTTGGGTTGTTTTCGTTTCATGTGAGAGAATGACATACTTAATCCAAGTCGAATATCTATATATGGATTTGTATATAGAGAAAAACTTTCATCACGCTTTTGGGTTAGGATTTCAACAATCAAGAGTGATGAGGATGGTGTTTATTGTGGGAAGAGAGAGAGAATAGAAACTGAGTGGGTTGAAATAAAATTTTGGTTTTTTTAAAGAATTGGTATACTAGTATTAATTGGTATTGTAATTTTTCGTTTCTTTACCCAAACCAAAACAGTCTCTGAGTGACAACTTTGACTCTAGAGATAGACAAAAGGGCATTTTTAATATAAAATCAAACTTTTTGAACCAAAATGAAAATATCAAACTTAAGGGATCAAAATGAAAGCAATTCCATACTTAAAAATGTATAATAAAAAAAATTAGTAAGAAGAAAATGTAAAAAAAAATGTTCTGGTTACATTGATGGGTACACACACATATATAAGGATGACAATTTTGCCTCGTCCCACCCCGCTTTGCCCCACGTGGGTTTTCCTTGCTCCACAAAGGTGGTGGGACGGGAATGGGGCGTGATTTTATCTTCGCACCGTGGGGTGGGGATGAGTTTAGACTTTTTAGACTCATCCCATCCCCGTCCCGTCCTGCCCAACCCATCCCCATCCCCATCCCGTATTAATAAGGGTTAAATTGTAAATTTTTCATACCTTAAACCCTACTATTTAAACAAACATATCTTAGCTTATTTTATTCTACCCAACAAGGCTTTCTGCCTTTTTTTTTTTTTTTTTTTTTTTTAATTTATTTTTCTCTAACAAGGATGGAAATAAGGTACCAATTTTAATATTTTATTTTGTCTTTATTATAAACAAATTTATATACTACTAAATCATTGATTTTGTATTATGAGATTTTTTTTTTTTTTTTTTTTTTTTTTGTGGTGATATTGTCTTCTTAAATACTTTAATAATATTATTCAATTTTTGCTAAAATTTAGTTTGATTTGATGGGATAAATTTATTTGTAATTTCAAGTATATTTTTATTAACGAAACAGATTTTATTAAAAACAATTGTAATAGTTGTTGCCAAATTAACAAGAAGTAGAGTTTTGCAGTGTGGGGTGGTGCTTCGTAGGGCCCAACGGCAAGGATGGGATAAAAAAAATTTTCCTGTCATGTGGGGTGGGGATCAGTGGCGACTCTACATGCGAGCCAAGGTGGTCACTGGACCACCCTAACTTGCAAAATAATGTATGTATACACTTGCCAAAAAAATATTATATGCTAAACTAACCTATTTTGATCACCTTAATAAAAATTTTGAACACCTTGATTTAAGAATTACAAAAATTTGGGTTTAACAAAAATAAGAGTAGTGCTACTATATTCACAACATTTTCACAATAATTTTGCAACAAATCTAATGTAGTAAGCCTGTTACTGATTCTAATTTAGGCCAAATACTAATATTATTTTTTGGACAAAGTTTAACTACAAAATTAGTTCTAGCCTAAGACTACAACCTTACTTAATAAAATAAATATTACTACATATTTTGAGAATCTAACTGTTGAATTACATGTTCTTTACGCTCTTAATACACATGTCAAGTTTTGTGTCAATCAGATGTTATTTACTATGTGATCTATAAGTTTATATTTTATGCATAATTTTAAATTATAAAAACTTGTAATTTAAAAAATTTATTGATGATATATCTATTGATTTTTAATTTTCTAAAAATTTTGTAAGCATGGAGATATAAGAAGAAGATGTAACTTAATGGTGGATTTGTCAAAATTCACATCCAATAAAGAAATATTGAGTAAGGTTGTAGCCTTAGGCTACAACTAATTTTGTAACTAAAATTTGTCTTTCTTTTTTACACACAAATAACAGTTTTTTACATAAGATTTATTGTAAAAATGTTGTGGATGTAGTATTGCTTCAAAATTAATTTTGTCTCCAAACATAATTCTTAATCCTCGTTTTTTTTTTAAGCTTAAATAACGAAAATAAATATTAGCTCAAATAACAAAAAACATAAACCAAACAAAAACAAGATAAAACCAAACAACAAGAAGTGAAAAAACAATTCAACAAAAAGCCTATTATAAAAAAAAAAAAAAAAAAAAGATAAAATATGTAGCTCGTTCAACCTATTCAATAAAAATAATTTCTAATTTCATTTTTTTTTAAAATAGTCATAAGAAACAATTGTAGTAATTTAAATTTCTTAGTGACCACCCTAAAAATAATTCCTAAAGTCGCCACTGGTGGGGATGGAGTAGGACGTCATGCGGGGCGAGAGCAAAGACCTCATTCTTCGACCCCTGCCCATTGCCATCTCTTCACATGTATATACACTAGGTAAATTTGAATTGAAATCGTGACTTAAAAATTTGAAATCATGTATATACAGATGATTTTGGTTCAAATTATTAAAGAGTTGTTTGGTACACTATTTCAAACAATAAATTTTAATTTTTAAATAATATTACACGTATTTTTTATACTTTTTCATCCACACTTATTTCTAAACAAAATTTTCAAACAATAAAATACATATTTTTAAGTGCTATTTACCAAATACCCGAGTTTCTGCGGACATGTGTGCAAATTGATGGTGTAATTAACACTCCATTGAGGGGTATTATAGTGGGTAAACTGTAAACGGGCCTGAAAATGAAAACTTTTTTCGCCGGCTGGTTGTATTGTATATTATTTGTATTCTTCCCAGGCTTTTCCAACGGGGCTGATTACTCGATGATGATGATCCTGAAAGCCAAGAGCCCCCATTTCCTTCTAAAATCCACAAAGCCCCCCAATGACAAAACCCACTCCAACAAACACAAACGCAAATCCATTCCCTCTGTGACTGTGTGTCAGTGTCTCCTCCGCAACTCTGATGCTGGAAAATTGGTCCATGAGTTCGACCCAAAGGTTCCAGTAGAAAAGGCTGTGACACCACCCAGCTCATGGTACACAGACCCTTCGTTTTTCCAAGAAGAACTGGAGCGTGTCTTCTACAGGGGCTGGCAGGCCATAGGATGCATTGAACACATAAAGGACCCAGGTGACTTTTTCACAGGCAGATTGGGTGATGTAGAGTTTTTGGTTTGTAGAGATGAAAAGGGAAACATTCGTGCCTTTCACAATGTGTGTCGCCATCACGCCTCTCTCCTTGTCTCATCAGGAACTGCCCACAAAGCCTCTTGCTTTGTCTGCCCTTATCATGTCAGTAACACTTGACTTCACTAACCATTATAGTATGGATATGTTGTGTACTAGCACTTCTCTTATGATAGCTAATATCTGTTAGCACATTTCTAAGCCATTTCTCATGTCAAACCTCACCAAATATGGGAGATTAAAAACCTGTGTTGAAAAGGTATTCTGTAGAAAACATAGGACACAAGTAGCTTGAGCATTTAACTCTCCGACTTTAACCCCAAAAAAAACCCATATGAATAAAGAAATGCTATATCCTTAATATTTTCACAACACAACAAATGGTTGGTGGCTAGTTATTACTAATGGGCTAAAAAGTAATTTCAATAGTGGATTTAAATTAGAACTAGTAACAACTTGTTACATAAGATTTGTTGTGAAAGTGTAGTAGGCAAAACATTTCTCATTTGATTAACAAAATTCAACATATTATGCTTTGTTTTAAGTGGTGAGACACTCTGTTAAGATTCTTCTAGTTGAGACTGTCCTATATTTTGATTAGTAAGTAACATTTATTGATATAACGCAAAAAGAATATCATACTTCTTTTCCAGAAAAATTAACACATTGTTTCTCTTTTTAGTTTCACTTTGTGGGTAGTCTGTGTTGAAAGAAAAACTAAATTTGAATTTCAAGCACTTGCCCTAAAGAAAAGAAAAACAGTTAATTTGATTTGAAGTTGCTTTCTTCCAAAATTTGGACCAGCACCATCTTTATCTCTTCTAGATTTGACCATCATATATCACCTCTTCCTTATATTGCTAGACACATCATACAATGTTATATTAGTAAATTACTAAATTTCATCATCATTGACTTCCATCAAACATCAGTGGTGTTGTCCAACGAACATGCTTGTGTAAAACTTCTATGTTCGAACACTACTCTTAGGTCCTGTGTCTAACACTAGGTTTATATCACTCTCTTGAACAATTTCTTTATTATGTAATGAAACGGAAATACTCACCTTAACCAAATTATCATTGTTAGTAAATATTATTGATTGGTGCATAATATCCCATGGAACAAATTCTTTTAAGTTTTTCACCCTCCATTTCACCTTGTATCGGATATTCTATATATGTCATCCTCAAGACCACCTCTTGGTATATGCAAGAGTTTGCAGTCCCCTCCTAAATCACCATTTAAGCCTACAACTTGTCAATCCGCTTAGATAACCACTTCAATTGGAGTTCAATCTCTTCCAACTTATTGATCTTCATGCAAGGATGGATTGTCTTTGGCTCTAATAGCAACTAACACAACTAAGAATGCTATGAGACTAGGGTTTACTTCAATTTTCCATCAAAACCTAAGTTTCTTAGAGGGAATAAAGGGAAAACCTTTCCTTGAGTGCTTAATCAAGTGAACCCTAAGTCCTTTAAAAAACTTTTGAGCTAATAGCTAAATTTTAATTGATAAATAAAAGTCAAGATGTCTTTTAAAGTTATCATAACCTCTATTTATAACAGGATTGAACCCAAGAACCCCAGTAACTTAAAACTGTAGCCCCTAATTAAATCTAATTAATCGTGCACCTCAGCTGAAATAAATGGAAAAGTACAAAAGTACTCTTTAAAAGTCTAGCCATAGAGCCATGTACAGGACAGTCATTCGAGTACAATGAACATGACTTCTCTAGTAGTCATAACCTTTATTTTAAAGATCTTACCCTGCATTATTTGGTCTTTCTTGGGTCTACTGAACCCAGAAACTCATACCTAAAAGTTTAAATTTCAATCCTTTTGCTATCTTTTTCTATTTCATGTTGCTTTGTCAGGAACTTTCTCATAATGCCCATTGTTGCATCAATCAGCTAGAAAGGTGGTACCAAATTACAATATAGTCTGTAACAGAGTAGATGTAAGCTCTTTTTTAACTCTGTCAACATGCTTTGGGGTTAATGTTTACCTGTTCATCTTGCCACAAGTGCTTCTGATGCTATAAATACATTTCCTCCCCCTTCTTTCTTGGATTTCTGGAGAGGGTTGTGGGGGATTTTATGGTTACCTTTATTAGATTAACACCCCCCAGGCATCATGCCACCAGCCTAGTCCAACAGAACTTCAACTGTTTCCTTGTACGTTTCTAACGAAACTGCTATATGTATGATAGGACAGTGCCTCATCAAAGTTGGTGGGATCACACTCATTTTTTAAATAAAAATTATGATTTTTTTTTTTGGGCAGTTTAGACCATTCAATAGTTTAAGCATCTCTTATATGATGGATAACTGAGTGAAAATTACAAATTCAATACTTACTTTTACTAGGAAATAAGGATTCTGTTCTTTACCTCATATGTGTAATACCATTTACCTGTACAGAGTGAACATTACAAATTCAATACTTACTTTTACTAGGAAATAAGGATTCTGTTCTTTACCTCATATGTGTAATACAATTTACCTGTACAGATATAAGTAAAGATTTAAATCACTAATAAAAAAATCAAATCACTTTACTTCAGTAACTCAAATGAAATTCGAAGATTGCCTACCATTATGCTTCATTGATTTGTTTGAACAATTTAGATCTATACATACTATGATTATTAGGCTTCAAAAATCAATTTTGCTGCAGTGCCTTCCTATATATGTGTATATATATATATATATAACTTTAAGTAATGTTACACCACTCAAAATTTTTTTTTGGATGCGAATTTTGATATATCCATCGTTAAATAACATTTTCTTATTATACCCTTCATACTTGCAAAATTTCTAGATGATTTGATATCAATAATTATCTCATCTGTAAAATGCTGAAATTTCAAGCTTTTGTATTTAAAAATTATGCAGAAAAGATGAGTTTGGATCGAATAGTAAAATGACATCCGATTGACAAGAAATTTGGTATTGTGTTAAGAACATAAAGAATGTGTAATCCAATGGTGGTATTTTCAAAATATTAATTCGATAAAAAGTTATCAAGTCGTGTAACATTACTTAAAGTTACATCATGTGTTATTTAATCCTAACCTATAACTGAAGGGAATGAGTACAACTTTAAGCTGTCAATCTATCAATATAATTACAAAATAAATTATGCTGTTTATTTTGAGTTGAGTTCAAGTTACACCTAGTGTAACTTTAAGCAATGTTACATCACCCAATAACTTGTTATAGAATTCATATTTTGAAAATCCCACAATTGAATTATATATTTTATATGTTCTTAACATTCATGTCAATTGGATGTTATTTTCCAAGTAATCCATAAACTCATTTTTTATACATTATTTTAAATTACAAAAATTTTAATTTAAATAGTTGACTGATGACATAACTATTAATCTTTGATCATTTCGAAATTTTATAAGCATGGAGAATATAAGAAAATAATGTAATCCAATGGTAGATTTCTCAAAATTCGCATACAATTAAAAAATATTGAGTGGTGTAATATTACTTAAAGTTACACCATGTGTAATTTGAACCCAACCCGTTTATTTTATATATTCTTATGATGATTTTAACAGATAGACCTAAACTTTTTCTACAGGCATGGACGTATGGGTTGGATGGACAGCTTCTTAAGGCAACTAGGATAAGAGGAATACAGAATTTCAATGTAAAGGTATGCTGTGAAAATTCCTATATTAGCAATCACATTCGAATTCTTGTACAATATCCTCTAAATTCAAGAATAATTTGGATACTTTCTCTGGTCATTGAGGGTAGGACTTTGGACTTGTACCAATAAAAGTAGCTACTTGGGGGCCATTTGTCCTTCTCAACTTAGACAAAGAGATATCTCGGCATGAAGCTGATATTAATACAGTGGCAAGTGAATGGCTTGGTAGCTGTTCAGAGATACTGAGTACCAATGGAGTTGATTCTTCCCTAATTTATGTCTGTAGACGTGAATACACTATTGAATGTAACTGGAAGGTGTGGTCTTCTAAATATGTTGTTGAAATTATGCTCCTTAATGAATCTCCTTTTTTTTTTTCTTTTTTTCTTTTTTTTTAATTTTTAAATTGGCCTCGTATAATGCCTACAACTTTTAATGCATGGAGATCCATATGCAGGTGTTTTGTGACAACTACTTAGATGGTGGATATCATGTGCCATATGCACATAAAGGCCTAGCATCAGGTCTTCAGCTTCAATCCTATTCCACCAAAGTATGATTCAATGCTTATTACCTCTCTGAAATTGTACTTCATTGTTACAAATTATGGTAGTATGTCTCTCACAGAGTCATGAAGACCATAATGTTTTCTCTGAATTACCTGCATTTGATTGCTGGTGTTGTACTTCTAAGTAACAAAAAAATTGATTGTTAATTACACCTGAGGACAACCTCTGATTCTAAACAAGAAATAATACATAAACTGAAGCACTTAAGATTATAGAACACTTCTTTATTTAGTGACATAGGTTTTGGACATACAGCATTCCAGAAGAAGAATGACTTCTTCTTGAGCCTTCTTCAACTTCACCTGCAAGTTCTAATCTATTCAAAAGCATTTTCTACCTTTCCAATTTTGTTCCTTCTCTGTGTTCCAACAAAACAGAAATTTTCTGTTGTTTTTCTTCAGATTTTAGCAAGAACAAAAATTCTCTTAGAAAACTCTCTCTGATAGCATTATATGCTGGAGAGATTTCAGTTGAATTTCAACATTCGTTTCCCTCAAAAAACTCTCTGACAGTGGTATATGGTAAAGAGATTTCAGGGGACTTTCTGTACTCTTTTCTCACAGAAAACTCTCTTTGACAGCAATATTTCTAAGGGACTTTTGTTATAGCTTCAGTACTCTTTTTCTCTTAAAAGCTCTCTTTTTTGCAGTGAAGCCCCCCTATTCATAGGGTATGGGAAGTTAACCAGAGCTGAACCTTTTTTCCAGACAATCATTTTGTTAATATCCTAATGTTTATCCTTATTCAAGATTATTCAGGCACATATCTGTGACTTTGTGAGGCCCAATCATGGACCCATCTGGTTGCTGAAGAATCCCCAGCTGTGGGCTTGAAACCAGGACCACACATGGTACCTATTTGGACCTTTTAAGGCTCTGTTTGAAGCCCAATGCTGCCTCCCTTAAACTATTCCTGCCAATGCACTTTACCTTTATTACTTAAATTTTAATTTAAGCTTTTAGAGCTGGACTTGCTTTCCAGAAATTAAAGTTTGGCTGTCAACATTGATACTTCTAGATTGGTAGTTTAATTTCTCATGTTTGTTGATGTTTCTCTTTGTTCCTGATGGGTTGCTGCTTATGAGATAGATGTATGAGAAGGTTAGCATTCAAAGTTGTGAAGGTGGCTTGATGGATAGGAAAGATGATTACGATAGACTGGGATCAAAGGCTCTATATGCTTTTATTTATCCAAACTTCATGATTAATAGGTATTTGCTCAGCTGTTAGAAGTGGCAATGGCTCATCTATTTGTTACTTCCATGAATTGTTTCAGCTAATCTGTATGTCCTAATAAGTTGAGTTCTTTGGTGGTCTTATAGGTATGGACCTTGGATGGACACCAATCTAGTACTCCCACTAGGACCCAGGAAATGTCAAGTGGTATTTGACTACTTTCTTGAAGCTTCTCTTAAGGTAATCTCTTATTTTATCCTCTAATTCATTACATCTTGTCCATAATTCAAATAGTACTACATACAATAAGCATTACCTCAAACGACACTTTCTTCCATTGTAAGAACAAGATGGAAAGTGAGGTTATGGGTTCAAAACTCATTAGGTGTATGTTTAACTTACTAATAAAAAAAATTGTGAAGGAATATTTAGATGGATGTCATGTCATAATTTGGTTATCTTCCACTCAAGCTGTGTCTCTCTGTATAGGTACTGGCTTGATTGTACAGTGTTATCAAATGTAAGATTTTCTTTTGTTTTTATTTATTTATTCTACATTCATGTTTAAAAAAAAAGAAAAAAAAATTATTTTGGAATATTTATTAAGTGCTATTTTGCAGACAAATCATTAATTTTTTGGGGCATGACATTTTGAATATGTCTGAGCATGCTGTGTTAAGAGGGCTGCACATCGTTGGGTTCATACTGGCCAAGGTCCCCAACTAAACCACATTTAATAAAAATGGTTTGGGTTGAGGCTGAAGAAGTCTAGTGTCATTGGATTGCTTCTCACTATTATATACTCTTGCCTGCTTATCATATTGATTTGCATGTCTTACTATATAAGATAACATGACAAATAAGCAACTATCTATATATCTTGATCTTGTTGGAAAGCTGAGATAGGCGAAACTGCAAATAGATATTTCTTCAATCTCTAATTTCCTAATTGTACTTGTAAATTTGTAATTGCTATTGAAATGACAAATCATTATTCTCAAATGCGTGATTCAGAGGTAGCATTTTGGGGATAAGAGTGCTGAGTGTGAGCTCCATGCATAGTTCAGTCTTAACCTACTTGTGAAATGTATGAAATTTTTATGATGAAAATTTGAACGATTGATGGCTTGTGGTTGGGAATATTTTGTGCATCTAAATTCTATATATGTTGGCCAACAAAAGAAGAAAGGAAAAAAAGAAAGAAAAAAGAATACAATGTTTTATTATATTGGTCTTCTGATATGTGAAAACAAGTGCAATGTACTCTAATGAGCTATACTTTTTTTTCCCCTCTCATCTCAGGATGACAAAGCTTTCATAGAGAAAAGTTTAGAAGATAGTGAACAAGTGCAGGTAAAACATTGTCTAGTCCATCAATCTGGAAACTATCTCAAGTATCACTTATTTTAAGGCCAATGCACTTGGTTTAAAAAGTGCAGATAGAAGATATTGTGCTATGTGAAGGTGTTCAGAGGGGCCTTGAATCACCAGCATATTCTACTGGCAGATACGCTCCTACAGTAGAGAAGGCTATGCACCACTTCCATAGTCTGCTTCATTATAACCTAACAAATGATTAACTCATCTAATTAATTCCGAAATTGTATATGCGAACTTTATTTTTTTGTTCCACCTCCCATTTTGTATAACGCGTCTCTGTTAATTCAAGTTTACAGTTTTATGTAATAAGGAACCTTTTTGTTAGTGCCTTTGAGTTTATATTGTATTCCCAAAAGCATGGAATGACACCCGGAGTCTTTCTCAGCAGTAAATTCTTGGTTGTTGAGCAGTCTTGCTTCTATGTAAATCTAGCCAAATGGGACTATTGCCCATGTCAAGTACCAAATAGCAAAATACACGAACAAATGGCAAATTCCAGACTTCGAAGTTAGTATCCATATCATCCTTGGGAAAGAGGCGTAGCAGGTTTAAGAATTATACGTACTCGAGGGCAAAGTTAGGCCCAAAACAACAAAATAGCTTAGAAAACAACTAAAGTACGTCTACTTGAACTGGAATGAATTATTACTTTTATTTTTTTATGTATATGTCATTTGTATTCCTTTTAACAATAGATATTTGAAACATTGCTCCAAGGAAAATTAAAATGAAAGGCCAAAGAATCATCAAACAAAGCTTATTTTGATTTTAATTTGTATTTTTACCATCCTGATTTTGATTTGAAACTTTAGGGACCAACATCATATTCTGACCTAATAATAATTATTATTAGACAAAATCAGCAACAAAAGAAGTGAGAGTGCTGAAAAGAGGAGGGCACGCTTGAGAGAGAGAGAAGAGTTGAGTTTGTCCTGCCACAAACGTCCAAAGTTGATTTTTAATTAAAAAAAAAAAAAACGTTGAGGTGTAAAATGGTGAGGCCTCAAAAGTTTGTGTCAAATATTAAAAGATTAATCAAAGTTAAATTATTCAAGTTTTATATAAAATAGTAGCAAACTTATGGTGTGAGAAAATGTAATATAATTGCATATATATATATATATATTATATTACATATATGCAATTAGTATTAGTGGGGTTGCTTCGGTGGAGGAGATTAAAAATGCCTTGTGGTCTCTAAAGGCTTTTAAGGCCCCTGGGCCGGATGGCTTGCATGTGGGGTTTTTCCATAGATTTTGGTTGATTGTTGATAATTCTGTGATTGATTTGGTGAAGAAAGTTTTCGTTGAGAGGAAAGTTCTAGAATTCTTGAATAGGACCCACATTATCCTTATTCCTACGATTCAAGGCCCGGAGACGTTGGGTAACTATAGGCCTATTAGTTTATGCAATACAGTTTATAAAGTGATTACTAAGATTCTTGTTGCTAGACTTAGACCTTTTTTGGAGAAGATTATATCCCCTCTTCAAGCTGCCTTTATTCCGGGGAGGAAAGGCATTGACAATGCAATTATTGTGCAGGAAATTTTTCATACTCTTAGCAAAAAGAAGGGGAAAGTAGGGTATATGGCCATAAAAGTGGATTTAGAGAAAGCATATGATAAGCTTGAGTGGAGCTTTATAAGAGGCATGCTTATTAGAGCCAATTTGCTTGCAGATCTGATTGATCTTATTATGAGCTGTGTTTCTACAGTTTCGACCTCAATTTTGGTGAATGGAGAAGCCTTAGATCCCATTTATCCATCGAGAGGGATTAGGCAAGGAGACCCACTCTCCCTATACTTGTTTATTTTGTGTACGGACTTCCTTGGCCAACTTATCCAAGAAAAATGTGAGGCAAATTTATGGCAGCCTGTAAAGGCTTCTTAGAGTGGGCCATCCTTTTCGTACTTATTTTTTGCGGATGATTTGGTGTTATTTGGGAGGGCAGATGGGAGGAGGTGTGCTGTTATTAGAGATGTTCTAGATGAGTTTTGTAGCATGTCGGGGCAATCAGTGAGCATTACCAAATCTAGAGTGTATTTCTCTCCCAATGTGGATAGGGATACAAGAGAATCGCTTTGTGATATTCTTGGTTTTGCTTCCACGCCCTCTCTTGGTAAATACCTTGGGTTTCCCATAAAGCATCCAGGTTCCACCACTCAAGATTTTAATTTTATCTTGGATAGAGTCAAGCAAAAATTGGCCGGGTGGAATGCTAATATGCTCTCACTGGCTGGCCGGGCTGTTTTGATTCAAGCTTCCTCGTCAACTATCCCTTTGTATGTCATGCAAGGCACTTACTTACCAGGAAGAATCTTGGATGGTATAGACCGGGTTAATAGAAACTTCTTGTGGGGTTCTTCAGAGACTACTAGGAAAATTCATTGGGTTAGATGGCAGAAAGTAACAAAGTCTAAAGAAGAAGGTGGATTGGGTTTGCAAGAGGCAAAGGGTAGAAACACTGCTCTCCTTGCCAAATTAAATTGGAGGTTTCATACGGAAGATGATGCTCTATGGGTGAGAGTGCTAAAAAGAAAATATTGCAGTAATAGGAGATTAAATGCTATTAATATGGAGAGGCTGCCTTGTTCTCAGATTTGGAGAGCCATCAAGAAGGGTAGGGAAACATTTAACAAAGGCAGCATGTGGGTGGTTCATAAAGGCAGTACTCTTAGCTTTTGGCTGGATAATTGGACTTTTAAAGGTCCTATCCGTAGCCTATTCAGGGTCCTTTAACCCGTGAAGCAAGTCAATGGAAGATTAAAGATGTTTTGGTAAGTGGAGGTTGGGATTGGAATCGAATTCCCTTTGATCTTACCCCTGAAATTAAATCGATCATCCAAGTCATTCCTATTTCCTTAGGGGATGGAGGAAGGGATAGGTTAGGATGAAGAGGTAATGCTAGAGGTTGTTTTGATCTCAAAAGTGCCTATTCTTTTGCTAGAGAGGTGGATGATGTGGAGGATGTGGGAATTATAGATGCAAATTGGATTTGGAAGCCAGATACGCTCCCTAAAATTAAAACTTTCCTTTGGAGATGTGTTCATAATAGCATAGGAGTAAAAACTTGCCTTGCTAGAAAGGGATTTGGGGATGATGAAGGGTGCCCCTTTTGCCTAAGAGAGCTGGAAACCATATTGCATGCCCTTAGAGATTGTCCAAGGGTAAAGCAAATATGGTATCAGCTAGGAGTGAAGGGAAATAATGGTGATTTTTGGAGGAGCAATCTAAATAAGTGGATGCAAAATAATGGGAAAGTGAGATGTAGTCTTATCCAAGCCTCCTTGGGGAATCATGTTTAACTTCGTTGTGTGGTGCATTTGGAAGAGCATAAATTCTTTTGTTTTCAATAGGAAGAGCCCAAATCCGAACCTGAATAGGGAGATTTCTAATCAAGCTGTTGAGTTTATGTTTTGTGTCTCATCTCCTCGCAACCCAGTCCGAAGAACTAGCAAGAGAATCAGGTGGGAGAAGCCGCCCTTGGGGTGGAAAAAATTGAACACTGATGGCTCGGTTATTGGGGGTATGGAGCAGGCCGGATGTGGAGGGAGAGTGAGGGATGAGCATGGGAGTTGGGTTGCCGGATTTACTAGGCATGTAGGAGCAACTAATAGTTTTGCTGCTGAACTGTGGGGGCTGAGGGATGGTCTTTTGTTGTGTAGTAGTTTGAATATCTCTTGCCTTATTGTTGAGATAGATGCCAAAGTGATTGTGGATGTCATTAAGAATTCTGCTTATGTAAATCAGATTATATCTCCCATTTTGGATGATTGTAGGCAGCTAATGACCGGATTTCAGCAAGTTCAGCTAAAGCATTGCTACTGCGAGGCTAATCGATGCGCGGATCTGATGGTTAGAATAGGGGCTGACCAAGAACTAGAATCAATGTTGTTTTCTAGTCCGCCTGTGGACTTAGCTAAGGTTTTGGAAGATGATTGTAATGGTGTTTTCTTTAACAGAGTCTATTCTGTTCTAGATGTAATGCTTTGAGTTTTATAAAATCGTCGTTTAACCAAAAAAAAAAAAAAATTTAATATAATTATTTTATAAGAATATATTGTAAATATTGTAGGTTAAATAGTACATGTGTTATGTAAAAGTAATTTCTATTTTTAAAATTTTTATGTAATAGAACATATAATGTATTTGACATTCAATAACAATATATAGTGATATATATATCTATATATATATATAATGTAAATTAATAAGAAGATTTAAATTACATAAATTATAATATTGTTTTATATAAATGGAGAAGATGTTATTAAAAGAATTTTAAAAAAATATAAAATAATCAGTTGACTAATTTGAACATATCTAAGAATTAACAAAAAAAATATACTCCCACATTCCATGAAACACAAACATGTTACATTAAGTTTAAATTATTATATAAGTTTAGAATTGTAGCTTTTTTTCCCCAAATATAAGTATAATGGCTACGTTATTGAATCTTAAATTTTAAGGTGATCTTTGTCTCAAAAAATATATATTAAGCTAATCTTTTAATTATTTATCATTTTTATTGTTTTTTTAAAGCTCATATTTCTTAGTTCAAATGCCTATTTTGTTTGTATTTTTTAGCCAAAAACTAAAGAGTTTGACATGAAGAAAATAAAATTTCATATTTTTCAACCCAAAAA
The DNA here is from genome assembly GCA_023621385.1 of Quercus gilva. Classification (NCBI taxonomy): domain Eukaryota; kingdom Viridiplantae; phylum Streptophyta; class Magnoliopsida; order Fagales; family Fagaceae; genus Quercus; species Quercus gilva. The sequence goes on along the minus strand of CM042474.1, from coordinate 61,696,296 downwards.
TTAAGGAAAAAAAATTTGTGTTTTTGAGCCAAAAAGGAAAAAAAATTGAAAAGACAACCTTAAAAAAAAATCAATTTAAGACCCAATTAGTCCAACATAGATAAAAAGGAACCAAATTAATGAGGCAAATGAGACTGAATAGACTAAATGAGAACAAAGTGGACTGAAATGAACCTAAGTGGACCAAAATGGATCAAAATATACAATGATGTTGTTCATAAGGACCGGATAGACCAAATGGGACTGAATAGACCAAATGAGACCAAAGTAGACCAAATTGGACTGAAATGAACTTAAATGAACCGAAATAAACCAAAATGAATCAAAATGCTATGATGATGTGGCTTAAAAGGAAAGTAACAACAATAAATACTCTGCCCTCAACTTTTAGAGTTTATATAGATTATAAGTTAATTTCATATTTGTAATTGGTTTTAAAGAATAAAAACTAGTATCAATAGAGGTAGACCATTTTTTTGGGTTGAGCACTTGCTCAATTATAAAGACATAATTGTTAATATCGTACGATATGTGATACGTATCGTATCATGTACAAAAAGTTACGTATCGTAAGGGCGTATCATAAGTGCTCATGAATCGTCTGATACATAGGTATGTATCGTATGAATCGTGCTGTATTGGTGAATCATACGATACATAGACGTGTGTTTAAAATGATTTTTTTTGTTAGAATTTGTAGTTTTATTTGATTTAAACAAGTTGTTAGACTTTTTTAACACAAAATTATTGGAAAACTTAATTGAGTCTAATAAAATAGCAAGTTCATGAGTTTTTATCTTCTTTTCTCTTTCTCCTACAAAATTTAGACTATACTTATAACACTCACTTTCATATGTGCAAATTTATTTTCTATGCTATTAATAATGTATTAAATGAAAATATAATTATTTTTTATTTTGTTATTATTATTTTGAGTCTAAAAAGCTAGAATGCCAAGAAAAAATATAAAGAAAAAATTATTAGAATAAAAAAAAAAGTAAATGTTGATAGTAATAAAGAAAATGTCTATGAAAAAATAATTTTGCAAGCTGCTAAACATGATAATAACATTGACTTAAATGGAGTTGATTAGCCAAGATGATGAAAATATATTATTATTTTGATTCATATATCATGTATTAATTCTGAGTTTAACCAATTTGAATGTGCATGATATAAACATAAATTAATTTAATTTATTTAGTTAGCTTTGTTAAATTTTATTACATAAATAATGATTAAATTGGTCATTAGTTGAATATTTTTTGAATTTATAATGAATAATATATCTATAATTATTTTATAATTTTACTAAGTTTTTGTGTATTTTACGATACACGATACAAAAAAATCAAAAATCAATTCACAATATGATTCACGATTTGACAACTATGTATAATGATATGAAATTTTTTAGTTGTATTGTGTTCTATAGTGAAGTTTCCTTAATCATGGTAGTTTTGAACCCACTTAAAACAAAAATGATATAATTTGATGGAAAAAAAAAAAGTAATGAGTTTTGAACCCACTTAAAACAAAAATGATATAATTTGATGGAAAAAAAAAAAGTAATGAGTTTTGAACCCACTTAAAACAAAAATTATATAATTTGATGGAAAAAAAAAGTAATGAGTATTGTTGTCAAAACAAGAATTATAAAATTTGGTGAGCCAATATTCACATGAGAGAATTACATAGGGAACAAATTTAAGATCACTTTAAAAAAAAAAAAAGATTTATTTGCAATAACATATATTCCGAAGGCAGAGGGAATCAGAGAACTGGAAATCTGATGATCATCTAGAAGATGCCACTATTTTTGTTGGAAAAGAGAGAGAGAGAGAGAGAGAGAGAGAGATGGGAGTGAACAGAAGAAATAATTGGGGGAGTGTGTCCATGACCCAAAGTCGTTTTTATCAAGGGATTAAAATGAGCTCTTTAAGGCATTCTCAAAACTCATTATAAAGTAGAATTAACCCCCCATAAGCATATACACTGTAATAAGTATATACATGAGAGGATATATACTATGTACTGAAATCATTTGACATAATGCTTAAATCATGAAATGAAATGCAAAATCTCCGTAAGTATATACACTAATAATTTGACATAATGCAGTAATTACTGCCAACAATTGGAGAATCTAGGAATATAAGCACGCTCAGTTTGATAAGATGTTTCACTCGAAATTCCTGTAGCATCCCACTAATCCACAAAATATTACCAAAACAGAGGGTAGAATTAACTCTACTTAACATGCTATGCACCACGTAACCCTAAAACAAGTTATAATGAATGAATTCGAAAAGGAAAAGAAATGGACTCAAAAGAATTCCTTTAAGATAAGTTCCATGCATAAAATTCACTTTTCCCTCAGTATCACAATGTGAGGATATCAAGTTCCAAACATAATTTCAACAATAGAACTGCACAAGCATATCTTGTCAACAAAAACAGGTAGTATGCCAAAAAGTAGAACTGCACTAGTACCCTATCATCCTTGATAATTAAAAAAACCCAAGCAGTTCAGGTAATAATGCAGATTGCTCCTATTTTCAATTCATTAGTTCGTTTTTCCGTCAAACGTAAATCACTGACATCCTAAACACTGAACATAAAAAAAGGGCGATGAAAAAAACCCCCAAAGATGGAGTGAATTTGTAAACTTGGCTGACGTCACTGCTCCAACTCCTCAAGTCTTCTATATAAACTAATCTATAAGGAACGAAAGAGAGAATTAAACAAATCAGAAGCCATAGCAGTTAGAATGCACCCTAGAGAAAAATAACATAACTAGTGTCATTTCTTACTTTGAGCAGCTCCTCTTCGACATAACTTTTTCAATCCATTACCGATGGGAGTTTTTGGAACAGGTATTAGTTTCCCAAGAACAGCAAGGGGCCAACTGAATGGGGAGAGAGAGAGAGTGAGAGAATATTCCATTAGTCAGGGGAAGAAAATGGAGATAAGCACTTTAGCCTATAATACTATAATAACACCTGCCTATGGTTTTTACATGTTCAAAACGGTTGGATGGAGTTTTCCAGGTTTACCAATGACCATCCAGAAAAAATAGATTCACTTTGCAGAAAAAGTTCCAAACAAAGTTCAGATGCAAGATGCTCAAAAACATTTACAATGCCTTAAAACCACTTGATATTATTACCAACTGACCTTATGATACCAATAATGACAGAGATCAGCCACTGAGACCAATTCAACTTTACTGTTGTGGTGAACTTCCCAAGAAACTCGATGATAAGAACCTAAACAACAGCAAGAAATGTGAATTCCAAACAAGATCCTTAAAGCCAAAAGGAACATAAAAAATGCAGTACAAGTCTCACCTGAAGCACAACTGTTGCTCCCACTATCCCCATGAAAAGATAGTTTTTAGTAATTCCTTTGAACACGTTAAATTCATCTGGCTTTCGAGCATTAAATTCATTGAAAATCTGCAGTTGGAATAATTAATTGAAAACGCTTAATAGCTAACAAATATCACTCATGATATACCAATTTCCTAGCCAAATGAGATCAGCCTGGCTGGTTAACTTTACAGACACAAATGAATCACACATTGGAAAACTAGCAGATAAACAATAATGAATGGCAGTCGGGATATTTTTATAAGCCAATTAAAATTGATAAATAATTGGATCACGAATGGAGTTAGCAGCACCAGTGTGCCATCCCCACCCTAAGTGCAAGTGTTCCTGTAACACACACAAGCACACCACTTTTTTCTTTTTCATTTTTTAAAACAAACTTATAATCACACACAGCCACAGGACTGGGTAGTCCGTGGCTACAACTGCTGATTTTTAGCATGTGTAATGAGATAAACAGAGATAAAGATATCAACAAAAAGCAAAGGAATTACATGGGCAAACTTATTCCTTAGAAACAGAAGATTTTTATATTTATATATATATATATATATAAAATCTTTAACTCTCACACACACACAGCTGATCACTCCCAGTGAAGAAGCATGAAAGAATTTGATAGGCATGATGATCAAGAGCTTCATTAAGACAGCTTTAAACGAGTTTCTTGTCATGTGTGTAGAATTGGAATAAAGCCAGACTGAAATCATTTCATTTTAATTCTCCAAGAGGTTAAATCAAGTGGTCTGAGGAAGTCGTGCATGTCAAAGTAGCTTATATATATATATATATATATAGTAAACCTATTTAACAGATTTCTGAGAATGTAGCTATAGAACCTTCTGTGAAATAATGTTTAAAAGAGATAAATATGCCCCAAAGAATATCCAGGCAGATAGTCAAAGTCAAAGAAAGAAGCTTAAATAACTTAAAATTCATTTCTTTAAATTGAACAAGTCAAAAATTACCTGACAAAGTACAAAGGCATTGAATATCAAAGTATTCTTCACTTTGGTGGCATGGGCGATTGTGTCACCCTTTAACTTCAGTATACTTATACCTTGGAAATTGAGGACAAGCAGAACGGTCACTTGATATAGAGCCTGCAATTTCCAAACCAAAATTAAAAATGACCATTAACATGACAGACAACTGAAAGACAGTTTATGAACTGAAATTCCCTCAACAGTAACATAGTACTGGTCACAAAGAAACAAACAAAACACATGTACCTGTATCAGCAAGTTCCTCCACATGATATTTGTTATAAGAGGTTCTCTGATAAACGGAAAATAATTCATAAAAGCATCAAAGAAACAGATATACAATAATTTGATTATTTTCAATGAAGAGCTCAAAATACAAGTCATGCCAGCCAATAAAAATTTAAAAAGATTTGAATAACCTTGGTAAAGATGACAAAAAAACAGAAACCAGTGAGTGCACAACCTGGTTGGACCCTCTAAAAAATTGGTCCGTAATGCCAGTAAGAATACAATTTACCATTATAAAGTTCCTTTCAACAGGGGATAAACTATAAAGTAAATGACAAAACTTTAAAATCATTTTCCAATCCCATGGAAAGCATTGCATCACACTAAATTCAAATAAAAAAAAAGGCAACTTATTTTCAAGAAACCAGCATAAAATTACAGCTCCCATGATCCAAAAATTATTACCTTCGACCAACTGGGACGCCTGTCCATCAGGTGATCAGTTGGTGGTTCAGTAGCCAATGCTAGAGCTCAAGAGTATCCATGATAAGATTAACCCCAGAGAAGCTATACAACAAGCAACAAATGTTGAGCCCATCAGCATGGGGCACGTATATCCATGCAAAGAGAGAGAGAGAGAGAGAGAGAGAGAGAGAGAGAGAGAACCTGCACAGCATTTAGTGGGACATCCCCAGAGGAAACTGCCGCCACAACATTTATAATCAGAGCTGCTACATTTACTGTAAGTTGAAACTGAATGAATTTTTGAATATTTGCATATACAGATCGGCCCCATCTGACAACCTATATTATAACAACAACAACGAAGCCTTAGTCCCTAAATTTTGGGGGTCAAAAATAAAAATTATTAAAACATTTTGCATTTTAAAATTAAAATATGACATTGTGGCCAGGATGATCCTAAAGACAAGCTCATGAATTAATGGGTCCCAAGTCTAATTCAATTGTGTCATTTAACAGAGAATAATAGAATAGCAGAAAAGTTGAATCAAATGATCATGAACATAAACTAACATGACACATTAAAAGCTGCAACGACCAAGGACAAATCTCTTTTGAGATAATATCCACATTTTTAAATAATACAACAAAACAAAATATTATATATTCATTCCAGTTCTTGCAACTATGGACCATTATTCCTAATCCTCTCTTGTTCTTTTACATGTCCGGCCAAGCAACAGAAAACATAATGAAAGCAGTAGTCACATTTTAAAACAAAACAAAAGTTACAGAGAATTATCTTGAGGGCAGAAGAAAGCATTTTACAAGTTTTCAAGATCAAAGTTAAGCATATATTTATGAGGGAAACAAAACAGAGAAGAAATAAGAAGGCACATATATGACAAGCTAACCTTCACAACAGAAGCAAAATTGTCATCCAAGATAACGATATCTGAGCTCTCTTTAGCAACCTCTGTCCCAGAAATACCCATTGCAAGACCGATATCTGCCTAAACTCCAGAAGAATATAATACCAAATCAACACTAAGAGATGGATTATTTTAGACCATTTTTATGTTAAATAAATTTCAAAATCTAACGGCAAAAACAGGGCTATAACAAGTAGCCAGTACAAATTGTACAATGAAAACCATTATTGCATGTGTGAACAGAGACCTGAATCTACAATTAGTTTGTTTCACTCACAAAGCCAAAGGATCCATTATATTGCTCTTGGGAGAAAAGCACATTTAAACAGGGGATTCTCAAAAATGAGAATCACCTAAGTAGATTGTATCAAATGGTATTTGGCACGGCATCCAGACATCTATAATCAAATAGATTAAATTATAACGTACACCATTATTGTGCCGACTTTGTGAACAACAACTTGTTCTTTTAAAAAAAAAAATTATAGTTGGGGGTGAGGGATATGAAGCTGGATGTCTCCATTGGAAAGTCCAAGAGGTGCCAGTTGAGCTATGAGGTGGCAAATTTGTAAACCAATACTACTAGTAGTAGTAACAACAGTAAGACATGGCCAGACAAAGAAGACTCCATAAACGACACGAAGAAGACAAGAAGAATAGGAAGAAATAGGTGATGCTGCTAAACCTCGTAGAGCAGGAGCATCATTAGTGCCATGCCCAGTTACAGCAACATGTCCCCTCTTTCTCAATACTACCATTAGTAGTAACAACAGTAAGACATGGACAGACATAAGACTCCATAAAACAACATGAAGAAGACAAGAAGAATAGGAAATATAGGACATGCTGTTAAACCTCATGTAGAGCAGGAGCATCATTAGTGCCATCCCCAGTTACAGCGACAACATGTCCCCTCTTTCTCAATGCTTGCACAAGCAGAAGCTTGTCATTGGGAGAAGATCGCCCCATCACCTATACATTGGACAATACAGTTAATGTTTCTACCATGTTGGCCACAATAAATATATTTTTTTTGGATAATTAAAAATATATAAATAAATAAACAATTTAATTAGTGGACATATACACAATAAATAAATAAATCAAAGATAATACAAATGTAGCAGATCATACAGATATCTGATCGACAATTTCTTCTCTGCGCAATTCTGGCAACTCACGAAATACTCTTCCTTCAATGAGAGTTGGCTCAGTAACATCATCATCTGAACCTAGTATTCCACATTCAGAAGCTATTGCTTTCGCAGTTTGAATATTGTCACCAGTAACCATGCGCACCTATGCATAGGAAAAAAAGATACTTCTTTTAATAATCTATATAAAATTTACAAAATTACTCTCTCCCCACACACACACTGAATACCATCATGATCATATTACTATCAATAAAATAATGAAACCAAAAAAGCACGAGAGAGAGAGAGAAAGAGAGGGGTGCTTTATCTCACACAAACTCTATGATAAGCTATTTTAGTGTAAATCACATGATTAATGACAGAAACAGGTCTTCAACATTACATGCAACTAAAAATTTTAGTACAGAAAAAAAAATACCTTAATGCCAGCATTTTTGGCATAGCTGCACAGCATCTTTGACACCAGTCGACAAGGATCCTGCATTGCATTGCCCACATAAGTTAAAGCCCTCGTATAGGAATTGACTTTCAAAAATTGATGCTATCAGTAACACACTTCAAGTAAAACCTTCTTGAAACATTTTAGATGATGCCCTTAAGAAACAAGCCCTCTTTAATAGAAAAACTAAGAAACAAGATAGTTATTGGACTTTGTGAAATATCAACTGCTGCAACAAAATACTTATCAAAAAGAAAATGATTGCTACAAAAATAATGCAGACTAATTATACAAAATACTTGGTGAAATGAATGTATATAAGCATTTTTTTAGAGATATTTTAAGAACATTTTCCATGCCAGGAGTGCAAAGCACGGAAAGGAAAGAGGTATTACAGCAAAATGGCATAGAATCTCAACCAATATTCCCCTTCATAGTAAGGACAAATGCTTTCCTCATTTCATACAACACCTATTAAGTTAAAGGAAAGTTTTATATGACTGCTATATGACCAGGTATGCTCTATGGTACTGAATGTGGTGCTACTAAGAAGCAACATATTCATAAAATGAGTGTAATTCAAATGAGATTGTTAATATGGATAACTGGAATTACACAGAAAGATAGGATCCAAAATGAGAAAATCCGCTAAAAAATAGGCATAGCCCCTATTGATGAAAAGATCAGAGAATCTCACTTGAGATGGTTTGGTTATGTTCAAAGAAGAGCAACTAATACAACAGTTAAAAAAAGTGAATTGATGCATGTTGAGGGAAATAAAAAAAAGTAGAGGAGACCCAAAATAACATTAGTATAAGTAATTCAAGAGGACTTGTCTAGTAAAGGAAAGTATGAATTCAGCTAGAATAGAATGGAGGAATAAAATACATGTGGCCGACCCTAGCTAACCCTAAAAATTTGGGATTAAGACTTGTTTTTGTAGTTGTTGTATATTGTACACACCAGTTAGGACCCGAACCAACAATTTTACCCTCAATCCAATTCTTAACGGGGAAGGAGAGGTGCCAATTGATTTAGAGCTTATCAACGAGAAGAATGTAAACCATAAATGGAAACATGGAAACATATACCTTTATGCCCACAATAGCCAGCAATACAAGGTCATCCTCAGGTAAGGCCCACTGATCTAGTTGCTCTTCAGTAGATGGAACCTTTTCCACTTCATATAATCGATATGCCATGGCAACACAGCGCAAACTACCAGAAGCCATATCTCCAATAGCTTTCTTAAAAACCATCGCCTACAAACCGAGAAAAATTTCACCTAAGCAATAAAGTTATAAACAGAAACTTGAAAAATACTTGAACTAATTGTGGTGTGATCATGAATACCTATTAAGCCTACGGTATTGCATGTTGGACTATAAAGAACTAGCATGTTCATAAAATGAGCATAGTTAACGACAATGTTGAGGTAGAGATGTGAAAATGCAAAAGAAAGGAGATGAAATAAAAAATTTTAAAAAATAAAGATAGATCCTATTGATTAAAAGATAAAATAAATTCACATGAGGTGGTTTGTGCAAAAGGAGAGAGATTGATGCAATAGTGTGGAGTGATTTATTTCAAGTCAAGAGAACGAAAATGTGTAGTAGAAGACTTACAATAACATTAGTAGGAAAAAAATGATATGTTAATTAAGGAAGTGAGAGTATGATTTTGGATAGTATAGAATGGTGGAGAGAACATGGGGCCGACCCGTATTAGTGTGTGACGGATCCATAACAAAAATTGGGCCAAGGCTTTGTTTTCATCATTGCTCTTGATATACACCTTAAGAGAAGCAAACATGAAACTGCATCTCTTGAAAATTTTTAAACAAAATAACATTTCTTGCAAGATTTAAAAATGAGTTAGGTTCAAATCACACCACGTTTATTCTTGTTAATATCAGATGAGTTTTTTGATTGATCCACTGTTGAATTACATTGATCCTATCAATAAGTATTTCGTTTATTAAATGTTTTAAGTTCAAGTATTTTGTATTCTACATATAAGTTTATTAACAAATACTAACCAGTAACCAAGTAATCATATGGTGGACTTTTCCAAAAAAAAAAAAAAATCTAACAAAAAGTTATTAGTGTTATGACACTAAAGAAATAATACTAGGTAAAATTTGAACTTACCAATAAATAATTTTTATATCCAAATAATATCAAAACTGAAAAGGATAAAAAGGAAAAGGAAAGAGAATGACAACGAAAACAATCAATGATATTGTTGTTGAGTACTTCAGCTAAGGTATGCTTTTTGAAGGTTGAATATTGTATTCATTTAAATAGTTAATTACCTTTCTTTTTAAAGCAAGTTTTTGGAACTTTTTTATTTTTTATTTTTTAAAAGTACTTGGATTTTAAAGCTAAAAATTGAATTAGTATTGGGTATGTTGTCTCTTTTTTATACGTAAGAATTAGATATATTATTAACCTTTGATGCTTGTTATTTATGTTTTAAACCTATTAGTAACAATAAATATACAATCACAAAAAAAATATTAAAAAACCCCCTAAAAAAACATGTTAATCAATTCATTAATTAACATATTTCCACCATATCATATCCTAATCTTTAAAAAATTAACATATCACCATATCTGTATCATATTGGACCTAGATAGAGTATTCATATCAATGCTTCATAAACTATGACACAAACTGTAAATCTTGGAAAGTAATTACGCATCCAACCTTATCTTCATCCATTGCAACTAACTGACCCGCTGCATCAATACACTGCGTGCATGATGCTAAAACTATTTCAGCAGCCCCTTTCCAGTGAATATGAATTTGAGAGTCGGGGCTGTAAACAAAGAAAAGAAAATGATAGTCATTAGTAATAGCATTTTGCCATATATGCAAAACACACAGTATCAGTAGATTAATCCTGAAATTACACAATGATTATTGAATTCCACCAAAACTTGTTTTGGACCAAGATGCTGGTTTCATGGAGAACATCAGATCATAGATCAAGAATTTATATTTTTCCATAGTAAATAATTAAAGCTTGAAAGTCTCCTTTATTGACAGCACTTTGATATCCTAATTGCTCATTAGTATTCTTCATCAAAACATGCAATAGGCAAAAAGGAATCATGAATTATTTTAATTGGAGGTGGATGGATCTATTAGTAGGTTGTATACACACAAGCATATCATGTAAAACATAGGGTAAACAAAATTCGTCAAGCAATGGTAGATTTCCATTCCTGCAGGGAGCATAGTGTGAAGCAATCACTACCTTAGGAAAAAAAACAATGAAACAATCACTACTTTAAGAAGAAGGGGGGGAGGGGTGGTGAGAGGGGGAACAATAATTGTTAAGCAAAAGGTGACATGCGATGTCAAGGGAACTACCTAGTGAAACTGCACTAAATTTATTTAAATTGAGAATACATTAAAAATAGTATTGCTGAGAATATTCTACTAAAAAAGAATATTCTGTTTTGTCTTTTTAATGCCATTTGTCAGCAGGGAGGTTACGAGGTAGAGTATTAATTATTTTGAAAATTTGGGGGTGCTGTGTTATTTCTTGAAAATCATTATAGTGAGTGTTGTTTCGCTATACCTTGGGGCTGTCATTGTAATTGACCATATAAATTAACTAGTTAAAATACAACATTGTTAAATAAAAATCAAATTAACTTAACTAAACAAAAAAATTGTAAAATTCTTGCCACTGAATGAAATTCTTAATTCTCTAGGACTGTACTGGTAAACTATCTTTCATTACTTTCTACACAATTCCTTGAACTTTTTTTTATTAATGGGAATCTGACATCATTAATAACAAATAAATAAATGGTCATACAAAGTGCAGAACCTCTGATTCTGCAGGGCAGTGAGTGATGATTGGTAGAAAGCCTTACCCCCCATTTTTGGAATCTGATCTCAGTAACATCAATACAAAAATTTACCTCTTTCAATAATACAAATGGTGTAGAAGAGAGAATAACATTGGTAATAACTATAGGTTTCAACTTTTTACTGACATGCACACAGTTCCATAACCAGCCATTAAATTCCCAAGAAGCCAGCTCAAATTAATCTTCTATTTGTTCCTTTGGTTTGTTATGCCTAATTTCAATCTAAATAGGGTAATTACTGTAAATCCACTTGTGGCTAGGCTCATTTAAATAGTGCCTACCCGTACTTTAAACTTTGTCACTTTACCCACTTGAGGTTGCCTCCATTAGGTCTCCTTAACCCACCTCAACTTCTCACTGTTAGAAACAGGGAAAAAAAAAAACATAAAGATAAAGATCTAAAAAGTAGGGTTTGATAAAAATTGACATACCCAATTCCAACCTCAAACTCCAGAAACCCAATGAAAAAAATGTAGCAAGGAGAAAGAAGATAATCATTCAAGGATCCAAGAAATCACTGTGTTATAAATTTCAAGCAGTTATCCCACCATGTCAAAATTTCAGATACAAATTCTAATGGTCTGTTCTACAATAGACCTTATCTGAATATCAATTTCCCACCTAATGTCTGTCCACTGAAGCCACTGAAAGATTCTTCTAAGATAAAGAATAAAAATGACATTAACATCCTGCCTCGATAGTAAACATGAAATGAAACAGCACCTGGGAGTGAAAAAAAAATTAGAAATGACTAAACTTTGGGTCGGAAAATTCTAATGACCAACTGCTTTACCAGAAGACAATGAACTTCCACCAAACCCCCCACCCCCCCCCCCCCCCCCCCCCCCCTCTCAAAAAAAAAAAACTCCGAGCCAGATAAGAATGCTGACAAAAGATATTGGGAATCCATAGCCCCACCGTTTTACTGAGAGGGGCATAGTTGGCACCACAGAAAACAGGAGTTGACCCAATGCCATAGTGGGTAAGGCCACCCATGAGGTTCGAAAAGAAGGCGAGGACCATGGCTCCAAAGGATGGAAGAGTTCCAGAACATAATGGGTGCTCTCAAAATCTCAATTTTTTTTCTTTTTGGTTTGCACTATGAAATTTAAGAGATTCCAGAAAGACCATTTGCTAAAAACACCAATTTATTTACTTTTACTTCCGAAACACAGAAAAAAAAATTACAAAGGAGACGAACTTTCCAGATCAATGATGGGTGTTGTAGAGAGATTGAAAGAAAGTGATGAACAGAAGGAATTCAAGCCCAACCCAGTTGATAAAATGGCCTCCACCAATTTCGCTTGAGGGAATCCAGCAAGTAGGTCACATTAAATTGGAAACAAACAAGGCTTCGAAAAGCAATACAAGAATACAACAAGCACCATTTCTGGTGTTTGAATCTGTACGTACGAAGCTGTGGGTATGAACCATGTGTTGGTGAAGGTGAATCTGAGTGTGTATGTTCATGTGGATTTGGCCTTGTTTGTGATTGTGGGTGTATTGATTTTCTGGTCAGTGTACAAGTCATAATGTTAATATAAACACATCATATCCATTTCTGGGTTTTGATTTTAGTGTTCAAAGGTCAAAGTTTAAAAACTTTCACAATTTTTTCCAATACCACTTTTTGATCTAAATTTTTCTGGTTTTGTTATTTTATTTTATTTTTTTTGTTTTTAATGGTGAGAAGTTGAGTTACGGAGTCCTAACAGAAGCAACCTCAGGTAGGTAAAGTGATAAAGTTCAACCCAAGGGTAGGCACTATTAAAATGGGCCTAACTAGAAGTGAGTTTACTGTAATTACCCCATCTGGATATCTTGATAAAAAAACTCTCTATTCAGTTCATAGTTTTTTTTTCCCACTTGCAGATTTAATTTGTGCCTAAATCTACTTATAGAAAAAAAATTGTGCCTAAATCTCTGTATTCCAATCAACAATCAACATAGGCAATTTGCCAAGAGTCTTGTAGCAAAATGGCAATGTTTGGTCTCCTTTATGTGGGAAACCAAGCTTCAAATCCCACTTCCCCCACTTGTTGTAAAAATTTAATTATTCAAAAAAAAAAAAAAAAAAAAAATCCAACATCTGCCATCAACAGGCAGCAATACATGTGTTGCTTAGGTTGTGTAGTCTTGGGCAAGATTCACAATATTAAGAACTGAAAATAGAAAATATATAAGCAAGTATCATTTATTCCAGTTGCTGCCATGATTGAATAATATTTAAAGAAGAATATGCCTTCACATTACCAATTTTAGTGCAATGCCTCCTCGTTTTTTATCGGAGTTGAATGGGAAGACATGAATGACTGAAGATTCAGATCTGATGGCCTCAAAATTCATCCCCAGCTGTGAAGGAAAAAAACAGTCACTTAGTACTACTAAAAAATCAATTTACCAGAGAAGTGGCAAAAGTTATATAATTAGAGAATGAACCTTCATTCCCAAATTAAGAATAGCCTTTTCTGTTGGTGAACCAGAAAGCTCTATATCTCCACCACCCTGCAGGTGAGCAGTGACATCATTATCATACTATGCATAGGTTTTCTGCTTACGTTTTCGCAGAATTATTTACTAAGAAAAAAGCACACCTCAGACACATACACACTGCCATTAGTGTTTTGTGCAATGCCTTCAATGAGTAAAGAGTATAGCATGGAAGGCCACTCTGACTTGTTCTCAGGAGAATCAATCTTTTTCCCGCCAACATAAGCCTCAACAACAGTCATCTATTAATAAAAGATAATATCACAATTAGTAAACATAAATTGAAGAAAGAGGACAATTGACAAAACCCCAACCATCCCCCTCCCACATCCTGCACAACCAAAAAAAAAAAAAAAGAACCTCAAGGCAAGCTTTTTGTCCCAAAAAACCCAGCTGCATTCACAATAGTCTCTTAATACCACAGCCACGAAACAATAACTTCCATATCTCTTTCTTTTCATTTTCTTTTTCTTCTTTTTTTTTTTTTTTTTTTTTTTTTGGGGGGGGGGGGGGGGGTATTGTCTTGGAATTACAAGATTTAACCAAATTTTAAGACTTTTATTAATCTTATAAATCTACGTAATTGTTATGACTTAGGCATGTTCATTTGATATTTCAATCCTAAGTGACCACCAAGTCAAAGCCTACCAATATAAGGAACTTCTCTTCTGAACAGCATAAGATTAAATCAAGCAACTGCTTAAAAATCTACCTGATTCAAAGTTAAGGTTCCAGTCTTATCACTGCATATAGTTGTGGCAGAGCCCATGGTTTCACAGGCAGAAAGCCTTCGTACCTGCAATATGACTTTTGTTATACAAATATATTTACTTTCACACAGCATGCGTACGTGCGTACTAAAAAACAAATGTAAGCACAAGCGTCAAAAACTCCAACATTACATACCAAGGCCTTATCTGCCATCATTTTTCGCATAGAATAGGCAAGACTGTATTATAGTCAAAGAAAACAATTATCAGGTAATGACAAAATATGAGACAAATAGAGAAATAAACACATTAGAATAACATATAATATTAGATATACATATCAATTAATTTCTGAGCTAATGAGAAACAAAAAATGAATAGCCAAGACCGCATAATATTCAGGAAAAACAACCATAGGAAACAAGGGATGAGAGAAATTGATATATATATACAGATAAATTAATACTGGTCAGACTAATAACAAGTTGGAGGTAGCACCATCACCTAGATGAGGGGAAAATATGCTGAGACATTCCCAACTTCATGTGCCAGAAAAGGGAAAACCAACCAAAAAAGAAAGAAGGCGAAATGCTGGCAGTCCCTATCTATTATATGGATTGATTGAAGGCATTTCAAGATTTAAGGGGAAAGACAACAAAGAAGAGGGGGGGGGGGGGGGGGGGGGGGGGTGAGAGGGTGGGGGGAACATAACACAGTTTAACATGGGGAAAGGTTACAGATTTATCGATATGTATATATACAATTATTTTTTAACTACAGTAATTACAGAAAAGATATTTGCCCAAAAATACAGAAAGAATTACAAAATTTCAACATATAAAACATATATAAAGCTAGGGGAAAACTCACGTTAAGGTAACGGCTAAAGGGAGCCCTTCAGGCACTGCAACCACTACAATGGTGACCTACAATATTTCAACATAGGTAAATTTATCAACATGTTTTTTATAGTAATGAATTTCTCCACATATAAATATGTGTATAAACACACAAAACATCAACCAAGAAATAGACACATACAGCAACAGTAACAATTTTAATGGCGCCATCTATGGCAGGCCTAAGTTTCGTCTTGCCAGCTGTAAACTGAATGTTTCCATTTGCGTCTTTGGTATGGCCAGTAAAATATCTGCATACATTTTATTTGTCAACCACAGCACTTAATTATGAGAGAGAGAGAGATGAGAGAGAGAGATCATTCCCAATATTTTGAGTCACCTGACCAGAAGGACAATCAAGACACAAAACAGCTACTGTAAGTCCAACCATACCAATTAAAGTCGCAACTCCATTTAGGCGTACCTATAACATGTACTTTTGCAAGTTAAACATAACCATGCAAAGAATGAAGTAACTCAAAAACATCAAGATAAAATAGCTGACCTGCAATGGAGTCTCCTCACCAGTGTCTTCTGAAATACTAGCCATGAGTATACCCCACTCAGTATTAATCCCAACACTAGTTACCTTTAAAAAATGTGCATGCAAGTTTGTGAAAATAAAAGAGTGACAAGCAAATAAGATTGCAAATAGTACAACTTGATATTTTCCGTAATACAGAACGTAATAAAGAACAGTGATGACATTTTCTTATGAGACGCACACGTAAAATTAGAAAAAGAAGACAAATAAAAGGTGTTAAGACTCTCATCATTACAAACTGTCTCATTAGTATGCTGTTTGTAGTGACTGATATGTTGTAGACATTACTATATAGAGATACTTCTGTAATAATAGATATAAGGTGTAGTAATAAAGCTGATAAGCATATCAATTAGACATGTTCTTCACTATTAATGGCATGTGATTAATAGATATACTATTAGTCAGTTAGGACATAGTTAGAGCTGTCAGTTACAGTTGTAGGATCTTGTAGCATGTTACTTAAGATCAGAAGGGACAGATTGTAACTCATCAATGAAATAACACTCAAGTTCTTCTCTTTCTTGTTCTCTATTCTCTCCAATTCCTTTCTCTAATTCTTAAAAGGCCTGGCTACCTCAAATCAGCCATTCCAAAGCACAATTCACACACTTAATCACCATCAACAGTTCAAGGGAGAAGATCCAGCTGCTGGGTGTACAAGGAAAATCAGTTCTTTGCATATAATAAAACCATATGCATCAGCAAGTGTCAATGGCTTCGCTTCACAAGGGGAAATGGTTGTTTGCTGGTTTGGGACTTCTGCATATGATGACCCCATGGCAGTTTCGACCAAATTAAAGCAGGCTTCCACTGTGCTCAGTTACAAGAGTCAATTCGAGGCATTATCTAACAGAGTTAAAGGGCTTTCAGAGCCTCATAAGCTCAGTTGCTTCTTGAGTGGACTCAAAGATGAGATCAGACTGTCAGTAAGAACGCTAGCTTATAAGACCTTAAATACAGCATTTGGATTGGCAAAGATTCAAGAAGAATATCTGAATAGCAGCCAGAAAAGCCTGAAATCAGTCCAAGATAATGGGAAGCCATCAATTCTTGAAGTTCCTAGATTCGAAAAAAAAAAAAGTAGAGAAAAAATTACAGGTTCCTGTGCAATAGCTCACTAGTGTTCAAATGGAGGAACGAAGGAAGAAGGGTCTTTGTTATAACTATGATGAAAAGTGGCATGTTGGCCACCAATGTAGGGGAGTGAAATTCTCTCTCTTAGAAGGCTCAATTGTGGAAACAGATCACAAGCCTGGAGTACAATTGGTAGAATTGACTGCCAATGATGAAATTGTGGTGGATCAGGTTCAAGAAGTCCAAGCAAAGGATGAAGAGATCACTTTGTGTGCTCTAGTGGGAAATCCCTCTCCAAGCACCATGAGGGGTTATGAGCAGATTTCAAGATCAAGAAGTTGTGACATTGATTGACTTGGTAGTACACACAATTTGTGGAAGCTGTTCTGGTTTAAACAAGTTAGCAGTGGACACTTCTCATATCCTGGAAGTGAAGGTAGCAAATGGAGAAGTTATTAAAACAAAAGGGGCTTGTTGTGGCCTATTTCTTTTGATGCAGGATCAGAAACTGTGTTAATTTGAATGTGGTATCCCTGGGAGTTGTGAAATGCAAAGTCAGAAATTTTGTGTTGATTTGAATGTGATGTCCCAGTAGGGTTGTTAAGTAATCTTGGGGGCTCAATGGCTGAGTACCTTGGGAGCTATAGGTTGGGATTTCAAGTTGCTAACATGGAGTTTTAGTACCTGGGAAAGCAAGTGGTACTTCAAGGGCATGCAGCTTACTGAATCTATCCTTCAAGGAGACATGTTCTTTACTAAAAGACCAAAGAAAGGGTTAATTTGGCAGATCGCTACAGCAAGTCCTGGTTGTAAGGAGCAGGAATCACTACCTGCAATCTTGGCTGATCTCCCTGCAGATTACGCAGAGGTCTTTTCCACACCAGTGGGCCTTCCTCCAGTTAGAGGCCATGAACACCAAATCATTCTCAAGGAAGGTACTCCTCCAGTTTCTGCAAGACCCTACAGGTATACTTATTTTCAAAAGTCTGAAATAGAAAAATTGAGAAAGATTTACTTGAGGTGGGGTCTATTAGACCAAGCCAAAGCCCTTTCGTCTCACCTGTTTACTAGTTAGAAAGACTGATGGTAGTTATAGGAACTGCATTGATTATAGGGTTTTGAATAATGCTACTGTTGTAGATGAACTCTTTAGATGAGTTGGCTGGGGCTAAAATTTTTTCTAAACTTGATCTCAGATCTGGTCACCACCAGATTCATATGAGGGAGGAAGATATTCCAAAAACTTCATTTAGAACTCATAGAGGACACTATGAATTTCTAGATATGCCTTTTGGCTTAACTAAACCTCTTTCTACTTATGACCACTGTTTAAACCCTGTTTAAGAAGATTTCTTTGTTCTTTGATAATATTCTGGTCTTAGTAAGACTTTGGAATTCGAGTTAAGCTTTCTGGCTTAACTAATGCTCCTTCTACTTATGAATACAGTGTTTAAACCCTGTTTACGAAGATTTGTTTTAGTCTTCTTTGATGATATTCTGGTCTTTAGTAAGACTTTGGATGAGCGTATAGTTGACTTGAAAGCTGTCTTAGAGTTGTCACTGAACAATCACGGCATATCTTCTGTGGCCATGGTGTTAAAGCTGATCCCAAAAAGACAGCTGCAATGCAGCAATGGCCAGTGCCTAGCTCAATAAAACATTGAGGGGTTTCTTTGGCCCGACTGGCTATTACAGAAAATTTATTAGGCACTATGGGGAAATTGCTAAACCACTGACTGGTCTACTTAAAAAAGAATCATTTCTGTGGGATAGTAGGCTCAAGTGGCTTTTGAGAAACTGAAAGAGGAAGTGGCTGGTCCACCAGTGTTGGCCCTTCCAGATTTTTCCAAGCCATTCCTTATTGAGTGTGATGCTTTGGGCTTTGGGATTGAAGCTGTTTCAATGAAAGACCATAGGCCAATTACTTTTCATATTCAAGCTCTTAAAGGGAAGAGCCCGCATTTGTCCACCTATGAAAATAAATTGTTGCCCTCAGCTACCGCAGTGCAGAAATGGAGGCCTAACTTGTTTGGCAGGCCTTTCCTTGTGAAGACTGATCCAAAAATTTTGAAATTTCTGTTGGAGAAAAGAGTTGGTAATCTGGCCCAGTAGATGGATCACTAAACTCATGGGCAATGGCTTTTCAGTGGAATACAAGAAGGGAAGTGACAAAAGGGTGGCTGATGCTCTTTCATGAGTGGTGAAAGTAGACTCACAAACCAGCCAACCAGACTTTCAGCAAGATTGTACTCTATTTTTGCTCTCTGTCCCAAATCCAACTTGGCTTGATACTCAAAAGGACAGTTACCAGCTGGATGTCAATTTACAGAAGTTGATACATTCCATTGAATCAGGTGACCCCCATCCAAATGGTTTTTCCTTGAATAATGGCCTGCTATTATACAAAAAAAGAATTTATCTTCCCCCAAATTTTTCTCTCAAGCCTTTGGTTCTCAAACACATCCATAATAGTCCTGTAGTATAAATCTCTTCATCTGCTAAAGAGTTTTATTAGCAAGGCATGAAAGCAGACATCATGTGATGAATTGTTGGCATCAGTCCTCCATTTTAAGGAATGTAGCATCTGTCAAAGGATCAAGTCTGACACTACTGCCCCTGCAGGTTTATTACAACCATTGTCAATTCAAACAAAACCATGGACTGATGTTAGCCATGATTTCATTGAAGGCTTACAGTAATTCTGGTGGTAGTGGACCACCTGACCAAATATGTGCACTTCATGCCTTTATCCTCACCCTTATACAGCCACAAAGGTAGCCTCTGGATATATGCTGCATGTCTTCAAGTTACATGGCTTGCTTGCGACCCTGGTCAGTGATAGGGATGCCACTTTTACTTCCCAAACCAGGTCTGATCAGTTCAGATTACAGTGTGTGGATTTGGCTTTGTCAACAGCTTAACACCCTCAGTCTGATGGACAAACCGAGGTGGTGAATATTAGTCTTGAGCAATACTTAAGAGCTTTTGTGGGTGATAGACCTCAAAGATGGGTTGAATGGTTACCACTGGCTGAATATTGGTTAATTACCAACTTTCACACATCTCTTAAGCTCACCCCCTTTGAGGCTTTATATGGGTTCCCTTCCCCCAAGCTGCAGAATTATATCCCTGGTCAACTCGAATTGAAGCAGCAGATTACTCTTAAGCATAATTTACTGCTGGCTCAAGAGAGAATGAAATTTCAAGCCAACACAGGTCTGAAAGGCATTTTCAAGTGGGAGACTGGGTTTATTTAAAGTTGCAACCTTACAAACAGAAATCCCTGGCTGGTCAGGGTAGGTGGAAGCTTGCACCAAGGTTCCTTGGCCCATTTCAGATCCTACAGAAGATTGGGGAAGTGGTTTATAAGTTAAAACTACCACCTGGTACTGGCATACACCCTGTATATTCCACGTTTCCTGTATGAAAATTAAACTATGACATCATGTCACACCAGCCACAAATTTTCCCCTTGATTCAGAAGGTCAATTGGCACCTGAACCTGTTGCTGTTCTCCAATAGGGTGAAGCAGTTAAGATCTAGGTCAATCACCTGAGCCTGTATATTCCATGTTTCCTGTTTGAAAATTAAACTATGACAGCATGTGACACCAGCCACAAATTATCCCCTTGATTCAGAAGGTCAATTGGCACCTGAGCCTGTTGCTGTTCTCCAATAGGGTGAAGCAGTTAAGATCTAGGTCAATCACTGAGGTGTTGGTTCAATGGAAGGACACCTCTCCAGAGAATGCCACCTGGGAGTCTCTCAACAAGCTGCAACTTCAATTCCCTCACCTTGTGGGCAAGGTGCTTTAAAGGGGAAAGGAATGTTAAGAGACTCATCATTACAAACTGTCTCATTAGTATGCTGTAGTCATAACTAATATGCTGTAAACATTACTGATATAAAGATACTGCTGTAACACTAGATAAAAGGGGTAGTAATAAGCTGATGCTCATATCAATTAGACACATGCTTCAAAACTAATGGCATATGATTAGTTAGATACTCTGTTAAGTCAGTTAGGAAGTAGTTAGAGCTGTTAGTTACAGTTGCAAGAGCTTGTAGCAGTTACTTAAAAGCAGAAACGACAGATTGTAATGCATCAATTAAATAACCCACAAGTTCTTCTCTTTCTTGTTCTCTATTCTCTCTTATTCTTTTTTCTAATTCTTAGGAGGCCTGGCTACCTTGAATCAGCTATTCCAAAGCACAATTCACACGCTTAATAACCATCAACAGTAAGAAACACAGCAGGTTCTTATCAAAAGGTCCTCAGTTTTCCAGAAAAGATAGTTAATCTGGGGAGAGAATCATTCCTACACATTAAACTATCATTTTATATATATATATATATATAAACACACACAGTATGTGAGAATGACATATATATAGTTTATGAAGAAAAACACTACACACAATAAGTGAAGAAATGAAAAGAGCTAAAAATAATATCATTTTACCAGCATGGTGCCACTACCATCAGCAACTTTGCAGCCAGACATCAGAAATGGATCTCTGGAATCCTTGTGTACCTGGGGTTGTTTGGGGGGGGGGGGTGTGGGGTGAACATTAAAAATGAAAAATATGATTATTAATAGAAGTGCAAGATAGGTAGAAATGCTCACAATCTTGCTCTCCCCAGTCATACTTGATTCATCAATTGCGAGAGAGTGACCAGAAATCAATACTCCATCGGCCGGAACCTATGAAGAGATTTAGAATGTCAAGTCAACAAAATATTTAAAGCACGACTGTAATGTACAACAATAAAAGCAAGAATAAAACATGTACCTGATCACCGATGTTGAGAGGCAAAACATCACCAACTACTATGTCATATATAGAGATTTCAACTCTTCTGCCACCTCGAATAACCTATGCATGTGTCTTTAGGTGCAAATCCAAAAAGAAAAGAACAAGAGAAGAGGAGGGGGGGGGGGAGGGGGGGGGAGGGGAGGGGGCACCACGAAAAGTCATAGAAACAAACCTCCATATGGATATTTCGCTTCTCTTCATTTAAACTTTGGAACTGAAGAGATTGTTTGTAATCACTTATAGCTGTAGAGGAAAGTATTAGAAAAAAATGGCAAAATAATAATAACAAGTGCAACTGTCTTTCCATAGAGGCAATCAACATGACAATTTGTAAGCCCCTCCAAGATGCATTGGATATAGAAATTGCATATGATAAACAGATCAAGAATTAAAAATCCATAGAGAATTAACAGAAAGCATAACTTCAGACAGAATAGAAGAAAAGTACAGATGTGGCCAACCCTAAGTAATCTATTGACGATCCATAGCTTAACCCAAAAAATTTGGAACTAAGGCTTTGCTATTGTAGTTGTTGTAGAGAATTGTAGACACAAAACATCACATAGTAAAACAGATTAAACTAAAAAAGTGAACAATAATAGATAACAAGAATTCAGAATAAAACTTGAGCTTCAGCAATTATAAAAGGAACAGGTGTATAGTTGTGGGAATTTATAGCTTGAAAGAAAAGAAAAAAATCCCTTAAAATCCCCCATCTTGGCACCTGACCATCTCTGATTCATCCCCAACTGTGTCATCTTCCCCTTGTCTGTTGTACCTAACTGCTTTAGATGCTTTCTATCCTCTATTTTTCCTTGATAACCTTGCACAGCTTCAGCAAAAGTTTTATAGTTTTGAACCTCCGATTAATGCCTATGCACCTGAGGGATAAATTTTGGATGACCAGTTCCACCCATGGCAAATTGGGAAGGATACAATATCTTCCTAAGTTCAAGCCCAAAAACCCTCCAACCCCTTTTCTCTTTGCCTTCAGGTATAATAATCGACCTCCTAGACCCACCAACTTTAAGTTCAGTCAAAAGCAAGAACTGACCAGAAAGATTGGTGCTCCGTTGGAGAGTATAAGCAATGTCACCGTCTCTGAATGTAAAAAACTTTTTGGAGTTTCCCCCCAACAACAATGTGTTCAATATTATCCATCAGCCATTGTGCTGCAATCTTGCCCATGAAGACTGATCTCATAAAGTATTTGCCCCTCCCAAAAATACGTAGCAAGAAAAAATGTCCCCCTTCCTCTACAACTAATTGAAAAAACTTAGATTCAATGAAAAATCTGCGAACTCCCCCCATGACTGATCGGAAAAACAGATGAGAGAAGAATGTCTGGCTAATCAGAGGTAGCCGGGCATCAAAGAAAGTCTTGATCAATTACTCCAAGTGTGTTAGTTCAAGCACAAACCTACAACAACTCATGGATTGATGTTAAATTCCAGACAAATTTTCAAACACAGAATATCAGATATAGCTATGCCTGGGCGCAAGGGAGGGAAAGAGGGGGGGGGGGGGGAAGGAGCTAAATATTTTCATAAGACAGTATACAAGAGATCCCCATTGAAATTCAGGTCAAATGGGAGTGTACATGGTTATGGATTTGAGGAATCCTGACTTGGCAGCAGTAGGCTTGACCATAGAGGTGAATGAGTTAGGAAAAAGGAGGGTGGTATGCAGTTCTTATAAAGGTGATTTGAAGAGTCCTATTTGGGTGAAAAGAAATCAGAGGGAGCAGGTGGTGAGTACTCCAAGAGGGTCATGGGTTCACACAAATACTAGGGGTGGCAAAGTAAGCTCAAACCCATTTGCCCGCCCAAACCCATTTGCCCACCCAAACCCGCCCACTCTAATTAAACCCAAACCCACCCAATTATTAGTTGGGTTAAATGGGCATTAATCCAATTAGACCCAATAATAATTAGGTTTTAACTAAAAACCCATTGAACCCCATTTAACCCAAAAATAATATACCCAAACTCAATCCAGCCCATCCTACAAAAAATAAAAAATAAAAAAAATAAAATAAAACATAGTTTTTAATAATAAAAAATCTGGACTAAACAAATGAAAATTAACCATCCTCTTATTTTCCCGGTAACCAAACAAAGTCCAGATTTTATCCCAAAAAAAAAAAAATAGAGTCCAGATATTTAAGAAATAAGAGAATATTTGAAACTCAAATATACAAATTCTCTTTCTCTTTCCCAGCATTTTCTCCCCAACCAAACAGAATAATATTGCCAGCCTTTGAAGTAAGCCGTTGTTTCGAACCTGAGTAAAATCACAGACACCCACAAGAACATTTTGAAGCAGAAATAGAACCTGGTTTTCATTGCCGGGTTCTCTTTCTCTTCTGAATTCCCTCCACCGAAGCGTCATCGTTCTCATTTTTGATTTCGTCGGAGTCGGTTCGGCCCGAAGCGAGACAGCGGCGGATCAAGGCGGCGAGGCCGAACATTGCAGAGGTGATGGAGGTCAAGCAACTGGCGGCATGGTGGGCTTTAAGCATTAGGACCCAAGTGAGCTGCTTGGCATTTTTGCGTCCTCGGTGGCCTTAGTCTCTGGTACAACCCGACCCAAGCGAGTCGGTTGTGATGAGAAAATCGTCCTCCATCAAACCCTCCAGCTCCACCATTGACCAATTTGGATTCTCCATCTTCACCACCACCAATGTGCCACGGTGGCTCTCTTTCGCCCACCATTGAAACAACGGTGCCATTCTTTCCTTTCTCTCTTTAAGGTCCGATCTCACACAATGAGACCTTTAAAAACACCAAAAACTCGAAGCTACAAGCTTAGCTCGTGCGATAAGACGAAGAAGAGAGAGGAGGTGAAGGTGGCAAAATTGGATGAGCAAGATCAGAAAGTCAAAGAGGAGGAGCAAAGTGAGAAAATCGATGAGAAAGTGACGGAAATTTTTTTTTTGATAGAGGAAAATTAAAATGTTGATGTCTCATTTAAAAATGCAAACTAAAATATTTTGGTGCCCTGTTCATTTCCACTTTAGTGGTTTTTTGGTAATTTTAATAATTGGGTAATTTGGTAGGTTGGGATTTACCCATAATAATTGAGTTGGGTTGGATTTGGGTTAGAATCAATTAGTTAAATGGGTTTTAAATAGGTAAATGGGTTTTATATACCCAATCCAATTATGCCCACTCCAAACCTACCCAAACCCACCCATTTGCTACCCCTAACAAATACTGAGGTGTATAAAGGTGGACTGAGGCAATCCAAGGGGGTCAGTCAGAAGGAACACGTGGTGGGCCCCTCGAGGAGTTCACAGTTTCACTTACTCTCTGTGGTGGGCTCTAATAATGAGTGGGCTTCAAGGGAAAGCATTAAAATGCAATCTGTGGACTTAAGTGTGAAGGGCAAGCTCAGTTTGGGCCCTAACAAGCTGGCAGTTGGGCTGCCAGTTGGTAAGTCAACTTTAGGCCCAAATCTCACAAGCCCAACAATTTTAGAGCCTGGGGAATGTTCTCACTGGGGAATTTTAGAGCCCAACAATTTCGTGCTTTGTGGTGAGCATTTCTCAGTCGATACTCACGAGAAGGACGGGGAGAGTCCATGGGTGAGTACGATGTACTCCGTGATGCCGACTCAGGGGGCCGGAGGTCCGGGGAGGATACCGGCGGTACGGGTTCAGGCCGAGATGGGTGGTTCGAGCTTCTCGGCGCTTCCGGAGCCTCCGATGAGCCCTGTTTTGCCGTTATAGGAGGAGCGCAGTACCGGGCTTCAGGTGGTTTCGCCGTTTGGGGTGACGCAGTGTTGTGCTTCGCCGGTAGGAGTGTCGGGGTGTACCGAGTCTCCTCCGTTGATGTTCTTCAGGCTTACCTCTGACCGGAACAGTATTTTGGGCTCCAATTTGTTGTCGGGTGGGTTGATTTCTGAAGATATGAGGACGGTGACTCTCGAATTAGTGCCGCGATCGTTTGGACCTTCTTTTCCCTATCTCTTTCAGGAGTTAGTGAGAGCTGGATCACTGGGTTTGGGGGTTTTGGGTCAGGAGGTTAATTCCTCCTATAGTAAGGCACTCTTCTGCCTTCCTAGGGAGGCCACGCCTGTGTAGGAAGTAGCTGATTTTTCTGTGGGTGGTGAAACAGATTTGTCAGTTGGTTTTCCTCTGCATGTCATTGCTCCGAGTGCGTCGACACATTTGGCAGAGTTGGAAGAGGTCAATGAGGTATTAAGTATTGATACTAAGTTAGCTATTTCTGGGTGGGTGAAACACAGAATTCCTGGCTTCAGTAAATTGGTTGGGTTGTCAATGACTCAACATGAGAAGTTGTGCATTGCTCTCTTACATAGGCTTGAATCAGTGATGGAGGCAGCCAATGTGTTACACAGGAAAGCAACGGGTAGTAAAAAGGTGGTTAAGTCCAAAAACAAGGGATGTAGAGAGCTGCAAAACTTGATATCTTTGGTGAATTATGACAGGAGATAGAGGGTGGTTTTGTGCTGGTGTTTGTAGTTGGGGATATTTTAGTGTTTATGAAGATAAAAATGATTTCGTGGAATGTTAGAGATTTAAATGTTCCTCGGAAACGTCTTGTGGTGAAAATTTTGTTGCGGGAATGGAAGTGTGATGTTGTTTGTTTACAAGAGACAAAAATTGCTAGCATGAGTAGACAGTTGGTTTGTAGTTTGTGGAGTTGTCCATATGTGGACTGGGCTGTTTTGGAGGTTGATCAGACTGCTGGTGGTATTTTGCTTATGTGGGATAAAAGGGTTTTGGATAAGGTGGAGATTATTGTTGGTACTTTCTCGATGTCAGTAAAGTGGCAAGGGGTGGGGGATGGGTTTATTTGGGCTTGCTCAGGCGTTTATGGCCCAAATGAGAATGACGAGAAGGGCCACATGTGGGATGAGCTAGTGGGTATTCAGCAGTATTGGCGGATTCCGTGATGTTGTTTTGGGGACTTTAATATTGTTCGCTTTCCTAGTGAGTGTAGGGGCGAGACCCGTTTGACCCTGGCTATGGAAAAATTCTTTGAATTTGTTGAGGATCTTAACTTGGTTGATTTGCCTTTGGAAGAAGGTAACTGTACGTGGTCAAGTGGTTCTGATCAATCAGCGATGTCTAGGATTGATAGAACTTTGGTAACTTCAGATTGGGAGGACCATTTCCTTGATGTTATTCAAAGGATTTTACCCCGTCCTATCTCAGATCACAGACCAATTCTTTTGGAGGCAGGGGGAATGGCAAGGGGGAAAAATCCGTTTAGATTTGAAAATATGTGGTTGAAGACGAAGGGATTTGTGGATGGAGTTCAAACCTGGTGGAATCGGCATTCCTTTGTAGGTACTCCTAGCTTCGTGCTTGCAAAAAAACTAAAGGCTCTAAAAGAGGACATTGTGCAATGGAATCACCGAGAGTTTGGTAATGTAGTGCTTCAAAAGAAGCAATTACTGGAGGAGTTGAAAACTTTAGACGCTAAGGAAGGGGATTTTGGTCTCTCCGATGGGGAGAAATGTCATAGGGCAGAGTTGAGGTCCCAGGTGGAGCATCTTCTCTCCTTGGAAGAAATTTCCTGGAGACAAAAATTTAGGATGTTATGTATTAAGGAAGGGGATAATAACACCAAGTTTTTCCACAAAATGGCTAACTCTCGTAGAAGGTTTAATCATCTAGGGACCTTGGAGGTGGAGAGGGTGGTTTTTGAGGAGGTTTCCGAGGTAACTAATCAAGTTGTACAATTTTATAAGAATTTGTACAAGGAGACTGAGGGGTGAAGGCCTTTCGTGGAGGGTTTGGAATTTGATCGTATTGGGAATTTGGAGAGGGTTTGACTTGAAAGGAAGTTTGAGAGAGAGGAGATACTTCAAGTTGTAAGTGACTTGGACGGGGACAAAGCTCCAAGTCCGGATGGGTTTACTATGGCATTCTATCATCATTGTTGGAGGGTAGTGGAAAAAGACGTCTTAGCGGTCTTTGAGGAGTTTTTCCAACATTGTAAGTTCAAAAAATCCCTTAATGCTACCTTCATTGCATTAATTCCTAAAAAGAATGATCCCTCTAATATTAGAGATTTCCGTCCTATTAGCTTGGTGGGGAGTTTGTATAAAATCTTGGCTAAGGTCTTAGCAAATCGTTTGAGAGTGGTTTTAGATTAGTTGATTTCTAAGAATCAGAATAACTTTGTGGGTGGTAGACAAATCCTTGACTCAGTTCTTATTGCGAATGAGTGTGTGGATAGTCAAAGGAGGAGTAGGGTTCCTAGAGTCATTTGTAAGCTCGATATGGAGAAAGCCTACGATCATGTGAATTAAGAGGCTTTGCTATATTTGTTGAATAGGATGGGTTTTGGAGTGAAGTGGTGTAAGTGGATCCGTACTTGCATATCCACAATTCAGTTCTCTGTTTTGATTAACGGGTCTTCAGTTGATTTCTTTGGCAGTTCAAAGGGTTTAAGACAAGGTGATCCGTTATCTCCTTTGCTATTTCTGATCATGATGGAAGTGTTTAGTAAGATGTTGAGAAGAGTGGAGGGAGCTGGTTTGATCTGTGGTTTTAATCTTGAGGGTAGAAGGGATGGTGGGGAACGTGTTTCACATCTTTTGTTTGCAGACGATACTATCTTATTTTGTGATGCTGATGTGGCGCAAATTCTTCATATTCGGTTGTTGTTACTTAGTTTTCAGGCGATAACAGGTTTGAAGGTCAATGTGCATAAGAGTGAAATAGTTCCAATAAGGGAGGTTGTTGATGTGCATGCCCTGGCTGAAATTTTGGGCTGCAGAGTTGGAACTTTGCCTATGTTGTATCTTGGCATGTCGTTGGGGGCTTCACATAATTCCCCTTCAATTTGGAATCCAATTTTGGAAAAAATTGAGCGGAAATTAGCTGGGTGGAAGAAGTTGTACTTGTCTAAAGGAGGTCGTTTGATGTTACTCAAGAGTACGCTATCTAATCTTCCAATTTACTTTCTTTCGTTATTCACAATTCCTACTTATGTGGCTAATAAAATTGAAAAGTTGCAAAGGGATTTTCTTTGGGGTGATAGCAAGATTCATTTGGTAGGATGGGATAAAGTTTGTGGGCCAATAGCCAATGGTGGCTTGGGGATAAGGAAACTTACTACCTTTAATAAGGCCTTATTGGGAAAATGGTTGTGGCGGTTAGGGAAGGAAGAGGATCGGTTATGGAGGAGGGTGGTAGCTTCAAAATATGGGGAAGATTGGGGGGGATGGACCTCAAAGCTAGGGAAGGGAGTTCATGGGTGTGGTTTGTGGAGAGGTATTCGCATGGGATGGGAGGATTTCAGCAAAAATTGTTAGTTTGTTGTTGGGTTGGGGAATAGAGTGAGGTTTTGGCAAGATAGGTGGTATGGAGATCAATCCTTTCAATTGGCTTTTCCAAGGTTGTATGGTATTGCCATTGATAAGGAGGTTTCTGTTGAAGCTTCTTTGCTAAGGCAGGGGGTGGAAGAGAGAAAAATTTGGAATGTTCGTTTTATTAGAGATTTTAATGATTAGGAGATGGATGAAGGGCTGCATTTTCTTTGTATATTGGGAGCCAATACTCCTATGGATGTTGGAGACCGGATGAGATGGAAATTGAAGTCTAATGGGGCTTTTGACATCTGGTCGTTTTATAACAAATTAAGGGATTTTCCCTCAATTGTCTTTCCTTTGAAAGCTATTTGGAGAGCAAAGGCCCCTAGGCGAGTTTCTTTTTTTGTTTGGTGTGTAGCTTGGAATAAGATCCTAACGGGAGATAACTTGAGATTTAGGAGATTGGTTTTTGTGAATTGGTGCATTATGTGTCGTCGTTGTGGAGAGACGGTTGACCACTTACTTCTTCATTGTGAGATGGGTTATCGGTTATGGAGCTTTGTCTTTATAACTTTTGGCTTGTCTTGGATTATACGTAAATCAATTCCAGACTTGCTCTTTGGCTGGTGGAATTGGCTGGGGAAGCATTTGTCTCAGATTTGGAACTTAGTCCCGTTGTGCATCCTATGGTGTATTTGGAAGGAACAGAATCGGAGGACTTTTGAGAATTTGGATAGGTCCAGCGATCAATTGCTTGCTTCTTTTAGTGGAACTCTTTTTGATTGGTCTCAAGTGTGGGGACTCATGTCTAGTAATTCTCTCCCTTCCTTTTTTTGCTCCCTTTCTCTTTTGTAACTTTTCTGTTGTTTGGTTTTCTTTTTGTTTTTCTCTTTTTTCCTACTCTTGTATTTTCTAGGTTTACTCTATGTTTTTCATGCATTGAGTAGCCTTTAGTATATATATCATTCTTACTTATCAAAAAAAAGGAAGACAAGCAGGTAAATTAACAAATGCACATGTTAACAAGTATAATATAAAATTTAATCTAGATAAGTCTGAATTGGTTCCAGTTGGGGATGTGCCTAATTTGCTTGAGCTAGTGGAGATTTTGGGCTGTAGAGTGTCTACTCTTCCTCTGAAATATCTTGGTCTTCCGTTGGGTGCCTCCTTTAAAGATAAGACGATTTGAAATCCTATTTTGGAGAAAATGGTGAGAAGGCTAGCTGGTTGGAAGAGATTGTATTTATCTAAGGGGGGCAAGGTCACTCTCATTAAGAGTACTCTCTCTAGCCTGCCTACTTATTTTCTTTCCCTTTTCCCTATTCCTGCCAAGGTGGCCAAGCGGATGGAGGATTTGCAAAGAGACTTTCTTTGGAAAGGTTTAGGTGACGAACGTAAACTTCACTTAGTAAGTTGGTCGAAGGTTTGTAGGCCAGTAAAGAATGGAGGGCTTGGCATTCGGTGCTTGGGAAGGTTTAACGCTGCCCTTTTAGCCAAATGGTTGTGGCGTTATGGTGTGGAGAATGATGCCCTTTGGAGAAGGGTCATTGGGGCGAAGTATGGGAATGAGTGGGGTGGTTGGTGTACAAAATCCGTGCCTGGTGCTTATGGTGTTTGTTTATGGAAGTCCATCAGAAGAGGCTGGCTGAATCTTTCTAAGTTCCTTCGGTATGACGTGGGTGATGGTTCTCATGTGAAGTTTTGGGATGATGTGTGGTGCAGGGATCGTCCTCTTAAGGAGGCGTTTCCAAATTTATATAATATCTATAGGGCAAGAGATGCATCTGTCTCTGAGGTTATGTGTTTTGCTAATGGAAGAATTTTTTGGGACCTTCAGTTTCGCCGCCTAGTGAATGACCAAGAATCACAATCTTTGGATTCGTGTATGGTTATGATTTACTCCACCAGGGTGCGAGGTGTTGGTTCTGACAAGCTTTGTTGGAAGCCGGCCAACAATAGGGGTTTCGTGGTGAGCAAGTATTATCACTCTCTATCCCCCTCTACCGCCTCTCCCTTCCTGTGGAAAATGCTGTGGCAATCAAAGGTTCCCCCCAGGGTAGCTTTTTTCTCTTGGACTGCGGCCTTAGGCAAGATTCTAACTATAGATAACCTTCAGAAGAGGCATTTTGTTGTCCTTGAGTGGTGTTTTATGTGCAAAAGGTGTGGGGAATCTGTTGATCATCTCCTTCTTCATTGTCCCTTGGCCTATGAGATGTGGAGTATGGTCTTTTGCTTGTTTGGTATTTGTTGGGTGATGCCTCAAAGGGTTGTGGATTTGTTGGATTGTTGGTCTTGTAATTTCAGGCGTCATCGTAACATAGTTATTTGGAGGATGGTGCCGCACTGTTTGATGTGGTGTATCTGGCGGGAAAGGAATGCCAGAAGCTTTGACAGTCTCGAACGGTCCATTCTTGAATTTAAGTCTTTTTTCTTTTTTACTCTTCTTGAATGGTGTCTAGCTATACCATCTTTTTCTTGTTTTTCTCTTCCTATTTTGGTTGATCATTGTAATTTGGTTTCTTGATGTATTTGCCTTTTCGTACATTTCCTATGTACGGGGCTGCGTTCCTCTTTATTATATATTTTCCATTACTTATCAAAAAAAAAAAAAAAAAAAAACAAGTATAATATAATGTTCAATGATATGAAGGGATTACATTTTCACTTGATTGGTTGGTTTTCAAACATTAAACATTTACGAGCTTTTTTGGCCTGTATATATCTAGAAATAAAACAAAATAAAATAAAATAAAAAGGAAACAAAAAAAGCTCAATGAATGGTGTAGTAGTCCTTTTTAGCAGCTGTAATTTTATCCTCCATGAACACAATGATAATTACAGTGCTTCCAATTCATCTTGTTTTAAAAACATTTAAATGTTTCCCAACATCTAGTCAAAAAGAAGCAAGAATATTTAAAAATCATAAGAAAAACTAAAATAAATAAAACCAACTAGAGCTGAATAAAATGAACATTTAATAGAGGTATTAATCCAACATATTAAACTTATCCTCTAATGTAATAGAAAATAAATATTTTTAATGAAGCATTGCATTCAATACCTGTAACAACAATCACAAGAATAACAGCAAAGGCAATGCTGCCTCCATCATACCATCCTTCCTTAATCCCCTTCAGAAAAAATAATAATAATAATAATAATAATAATAATAATAAGTCACAGTTTCTTGAGATAAATAAAGATAAATGTCACAGTTACTAAATAAGTGGAAACTAGCATACTACTTGTCAAAAAATAAAAGAGGAAACTAGCATACTAAAACAAGGCAAAAAGGAAAGTAAAACAAACTGAGAGAGAAAGTGTACCTCCCTAACAAATAATGATCAAAAGCATAACAGAAATAACAGTCTAGATGCTCTTAAAGCGAAGCTTGAACTATTTGTAAAGTCTTATTACAAAATGCAAAGGGGCACAAATCATGTGTGCACCAGGAAGTTAGGAGCCCCCCAGACCCACAAAAAAAAATGGAAATCACACCAACCAGCTTAAAGTATAAGGAAATGACAGTCATTCCCAAAGTTTCGCAAAAATGACAATCACCTCTCTCAGATTTGTGATAATTATAAAAATATAATGGAATCCCTATTTTGTCATTGAGTTTATACTAATTTTGTGGACTAACTTGCACTTGACTAAGGGATAATGTTCCTATTTGTTCTTGGCTTATCAATGAAGTCTTTATTTTGCCCTAATCTAATCACCCAATTTACCAAAAATTATGAATGCTTAAATTGGGAAACTCAAAGGTAAAATAAGAATTTCATTGTACTTTTTTATGTTTTTTTTTTTTAATAAGTAATATAACTTCATTAAAATAAATAAATAGAGGGAACCAAGGCACATGCAACACTGATTTACCAAAGGAATACCTTTTTTTGATAAGGTTATCCCCTGCAGGATCTTATCAAAGGCTGCTTTCCAAACAACAAAAGCTTCTCTTTGGTGTCTTGGCATTGCATATACGCTTCTATGGAAATCTTACGTCATTTAATCCATGAACAACTTCATAATATGATTTCACATCAAACTTTTCATTGCCACTCAAAAGATCATGAACACCACCACATAGAATATTGGAATATAGGATGTCAAGGAAAGACTGAACTGACTAAAACATTCCATCCAACAACTTGTTCCAAACATGAAGAAACTAATAAATCTTTGTCAACTGTGATGGAGGATAACTAAGGATACAACTCTTTCAGTATGATCACCACACCAAGTATCATACCAGAATCTTACCCTATATCCATCTCCAACCACATAAACAAATAGGTCGCAAATCCATCCCATCATACTCATACTCTTCCAAAATCCCCAACAGTGAGTAGTTCTAACCTTATCCATGGTCCAATGGCACCATGCATCCCCATATTTCCCTTCTATCGAAATTATTTTCCTCCTCTTTAACACCACAATCATTTCCCCAGGAAAACTTGATTAAAATTCCTCACCCCAACCATAACTGCCCTCCTAGCATGATCGTTTTTCCTTCAAGTGTCCTATCATTAAGATTTCAAGTGTATGGTCACTCTTGGAGAATTCCATTATGCATTTGAAATTAAATTTTATTTTGGACATTTCCTTCATTAGGATTTATTTGGGATTTTTGTCTATGTTTAATCTTGTGGGGTTTAGACCATTTAGTTATTTTGGAGATAGATGGATTACCGCATGATTTGATTTCATGACTAAATAAATTTGATTGGGAGATCTTATATTGTGGTTTAAAATATAGAAACTTTTGGAATTTAAAATTTCATAGCATTACATTTTAGTGTGGGTTGATACAAGGGGAGAGGGGCAATCACATAGTTAGTGGACTGCAGGTCTCACTTATGTAGTTGAAAACGTTGGATTTGATATTATTGTTCTAGTGGTCGAGTAATATCGGAGCTAGTGATATGAATTTCCTTGTAGATTTTATTCTCTGTTAGAATGCAATTCTTTAGGATCACTTTGTGTACACACCCTGTGTAAATGATGTCTCTCCTCCATATCAATAAAAATATATTATCTATAATAAATAAATAAAATCTCCAAGTCAAAAATAATAATTTACAGATTGCAAAAGAACAAGGGGACCACGGGCAACATTCACCACACATTTTAATGTGAGCTACGACAAGTATTTGCATAGCATAGATATGTCTCAACAGCTAACTCTTAGGTTTTATCAACACACTTGGTTTCTTAATAAAGAATAGAAGGAAGTGGCTCACATAATTCTAAAATGCAACAAGAAGACAAAGATAATTGTCTTGCAGTGGAACAATACACCACAACTCTATTAGCAGAATACCAGGGCAGCCTGCATCCACAAATTGTGAATGCTGACACCAATATGACCATCATCTAAGTGAACAAGTATCTATAAATGTAAACAAATCAGTACAAGAAGGACAAAACCAAACAGCCAGCCATTCATGCAGTGTGCGAAGCAAAATAGACTTGAGACCCAAGAGAAGAGTTCAAGCCCCATTGAATAAACACTCAGGAAATTGATCAGTCTGAGACTGATCAATTTTTATCCATTATAGCTAGGAAGAGTTATCTAATTAAGTATGAAATTGAAAACTCACCTCAGACTTTATACCAAGTGCCAAAGAGGCCACAGCAGCTACTATCAATATGATTAATGTGAGGTCTTGCCAAGCTTCCCAAAGAAACATCTAAGAGACAGCAAAATAAATAAGTACAATCATCTTGTATTCTCTTCTTCAACAAAGGTAAACTAAATAGCACTAAAAAAAACAAATGAGTGTTAAAAGATCAAATTGATGATGAATTTACCCAAAAACTCCTCCCTTTTTTCTTAGGATATGTATTTGATCCAAATGCATTCTTCCTCTTCAGCAAATCAGCATCATCACCTTTAATACCCTTCTCTAAATTTGTTTTTAACAATTTTGATAGTCCGTTGACCTGATGTAAAGGTAGGGAAGCAAATAATATATAAAACTAAACTTAACTAAGTACTAACAATACAAAAATCAGATAAAATAAAATAAAATAAAAAGATAATTCAGTTGAAAACTTGCCCCTCCACACTGCTGCAGTGCTGAAACATCATGATCCCGTGACATTAAAGCTAGCTGGTCTTGTCCAATTGCAAAATGACCACCGGAAGGTGAAGGTGGAGGTGGAGATACTTCTACTGTTCCTGACACTTGAAGACAACAAATAAATAATCTTGTGTACAAGTAGGATACAACAAGAATGCAACTAAAATATCAGCCAAGAGCCTTCTAGCTCAATTGGCATCTCTTGGTGTTTCCTATGGAGCCATCTAGGGTTCAAATCCCCCCAACCCCAATTATCGAATTATAAAAAATAATAATAATAATGCAACTACAAATCCACACGGAACTGAAAGTAACTGTAGAAAACAGGCAATTTATATAAAGATAATATAGCACCATGGCATAAGGAGATGCATCAAAAGTTCAAAAAATAAGTCCAACATAAATGATAGTTAAATATAAACTTGAATCCTGCCACATCTTAAGATCTGGCTGCAAATAAATGATCTCACACCAGCATAGGCAACAAGAAAGTGGGGCTAAATTGCCCTTCAAGAAGACTAAAAAAATTGAAGCAGTTATATAAAATATTCATAAAATATGGGTAACCCGGTTGATATTATGTGTGGTACAAGAAGAAACCAAAAAACAAGGTTGTTGTCCTGAAGAAAGAAATGGTCTCCAACAATAAACCTATAGAAGGCCCTCAACGACACAGACTGGTGAGAAAAAACAAAACAAAACAAACAAATTAGCATGAATTTTTTTAAATTTTTTTTATAAGGTTTGGCCCAAATGAGAGGGGAAAGGAATTTGAACTAGTAACCACAGCTTCATAGGTCAAGGTCTTCATAATTCTATTTGTGGTACCCTCACTATTTATTTCCCTTGGAAGACCATTTGGTGTGTTAAGGCCCCAAACAGGGGGTGTCTTTCTTTCAGTGGACAGCAGTGTGGGATCAGATTCTCACAACTGATAATCTTGTTGAGAGGAATTTTTCCCTAGTCAATCGTTGTTGTATGTGTTGTTATTGTGGGGAATAGGTGGATCATCTCTTGCTTCATTGTGAGGTTGCTCATCCATTGTGGAGTGCAGTGTTTTAGATGTTTAGGATTCAGTGGGTGATACTGGAGAGGGTCATCTATCTTCTGTTTGGTTGGCAAAATTGATTGGGGAAGCATTTCTCGGATGTTTGGAATTTAGTGCTAGCATGTCTAATGTGGTTAGTGGGGATGGAACAAAACAGCTACAATTTTTGAGGATGTTAAGAGACCTTTTGAGCATTTGAAGTCCTTGCTAATCCGGACCCTGTTTGATTGGTCTCAGATTTGGGGTTTACACACTGCATTTCCAGCATTCTATTAGTTTCTCTTTTGATTTGATTTTAATTGTTTTAGATACTTTGTGTTCACCATCAAGAACATAGAGTCCTCATTTCTATATCATTAAATTCTTATTACTTATCAAAAAATTAAATGCTCTCCAGCTGATTATGCTAACAAAAATTGTGAGACAATTTAGAAAGAAAGGATTTTTGAAGCCAAATCCAAGCAATTAAAGCAAACTATGTCCACTGGATTTCATTTTTTAGTCTCAATTATTCCATTAGATTGACTGCCTAACACATAAGCCAGACTGTACTTGTCGCTCTTCATGACCCTGTTGCCACAATTTGTGCTAAAGAAGAAAAATAACTGTTTAAAAATTAAGAGTAAAAAATACTAATCACAAAACTAGCAAGAACAAGACAGAAATTTAATAATTCTTCTGAGCAATAAGTTATGGATCAGTGATTTAATAAGAAATAAAAAACAGCTGACAGAAACATAGACAGCATAATTAGTATTAGAAATAAAACTATAAAATCTTTCCTAAAAGCAAACCTCAAACACATACAAAAAAAGGGAAAACCAAAAGATTAATGCAGATAAGAGAAATTGTGGTAGCAAAAGGTAAGGAATAACTAGAGAGAAGGGACAGACACTATAAAGCCAAAACAAGTAGCATTCAGATTTGATAATATAATAACTGCTATAAATAAAGAACAAGAAAGGACATAAGTAGATGTACCATTCCTTTGTGCCCCAGCCGCCTTGAAAAGATTTGCAGCCTAATACAGCCAATTACAGCCAATTTCATAAATTCAAAGATACATTACACCTGTAAACACTAAACATCGTACAAGAAAATCAGGTTTGAGGAAATATATTACTCGTATGGCTTCAACATGTGCTCTAACTTTCCTCATCAGTTGCTGCTTCTCTTCTTCCCTTTTCAGGTCCAAGGTGTAACGAAATCGACGAGAAGCATTTAGCACAAGTGCCGCTTGCTACAGATGAAAAAAAAAAAGGTTGAGTAGGTAGCCCAAATGTTAAGGAGCATTGTCTTCTAATCAAGACACAGTAAATTCGGCAACCAACAGAAAATTCATTTAACACCCACTAAATATAAAGAAAGATAAAATACAGAGTGAAACTTGCCATTACTGCCCAAATACAGTAAGATTACATAAAGAAATTTATGAAAAAGATAAGCTGCTACTTGGAAATGAAAATACTCAATATGATGCACTATATAATTACAACCATAATTTTTTATGCTAATTTGAGTATTTCTCAAACCTATTTGTTTGCTTCTTTCCAGAAATGAAATCTTGTTTGCTACTACTACTGATTAATGATTCCTAAAGAAGCATGATGTAACAAGAAGTTTGTTAAAAACATTACTATAAACACAAACACACTTTTTTGGTTCAAAACTTTCCTAGTGAATCAACAAACACTTATTTGCTAGTACATTAAGTTGAGTAGCCCAAATGTTAAGGAGCATTGTCTTCCAATCAAGACAGAGTAAATTGAGCAACCAACAGAAAATTCAATTAACACCCACTAATTATAAAAGAAAGATAAGATACAGAGTCAAACTTGCCATTACTGCTAGAATACAGTAAGATTACATAAAGAAATTTATGAAAAAGGTCAGCTGCTACTTGGAAATGAAAATACTCAGTATGATGCACTATATAATTACAACCTTAATTTTAGATGCTAATTTGATTATTACTCAAACATATTTGTTTGCTTCTTGCCATAAATGAAATCTTATTTGCTGCATATATAAGCATCTGGCCAACATAAGAGAATTTCACTCAGATTAGTTGAACATTGCATAGCATACCGTATAACAATCCTCACTGTTCTCCTACACAGGCACCAGTTACCGGGTAATCCATCAAGATTACTACTAATACTGATTAATGTTTCCTAAATAAGCATGCTATAACAAAAAGTTAATTAAAAACATTACTATAAACACAAACACCCTATTTTTGTTCAGAACTTTCCTGGTGAATCAAATAAACATTTATTCTGCTAGTTACATTGATTGGCCTCAAAATTTAGTAACACAAAGCAATTGAAAAAGTGCACAATTCCAATTTCAAATACAAGATTGGCCAAAAATAGAAATAGAGTTGAGAAAAAAAAACGTACCCTCCATTTTCGGAGACGAGCGATGGAGGCATTCTTAGTGCTGGTAATATTGAAAGGATCCGAAGACGACGACTCTTCGTCTTCATCGCCGCGGTTTCCTCCGCCGGCCTCAACGTCGTTGTCGTTGGAGTGCCGGCGGTACGGCGAGCCCTTAAAGAAACTCATATCACTGTCGCAGGAGAGATGGCACCGTCAGATTTCTCACTTCACTCTCTTTTCACCACTCATACATCACACTTATCACTTCACTACCACTGATTCACTATCACTATGCGAAATCGAATATTCAAACAAACAGTAAAACACTCTCTCTCTCTCTCTCTCTCAAATCTGAAATATATTTTTTTTCCCCCCAGTTTTTGCACTTTCTCACACGCCAAACAGAGATTAGGGTTCTAAAGAAAAAAAAGAAAAAAAAAAAAGAAAAACACTTGCCACTGGTGCTCCCTTTTTATAGGAAAACGTGTCGTTTTCCTCCCAAAAAAAAATATTATATTATATAAAATTTGAAAAAGCCGTACAAACTACCCAAAGAGTAAGTAGCCAAACAAAGACTAAAAAGCAACAATATACAAACACTAAAAGCAAGTATACGGAGAGAATAGTAGTTCACCAAGCCTTACCTGATCGGTTATGTTTTTCTAATTTTCTTCCCGCAAAAGAAAAAAAACAGTAGCCAAATGCTGTTAAATCCTTCTGCTGCTGTTTCCCTTCTACTTCCACTTGACCTTTTCGTCTAGTCTTCTTCTTCCTCTGCAATCTGTAGCAGTAAAAAAAAAGTTTTTTTTGAGAAACACAGGGAAAGAAAAAGGATTTCTAATACAAAGTTACAGTGCACCTCCCTCAAAAGTCATCATAACTTTTAAGAGAAGGTTGGGTAAATTATATTACAAACAACCCACTTTCTTAAAATATTATTTATATATTTTGTTTTTTTCTTAAAATGTTATTTATATATTTTGTTTTTACATGTTAAGGTAATATTATATATAAGGTAATATTATATATATTAAGAGGGTAAAGACAGTGTGTTAAGGTAATTTATATATATATCAAGAAAATTGTTAATAGATGTCTAAAAGGTATTTGTTAATAAATTATTTTTGAAAAATTTTAATAAAAAAAATAATTAATATTTTAACAATTTTTTCTATTTTTTATAAAAATTATGTTAAAATTTTTTAAAAATAATTTATTAACAATTGCCTTAAGCACATCTGTTAATATGACTTATTTTTTAAAATTTTAAACCTATCTTAAAAAAAATAAAGTAATGTCTCTCAAAAATAAAAATTGTAACGTATATGTTTCTAGTAATCAAAATTATTATTATATTTATTACTTATTATTAGTTCTAATGTCACTAAAATAATTCTTATATTTAAATTATTAAAAGTCTTGTATCTAAAAAAAATAATAATAATTGATATAGGTCTTGTTAACAATTTTTTTTTTCTTTTTTATAGGAGGAGTTAACAAATATTCTTAAGACAATTATTAATAAACTGTTTTTAAAAAAAATTAATATTATGATAAATATAAAAAATTAGTTCTTTTTTTTTTCTTTTCATATAAAAAGTGTTTAAAGCATTTTTTAAAAGAATTTCCTTAAGGGATCTATTAACAAAATTCTTTAAAAAAAAAAAAACAAATTTATAAGCGTCTTTTTCTTTTGAAAACCCTTAATATGTGGCTTAGGCCATCCCATTAATAATATCTAAAGGCTTTTTGAATTAAAAAGAATTAAAAGGTAATAAAAAAATAAAAAGAGAAAATTATTTTACTTTCTAAGATTAATTTCTTGCCTCTTATGCAATCAAAGCTATTCTTCTACGAAACTTCCTTTCCTTTTCCTTGTGTGTGTTTTAAAAAGAAAAAATACAAAACGCGTTATTCTTTTGTTATCATGTATTGCACACGGCAATGACTAATAGTGATTCGATTTAGATGTGCAAAAGGATATTTTCCAAAAATTGGAGGGTGGACCGAGTGCGAAATTTTCGAATCCTTTCGGTGATGATATTGGTGGAAGTCACGGCCTGATTGCTGGAAGAACCAGTAAAGCAAGTAATGACAGATGTACAACATGCAAGATGCATGATATACATCTTTGATGCTATCATCACCACATGGCTGGTGTGTTGCAGAAAAGGCAGTGGGGATCGAATGCGTGATGAGTTGGTTATTATTTTTTATTTTTTAACCAAAAGTCACAAGGAATACGTGATAGTGTAGCTATCATGACACAGCTGATGCAGATGACACTTGTTAAATTGAAGACTTTAGAGTGTGAAAACTGCAAACGAGTTCAGAATGAAAGGGAGGGGTTTTCTTTTTTGGGCAGGGAAAAATATATCAATCATAGCCAACCCGATTTTGCTTTCAATGAGATTAATGGTATTATTATAAATAAGAAGTTGTTTAGATAGAACTCTTCGATGAGTTTTCAATATTTTAAAGCTTATTCTTAATATCATTGTACGTATCAGAAATTAACTTAATCAAAGTAAAACTGCTAAGTTTCAATTGATTTAAAACTTAACCAGTACGTACCACTGTATCATAATCAATCAACAGCTAATCAAAAAAGACCATATACTCTAGGCGACATGCATACTAAGCCCTAAAGTCCGATCGTGCATGCAGTAGTATTGTCACTCAAACCTAACCAATTCACTACTGTTTCCCATAGACCATGAATTTATACCATTCACCTATGTTTCTGGCATTTAATCATGTGACCATATGCACCCAAGTTATCAACTTATTATCATATAGAGTGGTGGAATATAGATAGATTGGTATTGATCATGGTTTTTAAAAATCGGACCTTATTGGCCAGTTGAACCAAAAATTGTACACTAAACCGATCTAGTAAAAACTATGAAAACTGCCCGTTCAATTAGAAACCGAACCTATTTTTGGTATTTTGATTGTTCAGATTTTTAAAACTATATATAGATCATTATTCACCTTTCACAACTGATATTTTATGGAAATTGATTTTCATATAAGAGACTGGACTGGATTGCTGCACTCAAAATCATAAATGTGGCTGAACAGTGAATACCAAAACCCCTTTGGTCAACGAATTTGGGAATAATGAATGAGAGCAATTTCATTTATAGCCGAAAGAATTAAAACTCTGAAATCTGTAGAAAAATAAGCAATCGTGCGTGAATGCTTTTTGCTTTATTCGGAGTATAATTTCATCTTAAGAAAAAAAAAAGTTTAAATTGAAATTTCCTAAACTTGAAATTTTTAATTGAAATATTCTGATGATCTAAAAATTTGTAACTATATAACCAAAAAAAACAAAAAAAGCATTTAACTTTAAGCAATAAATAATAATTAAACAAATTCCGGTGGAAATTGAATATAGTAACCCAGAGAGAGGGAGGGAGCAAGTGGGGGAAGAAGAAATATTTCCTTTCGGTCATGTTTAATTTTGGTGAAAAGTAAAATCATACTTGGACGATTAATATTCAGACCAAATATCTATTGGAACTCACAAACTTTCTAATGAAATAAAAGTGCATGAAAAGTCCACTGAGATACATACCTTTAGGTTTCAGTTGCTCGAATAGATTATCTTGGGTGTTGACTGTTGAAAGAAAAATCACAATAACCCCTGCATCGCCAAAAATCGAGCTTATGAGATGCCTCTTCCTCTATCAATCCAACTCCAATATGTATATTTTCTTCTTTAAAATCTTCATATATGCATCAAAAAGATGTATTTGAAAAGATCCCATATATTGATCGCACTTTAAATGAGATTAAAAACTATAAATGAGTGGATTCATCGTGCTAATTATTAAATGAGAGAAGATTAGAAGACATCTATAGTACTGCTGCTTGTTAAGATTTACTTTGAGATGAATGCATTTCTTAAAAAAAAAAAAAAAAAAAAAAATGAGAGAGAGAGAGATGACTGAGCTACCAATTAAACAGGGCCTTAATCTTCGGTGGAAGATGATTTTTTTTTTTTTTTTTTTGGGGGGTGGTGGTGAGAACTATACCTAAATCGGTACAAGTTTAAACTTAAAAGGGTTTCCGCTTATGGATATGTGAGAGAGCCTTTATAGCTTTGCGCGTTAAAAAAATATTTTTCTTCTTCCTTTCTTTCCATGCCTTGCTATTCACGCAAGGTATACACCGAAAGAGAAGCTAAAGTAGTACGTAAAATGGTAAACAGGTGAAGATTTTCTCAAAAAATGGTTTTGCCCAGATGAGGTTACTTTGATTAATTTAATTCCCTTTAGAGTTGTACCACGATGAATTTTCTTTACTTGCTGGATGGGTTTGCGCTTTCGTTGTAAAAGATTTGTCTATGAATGAGAAAGCGGAGATTTAAACCCTATATATGTTCTCTTCAAAAAAAAAAAAGGCTATGAAACACGAAATTTCCATTTGAGATTTCATACCCAGTCTCACTGCTTTTGTATTTTAGTGGGCCAAAATGAGATATAATGCCTAAACCGACATCCTGTATTTTATAATAAGGGTTTCCCTTGGGCCTTGATCATCTCACCGAATAGCCAACCCATGGGCTTATTCCCAACCACACATGCATGCCTCATGCTTGAAAGTGGCTCTGAAGTAAGCCGCATGAACCATAATCTGAATCCAACAAAATCCCACAATGGCACAAATGCACAATGGCACGTATATTATGAGGGCGTTTGGATTGCGCGTTGCGCGTCCACGTTTCCTCAATCCGCGTTTTCCCTTTCTTTTTTTTTTCTTTTTTTTTTTGCCGCATTATTTGACTTATTTGACTCTGAGAGACAAAAAATACTATGCATAAACAGTACGTGCACTGTTCACACACTGTTCATGTAATAAAAAATATTAAAAATATGTCATACGATACTATTCACACATTTAAAAATTATTTTGCTACAGTATTTTCAGTTTTCAATTTCAGCAATAATAAATTCAATTCAAACGGACCCTATGTCAACTCGCCTTTAATAAAGTTTGTTATTAGGATTAGAAAATCGTCCTTCTTTGACATATTTGGAGGCACCCTCATGGCATTTTGTATCTACCACAGCCGCCGGGCCCCATATTGTCGACAGAATGTTCAGGATGTTCATATGAACACTTAGGGCCGTTTGTTTTCCAATCTCAAACTCACATTTTTATATTTTAAACAATATTACACATTTTTTCACACATTTTTTCACTTACACGTATTTCAAAAAACTACAAAAATTTTATCTCAAACTACTCTACCAAACACCCCCTAAACTTGCAAAAATAAATAAATACATATACACGTAATTATTTTTTAATTGACTTGTTTTGTTTAACCTAAAAAAAATATTAAACAAGAGAATTCTAAAATTTTGGGTTCAACAAAAATAAGAATAATACTAACGACGCAACAAAAAACCATAATAATTTTATAACATTCTTAAATTAGCATGCTAACTCACACATTGGCCCACCACAATCTCAAATTTAATTTTTTTTAATATATGGCATACCAATTTGGGAATGTTTTGAAATTATTATGGCTTTTTGTTGTTCTTAGCATTACTCCAAAATTAATATTGGCCCCCAAATAAAATCCTTAACCTCTTAAATATATATATATATATATTATATAAAATGAAGCTCAGACAACAATAATAAAAATTAGCTCAAATAACAATAAAAATAGCCCAAACAACAACAAAACTTCTGATATATCAAAACTCTTAATCATTCAAATTTGTAACTTCTTCAACTCATTCCATAAAAATAATACCCTACTTCAATTTCCTAAAAACAATGCCAAATACCGTGAGTTCTCTTCGGTAGTACTGGCAGCTTTGCTCTCTTTGGTTTTGCAATTGCAACATTGATAATGAAACTATCATTTAACGATTTCAAACTTTAAAAACTCATAGAAGGAAATTGTAAAACTCCATGTATTTGTATGTGTGTGTGTGTTTTTTTTTAATGTCAATATATATTTAAGGTTTTTTTTAATCAAATTTTATATAATTTAAGTTTATTAATGACTACTCTATAAAAAAATCCTAATTCTGTTTTTGATGCAGTCAGTTCTTTTGATAAAAAGTTTCTAGTGTATTGAGGGA
Organism: Quercus gilva; assembly: GCA_023621385.1. NCBI lineage: Eukaryota > Viridiplantae > Streptophyta > Magnoliopsida > Fagales > Fagaceae > Quercus > Quercus gilva. The sequence goes on along the minus strand of CM042474.1, from coordinate 61,651,355 downwards.
AAGGAATTACAAGCAGAAGATTGCTCGATTTGAGGATCTAGTTCCAATCCAAAGCACGCTTAGTCTAGTGGCTGGAGGATGAAGACAGGGCTTTTTAGATTCGAGTTAAAGTCAGGACAGTATATGGAAAAGGGCGGTCCCTAAGGTCAACTAATGGATTCGAATATGATTTCCAAAGTAATTCCAAAGCAATCCTTCATAAGATGCCTAGCATATCCAAAATAGATTATCAGACAAGGATCGATTAATTGCTACAGTGGGGTTTTAGTGGTGTTTCTTAGTGTCTTTTATGTAGATACAAAATTGAGAGCTGAGAGCACTTGTTTTTCTAAATTAAAGAGTCTGCTACCATCCGAGGATTTTTTTTAGTGCCCTAGCCTTTAATGTTAGCTACTCTATTTCTCTGTGTTAAGGTCATTTCCAAGGAGCTCATGCATTGGAAAGTGATGCAAGATTGATTTGGTTAATTGGTTATAAATTGAAAATTCCGCTGCATAATTGATTTGGGGTCTAAGCTACTTATACTCTAAATTTAGCGTCAAAGCATTTGTACATTTTGATTAGCGATTAATCTTCTGAGTGTGATCCTTGTTCCTTATTATCATGGATAAATACATAACTTGGAAAGACTATAAAAATAAGGCTAAATTGCAAACTACACCCTTAAAGTTTGGGAGTATTTAAATTTTGTACCCTGAAGTTTCAGAATTTAAATTTTGCACCATAAAGCTTAGAGTGTTTAGATTTTACACTTTAAAATTTCAAAATTTTGATTTTACACCCCCAAAACTTCAAGCCATAAAATTCAAATTTTAAAACTGGGTGTAAAATTCAAGCACTCAAACTTTAGAAGTGTATTTCACAATTTAGCCTAAAAATAAAAAAGACGAATAAAGGTACTCAAGCTATTCAATGCCATGGGTTATTGGGTTTTGGACACGTTCACGTAGACTAAGCTAATTTTAAAAGGTTCAAAGTGTAAAACCCTGAAGGTAATCCTCAATAAAGAGCCTAAAAATTGTACTAATGAGAAAGACGAATTTTGGGCTTATACAGTTATACTAGCTTAGTTTCCAACTAAAAAAACAATGCTGAATCTTGTAAGTATGGATTAGATGATGATGTTGACCTTCAAGCAACCTATAATAAGCTTTCTTTAAAGAATTCATGAAACTTCCTAAAATATCTAGGACAGCTATTAATTTATTAAAGATATAAAAGGGGTTCAACCTGAAAACGAGACATTGGTATAATAATCAAAATGTCTCTCTTGTGGATAAGATAAAAAGTTTAGAGAACTTGATTTGTTTGGGACAAAATTGGAGAGTTTGTTTAGTGCTAAACTTGATGAAGTACTTAACTCTTAAAAGCCTAGTTTTGATAAGTTTGGCTTATAATATATTTGGGTAAGAAAGACCATCTAACCCATCAACCTCAAGAGTCCCCTACTTCTAAGGAAAATTTATGTTTGCACCCCTAATTGATAAAAGTGAAAAAATGCCAATTTAGCTAGGGTAGACACTGGTAATGATCCATGTCTAGATCCCCTCCTAGGCAACAAAATAAATAAGTTTGTGTTTACCTGTCTCCATCATGGTGTTGTTGGGCATATTAGACCAAATTATTTTAGGCTTAGGTTTAAGTTAACTCCCTTTCTAGTTAAATGTTCACCTAGAAAGCAAAGCAGTCCTAAGACAACTCATTTTTTTTCCACCATTATGGTTCTGCGTAACACACTTGTCCCAATTTTTTTTTAAATTAACTTAGTCTAGAGCACTAAATCACGTGCCTCTACCTGGTGAGCTGTTAAGAGATCTTAGATTTTTAACTCAATTTTAGAGGAATAAAAATGCCTCTCGATTAGCTCATAGGCACTCTAGGACCAATTCCTCCCCACCTTCACAACCCAAGACTCAAGTTGTATGGGTGAAGAAGGATTCCAAGAATTGAGTATCATTTTGCATGTCCTCTGCTTTGATACTTCCTATCTTGTTTGGGGCATACTCTTTTTGACTAATTTGGATGCATATCATTTTGCATCAATCATCCTAGGAGTATATGTATGTTATTGTATACTTTCCATGCATTGCGTTTTCAAATTTTCGTTTGTTTTTGCACTTTTGAGTGTATTTTTGGTTTTGTCAAAAATGAAACTTTATTTGGCCAGGGTCTGTTTTAGTGTGCATTTTATAGTTTACACTTGCATTTGTAATTTTGTATTCCCTAGTTAGTTTGAGCTAAGTTCTGCCGCATGTGAGCGCTTGGTAGGCATTCAATTTTGTAATTGGCATGTATGTGACTCAAGTCAAAGGCACTCACTAGAAACTCTAAAGAGAATGGCTTAAATATACTCTCAGAACTGTATATATTATGCCCCCATACAAAATAGAAAAAGTTGGTGTTCCTATACTATATAAGCAAAAGGTGAACGCTACATGATTATAGGGTATTTGTGTGTTGATAAAAAATAATAATAATAAATAAGCCAAAGATTGAAAATAGCTAGGTGATCATCAAACACATTACACTTATTGGCATCTAGTTAGGGGGAGTACGTGTTAAGTACCTCATGGAGAATAGTGTTTGTGTCTAGGCATTGTGGTCATTAGCTATGCGCCTATGCTAGTTGTATAATTGATTTCATATGATGCATATATCGCCGTACCTCACGAACTTACGGTTTTAAACTTGCACATTAATTTATTTTCACACACTACACACAAATTTATGCAATAGTCTATCTATTGCCCAACTAATGCGTAAATGTTCAAACTTGGTTGCATAAACGTACGTGTGGAAGAAGTGTTGGAATTTGAGTGGTACCTTGACTAAAAATTTAAGAATTATGTCCAGCTCATTGACCACTTGAGTAACGAAAGGTAAAGAAGTGTGATAGAATAGTTAGATGTGCACAGTTTCAAACTCATAACGTATACCCATGAAGAATTGATACAGGCGCACTCTTTTGTGATGTGCATTGATATAATTTTGGCCTTACATAGTGTCTTGATGATAGATTCAAATAATGCCAATTGATCTTTAGAGGAAACGTATGCAACTGTGGAAGGTAGTAATACTTTCGCCAGGCTCTTGTCGGGGTTGATACAGGGCAATCATAAGATTATACTCTCTTGCACCACTAGATCCAGAATACTGGGAAGTAAGCATATTTCAAACTCCTTTGAATGTGTTGTAGCTAGGCTATCCATGGGTCGAGCTGGGTCGGTTTTCGACCCAGCCCAAACCCGACCCGTTGACATTGGGTGGAGGGCTAAGGGACCCAAAACCGACCGCCAATGTCAACCGGTCGAGTCGGTTGTGGGTTCGGATGGTGCTTGGGTTGGTGGTAAAGTTCACTAGAAATTACAAAACTTCACTGGAAACTACAAATTTTTAGCCGAAATTTGCAAATTTTTGCTGAAATTTATTGTGATTTGACCAAATCTGGCTAAATCCTACGAGAACTAGTTGAGATCTCACCAAATCTGGCTTGATCTTGCCAGATTTGGCCAGATTTTGTATATAGCTCTGGTTAGGTCAGGTGACTCGGGTTTTGGAGAAGGAAACCCACCACTCAATCCACCAATGTCAGTTCCTAAAAACAAAAACCCACAGCCAACTGACTAGAGCTTCGGTTCGGGCTGGAATCGAGGCGAAGTCAGCAGTTTGGCCGAGTTTTCGGGTTCCGGCTGAGTCTGGACATCTCTAGTTGTATCCCCCAAATTCAATGTGAACAACAAGAGCAAAGGTGTTGCAAAGCCAAGTGATAATTTGATGGTTGGTGTCATCCCAATCTTTATGGCAAAAAACATAGGCATCAATAATTTCACCTCTTTGAGTTCAAGAGCATTGTGTTGTCCAGTCACATAAAGCCATAACTTATGACTTTTGAGAAAGCTACACAATAACACATAGCTTGAGTCTAGTGAGAGTAGTTGTTGCGATAAAGGAGACTTGAATTAGAAAAGAGATCTCTTGTTATGCCATAAAGAAAGCTCAAGTGCAAAAAAGGATTGTAAAAATGAAATTAGGATGTGAAAATTAGCTACGAAGCACCTGATTGAAAAAGTCAACCCTGTGTGAAAAGTCAACCCCTTTGGGCAATTGTCATGGTCAAAGTCAACAGGTCAGTGAGCAAACCTAGGGATGGCAATGGGGCGGGGTGGGGCCGAAGGATGGGATCTTCGTCCCCGCCCCGCATGATTTTGTCTTTCCTCATCCCCGCCCCGCCCCGCATGACGGGGAAAACTTTCTCACCCCATCCCCGCCCCTTGGGGCCCCGCAAAGCCCCGCCCCACCCCGTAAAATTCTACTTTTTGTTAATTTGTCTTACAATTAGTACAAATTTTTTTAATGAAACCTATTTCATTAATAAAAATACACTTGAAATTATAACTTAATTTATCTCGTCAAATCAAATCAATTTTTAGAAAAAATTGAATAGTATATCCAAGCGTTTAACAAGACAATCATAAAGAAAAACAAAATTCATAATATAACACATAACAAAATAAAGGTAGATAACCACATTGGGGAGAATAAAATAAATTAATATTGATATGTTATTTAAATAGTAAGGTTTTAGGGTATGAAAATTTACAATTATAATCCTTAGCAATACAGACGGGGTGGGGACGAGGAGGGGCGAGGCGGGGTGGGTCTAAAAAGTCTAAACCCATCCCCGTCCCGCCCTGTGGTGTGGGGCTAAAATCTTGCCCCATCCCCGCCCCATCACCTTTGCGGGGCGGGGAAAACCCGTGCAGGGCGAAGCGGGGGAGGGGCGGGTTAAGCGGGACGGGGCAAAATTGCCATCCCTAAGCAAACCAAGTTGATGGACTAACTGGGTCAGCGAGAGTCTTGTTTCTAACGATAGCGACAAACCAGAGAATACAAGCACACTAATAGTGGAAGACGTACTAAAGACCCTACTTCTCTTGGACGCAATACTTAACTTTGATACTATTTAAATTCTTAAAAACTGTGTATTAAAACTATGTAAAATAAAATAAAATACAAGCGACTATTTATTTATGAATCATGTTAATGGTGCTCTTAAGAAAATTGTTAATAAATCATATTAGAAAAGTTTTGATATCTTTTTTATAGGAAATATAAAAGTTGTTAACAAAATTAATTACTTTAGGACAAAACTTATATAGAGTACTTTAGTTGTTGTTTTTTCAATTCCTCTTTTAAGATTCTGTCATGTGGCTATTTAACTTAAAAAATACACTTCCATCTATGAAAAAAAAACCACATGGCAAAATTTTAAGAGATGAACCTAAAGAACAGTATCTAAGTACTGTACTTAAGTCTTGCCCATTACTTTAACATGTTCTTCTAAAATTTTTAACAATAGGCCTAAGTTTGATGGGCTTTTAATTGCTATCAATTTGCTGTGGATGTGTCATGTGTGAGCGCATGTTGGGTTTGTTGGCCTTGGGTGGGTTTGGGCCGTTTGGCCATAGCTGATGGATTGGACTTGTGTGTGGACTATGGAGAGATTAAATTATCATTTGGGTCTATTGTAGAAATTAAAGCAAGATCATATTTTTTTTTAACAGTAAGCTTTAATTTATTTATTTTTGTTTTCTATTTTTTTTTTAAATTAGACTTTCCAAATGCATCTCTTTTTCTTTTTCTTTTTTTTTTCGAAATAACAACGAAACATTTTTACTGTTTTCAATTTTAACGTGGTTTACAAAATTGCTTCCAAGACTATAGCGAATAGGCTTAAGCAGGTGTTACCAAATCTGGTTTGTGAGAATCAAAATGTGTTTATGGCTGAGTGATTCATTACGGACAATGTGTTAGTGGCATCGGAAACCGTGTATCATATCAGTAAAAAACGAAAGGGGAAAGAAAGGGAAATGACTTTGAAGCTCGATATGAGTAAAGCATACGACATGATGGAATGGAGGTGTCTGGAACGGATTATGCTTAAGTTGGGCTTTACAGAGTCGTGGGTAGCCCTTGTTATACAATGCATAAGCAATGTAACGTATGCTATTCGCATAAATGGTGTTCCATAAGGTGACATAACACCTTCGAGAGGTCTACATCAAAGGGACCTTCTATCACCCTATTTGTTTTTGCTTTGTGCGAAAGGTTTGTTGGCCATGCTCCACCAAGCAATACAAAACAAAAGATTAAGGGGCATTTCAGCTTGTAGATGTGGTCCAAAAATCTCCCACCTTTTTTTTTTTTGTGCAGACAGTAGTTTGATTTTTGGCCAAGTTACTGTTGAGGAAAGCTCATAAATCTTGAGAATACTTAAGGTGTATAAGGAGTCATCGGGTCAACAATTGAACAAGCAAAACACCTTTCTTTCAACCACAACACAGCTGTTGAGACTCGAGAAGCAATCAAAACCTTGTTTGGTGCACAGGTGATCAAGCAACATGAGACATACCTAGGGCTTCTGTCCCTTATTGGCAAATCTAAGACCAACACTTTTGCTCAACTCAAGACGAAGGTGGCAAAAAAGTAGGCTGGGTGAAAGAGAACTTGCTTTCGACTACTGAAAAAGATGTCCTTATTAAGGCTACAGCCCAGGTTGTACGACATACACAATGAGTTGTTTTAAACTCCCTAATGCCATCAGTGATGATCTCACCAGTATGGTTAGTCAATTTTGGCGGGGACAAAAAAAGGAGGAGAAGAAAATGCTATGAATGAGCTCGGAGAAATTGTGTCTTCCCAAGGAGAAAGGGAGAATATGGTTTAGAGATCTGAAACATTTTAACAAGGTGCTCTTGGAAAAGCAAGGATGGAGACTACAGAACCACCCAAACTCTTTGTTTCTCAGAGTCTTTAAAGTGAAGCACTTCTCAAACTATGATTTTGCTCAAGCCAACCTAGGTTGATACCCATCTTACACGTGGAGGAGTATCATGACAGCTCAAGAGGTAGTGAAAAAAGGTATAAGGTGACACGTGGACAACGAGGATAATATCCACATCTGGTTAGACAAATGGCTCCCTTCCCCATCCTCATATAGAGTGATTTCACTAGTACACATCCTAAATGGGAATGCTAAGGTCAACGAGCTTATCGATAAAGAAAAGAGAGAGTGGAAAATTTAGTTCGTTAGATAGGTCTTTTGTCCCCAGGAGGTAGACTTGGTGCTAACTGCTAAGCATCCCTCTGAGCCTTAGACTACCTCCAGATAAGAGTATTTGGGCCAGCACCTCGAATGGTAAATTCACAGTTCTTAGTACATATAAACTTCTCATAGAGGAGGTTTGGAGTGTAAGTGGATGGAAAATTTCAAATGGTTTGGCAATGAGGCAAGTATGGAAGAGTATATGGAGTATGAAGACTCCTAACAAAATCAAAAATTTTGCCTAGAGGGATTGATGGGACATCCTAGCCACTAAGGTAAACTTGAAGAGGATACTTGTCACAAATGATGACCTCTGTAATGACTGTGAAAACGAGGCTGAAACTAGTTACCATATGTTCTGGTTCTGTGACAAAGACAAGGAAGTATGGAGCAATAGCAAGTTGGTGTTCCCTTTTCAAATAGATAGTAAATGGAGTTTTATAGATGTGATTTGGCAGATTGTCAAATATAGTCCCAGAAGCTCTAGTTTAGTTGAGAAGACTCTGACCTTCTGCTGGGAAATCTGGAAGTTTAGAAACGCTGTACGACATGAAGGCACTAGCAGACCGAGGAAGGTAATTGTACGAAACTCACTATCCTTGGTGGAGGAGTATCAAGTTGTAAATGAAGTTGACCGTCCAAACAAACCTATTGAAGTAGTCAAGTGGCGCCCTCCAAAGCCACCTAGGTTCAAGATGAATGTGGATGGGGCCGTATTCATAGAGTTGGGTGCAACAGGCATGGGTTTGGTTATGAAGGACTTGGAGGGGAAAAGTGATTGCAGCTATGAGCAAGAAGACCTTAGTAGCCCTGATAACGCTAAAAGTTAAAGTAAAGTCCATGGAGATAGCAGTTCAATTAGCTTGGGAGATGGGGTTTAGAGAGGTGACTTTCAAGACAGACTAATCCTTTGCAAAGTTCTTACAGGTTCCATAGAGGCTCTTTCCTCTATTGAAACTATTACTGCTAGTATTTTGCGAAACAGATTGGTAACTTTGTTTGTTTGGTTGGAGGAAACTCTTGGCCTCATTGGGTATGCGTGTACTTAGGATTGAATTCACTCTTTTTCTTTTTTTAATAAAAAGAAGCATGGACTTTCTATAAGAGCATCCACATCAGTGGATGCAAACTTCTTATCTATTTTGCACACAAAAAACTACTTTTTATATTTTACACACCTATTTTTACAAAACACCCATATCAATTCATCTATTATACACTATATTTTATATAAATAATATTTTTATATTCTTTTTTTAATATTATTTTATCTATCATTTCTTTTTCCTATACTTCCTTTTCTTTCTTCTTCTTCTTCTTCTTTCTTTTTCCTTCTCTCTCTATCGTTTCCTCTTTCTTTTCTTCCTCTTCTTTCTTCTTCTTTCTCTCACAGTCAAAACCCAGAAGCACCATCACAAGCACTTCATCAACACCACAACCATCACAAGCACCACAATGCCTCTCCAATCCACCGATCTCTGTCAACCCAGAAGCACCATCACAAGCACTCCATCAACACCGATCTCCATCAACACCGATCTCCATCAACCCATCACCGATCTCCATCAACATCAATCTTCATCAAAACCGATCTCCATCAACCCATCACCGATCTCCATCAACATCGATCTTCATCAAAACCGATCTCCACCAACACCGATCTCCATCAACACCAATCCAAATCGCCTCTCTAATCCATGATCCACAATCACCGATCACCGATCTAACGATTTTGTTCCAGTGGTTGATTTTGTGGTTGATTTTTTATTTTTGTAGTTGATTTTTTATTTTGTGTCTATGGGAGTGTATGTATTAGAGGAAGAAAGAATACGATGAGGGAGAGAATGCATTAGTTTTGTAGATGGAGAAGAGAGAGAAAAAAAGGAGCGAATAAACAATTATTAAAATATTAAATGCAAGAGCTACAGTAACTATGCATATTTGCATGGTTACTATAGCTCTTATGTATTTATGCACAATTTTACACATACTAATGTGAGTGTTTTTTTTTTTCAAAATGTGTAAAATTAATTACTTTTTTTATTTATTTTGCAAGACTTTACCTGAAATGCTCTAAAAGAACAAAGGTAGAATCATTTTATTAAAAGAATAAAGTAATAGAAGTGTAAGGATAAGGGGGTCTACGAGCTAGCTATGCAGAATTAGCTAGATGGAAAGTTTTTAATTTTCTTTTTTAAAAACTCTAACCTTAATAACGATAGACGGAGAAAAGAGAACCGAGATGTGAATCCTATGCTCATTCTATCTTATATTAAATTGCTCATTTGTCTTTTCACTTTTACCTCTTCTTATGATAATAATAATAATATTGTCACTATCGTTTCAATAACATAAAAATAAAAATAAAGAAAGAGTTACTTTACGGGATAAAATGTGATTGAGGAATACCGAATACCTCATCAACATTTCATCCTTTTTTTTTTTCTTTTTTTTTTTTCTCAAAAAAAAAAAATAACATTTCATCCATTTTTCTACAACATTCTTTTTTTTTTTTGGGGGGGGGGCGGGGGGTTTCTTCTACAACATTTATATGAGAGAAAGATAGAAGGCTTTTCTTTAATACAATGAAAAAAAAAAAATCCTAAGCATAGGAATATTAAAACATGCTCATGAAACTTGAACTAATTAAACATAAGGCTGAAGTAAATAACTTAATAATTGAAACTAACCTTTTGCAGAGAACAAATGAAGCGCATGCATGCACTGGAAAATATATATATTCCTTGTTGAAATTCTTCAGAAGCTTTGGGAAAAATCTGTTTGGATGCGCAAGAGTGACATTCCATCAGAATGAGAAAGGTTGCAAAATAGTTTCAGACTGAGAAATAAACACTATAAAATATCAACCACCAAGCCTCTTTTCTCTCAACCGCAAAGAAACAAATAAAAAAGACAGTTTATATATATATATATATATATAAAAGATGAGGAATATTGCCTTCTCTCTTTCGGTAATTTGCTTTTTTCTATGGTCGATCCTTTAAGTCTTTACAGACTATAGAGCGAATGAATCTAAAGCACGTATCGGATCAAAGTATCAATATCCAATCTCCTTGCAAAGGAATAAGGATCATAACAACAGGGTTCACTGACTTTGTCTTGGAAATGAAGTTTGAAGCACCAATCACACTCCTTTCTATCTTCTCCTCAAGTACAGCAAAGAATAGTTGTAGTTGAAATAAACAAATATCTGATCAAATCAAATTAACTTGATTTCCACATCTTATATTCATATAGGATATAATTCGTTCGTTCATTCATTCTTATCTAACTATCCCATCCATCCAACCACCAGCACACAGTTGACACGTAAAATCAAGACAGCACACTTGTACTTCTTTTGTTCCTTACTTTTTAAAGCATAATATGTAACATTCCACCTAAAATTGAATTGTGTATAAGAATACAGTAAATATTAGCTTTACATTCAATTTAGTTCTTCTATCTTCTCCGGCACAACTCAAAATATTAAAGACGTGAAATAATGAAATTCGTGGGCATATATTTAGCGGCGGATTCTGGGTAACGCGCGTGGATATTGTGGTAGCTGATATAAATATTACAAGATCAATGTACTTGTGAGAGGATTCAGGATGCATATGTATATTCCTTGTATCTTATTATAAATACATGCTGTTATAACGGTCAACTTACCACAGATCTCTCTCAGAGCCAAAAAACCAAAATACAAACAAAGAGATCTCAAACGCATGCACAAGTTAATGTTATATCATGGTTATCAAATACTACTTGCGTTAAAATAATTTTAAGATGATCGTATTTTTGTGTAGAAATACCGTGTCTTTTAGTGGTTTTAGGGTCAACATTATGTCATTCAGTGGGCACACATATTAAGGGTAAGAAATGAATACTAAAGATATAAGTGTCGGCATTTTAAAGACTACACAGCGTTCGTTTGAATCACGTCCAAGCGTTTTTTTTTTTTTTTTTTTTTTTTTTTTTTTTTAAACCAGTGCTTAATATACTTTCATGAACAGTATATTTATGCCAATAAACCATGCTAGACAGTAATGAGTAATCAAAAATTATTTTTTTATTATTTTTAGTTTTTAATTTTTAATTTTTAACAAAATAAACGGTATACTATTCCATTAACTTAGCGTCGGTTAGTTGCTAGGAATTTTTTTATTTAAATTTTATTAGTTTATTTACAGTTTTTTAAAATTTTATATTTTTTCAAGTACAAATATGGAAATTGGACTTGTGGATGGGAATATGCTACTAGCAGGTCGGTTTTTTTTTGGATAATTAAGCATGCTGGCAGGTCGGTATGAAGTTAAGAATGAATGAATGATACAATCCAAAAAAAAAAAAGTTAAGAATGATACTTTTTTTCATTTAAATTTTATTAGTTTATTTACAGTTTTTTAAACTTTTATATTTTTTCAAGTACAAATATGGAAATTGGACTTGTGGATGGGAATATGCTACTAGCAGGTCGGTCTTTTTTTGGATAAGCATGCTGGCAGGTCGGTATGAAGTTAAGAATGATACTTTTCGTGCCCGTCACTTTCATGTAAGAAATGAAAGCAACTTGTATCATAATTAAGGGTTATAGATACTACGTATCATTCTGGCAAGTCGGCAAACTTTTTAAAAAGTTTGTGCCCTTCCATGTAATAAATGAAGAGTTGTGTTAACAAGCAACGTAAGGTGCCGTTAACAACATACTCTATGATAAACTTTTAGATAATTTTTTTAGTTTTTGGCAGTTTTTCAATTTTTGGTAACTTTTTATTATTTTTTTTGGCAATTTTTTAGATAATTTCTTTTAAGTGAAACACAAAAATGGAAATGTTAACAAACACCACACGGTGCTTGTTAATATTTCCATAAATGAAAGCAACTTGCATAATAATTAAGGGTTATAGACACTGCTTTGTCAGTAATATCTGGCAATCTGGTCACTAGAGCAACTGTTCTAGTGATCCTATAACTAGACCTTCGAAACCAGCGGCTCTGGTGGATGAGCCACCAATTTTGGTGGTTTATTTGAAAAATTTTATTTATCATATCAAACACTTGAAAATATTTCACATTACATTTGAAATTATTTTACTTTACAACAAATGGAGTGTAAAAGCCAAATATTTTCCACATAGCACTTTTCAACATTGTATGCCCTTTAGGAATGCTTCTCATATATGGGAAGCTCTATATTATGGAAAGGAGAATTTGAGTCAAGATATGAGATAGAAAATAGGAGATGAAACTAGGCTAAAATTTTTGGGAGAAATGCTATATCTATAACATTTTCACAACGAATCATAAATATAAGCTGTTATTGGTTCTGTTTTGAACCATCGTTGAAATCTATTTTTTGTTCACCGGTAACAACTAGTAACAACCTGCTACTTAAGATATATTGTAAAAGTGTTATGAAAATGTTGTGAATATAACATTTTTCAAATTTTAGACTGATCCATGGCTTCCTAATGGCACTTTGAGGTTTCAAGTGGAAGGCCCTTTGGATTTGGAAGAAGAAGATAGGTGTGTAGCTTCGCTTTATATGTCTGATACATGCCAGTTGGATAGATTTATCATACCAACTCCCTTGCCTATTCAGGAAGCAATAATTGCTACCCCTATTCCTTAAGTTCAAATCCATCTTGTTAGAATTGTGTGGTTAAATAATTAAATTTACTATATTCCAATAGTTTAAGTTTTTGGGACAATCGGTAATTTAACATGGTATCAGAGTAAGAGGTCCTAAGTTTTATCATTGTCTCCTCTACTCTACCTCTTATTTAAAATCTCACATGTTGGGTCTCACATATTAATTGGAGTTCGTGCCCAAACGTGAGGGGAGTGTTAAAATTGTGTGGTTAAATGATTAAATTTATTATATCCTAATAGCTTAACATTTTGAAACAATAGATAATTTAACATGATCATAAGAAGTGGCAAGGAGGGCCTTTTATTTGAAAAGAATAAATGGATTTTGATTTGGAAAATCCCATGCCAAAATAAAATTTAGATTTTTGTTTGGAAATGTTTCCATAATAGGCTCCCCACCAGATCTTATATTGTTCATAACCAGAGCAATTTCGGGCCGAAATGCCCAGAATGCAACCAAATTGAAACAATACTACATGTTATTTAAGATTGCTTTAGGGCCAAATCATTCTGGAACTCCCTTCTAGGTCAGAAAGACTAACTTTTTTACTACACCCTTAGAGATTTCACTTCCTACCAATCTGTGCAAGGATAAGCCTAGTAATTATCCATCTACTCCTTGCAATATCATTTTTGATTATGGGTTATGGCACCTTAGGTAAGCGAGAAATGAACACATTTTTAATCCACCTTCTCTCAGCTTAAACCAACTTCTTTATAAAACCTTACATCTATCGACAAAATTCTACCATCTTGTTTATTCCCCTAATCAACCTTCATATAAAATCATCAAAATTGTTAAATGGATGCCACCCATTGACCCGTTTGTTACATTAAGTACTAATGGGATAACAACCAATAATGCAGCTGAAATATAGGTAGTAAGGAAGGGTTTACAAATTGCATGGAATTTAGATTTACGCAATTTAAATCTTGATATAGATTCTTCTCTCTCTCTCTATATATATATATATATAGATTATGAGCTTGTCATTAATAGCATGTTTGGATGTTTAAAAAAGAAGGGGGAGTAGAGTAGAGGGAGGGAGAGTAAATCAATTATCTTGTTTGAAAGTTTTTTAAGAAATGAGGGAGAGAGGTTTGAAGGGGTTTGGAGGGATTTCAACTCCCTCAAACCCGTCATTTTTAATTCCCCCAAATTGGAGAGATTTAGAGAAAGAGCAGAGTAAATAAATTATTGTCCAAGTAAATTTCTTAATTTACCTTTTCTAACAAATTAATTATAAACCAATGTTACAAATCCATTTTCAAATAGGGGTAAATTTGTCTATTTTAATCATTTCATCTCCTCTCCATCCTAATTTTTAAAACATCCAAATAAGAAGAAGGGCTAAATACTCCCTTTCCCCTTACTAATTTTAAAAACATCCAAATAAGGTGGAGGGGAACCATTCCCCTCTATTCTTCTCCCCACTACTCTACTCCCCTCTATTCTCCTCCCTCTCTAAACTTTCAAACAAACCATAATTGTTGACTTCGTATTATATATAGATTATGAGCTTGTCATTAATTGTTGACTTCGTACTTTGGCTCCAGTCTTATCTGTTTTGGTCTATGATTGCAGGCAATTACTGAACTAGGCGTGGACCGTCCGTCTACATGTCACATCTTTCGTGAAGCAAATAGTGTTGCGGATGGACTCGAAAAAGAGTAAGGGAGCAAGGTAGCATACTAGAAGAATATAATATATGTCCTACTTTTGTGACTAGTAACTATGTGTGCGTTCTTTTGCAAATTGGAACTCCTTGTGAGTGTCCTATGATATCACTTGTAATTATGCACTCTCCATGAGTGCCTTATGGACAAACCTAGTGTTTTGTTGCTAAGCTATAAATAATACCCCCATTTTCTTACCAAAAAAAAAAAAAAAAAAAAAGAAACAAAAAACAAGTAATATATGCATATATTTATGTGTGAATAAATAAATTAAAACTCACAGACGAAGTGAATGTAGTATGAAATTCAAAACTAATCAAGGCTAGTGTTTGACACTATTTATTTAAGAGAGATTTCATTCCTCATAATATTTCTTTTCAGACTCTTAGATGTTTGTCTCCTAGGATACAATGATCAACATTACACAAAAGAAACACTACAATATTTGTGCACAATGATTAGAATTGTGCATCTCTCTCTCTCTCTCTAGAGTCTCTAATGAATGAGTGCAAAGAACTAACTAAAATGAAATGAGGGATACCTATTTATAGGGACACTCACACTAGTTTAGAAAATGTGCAATAACAAATAGACATATTGTCTTGGAATTAATTACAATGTGCATATACAAACATTGAAACAAAAAATTATTAAATATTGATCGAACAAGGCCTAGCCCACACAGACATGTGTCCAATATTTTATGCTTTCCTTTCCCATGTGGGACTCTAGGATTTTCACCAATTTAAACTATATTCATGTGAGCTCTTTAAGAGTCAATTTCTCATTCACTCCTTAATGGTTTTGGGAAAGTGATTACATGATGTTAATCTCCTCACAAAGGAGAACATGTCCCAACTCATAGCCACCTCAAACAACATGTGGGTCCCATTTTAATTTTGGCTCAAAAATTTCCACCCAAACACTTGTAAAACCAATTTTTTTTCTAACAATCTCTCACAAGATTAGAAATGTAAATATGTGAATGATAATGAAGTCACAGAGAGAGTAGAATGAAAAATCACTATATCGGGATAGATAGCTTTTACATTTGAATCTTCTTTTGTGAAATAAAATTGAAGATTTTGGCTAACCAATAAACATGGTGCCTTGAACTATTTAGCCGTTTGTGTATAGAAAGACATTAAAATTCACACAACTCCTTTTCGAACACAATTAGTTTGGATTGTGTTCATTTTGGCCCTAACCAAAGCTAGGTTTCATGAATGATCTAAAGAATTCATCTCTAAAATTCACATAGAAGCGTCCAACTACACACTCATATTGATGATTTCTTATTAAGACTATCTTGTTATACCACACTTCAAGATTCAACAATCATTAAAAGCATAATTTTTCCTAATTTTTCCTGTAGGTGTATTATTTATCATAAGAGTGGGTAGTAGATGTTATCTACATAATGATAGTGTCAAGTCACACATAATACAACCTTTGATCATAGATCTTAGAATCTCCAATCAGCTAGATAGAGCTGCTATCATGGAACTTTATTTTATAGATTTTAAACCTATTCCCCTCGATGAACATTATTTGCTCCCCACTCAAACCTTTTTGTTTAATGGATCCACTGTATTGTAGTCGATGAAGTTAATTCCATTTGGAAGCAACTACTTCACAGTATTTTGAGACTTACCATTATACATACAACTCTGTGGCCAACCACTCGCTCACTAGCAATCACAATGCATGCAAATAAGAAGTATAAAGGCTATTGCTATTTGTCAAAGATTTTGTAGATTCTTTCGGCCCTACTCTTTTGCTTTTCTAATCAAATCTTAATGTGACAATATCTGACAAAGAAGCACTATCTCTTTATTGTAGTCAACATGACGGATCATTAAGTTGAAAAGTTAGTCGCAAGATTTTTTTTTTTTTTGAAAAGTTGGTCGCAAGATTTTTTTTTTTTTTTTTTTTTATTTCCTATAAAAAAAAATAAAAAAAATAAAAAAAAATCTTGCGACTAACTTTTCATCTTAATGATCCGTCATGACATGACATATCATGTATAAAGCAAGTTTTCGGATGTAAATTTACAAGTATATATTTTTTTAATAGTAAAAACAATTTTAAAATTGAATTTTATGAAATTATTTATATATTTAAAAATTATTTTGTTATAGTATTTTCAATTTTTAGTTTTTAGTTTTTAATAATAAATGATATTCAAACAGATTCTAAATATAATTTTCACATAGTCATAGGTAAAGTCTAGTAATATATCTTTAGATTGCATATCTTCAAGTTATGTTTGTAGTAACTTTTTAAGTGTAATGCACAACTTATACCCTTCATATTTACAAATTTTGACAAATTCATTGTTAGATTAAATTTTCATCTTATACCTTTCATATTTACAAATTTTTAGAATAATCTGAGATCAATAACTATCTTATCTATAAAATATTTTAATTTTAATTTTTTTCTTTAAAATTGTGCATAAAATATAGTTTTTGAATTTAATAATAAATAACATTTAAGAGATACAAAATTTGACATGCATATTAAAAATATATAAAAGACATGTACATTCAAAAATGGGATTTTAAAAATATTAGTTCTATATAAATTTACAAGCATATAAACCGTACATATGAAAAGGTATAAAATCCTATTCCCTAAAAATGTATTAGCTTATAAATGAATATTTAGTAATGTGAGGGGTAGAAACCCATAATGCCTGTTGGGCCTTGGGTCCTATCTTAAACTTAGAACGTCCGAGGGGGTGATCCCATGCCCAGGATGGGATGGCTTGATATGGTCCGAGGGTAAC
This sequence comes from Quercus gilva, assembly GCA_023621385.1. NCBI lineage: Eukaryota > Viridiplantae > Streptophyta > Magnoliopsida > Fagales > Fagaceae > Quercus > Quercus gilva. Next base: position 61,634,124 of record CM042474.1, on the reverse strand, counting down.
TCACCCTCGGATGTTGTTAGACATCGGTCGGCCCTATTACCTACAGTGCAAAAGATCGTTCGAAAGGCTTCTTTGACAAGAAAGACCCCTACAATCGCGGAAAAGATGAACCCAAAAATGTCCAATCAAAGAGCTACTGCCTCCACATTAAATACTCACCAACCACTTTCCTGGCCGCATTTATGTATAAGAGACCCCTGAGCAGTGTTGCATTGACAACAGTAACTCACAGAAGGCCAGAGAAGGTGGCTGATGAGACGGGTACTCAAGTAGCAAACCCGATGATCGACAGGTGGACGATCAAGATGTCCTGAAAGTAGATATAAAATGCAAACAACCCCCCCCCCCCCCTGCAATGGGGGTGGGAGTGAATGTAAAAAAAATAAAAGAGAAGAATATTCAATGGAAAAGATTCTACTCGGATGAAACAGGGATCAGCTTTCATGCAGTGTATTCTCATGTTTTAAAGTTTCAATCCAGTTTAGCCGTTGGTAATCTTGTCCAACCCCTGCTCTTCAATCCACTCTTTATAAATCTATTGGATCGGGCTCTTTGGATATGGACTCAATCCCTTATTGGGCCTGGGCTCCAAATTGTAACCGTACAATTGGCGCCGTCTGTGGGAAGAGCTCATGTGGTAGTCAGGACAACGGCTAACCATGGCAGACCGAGATCCGCAACCAGCAAAGTCAAGGGGCTTTCAACGTGATGACCCTTTTCTCAACCTCGAATGGAGAGGTGACTGCGAGGGAAATGCCCATACCGCACGCCCTAACAAGAATCACCATGGGGAAGAAAACCATGCCTCCCATGCAAACGACAGGAAAGACATGCAACGGGAAATCAACCGTTTAAAAAGGGACTTACGCCATGCGAAGAGAAAGCAGGTTTCTCTAGACTCAGGTTCATCTTCTAATAGCGAGAAAGATGTCGATTATGAACGGGAGTCTCGAACTCCGCCCAGTAAGTCTTTCTCTTATCAAAAGGAGAGCCATCACTGACGTTGGAGTCGAAGCCCATCACATCGTGGTGTGGGAAGCGACGCCATGAGCAAGGCCTTGAACCAAATCTCCAGGTTACCTTTCACAAGCAACATCGAAAGGGCAAAGCTCCCCAGGCATTTCAATCAACCAACGTTCACCATCTACAACGGCAAAACGGATCCTGTAGAACACGTTAGTCATTTTAACCAAAGAATGGCCATCCATTCCAGGGATGAAGCTTTGATGTGCAAAATCTTCCCGTCTAGTTTGGGGCCAGTTGCGATGAGATGGTTTGACAGCTTGAAGACAGACTCTCTAAGCTCTTTTCACGATCTCACTCAAGCATTCTGTTCCCGCTTTGTTACATGCCGTAGGGCTCCTCAGTCGTTAGCTTCCTTATTGTCCTTGAACATGCAAGAGGGTGAGACCCTAAAGGCCCATTCGGATAAGTATTGGGAAACGTTCAATGAAATGGATGGTAACTATGACGGGGTGGCCATTAGCACTTTTAAGCTCAGCTTTCCAACTAATCATGGCTTAAGAAAATCTCTGACTGGTAAACCAGTCACCAGCATGCGCCAGCTGATGGACAGAATTGACAAGTATATAAGGGTTGAGGAGGACTAGCAACAGGAAAAGGGAAAGGACAAGGTCATCCCCTAGGAGTGGAGGGATTTCAGGTCGGATCGTTACAGCAACAACAGACCCCACAGGGATCTGACCGGACAATCAGGGTCGGCGGATGTTCAGGCAGTTCACGCTGTGTTCCGAGAACCAATGCAACGAGTCATGGAGATGATAAAAAATGAACCCTTTTTCAAACGCCCAAATAAAATGGTAGGAAACCCTGAGAGGTGCAACCACAACCTCTACTGTCAATATCATCAGGATCACGGGCACACCACCGAGGACTGCAGAAGTCTGTGTGATCATTTGGACCAACTTGTCCGAGAGGGCAAGCTGAAGCAATTCCTGCACCACATTGATGGTAGGGGGGTCAGTTAAGCTCAGGCTTTAGAGGGATGATCCCTCAAGACCCTCATTGGGCATGATAAACGTTATTTTCGCTGCACCCGGAAGAATAGGGTCTTGCCCATCCAAGGTAATGTCTGTAGCGGCTATCCTCTACTGACTATGGCCAGGGGCCGAAAAGGACCAAGAGAGAAACGCAGCCAATGTTGGGATTCTCGGATGAAGACAAAATTGGAACTATTCAACCCCATGACGACGCCTTGGTGATCACTCTCAGGATCGGAGGGTATGATGTGAAAAGGGTAATGGTAGACCAAGGCAGCGGCGCCAAAATAATGTACCCTGACCTCTACAAGGGGCTGAACCTATCGCCCAAGGACCTGACGCCCTACAGTTCCCCCTTGGTAAGCTTTGACGGAAAATTGGTCACTCTGAAAGGCCAAATCAGGTTACCCGTGCAAACTAGCCAGGAAGTGGTGGAAGTGGATTTTATCGTGGTGGACTCATACTCACCCTACACCGCCATCGTGGCCAGACCTTGGCTACACATATTGGGGGCTGTCTCCTCCACCCTTCACCAAAAGGTTAAGTATCCGTCTGAAGGGGAGGTTAAGGAAATTTTGGGAGACCAAACAGTGGCCAGGCAATGCTTGGTGGCTGTGATTCACCATAAACCTGAGGCTGAGCTTCAGGCTCATAAAGAAGGGAGCTTATAACAGTTAAAATCCTCAGTGCCAAATACCGAGGACCCAGCCGAGGGGGCAGAATGCGAAAGCTTGACAAAAATAGTTATTGGTGATGATCCAGAAAAGTTCTTTCAAGTCGGATCCCAGCTGCCTCCTCAGGAGAAGGAAGAGCTGACAGAATTCCTCAGATCAAACACTGACGTATTTGCATGGGACTCCACAGAGGCCCCCGGGGTGAACCTAGAGTTCATTTGCCATCACCTGAACGTTAACCCAGCCATCACCCCTAAGAAGCAGCCATCACCCCTAAGAAGCAGCCGCTCCGACGCTCGTCCAGGGAGCATGCAGAAGCAGTCAGAGAAGAGGTGACGAAGCTCAAACGATCCGGAGCAGTTAAAGAGGTTTTCTACCCCGAGTGGCTGGCCAACACTGTGGTAGTAAAGAAAAAGACCGGGAAGTAGCGAGTTTGCGTGGATTTCACTGACTTGAATAAGGCTTGCCCAAAGGATCCATTTCTCATGCCAAAAATTGATCAGTTGGTAGATGCAACAGTTGGCCACCCTCAGATGAGCTTCCTGGACGCCTTTCAGAGGTACCACCAGATACCGCTGGCCTAGGGTGATCAGGAAAAGATCGCCTTCGTCACCCCGATCAGGAACTACCACTATAAAGTAATGCCATTCAGATTAAAAAATGCCGGTGCAATCTACCAAAAGATGATGACGAGGATGTTCGAGTCTCAGTTGGGTAAGAGCGTGGAAGTTTACATTGATGATATGGCAGTGAAGAGCAAGATCACGTCTGAGCATGTTGGAGACCTCGGAAACGTTTTTGAAATCCTCAAAAAACATAATCTGCGTCTGAATGCCTTTAAGTGCACGTTCGGGGTAGGATCAGGAAAATTCCTAGGCTACATGGTCACTCACAGAGGAATTGAAGTGAATCCCGACCAGATCAAAGCAATTTGTGACTTGCAGCCCCCTCGGAATCCCAAGGAAGTCTAAAAGCTCATCGGAATGGTCGTGACCCTAAATCGCTTCATTTCCCTTTCGGAAGACAGGTGCCGACCGTTCTTCCGATTGTTGAATAAGTGGAAGGAGTTTGAGTAGCCATGGTACACGGAACAAAGAAGTTACGCCAGTACTTTCAAGCGCATACGGTTGTCGTCCTCACCCAACTTCCACTTAAAGCCGTACTCAAAAGCGCCGATTACATGGGGAGGATCGCCAAATAGGGAACAATTTTAGGTTCTTTTGACATTAAATACATGCCTCGCACCTCAATTAGGGGTCAAGTTTTGGCAGACCTGGTGGCCGAGTTTACAGAGCCCTCTACAAAAGAGGTAATTCCGACACACGGCGTGGGTGGAAAATCGGTTGGCCTGATTGCTCAGCGTGACCCATCGCCCTGGGAGGTGTACATCGATGGCGCAGCAAATCATAAGGGTTCTAGTGTGGGGCTAGTGCTTATGTCCCCAGAGAGGATCATCATTGAAAAGTCGTTAAGGTTCGGTTTTGCGGCAGCAAATAACGAGGTTGAATATGAAGCTCTATTGACGAGCATGACGATGGTTAGGAAAATGGGGGGAGTGAATGTAAAAAAAATAAAAGAGAAGAATATTCAATGGAAAAGATCCTACTCGGATGAAACATGGATCAGCTTTCATGTAGTGTATTCTCATGTTTTAAAGTTTCAATCCAGTTTAGCCATTGGTAATCTTGTCCAACCCCTACTCTTCAATCCATTCTCTATAAATCTATTGGATCAGGCTCTTTAGATCTGGACTCAACCCCTTATTGGGCCTGGGCTCTAAATTGTATCCGTACAAGTAACATTAGGGAATAGAAATTTATTTTCATGATTTTTATTATTTTAGATTTTTTTTAATGCTTGTATAGTCAACTAAGGGTCTTTTTAGGCTAGGGTATAAGATATCTTTTAAAATATTTCATCTTATCAATCAAGTTTTATGGGACCATTAAATTAGTCTCCAAGTTTGTAAAGGAATTTTCAATTTAGAATTATGAAATTGATTAATAAAAATTTTAAAGAGGATTTTCTCTTTCCTTTATGGTGGATTTCATATTTTTCCTTATAGATTCAGGAAAATCCATATGGATTTAAAGGTTTCATTATGCTATAACAATAGAGAAATGATATGTCTACAATATTTTTATAACAAATCATAAGTGGCAGGTTGTTACTGGTTGTTATTGTTGAGGCAAAAAAGTTATCTTAGTGTTAGTTTCAAATTTGAACCAATAACAACTAACCACTTATGATTTGTTGTAAAAATATTGTAAAATTGTTGTAGACGTAGCATCTCTCATAACAATATCTAGTTTTTCCTATTAAAAAAAGATTTAGTTCTTTCCACATTTATATTATGCATTAATTGGTATCAGAGCTTTTTAGAATCCAAATACAACAAACCACAACGACAAAAGCAACCACTCCATTGATGGTGATCGTGTCAAGCTCTGAAGGCAAAAATTCAAATTGATAATGTGAGATTGACTTGTGAATTCTATGAAATTTGTTACATGCTCATTGATTTGGGTTTGAATGCCAAACAAGAGTATGAAGAAAATGGAAATAATTACGTCAAACAGAATTCTTGGGGTTGTCCTATCAACCAAAATGTTCTTAATTTTAATGATATTCCATGCTTTGATAGCATATCATACCAAGAAAACTTCATAAACTGGACTTTGGATCTTGAACATTATTTTGCTTACGCAAATATCCCTGGATATTTTAATGTGCAATTTGTATTGAGTAAGTTTGCTAGCAGGGACGGAACCAAGATTCATACCTGGGGGGAGGGTGGGGGGGCAAAGCTTAAAACCAAAAAAAATTCTATGAAAATAAAAACTATCTATTCATATTCAACAAAATACTACATACAAAATAAGTATTTCTTAAACATTTCATATTATAAACACATCAACAAAGTATAACATATAAAATAAGTGGTTCTTATTTTGTGCGCGATTTTTGTTTAGTTCATATATATATTTTTTTGTTTTTGTTTTTGTGGTTAAAGGGGCATGAATTTTTTATTTATTTATTTTCTTGTAGGTCAATATCTAAATATTTTAGAGAAGGAGAGACAAATATATATATATATATATATAAGGGCAAATCTTAATTTTTTTATACTAGTTTTTTTTTTCTTTTCTTTTTTTTTTTATTTTTTTGGGGGGGGGGGGGGGGGGGGTGGGCAATGGCCCCCCTCTGCCCTAGTGTAGGTCCATACCTATTTGCTAGCGATGCAGGGGGATCGATGGAATGATATAGAGTATCTTAGAATGTGAAGGGGCAAGTTTAGAATTTCCTCACAACCAAGAATGAATAAGATGATGCATGATAAACTTTTTCTTTTGTTATGATCTTGATGAAATATTTGTTCGTGAATCAAAATTATATGGGAATCAATTCATGGAATATGGATAATAACTAGAATTTTGGATTTCATTTATCAAGTGAAGAGCTAGCTAGGTTTAGAGTTCAATAATGTGAAGCCAATTTTTGAAGAAAATATTGAAGACATTGAACAGTATGAAATAAGACCACAAGTCAAGATTGAAGACCAAGATAATGTTTTGCAAGAAGTTGCTGAACGTTAAAGCAGAAAATATGAAGTTGATTGAGGAGAATAGCAAAAATTATGAGTTGGAGATTGTTATAAATTTAGTGGAAGATTTGATAAAAGTTAAATATAAGGGGAGCCACCAAGAGTCTTGTAGCCTAACTGACATCTCTTAGTATTTTTAATATAAACATTCAAGGTCCAAATTCCCCTACTCTCAACTATTTAATTATTAAAAAAAACAAAAAAGAAAAGAAAAAGAGAATGAGCCTATAACCCTTAAGTCTCAAGATCCTATTGACAACACATCAAAGTCTATTGATTTTCTAGGGGTAGAAAATATTGATTATGTCTTCAATCCTTTATTAATTGATGTCCATTAAGAAGAAATTTTATATAACACCATTTCAAGGATATAAGTTTCAAAAACCCGATTATTGAATTATTCAAATTATCTTTTTCTTTTTTTTAATGGAATTTTCAATTTCTAGATAGGTTAAGTTTCATTCAAGTAGATAGGTTTGATGAAAGACAAAATACAAGGGTCTATTTTTATCATTCCTTAATTATTTTATTTTTTAGTTTTATGTATTTTTTATATGATTTTATTTCCATAACTTTAGGTCATTTTGATACTTTTATAGTTAACTAAGAGTCCTTAATAATTTGTGGGTTCCAATTAGCTCAACTGATAAAATTTTTTATGGTTGAATAAGAAATATGGAGTTCAATCTCCGCCTAAGGCTTGTGTTCCATGGCCAGGTGTCATTTTTTTATTAGTGGTATGTGGAGTGGAACACAGCCTATGGGACATAAGATATTGATTCCTTAATTTTATGACTAAGAGTTTTGAAACTCAACTAGTTGATATTTCATGGTATTTCCAATGAAGAGATCTAAGGTTCAAAATTTTTATTGGCAATCAATTAGGATCTCTTTTACCTATCAAAAAGAGATCCTAATTGTCTTGTCTCCTAGCGTAGCTCCATCACAAATTTTTGCTTCTTGTTCGGTACTTCTCTTGTCTCATGACGTAGCAAGAAGCATGATATTGTTTCTCATTCCATGTCCTTGTTGACACCACTGCTGAATTCCTCTGGCTTCGATGGCTTCTACTTGATCTGAATGCTCCATAGCCCACTAGAACTCCCCTATATTGTGATAATCACAGTGCTATTCACATTGTTTATAACAATGTCTTCCACAAACGCAACAAGCACATTAAAATCGACTACCACATCACTCGTCATCATCTCAAAAAACGCAATCTCTAGTTGTACTCCATTTCCTCCACTTACCAACCTGTTGATATCTTTACCAAGACTCACCCACCTAGTCGTCTTTGAGATCTTGTATCCAAACTCTAGTTGGTTTCTTCCTTGCCACCTCGAGTTTAAGGAAGGTGTTAGTAATACGTTAGTCTTGTCCATTGTGTTTGGGCCTAGTGTATTGTACTTGTAGTTAGTACACTCATATTACCTATATACTTCACACATATTGTGCCTATATAAAGCTCTATATTGTACAATGTTACACACAGAATATGCATCAATATACAAACTATTCTAAGTCTCTTTCTCTCTTTATATTCTTATCATTGGAAATGCACAATATAATTGAAGTTAAACATTAGAGTACAAAGGGAATATCAAAGGATGTGAAGGAATGCATATGTTGAGTAAATTAGATGGGCTATAATTCCACATACCTTTGTAGAACAGATCACCCACTTGTTAGATCTTTTTCTTTGTTTACTTTACAAACTCCTCACGATCTCTACCGTTCTTGGAGCACCTTCTTGTCACCGAAGAGGCTATAAGGGTCTCTTCATAAATTCCAAGCTTCAAGTTCCAGAGCACTGTTGATGGTGTCCCTCGAGAGAGCACTTAAAGACTTAATATTTTTTGTTCTCACAATTTCTCTCTTAGTCTTCTCTAATCTGTCTGTTATAGGAGCATTCAAATTCAAGTGAGGAAAAATCCAATATCAGATGAGTGGTCCTAAAACTCTTAACTATTTATCTTTAATCACTTCAATATTGATATTAACAACTCATATCAAAATTAGTTTTTTTTTTTTTTTTTTTTTTTTCAGAAGAGATTAGTTCAAATCTAAATTTAAATTTAAACTCACTTATTACATAACCCATGCAGACAATCCAAGGGCCTTGAATTATGGGTCGGATCTAAGTCAATTATTAACCGTGTAATAATCAAGGATGCTAATGCTTTCGAGAGGAAAAAAAAAAAAGATGAGGAAAGAATGTCCAAACTACATTAATTCCAAAGGTAAAGCCATGAATACTACCTTGTGCGATTATGAGAGTTCGAATTCTGTAGATGGCAGTGACAGTGAAGGAAACTTCACTGCATTTACTGTATTAGCTGATGTTAACCCTGGAGAAAATTTTGTGGAAGTTGTTAAGAAAGTCTCTCGAGTCTGATGATGGTGAAGGATCAGAGGCTGAATTTGGGTGCAATACGGATCTTCAAATAGCTTATAATGAGATTGTTATGGACTGGCAAGTATGAGAAAACTTCTGGAATTGCTCTAAAAAAATTGAGTAAAGTTAAGTAAAAAAATTTCTATAATGGAGTAGTTAGAGGTGGCTACAAAGGAGATTGAGCAGTTGAAGACTGATCTTGTAGGTGCTCTTGATAAAATCACGCTTTTGGAGCAAGAAGTTGCTCAATCTAGAACTAAGTTGGATAGGATTAGCTTTAGGTTACACTGGTGAAGGTCCATCCAACCCATCTTCCTCTCAGTCCTCTAGCTTAAAAGGAAAGATCAAATTTGCTCCTCCGTCCTTGTTTCAATTCTAATTCTTTATATCATTAGTGGACATTCATGCTCACATCTGACATTGCATTTGCATACTCTGTGCATCCTAAAACTTAGTTGGATAGGATTAGCTTAGGTTACACTGGTGAAGGTCCATCCAACCCATCTTCCTCTCAGTAGGAAAGATCAAATTTGCTCCTCCGTCCTTGTTTCAATTCTTTATATCATTAGTCGACATTCATATGCACATCCTGCATTGCATTTGCATACACTATGCATCGCATCTCATTTAGATTTATTTAGTCCTTAGTTCCCTTCTTTCATAGTTTTGTTTGTTTTTTAAGTTTTGATAAAAAAAAAGAAAAAATAAAAAAGAAAAAGAAAATCTGAAATCTTTCTAAAATAGAGTTAGCTTTGTGAAATCCATTTTTAGCCTTGTGCATTCGTACAATGGCATAGTGCATTTGTGAAGTTAGCTAGCATATGTATGCATAAATAAGTTTGAGTGAGTATTGTGGCCCTTGAGTGAGTGATTAGCGGCAATCGGTCATGCGACCTACTTGTAAATATTGAGAATTTTGATGAAATACTAGACACTCTAATGAGAAATGCATAAATGAGTACTTACAGCAAATTTTTCTGTTCTTCAAAAATTATCCTCCTGCATATAGAAAAGCCGGATCTCATAAGTTTTTTTTTATCTTTTTTTGAGAAACAAACACACACACAAGAGAGAAAAGGAAAGAAGTTCTAATACAAAGACAAGTAAAAAGGGTAAATATGAATAATTAAGCATGAACTTAAATATAAGATTCAAATGTGGTGTACTTTAATTTTGTTTAAAAAAAATGTAGAATTCTTTTAATAATGACAAATAGTAAGGGGATTTATCATTCATACAATGTAACTCATTAGATGATAGTGTCTATCAAACCTTAGTAATATTTTGTGTGTACATTATGTGCTGGTTTCTTGTATGGCCTTTAGCCATCTCACTATTTCTTTTGTAATAACTTGCTTTTAGTGTTTAAATTTACACACTACTTGCAAGTCCTAAGTGTAATCAACGCCTAATTTCTATTATGGTTCAAATAGCACTTGCTCAAACTTTGTTTAAACATGCTTATCTCTTTATGAAAGAACCCAAAAGATGTTTTGTTCTTTTTTTTGGGGTGGCAAGTCTTTAGAGTGTTTTTCTTGAGAAAAATAGGGTCTTTTTAATTTTCTAAGAGCATTTGTATCAAAAAACTGATTGGTGTATTGGTCTGATAATAAAAAGTTATTATCAAGAGTAAACACCATAGATTAAAATTCTCTCTAAAAAAAAGAAAAAAAAAAGAGCATTTGCATCAATCAATACATAATAGAAAAATGTATCAATTTTACACATTTAACCTTCAAAATCATCCATATCAATCAATCAAGCTAAAAAAGTATAAATTTGCAAAATTGTTAAAGTAACTGTGTAAATTTACACTAACATTATTCATTTTGCATATACTTTTTTATTTATTTTTTACGCATTTCGAGGTCAAAGAAAGAAAGTGAATAATGATTATTGTATGTGAAAAAAAAAAATAATTAAAAAATCAAGAAAAATTAATATTTTAATAAAATATAATATAAAAATGTGGAGTGATTTGAAGAGTAAGTATGTGTTTTTGCCTCTAAATTAAAAAATCAGTTTATTTTATTATTTAACTTATTTTTGCTATTATTTATAAATCTTACTATACTTTTTTATACTATTCATAAGTTCACTGTACTATTTCAGCTCACCTTTGTGGATGATATCCTCGTTACAAAATTTTCAACTCCAATAAAATAAACAAATCCAGGACAGAATGTAAAATAAAAATTCTTACTTAAAATAGACCGAATTTTGTTCCAAACCTCATTTAAATGGTTTTTATTCGACATTTGGGTTCAGTTTTGCTAGTTTTCTCGGTAGTGCGAAATTTCACACCCCCCCCCCCCCCCCCCCCCCCTCAAGTTTCCAACCTGAAATTATTTCAAGATTACTGTATTCATTTCAGGTTTTCCTTCATAATTGAGGTAATCTTACGCTATCCCATCTCATTTCACCATGCATTTCATCTAGTTTCAATCTGGAGCATGAAAATTGGGATTTTCTCACAAAGGTTGGATTTGTGTTTAAATTCCATCAAAATTTCTCTATAATATTGGTTGTCAACGATGGGGTTTGTTCCCCTTTGAAGCTTTGAAGGCTATTTGTGTGTAATTTGGACCATTTTCACGGGTGGTTGTTAACTCATTCTTGGTTGTGTTGACTACGCACGGTAAGTGTTCGACAAAATGCCTAAGTGAAATTTTGTCCAATAATCATCGCCTGTATAGCGTGATTGTGTTGTAGACCTTGATTATGGTCTATTTACTTGGTATTTTAGGGTGTAAACCCTTCACACTTGCCCTAGAATTTCCATACACATCATTGTGGAAATACCTTTTCTCGGACATATAGGGATATCTCATGTAGGCGTTGTTCCATTGAGTCATGTCTTGATCTTCATTGCATATTTTGTCTAATTGTTTCCAGGATAATGGCTCCTAGCTCTAGCTCTAGCTCTAGTGCTTCCACTTCTCGCTTTGACAAGAGCCAATTCATCATGTTTGAGCCTCAAATGTTTTCCATGAGTGTCATGGTCTATGTGAGATGTACCTTGAGCGTCCTATAGATTTTCCTGATCTAGGTAATACCTGTGTCTTAAGGATTATAAAGTCTTGTGGTACGACACTAGTACAGCACCCCAAATGACACAACGAGTGCGACACTAGTATGGCACCCCAAATGAAGTGTCCGTGCTTCCTTTCCATTACTTACAATATCATTGAACCTACTCTCATGCTTATTCAATAATTTTTCTCTAATATCCATCTCATCACTAAGGAGGATTCTTTTCAATCTTTTGTCATGGAGTTAGTTTTAAGCTCAACCTGGATATTCATTTAAAGATAATATTCATTGTAGACTTCCTATTTTGTTCCAATAAATAGACTCAAGTCCCAATCCTTAATCATGAAGGAGCAAAGCTCTAACCTTGATAAACAAAGTATTGGAGGCTTTTGTAAAGAATCTAGATCAATTCATGACTCAAAAGTCCCCTAAAGTACTACTGATGAAGTCACTTTTTTTTTTTTCCTCATTTGCTCGTATCTCATAAAATACATCAAATGTTAAAATGGAAATTTTCTCATGTGTCTACTTCAATGTGCACAAATTTGGTACTAGCCGGAATTAAAATAAGTGAGATATCATATGACCATTGGTCCCAAAGTCCTAGAGAATCACTAAAAAACATTATTGTATCTAGACTTAAGGGAGGAATTTTGAAGAGGAAAAATTATTGAATGTGATTTTGCAGAAATATAAGTCACCCATTGTCCCCCCCCCCCCCTTCCAAAAAAAATAAAAAAAATCCTCTAAGTTTAAAACTTTTAAAACTTTTCCAAGAGTTCTCATTGGTTTTCTATAAGCTTCTAAAAGTATCAAAGATTTTTGAAAGCCTTGTTCTTCTAGATTTGCGAAGCTTAATGTGATAAGTGCTTATTGATTAGTTCATTTAGTGAGCTATTTAGATCTTAGAGCTTTCAAGGAAATGGATGCTTTACTCTCTAATTTTGATTTGGGATCTATGCGATTAGGAATTACTCTGTAACTTGTGTGTTTTGGTATTAACCTATTCTTTGGATGGTTTGTTTAATGATATTATTTGTTTTCTTTTGATTATACGGTGATGTAGGTAAAAATCACATGAGTCTCCATCTTAGGTTTTTGGGGTTTTATAAATTTCCTGGCACGATCATATAGTTTTTTTTTGAGATCTCAATATGTTCTAATATTTTTTATCAAATGTGAGATATGCGATGCTTTGTTAGATGTTAGGTTAGATCAAAACAAAAATTTGGGGGTTTTCATATTTAATTTCATGTAACCATTTATGTTTTGGTTTTCATAATCATGTTTAGGACCCCCTAAACTTTTATGTTGTTGCACTAAGACTCCTTTATCGTTTATTTGTTCGCTAATGTAGTACATGAACTTGGATGGTGTACCAAATACACTCCTTATGTTAGTTATTTTGTCAATTTTAACAATGAGATACGGTGAGACTCATCTGAGCCTTAAATTTAGAAACAAATCTTTTTTGAAAATTTCCCGAACATTATATTTAAGTTAAAAGACACTTTCCTTTATGCATGACAAATTGTCAACCAAGTTAAATATAGATAATAAAACCTAGTAGGGGATTGTTGTTGTGGATATATATGTAGGTTCTAATTTATGAATGATCTTATTTTGAAAGTTAAAGAATGAAGAGATAATAAAAAATAGAAAACTATGTTTCAACAACTTGCTTGAGGGCCACTCAAGCAATGCTCATTACCTAAATCATTATTTTATTATTTTTGTGTCTTGGGAATTGCAATAAATAAAATTAGGTGTTTGAAAGGTGAGAGAAATAGTAAAAAATGGGTGAAGAAATAATATTTAAACGAAATCAGATTTAGAGTAGAGAATTTGATATGAGCGTTATGAAAATTGGTTAGCTATGATAGAAAAAAATAGGTTCTTATCCTAAAATAAGGAGAAAAATTTAGAGATACTTAGTGCATTAACATTGGGGGTAACACTCAAAATGCCATTTTAGCACCAAACAACAAAAAAGTGGCTCTATCTGGCATGCAAATTTTTTTCACTAAAGCAATGCTACTTTTTTTGTTAATTAATTTATTCTCTCTCCTCACCCTCTCACTCGTGCCTCTCCCTCCTCTCTCCAACTCTCTTTCACTGTCTTTCTCATGCCTCTCTCTATCTTTCTCTGACTCTCACTTTTTCTTTAACTCATTCCTTATAGTTCTAGGCAATGGATTTCGTAACGTGGGTTTGATGGTATGGATCTCGATTTGTGATGTGGGTTTGGTGGATCTCGGTGTTAGGTGGTGATGTGGTGATAACTATGGGTTGTGGTGGTGATTGTGGGTTGTGGGTTTGGTGATGTGGGTGCTAGGTTTACTCTGTGTGTTTTTGTTGTCTCATATTTATTCATTGAACTCGTTTTTTCTTTGTGGGTTACGAGTTGGGGTAGCAATTTTGATTATGCAAAAATTTGAGATTGTTAAGTTGTTGGAGTTGGTTTATAAATTTAAGGTTACAATTGCACATTTTGTTTCTTTGGTTGTTTTGGTGATCGCTAAGAGCCCTGAGGTTAATAAGTATGACTTTTTGACGATTCAGATAGTGATGTTTGGTGCGATACCTATAGGGAAGGAGCTTGAGGATGCTATTAGAGCTAAACTTCCTAATGCTAAACTTGGATAGGTAAACTTATTTTAATTCCTTTAATGCGGTATTACTAGGATTGATGTGGTGGTGTTGGGTTTGGTGATGTTGGTTGTGGTAGTTTTTGTGGTGTTGTGTTTGCTATTTTACTTTTTTTTTTTTTTAATGGCTTGTATAATAAAATAGTATATAAGATGTAGGTTGAATTATGAAATGGTATTATTAGAGCATTCACACTGGGTCTTGATAACGGTATATGTTGGGGGTTTTAGCATTAAAGCACCAAAAGCATGCGTTATCCAGTCTCTCAATTACAATTGTGCTATAGTACCATCATAAATTTATGATGGCACTGTAGCACAATTGTAAACGATTATAAATTATTTTATTCCCAAAACCAACGGTTTCTTTGTCTCTCTCTTTACATTCTCTCATCCTTTCTCTCTTGCTAGAGCTCATCAACGCCAAGCCTCTATCTCTCTCTTCTTCGTTGCTTTAGTTCTCTCTCTTGACCTCTATTGCTTTTCTTTCTTGGCCGAACAAAAATCTATCTCTAGTGGGTTGGTTAGGTTGTGGGTTTTATTGTGTGGTGGTGTTGGGTGGCTATAGCAGTGGTGGGTTTGATGAGTGTAGTTGTGGATCGGTGTGGATGGTTGTGATTTGCCATCGTATGTGGATCAATGTGGATCGTGGTGGGTCATGGTGGGTTTGGGGTTGAGGATCGTGGTGAATCGATGTGGTGGTGGCATGGTGGGTTTGGGGCTGAATTTCGATGGTGGCTTTGGTGGGTCATGGTGGGTTGTGGTAGGTCTAGGACTGAGGATCGTGGTGGATCGATGTGGTGGGCCGTGGATCGTGGTGGCATGGTGGGTCTGGGGCTGATTTCAGTGGTGGTTTTGGGGTTGATTTTGGTGGTGGTTCTGGGGCTGATTTCAGTGGTGACTCTGGTGTTTGGTGGGTTTGCTTGGTGTTTCTAGCAGTGACACTATGATGTGGTAGTTATTGGTTGTGTTGTTGATGGTGGATTGGTGGGTGGTTGTGTTGTTGATGGTTGGGTTGAGTTTCTGTGTTGGGGGTTTTGGGTCTTCACAGTAGTGATAGAGGTGATGAGTGGTTGAGAGAGAGAGAGAGAGAGAGAGAGAGAGAGAGAGAGAGAGACAGAAATTAGAGAGAGACAAATATATTTTATTGTGTAAATATATTATTTTAATGTGTTGTATAGAAAAATAAAAGTTGGGATGTTGGGTGTGTAATAAAATGATATGGTATAATAGATAAAATAGCTTTTATGATGGTAAAATAGAATAGTTTGAAAATAGCAGATGTGAATGTTCTTAAAGTAGCAAAAATAGTAGTTTGGTATAATAAACTAACATTTGTTTAGCAAACTGGAAGCTAATGCATTACCATTGGATGTGCTAAGTGCTAAATTTTTAGCATATAGCATTTCAAACACCAAAAAAAAGTCACTTCCCTTGGATGTGTCAAATGCCAAAAAAATTTGGTTTGAGTTACAGTACCCTTCTACTAATAAAAGGGTACCACAACCATGCTATTTATTTTAATAATTTCTCTCTCCTCTCTTATACTGATCTCTCTCTCTCTTTGAAAAATCCTCCAATTTCTAAATCCTTTCTAGCAAATTCACCTCCACCTCTCCAGCCCAATTGTGATACCACTAGCCAACAACACAATCCCTACCACGCCTAAACCTTGTTCCCTTCCAATTCTACATGCATTGTCTTCTTCAAGGTCAACATAGCCATTAGATTCGCAGCAAGGTCGATCAAGGAAGAAGTAAGGCGAAGGAATTCAATGATGGAGAGAAATGATTCGAAGTTGAGATTTCTGCAACAACTATTTATGAGTTGAATTTTTGACAGTCTCAATTGGTGGCATTGAGATCAGTGGGTTTGTGGGTTGCAATTGGTGTTTTGTGTGATGGTTGCGATGTGTTGGGTTTTTTAGGGCTGTGATCAGTGGGTTGGTGGCATGCGATTGCATAGCAATCGGGTTGGAGGCAGTGAGGTTGGGCCTTTGCATTACACAAATTATAGCTATAAAGTTTTAGATTTTTGCAAGTTATGGGTTTTCGTATATCTTGATTTGTAGAAATTAGGTTGATTTTGTGGGTTTTTGCATTTGGGTTTTTGGTATTTGTAGAAATTTGATGGTGATGGTGGTGGTGGTGGTGGTGGTTGGTTGTGGCGGGTTGTGGCTAACTAGCTACAAGTAGGGGTGGTGGTGTGCGTTCCTATTTTTAATAATAAAAGGGATGTATTATTTTAATGGGAAATGTTTAAAATAAGATATGAGATGTAAGGTATAATGTTAAATACTATACTAAAATAGATAAAGTAATTTTTGTTGTGCTAAAAATAGGATATTTTTTTAAAACATTTGATACGGCTGCTCTAATACTCTTAAGACTTTTTTTTTTTTTTTTTTTTTTAGAATAATACTCTTAAGACTTAAAATAAAAAGTTTGGGTGATTTGTTAAAGTAGAAGATGAGATATAGGATATAATGTTAAATGCTATTCTAAAATAGATAAATTAGCTTTTTGGTGCGTAAAAATATGATATATATATATATATATCTTATGTGGATACTCCAATGCTTTTAATATTTTTTTTTTCCTAATAACCAATGCTCTTAAAGTACTAGCATTTGGGGGGGGGGGGGGGGGGGGGGAACCCCCCAATTGCTATTTTAGCAACTAACAAGCCAAAAATAAGCTACATTCGAGTGTAGGAATGGATTTTTTTTTTTTTACTGACTGTGAACAATCGGTTACCATATATAGAACCAATAGTAGCTTCGAATGTGTGTGTATATATATATAATTTTATTGAAAATATCTCTCATTTCTCTGCCTCTCACTCGTGTCTCCCCTCTCTCATTGCTCTTCTCTCACCTCTCTCCCATCTCAGCTACGTCTCTCTCCTCACAGACCTCACCTCTCTTACTCTCTTGCCTATCTCTTCTCCCTTCTTTCTAACTCTTAATCTCTATCTCTTAGACTTTTCATCGTGGGTTTTATGGGTTCATTTTGAGGTTTATAGGTTGTGGGTTGCTGGTGGGTCATGAGGTGGTTGCTTGGGTCATGGTGGCGTGGGTTGTGGGATGTATGGGTTTGGGTGGTGGGTTACATGAGTTGTAGGTTTGGCATGGGGGTTTGGGTCAGCTGGGTTTTGGTTGTGATGTTGGCTCTGTGGGTTGGAATTTTGGCTTTGGGTTGTTGTGGCTATGTGGATTTCAACTATGACATTGGTTGTGTGGGGCGGAATTTTGGTTGTAGGTTGTTGTGGTTTGGTGGTGGTGGTGGTGGTCGTGTGGGTTTGATAGAGAGAGAGAGGAAGAGAGGAAAAAAGGGAAGAGAGAGAATTGATTTGTTTATATTATTTGTTTGTATAGTTTATCTTATTTTAATAAGTTATATGTAAAAATAAAAATTAAAATGTTGGGTGAGTTGTAAAATGAGGTCGTAAAATAGATAAAATATGTTTTTAAGGTGTCAAATAAAGTGGTATGCATTCTTGGATACTAGTGCTTGTATGACTTAAAACTAAGGGTCTATTTGGTAAAAGATTTCTAGTGTTGTAAAGGATTTGGGTGGTGGGTTTCACGAGTTGTGGGTTTGGCATGGGGGTTATGGGTCGGTTGGGTTTTGGTTGTGATGTGGTTGTGTGGGTTGGAATTTTGGCTTTGAGTTGTAGTGGCTATTTGGATTTCAACTGTGACGTTGGTTGTGTGGGGCAGAATTTTGGTTGTAGGTTGTGGTTTGGTGGTGGTGGTTGTGTGGGTTTGATAGAGTGAGAGAGGAAGAGAGGAAAAAAGGGAAGAGAGAGAATTGATTTGTTTATATTATTTGTTTGTATAGTTTATCTTATTTTAATAAGTTATATATAAAATAGAAATTAAAATGTTGGGTGAGTTGTAAAATGAGGTCGTAATATAGATAAAATATGTTTTTTAGGTGTAAAATAAAAGGGTATGCATTCTTGGATACTGGTACTCGTAAGACTTAAAACTAAGAGCCTGTTTGGTAAAAGATTTCTAGTATCGTTATTTAAGTGTTATGAAAATAAGTGTGGATTAAAAAGTGTTGTAAAGGGTTTGGGTGGTGGGTTTCACTAGTTGTGGGTTCAGCATGGGGGTTGTGGGTCGGCAGGGTTTTGGTTGTGATGTTGGCTGTGTGGGTTGGAATTTTGGCTTTGGGTTGTTGTGGCTATGTGGATTTCGACTGTGATGTTGGTTGTGTGGGGTGGAATTTTGGTTGTAGGTTGTTGTAGTTTGGTGGTGGTGGTCGTGTGGGTTTGATAGAGTGAGAGAGGAAGAAAGGAAAAAAGGGAAGAGAGAGAATTGATTTGTTTATATTATTTGTTTGTATAGTTTATCTTTTTTTAATAAGTTATATGTAAAAATAGAAATTAAAATTTTGGGTGAGTTGTAAAATGAGGTCGTAAAATAGATAAATTATGTTTTTAAGGTGTGAAATAAAGTGGTATGCATTCTTGGATACTGGTGCTCGTAAGACTTAAAACTAAGAGTTTGTTTGGTAAAAAATTTCTATTATCGTTATTTAAGTGTTATGAAAATAAGTGTGGATTAAAAAGTGTTGTAAAAGGTTTAGGTGGTGGGTTTCACGAGTTGTGGGTTTGGCATGGGGTTGTGGGTCAGTTGGGTTTTGGTTGTGATGTTGGTTGTGGGTTGGTATTTTGGCTTTGGGTTGTTGTGGCTATGTGGATTTCGACTGTGATGTTGGTTGTGTGGGGCGGAATTTTGGCTGTAGGTTGTTGTAGTTTGGTGGTGGTGGTCGTGTGAGTTTGATAGAGTGACAGAGGAATAGAGGAAAAGAAGGAAGAGAGAGAATTGATTTGTTTATATAGTTTATCTTATTTTAATAAGTTATTTATAGAAATAGAAATTAAATTATTGGGTGAGTTGTAAAATGAAGTTGTAAAATAGATAAAATATGTTTTTAAGATGTAAAATAAAGTGGTATGCATTCTTGGTTACTAGTGCTCTTAAGACTTAAAATTAAAGATCTCTTTGGAAAAAAATTTCTAATATCGTTATTTACGTGTTATTAAAAGATGTGTGAGTTAAAGCTTATTATAAAAATACGTATTATAAAAATTTGTGTTGTAGTGTTTAAATATTAAAAATTGTTCTTTAAATAACAATACCAGAAGCTCCCCAAAAAATGTAGGATCACACATATGCTGAAATGCTTTACCATAACTTAAGAATATGTTTGGTACTTATATTTAAGTATCTATTTTTAATTTTTAAACAATTTTACACTTATTTTTATACATTTATTTCCTCATATGTATTTTAAAAAAAATTAAAAACTGTTATTTAAATAAACAGCTAGCCCTAAATATAAACAAACTTATAGCCCTAAATATAAACAAACTTAAACATCAAGCAAGTAATCCACTCACACGTTTTCAGTTACATCTAATGGATGAACAAGTTGTATCACTCACTTTCCGTGACAGTCTAGATGCTTTTGATGTGACTTGTCAGTTCTGCAGGACCTAGGGGTGTGGCCCTTGACTTGACTAGTGACAGTAACTGCGACGTCCTTAATATTTACCCACTTTCTTGACTATTGGAGGGATGCGTACTGCAATTTAATCCTTTGAACTTGAAACGAAGTTTCGTAGGGCCTTTAGAAAAGGATGTATTATTTATATTTAAAGAGTTAAAGTACAAAAGTAAGCGGGCAATGCCCAATGGGACACTCTGATCAGATAAAGGTGAGGCTTTAACTTCTATAATTGCCTGGAAAAGCAGTGGGAACAAATAAAAGGAGACGAGGTTTCTTTTTGTTTTTTTTTTGTTTTTTAGGTTTCTATTTTCTAACCCATAGAACACGGTTGGGGCCAAATTTACTGAAAGTCATTGTTAGCTGGATTAGCATTGCCCATTCTTGCTCTCGTCCATGTCGATCTAGGTCCTGATCGTGCTACGTGCCTACGTCTATGATCTTAGCAACTCTACGACTATATGAGGGTGATGTTTATTTTTTGCTCTCCTCACTTGTCACCTCTAGTTAAAGTCATACGTATGAGAGTATTCATATTGGGTGATGCGACAATTTTTTTTTTCTTGTTTTTTTGGGTAAACTGAAATTCAATAACAAAAACTTAGAGCGCTGGCATTCAAGGTTGCTATTTTACCATTTAATTATTTATTTGAAAAATAATTTATCTAGTTTTTTATTGAAATTTTTTTTGGGTTAAAAATGTGCTAAATTATATTTATATTTTGAAAAATTTTAAAATAGTAAGAAAAGGTGAATTTAAAAAAAAAAAAAAAAAAAAAACTATACATAAAAGTTAAGCTTAAAACTGATGTCAAACTCACCCAAGACACCCAATACTTAAAAAATTTAGATTTGTATATTTCAAAAAATTTGTAATCTTGTTGCAAATTGCATATATGCAACCTTACTGTTTATAGGTTGTAAAGAAATTTTTTTAATCTTATGTAAAGAGTAATTCATATTTTTATTAGGTATATATTATTTTATTTGGTTGAATGTAAAAAGTAATTCTTAAGTACTTTCATAGCATGAAAAATGATGTTATCTCTTTTTACATATTTAGTTCATTTATTAAATTCATGATAAAGTTTGCTATATATGTAAGATGATGGAACACTATTTTTTTGTACTTCAAGAGTACCTAAAAATTAGTGGCAAATAGACACCTAGAATCATAATTGAAATCTTTAACATTTTGATAAATTATAGTGAATAATATTTTAAAAAATTGAAGTTTATAAAGCATACATAATAAATTGTAGAGTTTTTTTTTTTTCCTTAAAAGACTATGAGAGTTTTATAGGGCTTAAAATTCTTTTTTTTTTTTTTTTCTTAATACCAAACTTCTTCTTCTTCTTTCTTTATTTTTATTTTTTATTTTTTTTTTTATTTTTTAAATGCTAAAGTTTAGAGCTATTGTATGCTTTAGTGAGGTCAAGAAAGAGTGTATTTGGATAGAGGGAGAGGAGAGGGGGTATCTTACCCTTTATTTGGATGTTTTGGATCAAAAAGTGTGTGCTTCAGTGAAACTTATCTGAATGTTTTTTAAAAAGGGGCGGGATGATATTAATGCTCCATTGGTTTTGTTGGAACTGAAAATTTTTTTAGTAAAGACATTTACAAGTGTTTGGTGTGACCTACAATGAAAAGGGAAAAAATATCATATCAAAACCTACTTGCCACCACAAGATTAGCACAATCCACCTTACCGCCCACCAAATTTGAGCAACTCGGTCCAACCAACCATCAAATTGATGCTTGTTGACCTTGCCACCACTAGATCAACCTAAAAACCAACTAGACCTATGGCCCTAACCACAAGATTGGTGCAACCTCAAGGGATCCACAACCATAGCTGCTAGATCATTGCCCTCAACCACCAAATTAATGCTTCCCAACTACCATTGGCACCCCTCAACTGCTATTAGAGCCTCCCAATTGCAAATCGAAGCTTCGCCAATACAATTCACCAAAACCCAACCACCAT
This sequence comes from Quercus gilva, assembly GCA_023621385.1. Lineage (NCBI taxonomy): Eukaryota > Viridiplantae > Streptophyta > Magnoliopsida > Fagales > Fagaceae > Quercus > Quercus gilva. The sequence goes on along the minus strand of CM042474.1, from coordinate 61,612,261 downwards.
TGAATCCTCCAACCACCAAGAACTAGATGGTGGTGACCGTTGTGATTCGAGGCTATGTAGACCACCTTTGTGAGCAAATGAGGAAAAGGGTGGAGGGTGTACGAGGAGTTTATAAGGGTGGGGGGTTGTGTGAGCTCAACAGTTTGTAAACTGTTTTGCCCAAGTTTTTATGTGTAAAACATTTTACAAAATTTTTGTAAAGGGTTTTATAGTTAACTAAAATATTTTAGGTTTAACCAACATTTTACAACAAACAAACACCGCTATGTTTGTTTTGAAATAAAATATTTTATAGAAAATGTTTTCTCATGTTTAGGTGCTTGTTTATATGTAAAATATGATCAAATTTGTAAAATATTTTTCTGTTGGCTGTAAAATCCTTTATAAGAAGTTGTAAAACATTTACCTTTAAAAATTTGATAAAACATTTTACAAAAACACACAATGGGTTTCCCTCACCCTTTTTGTTGGCTAGATCACTAGTTTGGTGGGTTGAGCAGCTAGTGTCGGCAGTCTAATGGTTGAAGCTGCTGCTTCGATGATTGGTACCAGAGGTTCAGTCATCAAAGTTGTCGTTCTGATGACCTGTGTCTATGGTTTGATGGCCGGAGCTACTACTTTGGAATTGGTTCCTATTATCCGTTGGCCAAAGTTGCTGTTTTGATGACCAGTGTCGAGCTCTGGTCATCGTAGACATTGTTCAAACGACTAGTATCGGAGGTTCGATAACCAAAATTGTTGTTCTAACCACCAATGTTGGTGGTCCAATTATTAGAGACATTACTTTGGTGATGGTCGCCAAAGTCATCATTTCAACTACAGGTTTTGGCAATCCGATCACCAGACCTTTGGCTTTGCTAGTTAAGTTACTGATTTTGGTGGTTTGCTTAAAAAATTTTACTTGTCATACCAAATACTTAAAAATATTATAAAATCTTTTTCCTAAACATTTTACAATGAAACATGTGTTTTATCAATTTTATATCCTTTAGGAGAGAGAGAGAGAGAGAGAGAGAGAGAGAAAAAAAAAAAAAGAGGGGGGGGGGGGGGGATCATGTTCTAGTGTAGTACGATTATTTCCATCATTATCGTGGGAAATATGAACTTTTGTTTTTACTAGAGCATCTAAGATAGTAAAAGTTTGAAGTGTTTTTTTAAAGTAAAAGTAAAAGTTAATAGGGGCTAAGAGACTTTACCATAATTGAAACCTACCAAGGAAAAGGAACTTTAATACCATATTGAAGCATTCAAGCTAATATGTAGAGAGCCAACAAATATATACATATATATATATATATATATCAAAGTAAATTCTTAAATTATTTTTTATATGATTTTTATTTTTTTGTGGTGGGGTCAGGGGTGTTAAGAATGGATGTATCAAGTTGCCGTATTCGCCTCTATACTTTTTGGAAGAGTATTGGACCAAAGAATAAAAAGAGTTGAAAAGGCCAATAAATAAACTTCCAACAATTAATTTTTATACAGCTTAGGCCTTATAAATTTGATCAAAAATAAAATGGAAGACAATATAACAGTTCCACATATTTATGTCAATTGCGTTTAGAAACTTTTTTTTTTTTCCTCTTAGTGATGCTCAAAAATCAAATACAATAAACTTTTTACTAATGTTAACCGGTTCAGTTAGCAAGAAGCTTTTTACTAATCCAAGAGACTTGGATTAAATCATACTTAAACCAAGAGATAGGAGATTAATAAAAATGGATTCCTTCCCTTTCATGGTTCAAATTAAATATTAAAAATTTTAAAATTATCAAGTATTGCATCATTTTAAATTTTAAATTGCGTAACACACGATACATTGCCAAATCCAAAAAAATAAAATCTCCTCCATAAAGAGAATCCGGTTCCTAAAAGATCCTCGAATGTAATAAAAATATTAAAAAATTAAAAAAAACTTGTTGGGTGAATATGATTTTAAACATGTTTATGCATTTGGGTTAGAAAAGGAATTTAAAAGTGCAGTAAGATGCCAGATAATGAAACTAGGATACAAATAAGGAGTGTATTGAATTTGATTGTCTTCTCTTACACTAATGCATAAAATAATGTGGATGATATTACATACATACCTGAGAAAATTATTGAGAGCGCAGAAGAAATACCCACGAAGGATCATCAGCTCTGAACTTATCCGATTGAACAAAGAAATCGAATCTGCCGGCCCCCTGGAATAAAGAAAAGATCTACTTGGAAAATCTAAGTGTGAAAACAATATATGTTGAAAGACTAGGAACAGTAACTTCGTAGTACCGATCTTATAGAAAGCATAGTGAAGCAGATTCTCCATAAAAGGGCTTCAACTGCTCCTAACAGTCTCTCGTCATTCAGAAAAACAAACAGAAACAGCATCATGTGTCATCAACCACGCAGCTCTCATGAGTCATCACTACCATTTTTTTTTTTTTTGAGTATCATCACTGCCATTCATATATTGATTTATATTGCTTTACATTATTTTGTTTATGGTCAGGTAAAGAGTTGACCCAAAGAAATTTCCTGGAAAGCGAGACCGATTCGTACTATGGTATAAGCTTATTTTTAAATTTATTTGGTTAAATAAAAAGGTTCTTTTACTCAGGTGTCTATTTGGGAACAACTTATTTTGTTGAAATTGAAATGTTTTTGCTGAAAGTTATGTAAATAAAACTAAAAGATAGCCGAAATAATAGAGTGAGACCTTCTAATAATACCAAAAAGTGTGACGAGACCTATAAATAATAGCAAAAATAAATTAAATTGTAACAAAAAAAATTGGTTTTTTTAGCCAATGTCAAACGCATACTTAATTATTTTTTATTAAAAAAGAAAGATAACTAGATTATTGTGAATATGGCTTAAATGAACTAATCCGTTTATCAACAACTCAGGCTTAACTCAATAAAAAACTCTTTCATGTTTGTTCCAAACTTTAACTTTAGTTTTAGACTTGTTTAATAAACGAGTTATGCCTAAGCAAAAATAAAAAATTTGTTCATGAACAAAATTGAACATTAGGACATGATACAAAACAAGCTAAGTCTGACTCATGTATGAGCTTGATAATAAGTTTGATAGATGAATTCATATATTTTTTGAACTTTAATTAAATAGAAAACTTTAATTGAATAGAATTTGGGACTCACTTGTCCAAATGAAATAGGCTTAATAATAAGCTTGATATAGGCTTGATAATATACTTGTTTTGAATCTCAAACTCAAAAACCTAATATTGAGCTCAAGTTCAAACTTGATATTGAGCTCAAACTTGGCTTAATTAATGAATCAAACCGAGCCAAGCTAAGCTCAAGCTTTTAAATTTTTTGACAAGCTCAAGCTTTAATACTATTTGTGGGGCCCAAATATTTAGCAATCCCGGCCTACTCTATATCGGTTCCAAGGTTTGTGTCGAGGAGGGTACAGAATCCGAGGATGAGTGGGAGAGGCCCAAGTCATCAAGGGACCTTGCTGAGGATGCCCATATCCTCGGCAAACCGACATTGAAGGAAAGAAGCTGTCACTCACCCATTAAATGCACGCCACCAACACTTTGGCCGCATCAATGGCGAATTGACCAGCAAACAATGCCGCCTTGGTTACTTCAACTAATAAAAAGCCTGTAAAGGCGGCTGATGGGACAGGCCCTCAGACACAAGTTCAAATGGCCTACAAATGGATGGCAGGGATCAACTGAACAAGAAGATAAAAGAGATAGAATCCCCAAAGTAATTGGGGAGGGGGGGGGGGGAGGGGAAGAGTTTTCTTTCTTTTAGGGTGTTAAAAGGACAACCCTAGTATTCATTAGTTTGAAGGAAAATAGGTCCTCGGACTGGGCCGAGGATGAACTTTCCTCAAGAACACTTAGTCAAATTTTAGTTGTTCTTCTTGTAAGCCCACATCGACGTTGTTTTTCTTGCTAGTGCCTGGCCTTTCTATCCACTCTCTACAAATTTATTGTATAGGGGTTGCCCGAAACAGGTCCCTACAATTGGCGCCGTCTGTGGGAAGGACTTGTGCACTAGCAAGTGCAATGGTTGGTGTGAAAAGATCAAGGGCAATACGTCTTTCAAAAAAAAAAAAAAAAAAAATACAGTCTACAGCAACAATACTCATTTAGAAGGCAACTATCACAAGAAATGAAAAAATGCAAGAAATGAAAGAAATGAAGTGGGTCTACTTCTTTATTAATATAAGAAGAAGTTACATTTTACAGCGGATGCCTATGCAGGCTTGTTCTAAAGCTAACTACAAAGACAAATGCCCATGTAGGTTTGTTCTAAAACTAACTACAAAGAAAAACGCCTAAACAGACTTGTGTTGAAGCTAAAAGAAAAAGAAAGGGTGAGAGGCCTAAGTAGGCTTGTTTTAAAGCCAAGCCCAGCGTCGGAGGGAGAGGTGGAGACAGACCTATGTTAAGGTCGTCCACAGCTCCCCAACCAACACTTGCGGTGCAAGGAAGGAGAAGGAAGAAGAGGTCACGGCGCCTGACGGTTCCACTTCAAGGTTCCACCTAGTTTTCCTCCCAATCCCATAACAGTTGGGAGCCGGCGAATCATTATCAGCTTGGAGGGTTGATAGATCCAAATCCGGAGGGGAAACGTTACGTTCCTTTTGGATCCCCCTCCGAACTACAAGGGGAGTTCCATCTTTGGCTAGGTTGAAAAGAAGAAGGATCTTCGGCCTCCTCTTACCCCACCCCCAGCATGATGTCTAGGGTCGAAGTGCCATCCTCGGCTCCTGAAAGGGGCTCGGCCTCCTTATCACCGCCCTTTCCAAGGGCCACTTCGTTTCGTGGGGCACAAGCTACTATTTTGGCAGAGCCCTTGACACGTCCAGAGAATAGTGCGTTTGTGAGATCTGAACTCAAACGTTTGTGAAGTTTGAAGAAAAGAATCTTCCCAGAAATACCTTGTATAGAAGGCAAAAATTGGTGAAAGCCAGCCTGTACAAAATCCTAAGGAGAAATTACCGGAGGCAATAACTCCGCCCAATTTTCAAAAGGCTTATAGCTGCTGGATCCTCGTAAATCTGCAAGGACATTAATGAGGAGGCGCGTCGCGCACCGAAGCGTCAAGCGCGTTACTCGAATAGCCCAAAGGAAGCCTCGTAATCAGAAGAGGCACGCCAGACGAAGAGGTCAGACCAAATAAGGGCCCCCTCCTTGGCGGAACAGGTCTAAGACAAGTGTTAAACAGAACCAAAGCATTGCATGGTCTTCGGACTTAGGCCTATGGGGAAACTAGTTGCCTCAGAAGACAGGTACTAGACAAAACTAAGGCATTGCATGGTCCTCGGACTCAAGCCTATGGGGAAACTAGTTACTTCAGAAGACAAGTATTAGACAGAACCAAGGCATTGCATGGTCCTCGGACTTAAGCCTATGGGGAAACTAGTTACTTCAGAAGACAAGTGTTAGATAGAACCTAGGCTTTGCATGGTCCTTGGACTCAAGCCTCTGGGGAAACTAACTACAAAAGAAGAACTAGGTACTAGACAGAACCAAGGCATTGCAAGGTCTTCGGACTCAAGCCTATGGGGAAACTAGTTACCTCATAAGACAAGTACTAGACAGAACGAAGGCATTGCATGGTTCTCGGACTCAAGCCTATGGGGAAACTAGTTACTTCAGAAGACAAGTGTTAGACAGAACCTAGGCCTTGCATGGTCCTCGAACTCAAGCCTCTGGGGAAACTAACTACTAAAGAAGAACTAGGTACTAGACAGAATCAAGGCATTGCATGGTCCTCGGACTCAAGCCTTTGGGAAAACTAGTTACCTCAGAAGACAAGTACTAGACAGAACCAATGCATTGCATGGTCCTCAGACTCAAGCCTATAGGGAAACTAGTTACTTCAAAAGACAAGTGTTAGACAGAACCTAGGCCTTGCATGGTCCTCGGACTTAAGCCTCTAGGGAAACTAATTACTAAAGAAGAACTAGGTACTAGACAGAACCAAGGCATTGTATGGTTCTTGGACTCAAGCCTATGGGCAAACTAGCTATCTCAGAAGACAAGTACTAGACAGAACCAGAGTATTGCATGGTCCTCGGACTCAGGCCTCTAGGGAAACTAGTCGCCTTAGGAGATCCAAGCCAATGGAGAAACCATCCCCCCACGAAATACCAAGTGTAAAGCAGAGCCTGGGTCTTGTATGTTCCTCGGCGTCAAACCTATGGGGAAACTAGTTGCTCCAAGAGAACCCAAGTATTAGACAAAACCAAGGTCTTGCATGGTCCAAGGACTCAAATTTATGGGAAAACTAATCACTTTAGGGGGATCTGAGCACTGGACAGAACCAAGGTCTTGTGTTGACCGTGGGCCCAAACCTAAAGCGAAGCTGACCACTTAGGTACTAGTAGTGAGCGCTACAGGGGACGATAATCAGTGTAGTCGGCCGAGGCGTAATTGAAGCCAGTATCGTACAAGTGATGTATGCATGTAGGTATAATACAATACAAATAAAGCGAATAAAAGGAAACAAAGCATGCACTTTACTTAGTCTTTAAAAAGAAGTTATATAAGACAAATATGCTGTCACAATAATAATAAATAAAAAAGAAGAAGAAGAAGAAGAGAACGAAAAACAAGGCAAAGACGCAATAGGGGATCATTCTTTCGGCTTTATCTCAACTCCCCCCTTAAGGGGCTGGGCAGAAGAGGTCTCAGAATCCTTAGGGCCCTCGCCTGGGACTGCAGCCTGAGAAGGTTCAGCTGAGTGGGATACCTCCTCTACAAGGGGTGCTTGGACATCAGCTGAGGAGTCTGTAGTCTCTCCAGGCGCATCAACAGTGGGACCATGGCTTGCCTCAACGTTCCCAGGACGATTAGCTTCCTTGGTGGGCTCGCCCGAAGTAGGGGTAGCTGGGGTGCCTTCCTCAGAAACAACCCCAACACCCTCGGCAGCCACCTCGGCCTCAGAACTTGGAGGGGTAGTCTCACGAATGGCAGGAGGATAATATACGTTCTCCGCCCTCTACAGGTTGGATGAGGTGTCGACCCCTGCCTGTGTGAGGGCCTCATTCCAGACCTGGGAGCAGTAAAGTCTGCACACCTAAGGCACTTGAGCTCTAAGGCTGTCTTCTATTTCAGCCGCCCCTTCCTCATAAGCATCCTGCGCAGCCTTGTCTTTGGAGGCCTCAGCCTCAGCCTTGGCAGATTCAGCCTCCTCCTTGGCTTTCAAAGTCTCGTCCCTGGCAGACTCTGCAGCGCCTCTAGCCTTATCTGCCTCAAGCACCCTCTTCTCTAGAGTCGCGATCTTCTCTCTGGCTACTTTTAGTTGATCCTCTGCCTTGAGCAGGTTGCCTGTTTGATCTAGAGCCAGTTTTTCAGCGGCAGCAAGGGCCGACTCAGTGGTGTCCCGAGCCGCCTTCATCTCCCCCAACTGGTCCATCGCCTTCTTAAGATCGGCCTGGGAAGCATTGAGGACCCGCACGGTGTCCGACAGCTTGGTACGCTCCGAGCCAGCGACCTGGCTCTGGCTACTGGCTATATCCTCCAGCCTGAAAGTAGCTTGAATATCCTGCCAATTGAAACCATTGTGTCACAGATAAGGAGCCACGGAAGGTCAAGAAAATCACAACCAATCAGAAAACTTACCATGCCCAAGTATTGGTTAAGGCCGAGGTAGACCTCCTCGCTCCTCAAATCCTCTAGCTGGGCCATGTCCGCAGGGAGTAGCAGGGACCTCTCCAATGCGTCAGCCACGAGCACACCTTCACCCCTTTGAAGGTTCTTAAGAGAGGCGTCATCCATCAGAGGTTCGGCATGGAGCATGGGGGTAGGAAGCCAAGCCTGGGCCCCGACCTGGATAGAGGCCTGCTTCTCTTGGCCTCGGCGCCCTATCTTCAGCTGTTTTGATGACGGTCGACCATCGCCACCACCTCGGGGGGGATCAGACTCTTCACCCCCCTAGGTCTCTTGCCTTTGTCCTTCGTCAGCGGACGATTAATGGACTTGGATTCAGGTGTCAAACTCTGTTGGGGTGGGGGAGGGGGAAGCTCGGGAGGAGGAAGTTTAGGAGGAGACTTCCCCGGTGCATCCCTCCTTGGCTGCCCCTCAATCAGTGCTAGTAAACTCTTCTGAGGCTGCTTCTTGAAACTCATCTTCGATTAAGGAGTGGCTTCTTCAGACAGAAAGTCCGCTCAGTTAAACTAGGGTCACCCAAATCAACGGCAGGGTCCTCGGGCGAATAGAGCTAGTCGAACACGCCAAACTCGTCCCCGGACAGACTTGAGTCAGCAACCTCCTCTTCCCCTTCAACCTCAGCAGCTTGAGCCGACGAAGAAGTACCTACCAACGGTACGCCCTTGGGAATAGGAGACCCTTCGGGAATGAAAAATCTGTTCTCGACTACGGTGATGCTACGCAGCCGAGGATCTCAAACTCGGATCACATGCCTCGGAGTCGAGAACGATTTTTGGATCGGGACGTATCCTAAGACCACGTGGGCGACTCTAACTTGGTTGTCGTCTTTATTCATAAAAATCTCCGACCTTAGCATCGTCTCCAAGTCTTCCTTATTGACCTAACTGAAATGACGCTCAATAGCACGTGAATCTGCATAAAAGAAAGCAAGTTCCTGTCAAAACCTAAGCAAAGTAGGACACTAAAGCATAAAGAACTGAAAACGCTCTCCTAGTCTAGATGCCCCACTTGGTGTACCCTCCACTGCTGGGCACGAAAGGCCCTCATGCCATTCCTCAGACACAATGAGGAAGTCTTTGTTCAGAACCTTGCTGGACTCAAGGAGGCACTGGATGAGCCGGACACTGTCATCCCTCGTCCTCATGTAATAAGACTTCTCTTTCAGGCGCTAGAGTTTGTAGCACCAATTCACATTATGATGGGTTAGCCTCAGCCCCATCTTCTCATTCAAGGTATCCACATAGCCTAAAATCCTAAATACATTAGTAGCACACTGAATGGGAGATAGGCCGAAGTGCCTAAGATAGTCCCTTATCACCAGCCCCATGGGGATCCTCATTTCGCCATCCAGAAAGACGATTATAGGAATCGCCACCTCACCCTCTTTCCTACTCGAACTCCATTCCCCCTCTCCGCAGTACCTCAAACCCACAGTAGCGGGGATCCTATGATCGGCGACGAATTTGTCCATAACTCCTCAGACTCAACTAGCTTCTTAAAGCCTACCTATCCTAGAGAACTAACAAGGAACTCAAGTGAACAGTACGAACTAGAGAGAGAAGAAGACTTACAGAAATGAGGGAAAGCTCCTCAGGCAGGCTTTTTGTGCTATCGAGAATTGCAAGTACAGTTGGAGATGTGACCAAATTCGGAGTAAGTGTGCTGGGTCTCTTGAATGCAAAAGTGAAAGGACAAACCAGTTCAACTGGGTATATATATACCCCCAATTAAAAATAACCGCATGGATTTTCCCGCCCAATGGGCCAGGAGCATCCCTACCATTCATTCATCATCACACTGTTGAACATGGGAGACATCGAGTCGCCAAAATTTAATGAAGGCACGCTCCAGATACCAAAACGCCAAGAACGTCCCCTGGGCAGTTGAAAGGATTGTGACGCTGACAGAAAGATAAGGCTCGACAGGCCAGGACATTGGCTCGAGAACATCAAAATCCTCCTCCCCTCCCAAGAGGCCGGGCAGCAGAATTTTGAGGGGTTATTGTGGGGCCCAAATATTTAGCAGCCTCAGCCCACTCCATATCAGGCCCAAGGTTCGTGCCGAGGAGGGTACAGAATCCGAGGATGAGTGGGAGAGACCCAAGTCATCAAGGGACCTCGCCGATGATGCCCATATCCTCGGCAAACCAACATTGAAGGAAAGAAGCTATCACTCACCCATTAAATGCACGCCACCAACATTCTGGTTGCATCAATGGCGAATTGACCAGCAAACAGTGCCGCCTTAGTTACTTCAACTAACAGAAAGCCTGCAAAGGTGGTTGATGGGACATGCCCTCAGACACAAATTCAGATGGCTTACAAATGGACAGCAGGGATTAACTGAACAAGAAGATAAAAGAGATAGAATCCCCAAAGTAATGGGGGGGGGGGAGGGGAAGAGTTTTCTTTCTTTTAGGGTGTTAAAAGGACAACCCTGGTATTCATTAGTTTGAAGGAAAAGAGCTCCTCGGATTGGGCCGAGGATGAACTTTCCTCAAGAACACTTAGTCAAATTTTAGTTGTTCTTCTTGTAAGCCCACATCGACTGTTGTTTTTCTTGCTAGTGCCTGGCCCTTCTATCCACTCTCTACAAATTTATTGTATGGGAGTTGCCCGAAACGGGTCCTTACACTATTTTATGGGAATATACATGAATTTCCATATCTGTAAGATGCGAAAACATATAGAAAACAATCACACGACACAAGAAATTACGTGCTTCGACAATTTTCCACGTTCACTAAGTTGCAGTGATTTCATTATTTTCAAGGAACATATACAAGATGGGTTGGTACAATTTTTCTCTATAAAAAAACACACAAAACCCTAATCTAAAACAACGATATTTATATACTACACAGTGGATACTATTGACATAAGCCTTTTATCCATGGACTAAGCTTCAAAAAATCTCCCATTAAAACCGCAACACTTTTATATTGAGTCAAGTCATAATCAGGGTAAAAATAAAATACAATTAGGCTTTACATAGCTCAACAAATCTCCCACTTAGAGACTAGTTCAATCACCAACACCCACATACCTCTAAACACAAGCTCTCATCACTGCAACTCATCATCATGTCCTTAAGCTAGATGACCAACTCAAGCTGCCACATCTTCAACTTCTCAATGGTGACAACCTTAATCAACATATCTGCCGGATTCTTAGATTCATAAATCTTTCAGGTTTTAGCAGATCATCTTCAAGAAGATAATGGATAAAATTGTATCTCATCTATATATGCTTTAACTTTGAATGAAAAGTCGAATTTTTAGTAAGAAAAGTAGTAGTCTGGCTCTTAATATGTAGAATATCATTCTTTAGCTTCTTACCAAATTCAACCAAGAAACTTTGTAGCCAAATCATCTCATTCACAGCTTCAGTAGATATAATATTCTTAGCTTTTATAGTAGACAGAGCAACAATCTTCTATTGATTTAAAGCCCAAGATACAGTTGTTCTACCTAGAGTAAATACAAACCCAACAGTACTTTTCTTGTTGTCAACATCATCGACCAAATCAGCATCTACATAACCCTGTAGTTTCAAAACTGCACCTGTAAAGTAAAGACACATTATATAATGAACCTCTTAGATACCTCAAAATCCATTTGACTGCTTTCCAATGCTACTTTTCCTGGCCTACTTATGTATCTACTTACAACTCCCATTGCATGTGCAATATCTGGTCTTGTACACACCATAGCATACGTAAGACCACCAACAGTTGAGGCACGGGGTACCTTGCTTATATGGTCCATTTCTTGCTCTGTCTTAAGTGATTGATCTTTACTTTGTTTAAAATGACTACCCAATGGTGTGCTTATTAGTCTAGCTTCATTCATGTTAAACTTGCTAAGAACCTTCTTTACATACTTTGTCTGTAAAAGTTTCAGTATACCATTGACCTTGTCTCTAGTGATTCTCAAACCAATGATTTATTTTGAAGCTCCCAAATCCTTCATTGCAAATTATTTTGACAACTGCTTCTTCAAATTTTTATTCTCCTCAATGCTGGACCCTACAATGAGCATATCATCCACATACAATATTAAAATGATATAAGAGTTGTCAAAATTTGTAACATGAAAGCAATGATCAGTTTCATATATCTTAAATCTACTTTTACACATAAAACTATCAAATTCCTTGTACCATTGTTTGTGAGCTTCTTTTAAGTCATATAAGATTTTCTTAATTTGCAAACTAGACCCTTTTGTTCCTGAACAACGAACCCATGTGGCTAACACATGTAGTCTCAATTTGCAAACTAGACCTTCTCGCCTCTTCAAAACTTTCCAACAGTTACCAACTGTTTTTTTTTTTTTTTCCTTCTTCTCATATTTCTCTTCATCTTCCACATCTCTTCATGTTCTCATTAACTATCCAACTTTCGTCTTTTCTCTCTACAAATACTCTCTATCTCTCTCTCGTTTCCTCACAATATGATCTTTTCCTCTCAATTCTCTCATCCAAAATTCTCTCTCTCTCAAACTTTCTCATCTCCATGGCACCCAAGTCCAAAAAAAGCTCTTACGTGATTTTCGGCGATGTGTTTAACCTCACCTGCTAGAATGGAGCTATGAGGCTGAATGAGTCCCCTTCATTGACCCACAGGCCACATGATTATCTTTCAGCGAGTGCACAGACTAGATTGGTAAGTTTTTCAAACTTTTCTCATTTTCGAGTTTTGCTTCAATCTTCCATTTTAATACATTTTTGGACATGCAAATGCTTGCATTTTGTTGTGGGATGAGTTTACATGAAAACCTGACACTTTAGGAGTGGAAGGAACATGTTTAGGATGAGTTTTGATTGAAATGTTGCTGAAAATGTTGAAGAACACTTCTCTTTCTGTGTTCATGCGTATGTGAGTATCAGCTGGTGTACGAAACTTGTATTCATGCGTACACATACTTGACTCATGCATACGCATACACATGTGGCATCCCGCAAACGCGGGCCTACGTGTGCACGTTGGCACTCAGAAACCCTATTTTGAATATTTTAACTCCTTTTTCACTTATTTTTTCATCCAACTGCAATTTTAATGCTTTATTTTCATCCTTTTGCAAATCTTGCCTGCCTTCTAGGGTAAGGGTAGCACCAACTGTGCTGCTGCATGGTATAGGTTCTTGACCAAGGAAACAAAGGGCCACATACTTGCTGTAGGCTTTGAGCCTATCATTCGTTTGTTGCTGAAGACCTTTGCTAGTGCCATTTTGGTGTAGTCCTTGGTTGAGAGGTGGTGGGATACTATCCACAATTTCCATATTGCTGATCGGGAGATGATGGTGACTCCTCATGACTATCATTGGGTGACTGACCTTAGGTGTGATGGGACATTCATCAACTTGGGGGTGTGTTGAGCGTGTAGCTGGGCATAGAGTTACTTGGGAGGAGGTACTCAATTGATATGATTCATTATTATGACATTGAGACGGATTACAAGCCTTTTTCGCAGGTAACTCCTGATGACTATGCCCATATGTTTAGGGCCTTTTCACTGTATATTCCGAGGGCATATCTCTTCGCTAATTGGGGTAGACAGTGTCCCTGAGGTGGCTGTCCCTCTTCCGTGATTTTGAGAAGGCTCAGGAGGCCAACTAGAGACAAGCATGTCTTGCTTACCTATACACATCTTTAGACACACTTTGCAAAGGGACTCTACGTTAGTTGGTGGGGCCTTGGAAGCTTCTTGAGTTTAGTTCTCTCATTCTTTCTAGCATCTTACAATGTATGTTGTGGAGGCATAGCTCAGCTAATGGGCTCATTATCTAACTGGGCTCATAATCTATTTATGGTAATGGGTATATGGATATCCAACAATGAGAAATTCCTAAAAGTGAAAGCCCGTTCCTAAGGTGAAATCAACTAGTCCTCCCGAGTAAGCTTGTTTTGGTTTCTCCTCTCCTTTGTTTTAATTCTCTTGTTTCTTTTCCTCTTGTGTCTAAACCATTCTCCTTTATTTTCCCACCATTTATAGGCTTTCTGAGTGGGTCAGTAACGATCACTTTCCACAATTTTCTGTGTAGGTGGGGCCCTTCAGAATTATTCCTAACAAGGAGGGGCCCCACTTTGGAAATAGGTGCCTCAGTTTAGGGACTTGCAATAGCCGTCAAATGCTGCTCAATGGCGACCTCTCCCAAGGCATTATTGAGGTACCTTGGAACGGACCCCCAGCTACATTAGACCTCGAGAATGAAATAGCCTACAGTTATCTTAACTAAGCATCATGGACTAGATTTGATGAAGGACTTTTATCCAAACTATGGCCCATGGGCTTCTCAACAATGGGCCAATAACTATACATATGTGTTTCCCATTCTTGTAATTGCGCTTATTCATATGTCATCTAGGCTTAAAAATTGTGCTTCACACTTTTGTAAAATGTATCTATATCTATACCTTGCAAATTGTCATCTTGCAAATTGCATTAATATCCATACCTTGCAATATGTACCCATTCTTCTTGCAAACTGTCATCTTGCACATTGTCATCTTGCAAACTGTCATCCCACAAACTGTCATCTTGCAAACTATGTTTTCTCTTTTTAGCGTTGGACCGTGAAGTACGGTCTTATCACTCGTGGGGTGAAGGTGGATCTAAAGAGCTTCTCCTCGGTTAGGACTCACTTTGACAGACTTTCTTTTGAAAAGGTGAGTTAAACATTCATTTTTCCCTGTTACTTTCTCTTGCATGCCCTTAGGATGTCATAGGTCATTTGGAGTCCATGGATAGGTGCTCTTACTGTTGCGGACCCAAACTTGGAGGCTGTCACCATCATCACTTTCGAGATCACCCAGCCTTTCTAGGGTTTCAGTCTGAGGGTTTTTTACTTGGCAAAGAGGGTATGTTGCTAGTTGGTGGGTGCTGGCAGCTCCGAGACTACTCCTAACTATGAGCTGTGGAAGAAGTGCCACCAGTGACAATCCTGTAGAAAGATAGACACACACAGACACAAATATACATTATATTTCTCTTTTTTATTTCCTTTTCTTTTTTTATTTAGCATGTATTTCTGCATGTTGGATTTTATTTGAGACATTGGATTGTATTTTAAGAACATCTTTTACAATTATGATTTTATTTAAGACATTTACTTAATTTACAACTCATAGGGATAATTGTGCTTATTTTCGTGCAATTTATTTTCCTTGGTCCTTAATGCTTGAAATTTGAGCTTGATTGTGCCTTGAGTAGTCCTTTAGGTTGTGGGAATCATAGGAGGAGCCTTGTGGAGGAATCACGCTCCAAAAAGGAAAAGGAATTTGATTTTTCCTTCCTTCTTGCATGCGCATACATGAGCTTGCGTATGCAAGTGTTGACCATGCATACACAACCTTGACCTTGCATACGCATGCAGTGGGCTAGAAAACTCTAATTGCCTCTTTTAAGTATAAAATAGCCTTGGGGGCCTCTAAACCCTCACAAATGTGTCCTAAGCATAGAAAACACCTCTCAAGGCTTCCCAGTGGCAGAATTCATTCCTTTAGTGGTTTCAGCATGGATTAAGAAGCTTTACCCTAGTTTTAAGGATGCTCTCATCCCTTTTGGTCTCTCTTGCATCTTTCCCTACCACCAAATCAAGGTGGATGAACCTCTCCTTCATGCTGCTGTTGAATTTTGGATCCTAGCTTGATATGTTTTCCAATTCAATGGTGTGGAATTATGCCCCACTCTTGAAGAATTTAGTGCAATCATGGGCGAACTAGACGTTAGTACTCTCATTCTTCCTACTACAAATGAGGATTTCTCTTACCTGGCTTAGCAACTCTTAAGGATTCCTCTTGCCATGGCTCAAAGATGGTGCATGCTTAAGAAGTTGAATATCCGCATGGTTTTCACATACTTTTCTTAGCAAATTGTTCCCTTGGTTGGGGTGCAATGCTCTCATTATTTCAATGCCTTTTGTCTATACCTTCTTGGGAGGTACTTCTTGGTACATGAGACACCTCGTGTAGATTAAAGGATATTTTTTATGGTCATCAATCAAGAGAGGGGAAGTCACGTAGGCATGATCTTAATCGAGACTTTTAATGGTTTGGATGTTGTTCATAGGGATGAAGTAACTTTCTTTGCAGGGAGCCCTCTCCTCCTTCAGGTATAATCCCTAATTTTTGTCTAGGTTCTCAACCTATCGGGATCCTTTTAACTTTTGCATGGATTCCTTTTCTATTTTTAACCCAACGAGGTTCCTTATATCATCTTTGCATTTATTATTATTTTTATTTTTCTCTCTTTCTTTTATCTCTCCATTTTCCACTCAAAACTCATGCTCTCTTTTTATTTTCTTCTCTCTTCTCTCTTCTCATTCTTCTTTTAGATATGGTTGTATGAGAGGTTTCGACTGCTTCAACCTCCTTTTGTCTCTCCTAGTCAATATCAACCAAATCATTATCATGATTGTAAGTTCAAAAACCAGGAGATGGACCCTGTTGAGTTTACTAAGTTCTTGAAGCGTCTTTCCCCTTTGGGTGTACAATAGGTGGTGGAATGGTTGCACATTATAGGCATGGTCAATTGTGTCTTTAAAGACAACTGTGTTCCTTTGATTCAGCTTCAATGTTATTCTTACTACTCCCCAGGCCGCATTGCAAGGCAATTTGGTGACAATCAAGGAGTTCCTAATGATGATGGCATCTTTCATATCTCAGTCTTCACTAAGAGGGTCTTGGGTAGAATCCGTGAGATTTGGTTGAAGAGGATGGTGGCTAAAGATATCTGTTTCCCTCGGTTTCTCCATCTTACTTTGTGTTACAAGATTTGGTTGACTGCTGACATGAGGTCAGTTCGTATAGAAGAGAAAGATTACTAGAAGTCCAATAAAAGGAAGATGACTGACTGACTACCTTGATATGCCCTAAATTTTACTTTTCTGTACTTTACGATTCTCATGTCTTTAGTTTTTGAATTTAATAAATGATTGGAATGTTCCAAATCCCTTATGGAAACAATTTATTATCTTTTAATTTGAGCAATAAGAGAATAAACCATTTTATTATCTTTGCTTATTGTTTTTATTTTTTTTTCTTTTCTTTCTTTTTCTTTTCTTTTTTCTGCGCCAGGTAATTTTTGCCCATGACGTCCTTGTGGGAATTTTCACCATGCCCATAGTCTTTTGAACTATCTTTTGCCTAGATTGGCCTTTTGAGTTTTCAACCTAACGAGGATTCTTTGCCTTAATTTTTGCCTAGGCTGCCCTCTCGGATTTTCAACCTAGCATGATTTTTCTTTTTCTTCTTTTCAAATGTTATACCTTGGGAGCTTATCCATGTTGATTGGGCGAAGCATCTTTTCTCCATCCAAATCTGTAGTTCTTGTAGCGCCTCTTGACATGACCTTTTTGATAATAAAAGGTCCAAAACATCTTGGCTTCATGTTTCCTCTTGGATCGAAAACCTTATCTCTAAGTATCTTTAGGACCAAGTCTCATTCCTTAAGGTTTCTAGGCTTCACCTTCTTGTTAAATGCTTTAGCAATCATCTTTTGGTAACCTTGTGCATGGTATTGTGCTCTAGCTCTTTTCTCATTTATCAAAGCCAACTATTCATATCTTTCTTTAGGACTTTGGTTTCTACCAACACCCTTAGTGATTGTATCTCCACTTCGATGGGAAGCACCACTTCACTCCCATAAACCAAATAGTAGGGGGTTGCCCCAATTGATGCATGGATACCGTACCCTTATAAGGAAAATGGAAGCTTTTCAGCCTAATCTTTGTATGTTATTACCATCTTGGCTAAGATATTCTTGATGTTATTGTTGGTTGCTTCCACGACCCCATTAGTTTGTAGTTGGTATTATGGACACTACATTTTGTAGCCCTTATGACTTGGGCCCTCGTTTCCCAATGATGGTAAAATTCTAAAGCCCAAAATTGGTTTAGGACCAGATCAAATAGAAATTGACTTGATGAAGGTTTTTTTTATGAAAAATATAACTTTTTATAAGCTGAATAAAACTATTTTCAAAAAATAAAGGCCATGAAAACCTTAAGCTTGCATACCTAGACATGTATATGCGTACGTATGCCCCAAACTTGCATACGCAAACATAGGCATGCGTACGCAAGTTAAGGTTCTAGAAACTATTAAAGACAAGTTTTCCTGCATTAAAGTTGAGGTTTGGAACGAAAACCACATTGCCTGGGAGCCGTTCCAAACCCCAATTTTCTCAATATAAAAAGCCATACACGTTACATTTTCAAAACACACAGAAAATCCTACTGGAAAATAGAAGATTCACTAGAAATAGTGAATCAAAAAGGGAGTTTTCCATTAAACATTCTCAAGTCAATATTTTCTGATTGGGGTCTTTCTGGCCTTGATCTTCGAGTTTTAAGATTACGAATCACTTTTGTATTTGATTGTGAATAGATTTGATTGAGAGGAACGGTTAAAATCACTTGCCATGTTCTGATCGACACTTGCCATGTGCCAATCAGCCCTTTTAGAGTGCTGGTTGGCCCTCTCAATTGCCGAGCCCAATTCCCAATTTTGGTTCAATATAGATTCTTTTTTAGGGATTTTCTGAGTCGGGAATTGCACCTGGACGTATTTTTAGCTCATATTCTAAAATTAATCCCTTTTATTTTGATAATCAGGTCCTTCAAACAATAATTATCTGATAGATAAATATTCTAAAAAGACTTAATTATTAACGATTCCCTTGTTATCTGATTATCCATTTTATTCTTACGCAACCAAGCTCATTTTTAATAAAAATCAACAACCAATCACATAATTATTCAATTAATTTTAATTATTTAACCAATCAAAATTAATTTCAATTAATCACATGCGATCGCCTTCACCTCTATACAATGCATGCAGATTGTGAAAACTTGATTTTGTGATATCTTTTAACTCAACAGTCCGATTTGGGAATCGAGCATATTGTCGTGACTGTTAGAATCTCAAGATCATTTTTATGATATGTAATGAATAATTTAATGCATGTAATACAACTCTGATTTTTGGGTATTTGAAATGGTCATTTTAGTTATCTTCCAAAACTAAATTATGGGTGCAAAATCGAGTATCTACACACTGATTTTTATCGGACTAGTTGAGGGTTCAATTCTTGATTGAACCGTTCGGTCTGATTCTGTTTTTAAAACCATGGTTTCACCCATTAGTTTGTGAGAATTGCTGCCCCATTTTTGACCAAAAACTTAGGGCGTAGGCATGCAAAATCTAAGATAACAAGAGCATGAAACCATCTTAAATCACATTACTAGTTATCTCAAATTGAGTATTTTTGGTACAAAGCAATACCTATGCAAGTAGGGATAAACCCACTATCAAGATGAGTAGTCCCTAAAAATACTCAATTACTCATCTTAAATCATTCCACTAGTGATCTTGACAACTCATATTAAAATCAGTTTAAATTTAAACACATTTATAAGATTACCCATGTAGACTTCATGGGCCATGAGTTATGGTTGGGTCAAATTTGGCCAAATTACCATCATACACCAAATTAGACTTGAGAATGAAGGCTTACCATATTGGTATGTGTATAAACTATAGAAGGGACTGCCTTTATATAGGTATACATACGAGTATTGTACAACTAATTATAGGAGTGTAGTACAAATGAAGTACAATGAACTTAGGATCCATCGGGTTAACATACACTAACAATCATAATATCAAAGTACGTGATTTTGTACCTTGAATATACAATTCTGAAAACCCATGAAAGTGTAAAGACAACCACATGGCTATGGCATCCGAGTTCTTTATCCAAACACACTGAAAATGGAGTACCATATTATGAGCCAATGTAAATGATAGAGAGGAAATCCGAAATCATAAACATTTCAACTAGAGTATGCAACCTGGAACCCATTTTTAGCAATTTGAAGTTGTTTATTTATTTATTTTTCTAGGTGTTGCAATGAGGTGTCACTGCAACGGTGGAACCAAGAAGGTTGACTTTAGGTGGAGATGACGGGAGGTCATTGAATAATATTTTTTTTCGACAAATGGAAAGAAAATTCCAATACAGTGAAGTTTCGCCGTAGTGAGGTGATAGACTTCCATGTCCTTTTATTTTTTAAAAAAATTATCATGTTTGTTAGATAACGATGAAAAGGAAAATAATGGAAAATTGACGATAGAAAAAAGTGGGATAAGTACCATTTTCTTAGTTTGGTAAAGAAGAAACTCTTATCCGAAAGAAAGAGAGTTACGATTTTTCTTCCTGGGCTCAATTTTCCCCCCTCTCCCTAAAAGAAGAGAAAACAGGGGAGAAAAGTTCCCTAATGAAAAGAAGACAAATTTACGATTTTCTCCCATGTTTTTCTAATCTATTTATAAGGTGCAATTTGTACTAATTTCTCAAGTTATTTTTTTCTTATTTAAAATAGATGGATATTTAATAAATTTAATATACGTTCACTAGTTTTATAGTCATAGTAATCTTTATTAACTTATCTAATTACATTTTTTTCTTATATAGTAAGGACATAATGATAATAGTAAGCGCAAAACTTAAGTACGTATTTTTATTTTTTAAAACAAAAGATATATATATGTATATATATTTATATATTGTGGGTGCATTTTTTATTTCAAGGTCAAGGGCTAGATCGGTTGGAGCCTTAGGCATTTTATTGGAAAGATTTCCTCCCTCTTTCTACCTTATAAGGGAGAAATCTTTCCAATGTGGGACAAGCAAAAATGCAACCAAACTAATGGTACTCTTACTCCATTGGCTCATCCCTTATAAGGTAGAAAGATAGAAGAAATTTTTCCAATGTGAGACAAGCAAAAATGCCTAAGGCTCCAACCAGTCTAGCCCTTGGCCTTGAAGCAAAAAATGCATCCACACACACACACACACACACACATATATATATATATATATATATAGTTATATGATTAAATTCAAATATAGCACTTTCTCAAAAAAAAAAAAAAAAAAAAATTCAAATATAGCAATGTGTTCAAATTTAATTGGAAATTAAATTTGTTATATTGCACTTGAAATACTTTACCTAAGTTTTACCATAATGTGGCGTTTGGTATGGGGTAATATTTTAAGATTTCTAGAAATGTTTAAAGATTTTTATGTTTGGTTGCAAATCACATTAGGGAATCAGATGCCAGAGAAATCTAGATTCCCCCTTTAAACCCCTCTCGGTAGGAATGCGGATTTCCTTTAAAACAGATGGGCATCTAGATTCCCAAGCTTAAAGGAAATATTATTTTTTATAAATTGGCAATTTTAATTATTTTTTCTTATCATTTAAGTAATTAAGATAAAATATAAAACAAATCATCAATATCTTTTCCCTTGTCTTTATCTTTTCTTGCCAAAATAACATAAATAGGAAAAAAAATTTTGTTGATATATTCTTTAACAATATTCTATTTAGGCTTCATGTGTGGAAAAAAAAAAAATTGAATAGGACCCTCTATTATTGCCAGGTATTCACTTTTGCTGTAGTGTGTGTGTTGCTCAACAAATTATTAATAGTTTATATTTTGTTTTTCATTATTTATATAGAGGAAGATTTTTTATTTTTTTTAAAGGACTTGGTAGTTCACATTTAAATCTAAGGATAGAATGAGAAAAATAAATAATTTATTTAAGATTCCTGAAAATAAACTAAATATTATCATCTCACATTCCTAGGAATCTTAAAAGATTCCCAATGAAATCAAACATAGAAATAGCTACATTCCTAAGCATTTAAATTGTAAGAAATCACATTTCTAAGAATTTAGATGCTAGGAGTAATGTGGATTCCCTCGTACCAAACGCCACAAATAGTAAATTTATAAGACAATTTTGTTTCAAACTTTATTCTTCCCCCAAAGTCCTAACCAAACAAAGGAGGGTCATATTTATTTTTTTATCATTTCACTTTTCTATCATCCTACCAAATTCAAAACACACACACACACACACACGAAACAATTATGATTATGATTATTTTATCTTTCTCATATTCTTATAGTGTAACCTTACCTAAGGAGTAAGGATTAGTGTTTGAGTAAGGATTAGTGTTTGGTTCGATGAAAAATATTTTCAGGTGAAAATATTTAATTTCTAGAAATGAAATTATTTTCAAGTATTGTATTCTTGAAAATATTTTGGAAAAAATATTTTTTAGTATTTGGTTGCGGTCTTGAAAAAGCTATGAAAAACATATTTTTTAATATTTTCTCATCTCCCAAGCAGATATATAATTTTTTTTTTAAAGAAAAGTTTAGATAAAAAATAGTAATTAGGGACAGGTGGTTGATGGCCACTAGCCACTGACGGCAATGGTTATTGGCCACCAAAGATGGACGACTTTAGTGGGGGTGATGGTTGGGTGGTAGATAGTGGTTGGGAGGGGGGAGAGGAGGAGTGAAGGTTCGGTTGATAAATGAAACAAAGAAATGGTTTATAGAAATTGAAAACATAAGCCAATTTTCATCATAAGTATCTTTATTTTACTATCAACTGGAAAACAATTTTTGTGGGGCCCTAAATGTCAACTTTTATGGCCAAACTCCACAGCCGGCCCAAGGCCCGTGCCAAGGAGAATATAGAGGCTGAAATTGGGAAGGAGGGGCCCAGACCCTTAAAAGGGCCTGTCCGAAGACGCCCATGTCCTTGGCAAACTGATGTTAGTAAAGGGAAAATATTCCTCACCCATTAAAAAGTATCCCACCAACATCCAGACCACCTTAATGACGAAGTGACTAACAAACCCAGATACTTCAGTCACTTCAACTTAAAAAGTCTGCTAATACGGCTGAGAACTAATATAAAACCTGCAAAAGCAGATGATAGGACAGCCCATATGCAGAGGGTTCAGATAACTAACAAATGGACGGCTAAGATTAACTAAACGGAGGCTATATAACCAAAAGGATTCCCATTAACAGGGGGGCGGATTTTTTGGGAGGGGCTAGTTTGAAGGGATAGAATCTTCAGACTGGGCCGAAGACAAGAAAAACACCCAAAAACATTTAATTAAGATCTTCACTGATACTTAATCAAGATCATGATTGGGATTCTAGAGGAATTCTGGACCTTTATCAAAATAGATGAGAGCTTTGGCTTAAACCTATATTTGTCTTGTTAGCGCCTAGCCTTTTTTTACTCATACTCTACAAATTCTATTGTTTAGGGTCCATTACAAAATTTGGCCTTACAATTTCCATTTGAACAACATTTTTCGTTGCCTAAATACCTATAAATGTGAAAAATACGTTGCCCGAAATCAATTTCCATCAACCAAACACAACCTAAGCTTAGAAACAAACCAGCGGCCTTACTCTCCCGATGAAAAGTTACAAGTACCCAAGGGAATAATAAAAAACTTAGAAACAAACCAGCGGCCTTACCTCCTGATGAAAAGTTATAAGTACCCAAGGGAATAATAAACAAAACAACATAAAATAAGAATCACTCGTAGTCGTATGACACCGACTTCCCAAAAAAATAAAGTTATTTTTTTTTACCCACTAAACATTGGGGTAGGCCATATACATCCAACTTGACACGGACTTAGCAGTCTCTGAAAACCCCTAAGATGCTGACTAAAAGAGCTGCAAAATTTCAATTGAGCAGTGAAGATCAGAATAAAATTTGAAGAAAAAAAACTCAGTACTGAAGCTTTTTTAATACTTCAAACCAATACATACTTTGAGGGATGTTATTGCATAGTCCGGGACTATACCCCTGTTCTCTCATAGAGGCCAAGGTGAGTCCCACTCACCATAGAGCCTACCTCTCTGTGAGAAAAAGGGAGCATAATCCCGAACTATGCAATAATTTTCTTTCTCAAAGAAAAAGTACATAGTTTTTAATTCAGTTCATATTGCACCATCGAAAATTTTTTGAAGAAATTTTTTTAAGGTGGTCACTAAAAAAAACTTAATTATACAAAATCTAATAAATAAATAACTTGGATGTATGTCACCAAAAAAATAAAAGCGCAAATACATGAAGTATTACCATTTCTTTCTATTAATAAAGAGAATGCTGATATAGTATTGCTCTTATTTTTGTTGTGAAATGCATTTTTGTTAATGTAACATTGCTCTTATTTTTGTTGTGAATTGCATTTTTGTTAATGTAACATTACTCTTATTTTTGTTGGGCTAATTTTTCTTGTTGTTATTTAATTATTAAAATTTTTTTTTTGTTTTTTTAAAAGAGGTTAAGGATTATATTTGAGGGCCAGAATTATTTATGAAGTAATGTTATGTTCATAACATTTTCATAACAAATTTTATGCGACTAGCTGTTATTTATGAGAAATGATATGTCCACAACATTTTCACAACATTTTTACAATAAATCTTAAGTGGCAGGTTGTTACTGGTTGATATTGTTGAGGTAAAAAAGTAATCTTAGTGTTAGGTTCAGATTTAAACCAATAACAACTAACCACTTATGATTTGTTGTGAAAATGTTGTGGACGTAGCATCTCTCGTTATATATTGGTGGGTAAAAAAGTGATGTTAGTATTAGGCTCAAATTAAAATTAATAACAGCTTATCACAGTATTATCTCTCAAGTTAGAAGCTACAATTTGTAGTGAAATTATTGTTAAAATATTGTAAATGCAGTATTTATTTTATTTTTATAGAACCAAAATTCTTGTGATTTTTAAGTCAAGGTGTTCAATATTATTATTAGGGTGGTCAAAATAGGTTACTTTAGTATATATTTTTTTAAAAATTTCAAGTATATATAAATTTTTTGGCCAGTTAGATGGTCCTGTGACCACCTTGAACTATTGGTCCGTTTGGAGGGAGGGAGGGTAGAGTAAAGTAGATTTAGCCTAAAATTAACTTATTTCTAGTCAACTCTACTCTACTTCTCTTCCATCCTCCTCCATCCAAACGGGTCATATATGTGGAGCCGCCATACGAGTCTATGACAGCTGTTGTTTGTTCCATTTCTTACATCTTGCATGTGCTACATGGAAAAATGCTTCACCTAATTATGGAGTCACGACGTGCTATTTGTGTCACTCCATTACATCTGGTGCCAGAGGTATGTCCAGCTCTAGCCTGCAATATTCCTAATATCACATGGGTATCGGTTGGATTGTGATAATATGCAATACCTAAGATATTACATATGATGCAATAACAATGAACAGTTGAGATTGAAAGTTACAAAAAGTAATTTTTTAATCTCAACTATTGAATAAGAAAATATTAAAAAGAAGTAAAAATTTAAAGTTAAAAAATTTGTGAAGGAGAACAAAACAAAGTAGGGTTTCTTTCACATTGACTAAAGTATGATTTCTTTCATCATTGACTAAAGTTGACCTTCATTATTTCTTTTGCATGTTAAGGAGAACAAAACAACATAAAATGATGAGAGTCACAAGATAGAGTATTGGTGAGTTGAAAGACTTTGGAAAAGGAAACTGTAAGTGATGTGCGGTGAAACAATTTAGGAGGCATTTTGGTTTCTAAATATTTAGAATTTTGTATTGAGTTTTTAGTTTAAACATGGTCAATTTTTAACCCAAAAAAAAAAAAAAGATCAATTATATATGATGACATATTAATAATAAAGAGAATATGAATCCAATGGTGAAAATTTTGAAATATTAATCTAACAAAAATTTATTGAGTGAATCGTAAAGAGGTATACTAAGGTGTAACTTGATCCTAAATCATTGTAAATATTATTTAATCTAGTATAAAAGTACGTACTAATATTTAAAATTAAAATAAATAGAATTTTATAAGTTTAGTTTTTTTTGGTTTATCTAACCCATTATAGTAAGATTATTAATGAGGCAAATGAGATGAGTTTTTATTTTTCAATTATAAATAATATTGAGTTTAGGGTGAAATTCTTAAAATTTAAAGGATTTGGTATGTAAAAACTTAAAGGATTAGGTTTTGTAGGTGGGGTTGCTTGGGAAAATAGGAATCATTTCTGTTTTTATTTTTACTATACTTACATTCAATGTACTTTGTTTTAATCTCACTTAATCAAAAGCATTTAGATTCTAGAGCTTCTTGCCAAATTTCTAACTTAGTATTAACTCTACTTCTAGCTTCGTACACTAAAACTATATCATTTGTAAAAGGCATATATTAAGGGACTTCCTTTTAGATCGATTAAGTGAGCTCGTCCATCGTTAGTGCAAAGAGATATTGACATAATGTTTATCCTTGATGAAAACTCATAGCGATAGGAAACTCACATGTGATTCCTCTTCTTCTCACACTAATTACAACTCTATCATACATATCCTTAATCAACTTAATATTACTTTAGAGAAATTTCTTTCTTTTCCAAAACACACCACATAACTTCTCTAGAGGCCTTATTGTGTGCTTTCTCTAGCTCAATGAAACCATATGAAGATCTTTACAAGTGTTTCTATATTTTTCTATTAGAAATTTAATTAGAAAAATATAGCTTCCATGGTAGATCATCCAGGCATAAAACTAGATTGAGTTTATGATATTGTTGTCTTTATGTTTTAACCTATGTTCAATCACTCTTTTCCAAAGTTTCATAGTGTGGCTTGTAAGATCAATTCCACAGTAATTTGTATAGTTTTAAATATTCTAACCGTTAAATTAAAAAATAAAATAGATTTTAGACTATCATTCGATTCTAGATATGTGATAGCGCACCAACCAACTTTATTTTTCAAGAAGATAACTGGCACCCACTATAACTGATTTTCCATTTCAATGGTGCTCCATTAGTCTAATTATTTCCACACCTATAATTCTGACTCCCCCACCCCGAAAAAGAAAATATGGAAAAAAGAAAAAAACAAAGAAGGTGGCAAAATGTTAAGGTCTTAAATGGATCCGTGATAATAACAAATACACTACCTCGTGCCCTAGGCCCCTTGTATGCGTCTCATAGTGCTTGACCGGACCGCTAAAAATGTCAAAAGAATTAGGCCCATAGAATGGAAATAAATAATAATAATTTAGGGGCCCCAAGAAATTATTAAAAAAAAAAAAAAAAAAAAAAAAAAAACCCCTTTACAGCCTTTTCACTTTCACTTTTTCCTCCTCAAAAAAATAAAAAAATCTATCACTTTTTCCTTTATCAGTCCCCGTGGTAAGTCTTTGGGTTGAACGAAATTGAGAAAGTTAGCTGGTGAGTAATACCATTTACACAATACAAAATTACAATAACTTCCAAATATTCGTAAATTAACATTTCATATCATTTAAGGACAAAGTTTAGTTATAAAATTGGTTGTAATCTTAAACTACAAACTCATTTCATAAAATAAATATTACTGCATATTTTGAAAATTTAACTGATGAATTACATGTTCTTTACGCTTTTAATGCACATGTCAATTTTTGTATCAATCGGATATCATTTACTATATAATTTATAATCTTATATTTTATGCATAATTTTAAATTACAAAAACTTGCAATTTAAAAATTTATTAATGACATAACTATTGATCTTTAATTTTCTTGAAATTTTGCAAACATGGAGGATATAAGAAGAAGATGCAATCCAATGGTGGATTTGTCAAAATTCATCTTTAATAAAAAGATATTTAGTGAGTTTGTAACTTAAGGCTACAATTGATTTTGTAGCTAAACTTTGTCCATCATTTAAATTGAAGATTGTGGTGGTGCTCACATGTGAATTGACATATTAATACATGAAATGTTGTGACTTTTTGTTATTTTTTTCACTTTTCTCATTAAACTAGGGGTGTGGTGCATTATATGTTGGAAGTATAGTTTGGAAAATTGTCCAAACTGATTAACAAAGTTGCAAAGCAATATCAATAATATATCAATAAAACAAGATATGCTCAAATTAACTTATAAGTAAAATAGACAAGTACAAAAGCATATAAAATTAATGATTAAGTAAAACTTATCGCCGAGGCATGAAACTAAATCTGCTATCCTTAAGAAGCGATTTCGCCCCCATTGGAATGAATTCGTCGGTGCAAATGACTCAAGTGGTCGCTCTCCAGGATACAACGGCAACTCTATTAATGTGCACTCACAAACAGAGTTTCGAATTCATCACAAATGCTTAAGAGAAAATTTTCAGCAAAAAACAAAGTAGCTAGAGTATCAAAAGTAATATATTTTTTATTGTTTTTTTAACTAATATCATATATGCAAAATTTTGATAGTCTTAGAGCTCTAAAAAAAAAAAGAAAAAAAAAAAAAAGGAAGTAGCTAAAGATGATTAGAGTGAAAAGGGAAAGGCAAAAACAAAGGAATTTCCTTTCCCATTGATATCACAAGCCGCTATGTATTTTTTGCAAAACATGGAAAGGTGCGGTTGACTATTTTTTTAAGAAAATATGAGAAGATTGAGGGTTTTGTTTGCTACCAAAAACTCCCACGCCAGCCAAGGAAAATTCTAGAGTATGGGCTTGGGCTTTACAACAAAATATCATGGGCTTAAATTTTAAAACATACCCAACATTATATATACCATTCGATAATTGAGGTGGGAGAATTTGAATAATAATTCCTGAATGCCTTATTTGTGCTAGTTGAAGTGGAGGAATTTGAATAAAAATTCCCGAATACCTTATTTGTGCATTTGAAAATTAAAAATTATATACTATATCGCATCATCTAGGAATAGTTATTCTTTTTTAAATAAATTAAGAATAACTATTACTTATCAAAAGGATTATAATAACTATTCATTTATAAGGCTATTGGGAAAATTACCAATTTCTCTATTTGTTTTGACCTGAATTTTTTATTTATAAAATGAATCATTAAAAAAAAAAAAAATCTTTAGAAAACTATCTCATTTTTCTATATTGATAGTGGCCTTAAAAATGAGATAGAGTTTTCAACAATTTCCATATTGCCTTAGCTCTTAACTTTTTTTATTTAAAATAGCATGAGATAGAGTAGTTTTTTGGAAAAGTAGTTATATTTTTAATAGGATTTTTATTGACAAAGATAGTTATCCTTTTACTTAATTTTTTTATTATGAACAAATATTGAAAAATGCAAAAAATTATCTTTACAAAAGATTTTGAATGTAAACATACTGATTTAGTGCAACAAGAAAATTCTTTCAAGAGCTTCATTTATTCTCTCTTGTTAATAGTGAACCCTACAATTTTCTTGCCTTCCTTCGTGACAGATATGAGTTCTCTTAGTGTTTTTTTTTTCCTGTTTCTACCACAACCAACACCGCACTAATTTTGAAGTGACCCCAGTTCTTGATTGACAAGTTACTTAAAATTGTTTTAATTCTCCTGTTTTTTTCCTAGCACCGCACTAATGAAGAGATGGCACTAGCATGCTAGATAGCATGATCTTATTGTTTACAATATTAGTTTGATATTTATAAAATGAGTAACTGTATTTTAATGTTAGTTTTTCTTTTTAACTGTTTATATCCATTGTACTAGTGGGTAGAAAGTACAAATTAATTCATAAAATAATCAAATAAACAACGAAAATCAAATTCAAAAGGAAAAAAGAGGCAGAGGAAAGAAAAGGAGAAGACTTTAGACTTATAAGTAATGGAAAAGTCCAAAACTACAATTTTTTTACAACTTCTTGCTACAATTATGACATGATAAAGTGTGATTGGTGAAGAAAAAAGAGAAATTTAGTACTACAACTTATCTTACAACTTCTTTGCCACAATTGTGAGTGGTGGAGAAAAAAAGGCGGGTCCGTAAGTAAGTGATAGACAACTACTCACAATATACCACATTAAACTTGTGGCAAAAAGTTGTTAAATAGTATGTGGTCCTAGAACTATTCAAAAAAAAAAAGAAAAAATAATGGGTCCATGTAAAAGTAATAGTTAACTTTTCAAAATTTGTCATTTATAATTGTAGCAAAAAAGTTGTGAAAAAATTTATGGTTTTAGAACAAGAGAAATGATATGTCTACAACATTTTTACAACAAATCCTAAGTAGCAGGTTGTTACTAGTTATTATTGTTGGGGCAAAAAAGTAATCTTAGTGTTAGTTTCAAATTTGAACCAATAACAACTAACCACCTGTGATTTGTTGTAAAAATATTGTAGAATTGTTGTAAACGTAGCATCTCTTTTTAGAACAATTCATAAGTAATCTGGATAGATAGTTTAGAGAGTTTACCGGTTTTTCCATTTATAGATAATAGAATGCCAATATAATATTTTTAAAATGGTACTTTAGAAGACTAAAATATGATGCCATTCCATCTCTCCATGATTCCAATTCTTTGTTAGGACCAAAGTGATGAATTGGAATAGGTACCTAATTCCAATTTACTATTACATTACTTAATCCTATTACAGTGTAATCATCATTATAATGTACCAAACGTGTTCTTACTAACATTCTAAATAGAATAACATTATAAACACAAATTATTTTATAACAATTTTACAAACTATTGATGTGACAAATTGTTATTGGTTCTCATATGGTGGACCCACCATTAACATTATATTTTTACTTACCAATAACCATTCACATCAACAATTTGTAAAAACGGGTTTTAGCATTTTCCTTTTAAATAACATAATACATGATTAGATCCAAGATAAATGAACTTAATGCGTGACAAACATAATAACTCTTATTTGAGTGTGCCAAGGCAATGGGGTAGGTAGGATTTGACTTTTGGGGGGACAATTTGTAACTAACATACTTGTCTTCATAAAGTTGTAGTCATATATAGACACACATATTATGCACTCGCATAATACTCAAGACCAATCTAAATAATAAAATGGCCTTAATATAAATACAAATTGAGTGTTTTTTAATTAGAAAAAGTAGTATTTTAATGTTATAAAACCTATAAAATATGACATCCGTTATATTTTATTTATTTATTAAGGTTTTTTATATAAATAAATCGTGTTGTAATTTATTTTTTTAATTATCAAATTTCATTTATTATTATTATTTGATTAGTTTTAGTAATTAGATAAACTTTAAGTACAGCTTATGTTAATTTTTAAAACTTATAAAATGATTTAAGTTTTCACAATTTTAAGCCGTAACTATTTGTACATCTAAAACTTTAGAGTTCAACAAAATCAAGATCAAATTATGAAATATAATTTTATAATTATTTTAAAATTTTATTGCTTATAAATTCATTTTATGAATGATAATAAATTATTTTATAAAGAGTTTGAGCTCTTAAACCTTTTAAAGGTAACTTTTTTTTTTTTTTTTGTATTTATTTTATCTTCAAATTATAAACTTTTGCTTCGTTATTTTTTTTAACCCTCCTTTTTCTTTGGTAACTTTTTGACATTAAGAAACACCGGTAATATAGGAAATTTTTTTCTTCATACGTTTCAATTAAGTTTGACATTTAAAAAAGGTTTAAAGAAAACATATATTAAAAAATGAAATAGAGAAAAGAAAACAAACAAATTTGTCCAAGTAGGTGTTTTTCTCATCGACACCTTTGTCAATGGCCAATACATATGACCTTGCGTGAATTGGACAGTCGGTTGATGGAAATGTTTGTTTGTTGCTTTTTCGGTGCTATCTATCTCCTTGACAAAAATAAGAAAAGAATGGCATCGTGGGGTAGGCTGGTGGGGGAAAAGGAGTACAAATATTTGAATTTCACATTGTAGAAATATGACAAAGACTTTGATGTGATTAAGTACTTGCTTGGAAATTTTGTTGGCTATGGCCCAAGTTTATTTATGTGATTTTGGTCTAATTGCTCCACATAGCGAGCATGCATGTTGAGCCACTAAAATTATGCTGGCTAGATAATTTAAACATTGTAGTTTATTTGTTTACGCAATTGATTGAACTCCATTTGATTGATAAAGTCCTTAGTACAAAAGCTTTCAAAGATTCAACCTCACGTTACATAAGCACAATTATAGAAGAAATATATAATTTTTATATATATTCTCTTTTAATTTGGCTGAAAGATTTGTTTCTCTCTACGCTTCTCTTTTGCCTGGTACGAAATCATAGTCTCTTGCCTTTTGTTATCATCTAAATATATTTAAGGAATCAAGGTATTGTAGAAAGCTCCATTTTATTTGAATCAATATCTTAAGCCCCCAATGATGGAGGAAATAAAGCAAATCAAAGCAACAATTCAAATAAAGGACCGCAAAATATCATTACACAAATTGAAAGAAAATAAAATTTTACCCTACAAACTGCTTTCATATGCCTAGTACATATTACTTGCGCAACAACTTGTCATGTATCCAATTACCATGAATGCATACTCAACATCTAGCTGTGCGTAACACCGAGTAAAGTAAATCCTAGCTTAAAGGGACATTTGGAGAAGAGATTTGTTCAAGTAAAGTAAACCAAAAATCTCTTTATTCTTTCTAAAATCTCACCGACTAGGAAAGAGATTTGTTAATTGATTTTGCAATCTAAGATTCTAAATCCTCTCTCCAAAAGTGGTTGACTTATGTTTTCCATGCTATGGATGGAAGACATGCTAATGAAACAATGAGTTGTTAAACGTTTAGGGACCCACGAAAAATGATCTTACAACTTACTATTCATAAAGCAATTCACTTTGAGGATATCGAATCGATCAAATTGATCTAGTCAATCTCAACCCTGGGAGATTATCTCTTTGCTTATAAGCAAGGCATTCAAGCTGGAAAAATTTCCTTTAATTATGCGAATTAGTGGGTCTCTCTTGTCTGAATCATAATATTGTTGTGCATACCAAACATCTCGGAATCAGTGTAGTAGTTAGTACAATGATTGGTTAAAAAAAAAAAAAAAACCCTGAACTGATGCATTAACATTTTCTTTCTTGAACATGCCTCTTAGAGTTTCATGACTTGGACATGGTGTTGTGCTAAAGTGATTTTGTTGTTGAATTTGGGTTCGTTTGCAAGAAAAGTTGACCTGATCAACATGCTGAAATGAAAATTGTAAGACCATATATGTTTCATGTCTTTATTTAGGTTTTTTATTCGTGAGAGTTTAAATTGACGTTAATATATATGCAGGGAATTTTTTGTAGTTCATGAATACTTAATTCTATGATGTTTCTTATGTGTCTTTGTATGCTTCGTAATAGCCAATAGTCTTCATAAGTGCTACGTATATGTGGGTTTAGAGCATCTCATCCAGAATTTTTTTTGCCCTAGAATTAGGGTTCTTGTAATTAGTTCTAGAATTTCTATGTGTATAAAAGTTTTGAATCCTGTTTCTTTCTGGCCGGAACAGTTGGAATTTTCTGTCCCAGTGCTTTGTAACGTCCCAAATGTTGACCTGTACCGAACTGTCATTCCAGACGAAATAGACATTCCAGACTGAAACTGTGGCCAGTATAGCAGTGGATCCATGTGGGAATATGAAAATGACGAAGAAGAAGTGAGAGAAATGATTCACATGCAGATGAGGTGAAGAAAAAAAGAAACGGGAGAAGATATGAAGAAGTTGAAACACAAAAAGTCCAACGCACTGGCAGCATGGCGGAAAAAGAAGATGAAGAAGAAGAGATAAGGCCTTGTTTGGTTAAGAGAAAAAGTGGTGTTTTCAGTATTTATTTTTAGTTTTTTGTGGAATTCACCACCAGAAAACTGGTTTGATTGTGTTTTTGTACCCTATATTCATTTTCAGTTTTCAAAAAAAGTAAATTTAAATATAGAAAATAAATACAACTTTTCAGTATTTTCGTTTTCTATGAATATGAATATATTGACATATTTGTAAATATTGTGAAAATAAAAGGTTAACTCTTTTTGAGTGATGTGATGTCTGTGAATGAGAAAATTTATTTATTTTTTATAAGAAAGGTGTTATGCTCACAATATTTTTACAACAAATCATAAGTAGTTAGTTGTTATTGGTTTAAATTTGAAATTAACACTAAGATTGCTTTTTTGCCCCAACAATAACAACTAATAACAACCTGCCACTTAGAATTTGTTATAAAAATGTTATGAAAATATTGTGAATATATCATTTCTCTTTTTATAAAATAAAAAATAATTACCAAAATTATGTATTCAAAAAAATTACCAAACACTATTAATTGTAAAAATAAGTGATTTTTTATATATTTAAATTTACGATTTAAATATGGAATAAAAAAAGTGAAAAGTGAGAACACCTCCTTTTTCTCTTTTTTTTTTTTTTTTTTTTTTTCTTTTTTTTTTCTTTTTTTTTACCAAACAAGGACTAAATGATCCACATATCCACATGAGCCATGGCAAGTAGGAAAGAGAGTAAAGTAGAAGATTTGATTATGCGATATGACTTATGAGAAAGGAAAATAAAAAAAGTTTTTGAATATTTGGTGGTCTCAGAACAAATCATAAATAAAGGGATGGTAGGTAAGTGAGATCAGAAATCACGCGGTGGGACGTGGGAATAAAAGGTGAGCAGTTGAAAGGAAGTTTCTTGGAAGTTTCCTAGTTTGCAGATACCACGTTACACGTACCATTTTGTGTTTGTTTATTTATAATAAAAGTGAAAAACCATAATTGAGTTTGGTGCAAGGAAGTTTCCTAGTTGCTCAATTATTCTCGTAGATTTAAAAAAAAAAATGATCAATAAATTTACTAATTTATTATTTATTTATTTTTACTGAAAATATAGAAAAAACTCATTAATTTGTGTGTGAGATGGTAATTCTGAAAGTATTGCATGGCCCCTCAAAATTTTAAAAAATTCTTCTATATTATAGATGTACAAATATTAAAAACTTTAAATATTTAGTTATAAAAATAGAAGTTAATTCACCTAAATGTTTGAATTAATCCAATGATACTCTTAAAAACTAATATAATTTATCATTCAGTCTAGTAGTTATAAAAATAATATAATTTTTATTTTCTCAAATTCATTTTTTGTACATGTCTAATATCAAATTAGATGGCTTTTACATACTCATTGAAGTTTAAAAGATGATAAAATCCACTAAAATTATCTTGTGAATATATATATGTGATAGTTGTTAATTTTATATACAATATATTTATAAATTATGACCTACTTAGTATTAAAATATTAATATTTATATATGTGAATGTGCATTTACGCGTAGATGTAATGGTTTATGTTGACTCATGATATTAGTACCGAAATGTGGCATTTTCAAACAAAAGAATCTAGCTTCACACCTGCATATAATATTGAAATATTCTATTCCAATAATTAATTCAAAACTTTCATGTATGTCCACGTTACTGATTTATTTCTTTGTCAAGTGTGCACATGTAGCTTTAAGTATAAGTATGTCCACGATGGTTTTGCACGCTTACATAGATAATTAAGCAAACCTTTTTAGTTTTCTATTTGGATTTTTAGATTTTTTTTCTAGTGTGCATGTTTATTTTTCCCGTTGCTATGATCCTTGATTGGATATTTGTATGCTTGTAATTTGTAACTATATTTGTTTAAGTTTAGTACCAACTAGACACTAACCTGTGCTATGCATGAGAAAATTTTATATAAAAAAATTTTAAACTTAGAATGCAATCAACATACCTCATATTCAAACTGGTCCTTTTAATCTAATCATAATATGCAAAAGAGGTTTGTTGAAAAATTGGTTTACTGTATGGTTTCAGGACATCTCAGTCCTCACTATCAGCCATTGAACAAAAGTTTCAGAGAATTCAAGTCCTACTCAAGAAAATACAATTTTTATATCTACATAAAATCATAATCCAATTTATCCAAACCTATTGTATCTGAAATTTCAACTAAGAATTTTCTCAAATTTGAATCACATACACAAACCAAAATTCAATTTACACACAATTCAAAAGAAACCAATACCGAAATACCCATTCCCATCTTTATTTGCCTTCATTGCTTCTTCTATAAGTGGGTTTGTAGATCTCATTGATTGTGCCATTCTTTTCATTTTTCATCATCATTCAACCTTAATTAAAACCAATAATTCAAATATCTAAATCAAAGAAAATCAACCCAATGACCCAAATATATAAATCAAAGACAAAATGCTATAATCACATGAACATATATCATACCAAGACCTCAAAACGATTTATATACAGAGATATAGCATATTATGAATATATCATATGATAATTTTTATACAATTAGAATTTGTCGTAATAAATTGTGAACTTGAACTATTACAACTATTTCTAGGATAAAGCAGAATCAAATTGTAACTCATGCATGTTATTTGAAAAGCAAAAACAATTACTTGTACATGGTGAATCATATGACAAACTTTGTTGGTGGCAGAAGAAAATGGCTAATTTGCATTTTCTAGTTTAAGTCTTAGACCAGTTTATTACTTTAATTCCATGTAAATATTTAAGTTTAATCTAGTCTTAGGCTGCCAATTCTAAAGCTAATTATCAATAAAGCTCCTAATTTTATTTTTGCTTTTAACCCTAGATTCCTCTATGAGTTGGACCAACACCTTAACCAAATTTTGAAGTCTGCATCTTTGGCTAAAATTAATCTCCCATTTGATCGGGGGAGCATAAGAAAATACCAATACAAACTGTAAGTGCCTCCAAGTGTAGAAAAGGATTATTGAGATACTGGCTCTTAGTAGGACTTGGTGATTTCCAACTCTCCCCATTTGGCTGCCATCAGAAAAGGATTATTGAGATACTGGCTCTTAGTAGGACTTGGTGATTTCCAACCCTCCCCATCTAGCTGCCATTAGACAGCTCTTTACACTGTTGTCATGCAAAATGAATCTTCATTTGCTTCAATGGGCATTAAAGTAATAACTTCATCAATCCCAATAAAACCCCCTCAATTTGCTACCATGAAAAGTGAGAATTACCTTCTAAATGTGCTTTCAAACTTAAATCCCATTTACACTAATTTTTCCGGTTCAAAAATACTTGCCATGCTTGGGTTTAAGTAACATCCACCATGCTTGGTTTGTCAATTGTCAATAGCATTTTTGTTTTGTCACATGGGTGGTGTTTCAATGTGTTAGTGATTCATTTGACAACTAAAACCAAGAGACACAAACCATGAAGTTGACTTAAACTAATGTAAGAGTATAACTATCGAATTATCAAAAAAGAAAAATGCAAAAGTGAGTGAGACATTTTGTCAAACACATGGTGTACATGTTCTAAATGGGAATGAAAGGACATTTTAACAACATGAATCCACCCAAAAAATACAGAAAAATGCAAAAGTAAGTGAGACATTTTGTCAAACACATAGTGTACATATTCTAAATGGGAATGAAAGGACAATTTAACAACATGAATCCACCCAAAAAAACACATAACTGTCAAAGGAAGTTTCAACTTTCAATTCTATGTAAATATTCTCATGAGAATAATCTAATTTCGCATCAATGTTATAAAAAATCAAGCCACATACACATTTTTCTAATCATGTAGAATTTGATGGTCTCCTCCATGTGATTTTTTTGAAGAAGTGTTAGAAATGCACAACAATATCACAGAGAACCAAGAAAAATTCTCCTCATACGTCGCGTCAGAGATGTGAAAAAATTCTCTTTATTTTTATACCCAAAAAGCAAAATAAAGATGGTTAAACCCAAACGTAACATTTGCAAATCAAATGGCAGAGAACTGAAGTCTGATGAGTTTGATTTATGGATTCAACAACACATCAAACCATAACAAAACCAATTACAACAAAACTTAAATCTCACCATAAAACCATAACAGAACCAACCAAAAAAAACCGAAAACTAGACATGCATAAGAGAATGAACAAAACATATTCATTACAGAGCAAAAAAAATATCAAAATTAAATTGCTGAAAAACCATAACAGAATAAAAGGGCCTAAAACAAAATTGGAATAAAAAATTAGTAATTCCGTAAGCAATCTTTTTTGTAATTTTCGTAATCTATAAAATAGCTTGGCTTGACTATGAAAAGAGAGAAACAAAATCATATGAAACCAACATGTTCTCTCGAACCAAATAGGATTACAAAAATGTACCAAGCTTTAGAGGCTAAGACATGAGCCAGTAGAGGCGAACAGAGAGAGCAAGACTGAGAGAAGAGGTGAAGGGTTTGACCTAAAGAGAAAGGGATGAGGTGAAGCATGAAGAGAGAAGAGTAAACCTGTGTCTAAGGTGTTCAGTTCTGGCTGAATTTGTGTTTGTGTCTATCGGGTTTTGTTTATTTTTAAAGATAAGTATTTGTTTTTTATTAAAGATATGTATTGGGTTTTTGGAGAGAAAAATAGTATTTTTAATTTTATTTTTTAAATATTGTGCTAACGCAGAAAATTGTGGACGTTTCAGAGGTTTTGGTTATATATATATATATATATATAGATTAGCATAATCCTCTTTTGAACATGGCTCATGAACACTACTACAAGTGGTTGCTTGAAACTTCCCTTTTTGTGCCCTAAACTTTAAACCTAGATTATTATTTATTGAAATAAAAATTATAATGTTTAAAAGCTTAAAAGTTTCACTAAAGGAAAAAGTATCTCATATCACTTGAATAAAACTAAAACTATATTACAAATACCACATAAGTGCTCAATGTAAATTCATTTTTTATATAAATTTTATAAATCTTTCACATACTTACTAACATATGACTTATTCAATCCAATTTTATATAAAAGAAATCCATGTATAAATAAAATTTATGATTTAAAACATAGAAAAAATATTGTATTAAGAATTTTTCTAAAATTTTAGTTTAGTTATCTCTTAAAAAATAAAAAATAAAAATTTTGCTCACTTTTTCAAGCAAAAGCATAAATAACTATATACAAGTGTACGTGTGTGTATATTCATTGTGATTTGGGTTCATACAATATCACTTTAGTCATAACAATGGACCCCTTAAAGGAAGATTTCTATCTCTGTCCCTAGGTGTATTTTAAGCGGGCCATATGTAAGATGAGCTCACACTAGACTTCTTCTATTCCCTCATGAGATTTTGAATGCTCACAGCTATTAGCGAGGACTAAGCCCGTTCAAGTACACGAGCAACCTTGATTGATCTTCTTGGCTTCTGTGTTGAATGCAAATTAAACAAACCTTGACCTGGTGAATTACAAGATCATTCTTGTCAAATATGCAATACTTTCACCTTGCATTTTGGAAAACGATCATAAGCTTGAGGTGTCTATCATAGGCTAAGAATCAAAATAAGTCCAATTTAAGGATTACATGTGTTTAGATGTTTGTCGAGTCTGTCGACTGTTCTATGTCGAGTTATTCAAGTTGGTTTCGTTGGTTTGTGTTGAAGATCATCATACTTCAAGATATATTATGTGATTTAGTCTAAATCATTTAGAGACCAAAAACCATACATTAGGATTTTTTCTTTTTTTCCTAACATCTTTTATGATGCCCCAAAATTTTTTTAATTTTAAAACTCTAGAATTAATAGTGTATATTGTATGCTAAACTAAATCTCTAATGTCTCTTAATATAAATAATCTCTCAAACAGTCGATGAAACGAAATTAAATGTCCAGTAAATAAAACTTTAATCTCCAAGCTATTGGACAAAAAAAGGCTTCAATAGTAGGCTACCTGGCTGCTCACGCTCTAGAAAGTCTCTTAGGAACTAGCTTGAAGAAGCCCATCTAAGAAGGGAAATAAAGATATAATGGGCTAAAACCAGTAAGTAGTAAATCACACAATATCACAGTAAAGGCCATAATCAAGTTTAAGAATGGAATACTCAAAGCAAAGTGAACAATTTCAAGAGGTGCAAATAAATAGATTGGCTTTTCCACATATTTGAGGATACCATCCAGTCAATAGTCTCATTGGATAAGAGTAAAGGAAGATACACTAATACAAATCCAAGAAACAACATAAATGGAATGTTAACAAAGACGATGCCTTATTTAATATAAAAAAAAGAAAAAGAGAGGATGATGCTCTGCGTGACGGATTTGAGTCCTATTTTTCCAAGTTGTTTGTTTGTTTAGACCCCTTAAACTAGATTTTTAACCTAATATATTACCCAAGTGATTACTTAGGTTAATTATTTAGGTCTAGGTTAAAAAATAATAAATCATATCATGCACAATAGCAGAAAAGTAAATAACACCATGATATGATGACCTAGGAAAACCAAGAAAACGGACCATTTCAAGGTAAAAACTTTGGGAGGATTTGACTTAGTTATCCTCTAGGTAAAACAAATCCACTATAAGATAATCAAAGTTTTTGCAATTAGATTTAACCCTAAATCTATTGCTACCTCAAGTAGTAACTTACTGACACGATCACATGTAAATTCCGAATTCACGGACTCCTTCTCTTCTTGGATTTGTAGCACACAAGCACCCACGCTTGTGACTTTGAGATCCCACTCAAAGGTTTCAAATCAACTTTAGTTGTTGATCTTTGTAGCAGCAACTAGGTTCTACCATCGCTTGATTGTAGATCTTGCTTTGGTAGATGCTTGTGTAGTTAGAAGTTACAAAACCTCTCAGATCTTACAAAGAGTAGCACACAAGTCTTCTAAAAGTCTGCAAAATGTAGCTAGGGTTTCCCTTTTATATGTGGACAAGTTAGATTGAAACCATAAACGTTTTCGTGGGCTTTGGCCTGGTTTAAAAATTCTAAAAAATCTGATTTCTTCGATTTTCGATTGATCGAGCCTAATTCTCCATCGATCGATCTTAGCAAATTTTGACTCTTCTTTTCTGTAGTTAGCTTGAACTTGAAACTTGAAACTTACATCTTTGAGCAATACCTAACACATAGTCTAGACATGTTTTGTTCTCTGTTTGCTAACACACGCAAAATATAATTCTAAACATTTAATCTTAAATTTTTAGAACCTAACACAAGTCTAACAGTTTAAGCTAAATTACACTTTGTGCCATTTACTTTTGATTTGATTTTTCAACTCCAAAGTGATGGTGTTACTTCATAGACGGATTGATATTTTGGTTGAACTAATATATCTTTTGGATAGAGCATATCACATCTAGAAAGGATATGTCTATTACTGATACGTCTAAGTGTTTATAAATAATGATAGGCCAAGAATGTATTGACCCATTTGGTAACTCAATCAATTAATTTAACCAAGTGAAATTAATTATATTCAATTACATACAATAAGCATAGTAGCACAAACAAATCACCAACTAAGTTAAATGCAGCGAAAAATAAATTTGACACAGGTGATTTGTTTACGAATGGGAAAAACCACCGAGGAAAAACTCTATTAGGTGAATTTATAAAGGTCACCACTCCCAAGAATCCACTATTATCAAAACAAGCGATTACAAGTAAAAAGAATCCCAATACCTAATACCAACCAACAGTTGAATCCTTACCCCAATACCCAATTAAACTTGTAATGTAATGACAATCTCTCCTTTCAATGCACGGCTCCCAGTACATAACTAACCAATTGAAACATGAATCCAAGTACGTGACTAACACACTAACTTGAAGAAGATGTTGGTTGCAAAGTTTTTTAGTTCATCCAACGATGAAGATCAAGGAGCTCATTTGTTACAAAACCCTTAGCGCAAAAACACAGCAGCTTCTACAAGGAATATGATGAACTTGGGCAAATTCTGTCTCCGGTTACAATTTGCATGCATAATCAATTTGCGTTGAGTTGCATCACTTTGCATCACCTTTGACAGCCTTTAAAATAATTCTTATATATGTTTAGGGTTGCGAAAAAAGAAACCCTACACAAATACACATGGATATGCGTGAAATCAGATCTGAAAATCTGAATTTCGTAATTCTTAACATATATAGCTTCTGTTGAGCTGTAGTCGAGCATCAGCATTAAATCTCGATGGACATGGATTTGTCGAGTTTTAATGAACAACACTTCTTCACTTGTTTCTTGGACAGATTTGCATGACTTCAATGCTAACCTTGAACTCTTGTTCCTTGAAATAATAAATCCATCCCAGATCTATCCAATTACAAGTTTAGTGCGTTTTGTCAAAGGATTGGCTAATTTACATAACATATGTCTCTAACAATATCTACATATGTCCTAACAATCTCCCTTTTTAGCAATCTGTGACAAAATCACAACAAACAAATGAAGTATGAGAGAAGTCTGAAATCACTAAACTCATAATCACTTGTTAAATACAATAAAATCTAATCCTAACACAAACTCTTGAAAAACTTTGCAAGAAGAAAGTTCATGGCATGATAGATTTTGACAACCTGTCTTTTTGAAACATTTTAAATAAAACTCATCAAGGCAGCTTAGTGTGAAACAGAAATAAATGATTGCATACATAAAGAAACATGTGTATAAAGAGAGAAAAGAAACAACACATAGAGAGATAGGTGAATAACAACATACATCATCATATATATAAATGAGAAATAAATACAATGTATGTCATAAATAAATGGTCACAAGACTGGTGTACAAGAGGATAATGTAACTAAAAGATAAGGAAAAGAAAAGTACATAAAATCCTCACTACATCTCTAAAAAATATAGACACTCCCCCTAACAAAAATGTCTTATGCTAATTCTTTCCTTAAATACATGACTACTTTCATCATCCCAAAACTATTCCCCTTTTTTGTCATGAATAACAAATGGTAAGTCACTAGAAGGTTGTCTCATCATCACTAGAAGAGCTGGCATCCTCATCCTCATCATCATCATTACCATTAGCAGCATCCTCATTCTCAAAAGCCTCTAGAGAAGGAGATGGAGAAGCAACGAAGCCATCAAGGCAAGCCTGTCATCGTGCAATACGACCAACATGGGTGTTTATTTGATACAACTCAGTAGTGAAAGTATCAAGGCGAGCATCCATACACTGAAGCTGCACTATGACTGCCTCAAAAGTCACACCACCCGTTGAAGAAGAAGGAGTGGAGGTGGAAGGAATGGTAGGGGCTAGAGGATCCATCGTCTCGGTTCGCGGCTGCTTTGGTCGAAGCTGGGCCTCGCTTTGCCAAACAGACATTATGCTAATGGCACCCATGACAGTATAGAGAGGAGAATCAGGAATAGGGATAGAAAAATGGCGAAGGATTCACGTGATAGCCAAAGGAAAAATGAGCTTATCACGGGTCGCCGCATCCCTATAGACATTTATGA
Organism: Quercus gilva; assembly: GCA_023621385.1. NCBI lineage: Eukaryota > Viridiplantae > Streptophyta > Magnoliopsida > Fagales > Fagaceae > Quercus > Quercus gilva. Next base: position 61,569,651 of record CM042474.1, on the reverse strand, counting down.
TAGATATAATGAAATGAGAGGGAAAGTATATGGAAAGATCTTCTAAGAGGGACAACAAAAATTAAGCACGAGGCTCAGTGATGGAGTTATAGTGAGACAATGGAGTAAGAAAAAATGTCATCACCATATTAAGAAATCTCGGACCTTTTGCGAAGTCCGAGCATAGGGTGTTTTGATGTTCACCCCATATGGAGGGTGCCTCATAAAAGTGAGACAGAAGCTCGTCTTTGGACACAGTTCTTAGACACTAATAGGCAGGGTAGTTAGGATGCACTACCCGCGAGACGTGTAGTATCTCGGATACAAGATCTAGAGTGACTACGATATGTGTACCTTAGAGTATCGTAGTAAACTAAGGTACAAAGGTATCGATACCATGCATATTAGAGTAAAACTCCTATATGAACACGATGGGACACCTCAAGGGTATCTCACAAAGAGATTCCCATCCCCAAGTGTGAATGACATCGGGTAGAGCAGTGTCGGCAAAATCTGACAGAATCACATGGCGCTCCGAATGAAGGCCATGTTTAGAAAAGTTTTTAGAGAAGTCCTAATGGGCCTTCTCATCACGGAATTGAACGTGAAGAGGGGGAAGATCAATAAAAGAAGATGACTTGGAACAAAAAGGGTTTCGAGTCGGAGTAGATTTGCGCTTGGGTGCCATGCACAGTCTATGAGAGAGAGAGAGAGAGAGAGAGACAGAGAGAGACAGAGAGACAGAGAGACAGAGAGAAAGAACACACCATCACAACCCAGAACAAAAATATAGAAAAGAAATGGTACGTATGCATGAAATATGCATGAACATGTGACGTGCTAAAAATAATTGCATCATAGGTTCAACCCAATCCAAACCTAGTAGCACACAATTTTCAACAATTAAACACACATCTAAATGCATTAAACATTGTGAAAATGCTAATGGAATGCAATGCATGATCATATAGCATTAAATAAACAACTCCCAATCCAAAACTTTCACAAAAATCTCAAAAACCCCAAAAGTTTCAGAGAAAACCCTAAAACCTAGGTTTAATGCGTGAAATGCATGAGAAAAGAGGGATTTAGGACACTTACTAGAGAAAAAATGCATGATCTAGGCCGAAATGCAATTGGGTAAAGTGATTGGAGTGAGGGAAAGGTGTTTGGAGGAAGAGAGAAAGCTTTTCTATTGAGAGAGAAGTGAAAAAGTGAATCTGATTTCGCACTGAACATATATATAGAAATTGTAGCTCGATGGATTGAGGAGCTGTTGAGATCTGTCGAGCACTAAATCTCGACGATATTAATTTGTCAAGGTGCTGTTGAGAATCTGTCGACGACAAAAGTTCCTTGATGGATCGAGATTCTGTAGAGAATCTATCGGCCAGACAGAAAGTTTCTCGATGGATCGAGAAGCTATTGAGAAGCCATCGAGACAAAGTCCAAAAAGCTCGATGGATCGAATATACGATAAGATCTGTCAAGAAAGGAAGTCCAAAGGGCTCGATAGATAGGAATTTGTCGAGAATATGTCGAGAAGCTATCGAGCTTGATAAAAAAGAGTTTTTCAAAGAGAGGAAAAACATAAAGAGATTAATGCAAACAAGCAAGCTACTTAAACATAGATCCAATCAACATGTTAAGCTCTCAAAAATATCTTTCAACAAAAATAATGCAAAGCATTCATAGATCCAAAACACACACACACACACACACACACAAAACAAGTCTAACCAATTTTATATTTCAAAAACAAGTTAAGACAGTTTAGTGAGCATACAATAAAAAATGTATCCCTTGTGATGGCCAAATCACATTATACCTGCACATGTATCAAAAGTAGCAAAAAATTTACGTGTTGTGTGTGAAAACATAGTAAGAGTACATAAGTTTCTCATATTATGACGATTTGAGATATGAGAAAATCAATTTAACTCACACACAATCATAACTGCTTGATAGAGACTATCACATTCGAGGTACATTCTATAAATCTTACATCTCTTAGAAACATGCTTGCAACCATATTTAAAAGTATTTTTATTCTTTTTGCTTTTATATTCTTTCTATTTTTTCTATTCTTTTTGAGCATATCACGTACAGGATATAAGAGAGAGAGAGAGAGAGAGAGAGAGAGAGAGAGAGAAGAATTATGTTAAGCCACAAACATCACAATTTTGCTATACCGAAGCACACAGATGTTATACATGATTGGTGGGCTTTAGTGGTGAGATAGTCATTCTCGTCTTTCTCTTAGGATTTTTTAGTCATTCTCGTCAAAAAGAGTGATATGAGTGTTAAGTATAAGAGATTACTTAATCTTACTTATCACAAACACGAGCCACTAAACTCACTTGCTTAATTGTGCATTGAGATACTCATCTAAGTTACAAAAGATACAAAATTTAAAAAATTTTGTTTCAATAGCCATCCAAGGTACATAAGAACCAATGTACACAAAACACACATTGTTTTTGTATGTTTCTGATTTTTCAAATTTTTATTTTTATTTTTATGAAAAAAAAAATAAAGAAAAAACTGAAAACAAACAAACAAAAACATGTTAAACAAAACAAAGTATAAAACTAGATGCAAATGACATGAGGAAGGAGGAGAAGGAGAAAAGATCACTCCATGGAGGTTACACTAATGTTTTGGCATTGGAATTCAAACCATTTGCTATCAAGAGGCTTAGTAAACAAATCAACCTTATGATCATTAGTGTGAATGAACTCAAGAATGAGTGTGCCATCTTCGATAAGTTCCTAAATGAAGTGGTGTCGAATCTCTATATGTTTTGTTCGAGAATGTTGAACAAGATTCTTAGCGATGTTAATGGCATTGGTATTGTCACAATAGATGGTAAGATGTTCTTGACGAATATCATAATTAAAGAGAAGTTTTTGCATCTACAGAAGTTGGGTGCAATAGCTACCGGCAGCAATATATTCATCTTCAACAGTAGATAATGAGATGAAATTCTGCTTCTTACTCATCCAAGAGACAAGATTATTACCTACATAAAAAAAAACCCCTGAAGTACTTTTTCTATTATTAGCATTACCAGCCCAGTCTGCATCAGAATACTAAGCTAAGACATCATTGGTGTCCTTGCTATACCACACACCAAAATTGGCAGTGGATTTGACATACTTTATGGTTCTTTTCAAAGCAATCATATGAGACTCTTTAGAATTAGCCTGATATCTAGCATACACTCCCACACTGTAACTAATGTTAGGTTTACTAGTAGTAAGGTAAATAAGACTACCTATCATACTTTTATATAGAGAAGAATCAACACTTTTTCCTAACAAATCAACAGTGAGTTTAACATTTGGGCTCATGGGGGTTCTAATAGAACTAGCAAATTCCAATCCAAACTTTTTCACAAGATTTTTAGTATATTTAGATTGAGATATGAATATACCTGACTCTAACTGATGGATCTGCAATCCAAGGAAGTGATTCAACTCTCAAATCATGCTCATCTCGAACTTGGCTTGCATAAGCTTGGAAAAATTATGAGCAAGTTCATCATTCGTAGACTCGAAGATGATATCATCAACCTAGACTTGAGCAACTATCAACTCGCCATTTTCCCTTTTGATAAAAAGAGTTTGATAAGCTTGTCCTCTTGTGAAACCATGTGAGACCAAATATTGTGTAAGCCGGTCATACCATGCTCTGGGTGCTTGCTTTAGTCCATAGAGTGCCTTCTTGAGATATAACACATGATCCGAAAAGTGTGGATCAATGAATCCTTTAGACTGAGCCATATAAACATCTTCTTTAAGGAACCCGTTCAAGAATGCAATCTTCCCATCCATTTGGAAAAGCTTGAACTTTAAGTGACAAGCCAGGGCCAAGAGAACCCTAATGGATTCCATAAGAGCTACAAGAGCAAATGTCTCATCAAAATCTACTCCTTCCACTTGAGAGTATCCTCGAGCCACAAGACGAGCCATGTTGCGGATCACATTTCCCTCCTCAGTAGTTTTATTGCGGAATATCCACTTTTGTGCCAATGATGTGCTCTCCTTTCGATCTAGGTACTAGGGTCCAGACATCATTTCTTTGAAACTGAAGCAATTCATCATGCATGGCCTTAACCCAGCTTTCATCCTAGAGAGAATCCTTAACCTTGGTGGGTTCAACCTGCGACAAATGGCAAGAATAAGACACAAAGTTAGTAACACATTTATCAATTGTACACTTTCTTAGTGTAAGTTCATTCATATTTCCAGTAATAACTTCAGGATGGTGATTCAACTTGATCCTTGAGGAAGGACTTTTCTCTTTATGAAATTCAAAATCAGGTGAGGTAGGAAAGTCTACTGAGACTTCTACAACACTTGGAGTACTTGGAGAAACGGGCTTTTGATCAACTATTTCTTGAACAACCTTAGGCTTTGAAGGAAGAATTTCCTTAGGTATATCCTCACTAATTTTCTCAAAACCAGAATCTGAAGCTTCATCAATAACATCATTAACTATGTCCATCACATTCTTGGTTCTTTTGTTGTACACTCAATAAGCTTTGCTAGTGGAGGAGTATCCCAAAAATATTCCTTCATCGCTTCGGGAGTCAAATTTTTCCACATTCTCTCTATCCTTAAGGATGAAGCAAGTACTTCAAAAGATTTTGAAATACTTCACATTTGGCTTTCTTCCCTTCCACAATTCATAGGGAGTCTTCTTTGTATCGGGTCTGAAATACACTCTGTTGACCGTACGACATGCGGTGTTGATTGCTTCTCCCCATAAATTTCTAACCATATCCTTGTTGTGCAACATGGCTTTGGCCATCTCCTGAATGACTTTGTTTTTTCTTTCTACTACACCATTTTGCTGAGGAGTAATAGGAGCAGAGAATTCTTGAGATATACTTGCTTTAGTGCAAAAGGGTTTCATGTTTGAGTTCTCGAATTCTTTACCATGATCACTTTGAATTCGATCAATCTTCAAGTTCTTCTCATTTTTCAATTTTGTACACAAGGCTTCAATGTACTCAGGAGCATCTAACTTGGATCTTAGAAGAATGACCCAACCATACCTGGTGAAATCATCTACCACAACCATGATGTATTTCTTTCCTCCAAGAGACTCGGCTCTAGTTGGACCCATGAGATCCAGATGTAGTAGCTCCAAAGGTCTAGATATAGCTGATGTTTGAGTGCTTGGATGTTTTGCTTTTGTCTGTTTCCCAAGCTGACACGATCCACATTCAACATTACTAATTCTGCTGAGCTTTGGTATCCCCAAGATTGATTCATGCCTAGATACAATTGATAGATGTTTGTAGCTAGCATGTCCTATCCTTTGGTGCCATCGGTCTTCATTTGGCAAACAAATGCTATTACACACAATATTAGCATTAGGTACTAATCCATAGCAGTTATCCAAAGTGCAGACACCGCTTATGAGTTTCTTCCCAAACTCATTCAACATAAGGCATTTCCCTTTTGAGAATAGCACTATAAAGTCTTGATCAAATATTTGACTTATGCTCAATAAGTTCACTCTCAGACCTTTTACATATAACACATTTGAAATGTCTGGCAGTCCAAGTAGAGAGATGATTCCCTTCCCTTTAATCTGTGATTTGCTCCCATCACCAAAAGTGACATTTCCACCTTTCTTAAACTCGAAAACCTTAAAGAGAAAGTGATCTCCAGTCATGTGCCTTGAGCATCTATTGTCAAGGTACCACAAACATGTGTACATTACCTTAAATGCAGATTTCATCATAAAGCACACCTCATGCTTGCATGACAAATAAGTAGGAATGATTTTCTCTCTCATCTGCCATTTAAGAAGGAAGCCTTTAAGTTTTACCCTTCTTAGACGAACTCCTTTGTACATTTTCATTATGAAACAATCTAGTTTCTTCTTGGTTATACTAAGACCTTTTTCAATAACTTTTAGACTTGCATTTTCTAAAACACTCAATCAAATAGAGATTAGAAAAGTAAGTTGTATTTGAAATAAAAGATCTTTTCATACTGTTTGTAGCCATGACAATAAGGGTCAATGGATCACACAGCAAATATTATCCCTAATCAGAGTGTGCTTACTTTGATACAACTTGATAGGCTAAGAATGTATTGACCCCTTAGGTAACTTAATCAATTAATTTAGCCAAGTGAAATTAATTAGATTCAATTACATGCAATAAGCATGATAGCACAAACAAATCACCAACTAAGTTAAATGCAGTGGAAAATAAATTTGACACAGGTGATTTGTTTATGAATGGGAAAACAAATTGATGCACAGATCCAACATGGAACCCTTTTGCACTAAAGCAAGTATATCTCAAGAATTCTCTGCTCCTATTACTCCTCAGCAAAATGGTGTAGTAAAAAGAAAAAACAAAGTCATTCAGGAGATGGCTAAAGCCATGTTGCACGACAAGGATATGGTTAGAAATTTATGGGGAGAGGCAATCAACGCCGCATGTCATACGGTCAACAGAGTGTATTTCAGACCCGATACAAAGAAGACTCCCTATGAATTGTGGAAGGGAAGAAAGCCAAATGTAAAGTATTTCAAAATCTTTGGAAGTACTTGCTTCATCCTTAAGGATAGAGAGAATGTGAGAAAATTTGACTCCCAAAGCGATGAAGGAATATTTTTAGGATACTCCTCCACTAGCAAAGCTTATCGAGTGTATAATAAAAGAACCAAGAATGTGATGGAAATAGTTAATGATGTTATTGATGAAGCTTCAGATTCTGGTTTTGAGAAAATTAGTGAGGAAATACCTAAGGAAATTCTTCCTTCAGAGCCTAAGGTTGTTCAAGAAATAGTTGATCAAAAGCTCGTTTCTCCAAGTACTCCAAGTGTTATAGAAGTCTCAGTAGACTTTCCTACCTCACCTGATTTTGAATTTCATAAAGAGAAAGGACCTTTCTCAAGGATCAAGTTGAATCACCATCCTGAAGCTATTACTGGAAATATGAATGAACTAACACTAATAAAGCGTACAATTAATAAATGTGTTACTAACTTTGTGTCTTATTCTTGCTATTTGTCGCAGGTTGAACCCACTAAAGTTGAGGATGCTCTCTAGGATGAAAGTTGGGTTAAGGCCATGAATGATGAATTGCTTCAGTTTCAAAGAAATGATGTCTGGACCCTAGTACCTAGATCGAAAGGAGAGCACATCATTGGCACAAAAGTGGATGTTTTGCAATAAAACTGCTATGGAGGGAAATGTGATTCGTAACAAGGCTCGTCTTGTGGCTCAAGGATACTCTCAAGTGGAAGGAGTAGATTTTGATGAGATATTTTCTCTTGTAGCTGGTATGGAATCCATTAGGGTTCTTTTGGCCCTGGCTTGTCAGTTGAAGTTCAAGCTTTTCCAAATGGATGTGAAGACTGCATTCTTGAATGGGTTCCTTAAAGAAGATGTCTATATGGCTCAGCCTAAAGGATTCATTGATCCACACTTTCCGAATCATGTGTTATATCTCAAGAAGGCACTCTATGGACTAAAGCAAGCACCCAGAGCATGGTATGACCAACTTACACAATATTTGGTCTCACATGGTTTAACAAGAGGACAAGCTTATCAAACTCTCTTTATCAAAAGGGAAAATGGCGAGTTGATAGTTGCTCAAGTCTATGTTGATGATATCATCTTTGGGTCTACAAAGGATGAACTTGCTCATAATTTTTCCAAGCTTATGTAAGCCAAGTTTGAGATGAGCATGATTGGAGAGTTGAATCATTTCCTTGGCTGATGAGCATGATTGGAGATGAACTTGCTCAAGTCTATGCAACCTACAGTTGATGCACGGAAAATAATCCCAATACCTAATATCAACCTACAATTGAACCATTACCCTAATACCCAATTGGACTTGTAATGTAGTGACAATTTCTTATTTTAATACACGGCTCCCAGTACGTGACTAACCAATTGATGCACGAATTCAAATACGTGACTAACATACCAACTTGAGAAAGATGTTGGTTGCAAAGTTCTTCAGTTCATCCAACGATGAAGATCAAGAAGCTCTTTGGTTACAAAACCCTTGGCGCAAAGACGCAGCAGCTTCTACAAGGAATATGATGAACTAGGGCAAATTCTGTCTCCGATCACAATTTGCATGCACAATTAATTTGCATTGATTTGCAACACTTTGCATCACCTTTGACGACTTTTAAGATAATCATTATATATGTCTAGGGTTGCGAGAAAAGAAACCCTACACAAATACACATGGATATGCGAAAAATTAGATCTGAAAATCTGAATTTCGTAATTTTCGATAGATATAGCTTCTGTTAAGCTGCTATTGAGCATCAATATTAAACATCGATGGATATGGATCTGTCGAGCTATTTGTTGAGCTTTAATGAACAACATTTCTTTATTTGTTTTTTTAACAGATTTGCATGGATTCAATACTAACCTTGAACTCTTATTCCTTGAAGTAATAAACCCATCCTAGATCTATCCAATTATAAGTAAAGTACGTTTGGTCAAAAGATTAGCCAATTTACATAACATATGTCTCTAACAATATCTACATATGTCCTAACAAATAAGAACGCTCTCATTTGGTTTGGGACACTTGATTTTCTCTGTAGACATACAACATTGCATCTATGATCACCGTCCAGTGGAGTTGACATCACCGTTTGGTACCAATTGTGGTATCAAAGCAAGGTTGACAATTTTTAACATATTTTATTTGACAAGAATGTCTCAACCACAATCTCATGTGGCTGATGAGAAGACCATGATTTTATGGGTTTGACATTGCAATTAAGAGAGATCTTCGAATGAGATGAACACCATGCTACATGTTTCTAAACGCAATGTATGGATGGATGATAAAGAACTGCTCTGTTTCGAACTTATGAAGAAGAAACTACAACCTAAAACGATAAGCTTATTGCATAGGGATCATGGTGGTAACACACAGCATATAAGGTGTTCACACTAGCTAGCATGAAGGATCAAAAGCAATACTGATGTGAACAGACGGTGACATGGACAACATGAGAGATCGAAGTTTAAGAATGCTAATGACTTGATCGAAGATGAACCAAACAACAAAACCAAACTCCAATGACCTTTTGCAAATGGATCCTGATCACTGCCAGTGGAACTGAGTCATAACTTGGGTGGACAACGCGAAGCTGCTATACGGTGATGACCCTTTACTAAACCTGTCATCGTGAAAGCCCCAACTTAGCTCTCATCATTTTCAATTAGGCTCTCCACTAATGACCACTATGTTAGGTTTCCCAATGTGGGCCCAAGTGGTCATTTATAGCGGTCAAAAACCACTTTGAACTCCATTTGCAAAGGGCTCTAAGTGGTCTAGATTGAATCTAGAATTAGGGTAAGAAAACAGAAAGATATTAGACACCCAAATCTACTAACTCTAACTACAAAACTCACATTTACTCATATTTTTTGACCACATTTAAGGAATACTTAATAAGAAAACCCTAACCGGTGACCAGGGACATAGCTAGCTTTGGACTGGCGGGGGCAATGGCCCCCCATAAATTAAAAAAAAAAAAATATATATATATATATATTATTATTATTATTATTATTATTATGTGTGTTTACTAATTTTAGCAATTTTGTTATATAAAATTACATTTTTTTTCCTTAAACGATGTCATTGATTCTTTTAAGAGTAATGCTATACTCACAAAATTTGTTTACAACATTTTTATAAACTGTTTTAGTAGCAAATTTTTATTAGTTCGCACATGGACCCATTACTCACATTATTTTTTTACTTACTAATAACCGCTTATTACATCAATAATTTATAAAAAAGTTTGTAGCACTAGTATTTTCCTCATTTTAGTGACTATAAAAAAAATTATAGATCTAAAATCTAAAACAAAATATACAAGCCCCCAAAAAATAGCTCAACAACAAAAATTACCAATAGTAAAACTTAAAAAAAAAAAAAATTAAGCTCAATTAACCAATTTTATTTAAAATAAATAACCCTATCATTTAAAAAATCCTAAACAAAAATAATTTTGTTCTTACCAACACAAAAAAAAAAAAAAAAAAAAAAAATCTCAGTAGTTAAGTAGTAGCAGGGTCAAAGATTGAAACTGCTATACACAGTCAACAGTAAACCCCCCTTTAACTCAAAGCTTTGACTCTGTTCCTGCTGGTGACCTTTTTGAAATAGATCTTGATCACTACTAGTGAAACTGAGTCACAACTTGGTAGATTATGTAGGGCTGTTGCCTGATGATGGTTCTTTATTCAAAGTGTTATTGTGAGTGCTCATTGCCCAAGTGATAATAAGATTTCAGCAATGCCTATCATTTTGGAGTTTTGGCGACATTTTTGAATTTTGAATTTTGAATTTTAAAATGTATTCAACATATCAATTATCAAGTTTTGTTAGTCTAAATATAATATATTATACAATATGGTTATTATTTGTACTTATTCAATATGAAAAAACAGGATATTGTCCTTTTTTTTGTATTCATCAATTATTTGGTAATTACATAATATGTTAGATAATAACAATGATAATTTGTAATTTTTTCTTGGCGTAAATGCATTTTTCGTTCTTACATTTTGGGGTCATTTCTATTTTGGTCTCTACATTTCTATTTTACTACTTTTAATCCATAATCCAATTAACGCTTGTTATTTTAGTCATTTTCGTCAGCCAACAAACGGAAATAGCTGACGTGGCTAACGGCACAGTAAAATAATAATTAAAAATTCTATTTTGACATTAAAAAATGCTACGTCAGCATTTAATTTAATTTTAATTAAATAAAAAAATTACAAACAAAATTACAAACAAAAAATTACAGATCTAAGAACATAAAAACTTGTTCTTCAATGTTCTTCTTAAATCAAAAAATAAACCCAGCAACGACATCAAACCCAAAATCAAAGAGCATGAACATCAAAGAACATGAACATCAAACCTACAGGAAAAAAAAAAAACCCTAAACATCACCAAATCAAAGAGCTTGAACAAGAGCAAACACAGGAAAACTCACTCGAAATCACACCCAAACCAAACCATCCAAAGAATAGAAACCCAGCAACACCCATACCACTACAAGTTAATAACTTAAAAAACAAAAAAGAAATTTTAAAATGTGAAATTCCAACAACAACAACCCAGCAAACCCCAAACCCAACAAACCCAGCAAACCCCAAATGTGAAATTCCAACAACGACCCAAATGCGGAATTCAAAATGCGAAATTCCAACAACAACCCAGCAAACCCCAAACCTCAAATGCCTAAAACGATCACCGATCAAACCAACAACAAGGAACCCAGTCAACGAACAGGACCGAGAAGACCGAGTGGTGTCGGAAAAGCTCCCATCAATCCCAACCAACGAACCCAGTCAAACCCAACACCCACTAACAAGCTCCCTTCCACCGAGACGGAACTAGACCAAGAAGACCGAGTGGTGTCGGAAAAGCTACGCCGGTCTGGCCAGATTCCGGTTTCGAGAAGACCAATAATGACCGAGTGGTGTGAAGCTCGTGACGGCGGTCCTCAAACACAGCGAGGACTGAGGGGTTTTTGCCGATCGTATCAGCTTCGCTTTGCGTGAGAGAGGCGGAGAAGCCATCTCTTTCTCTAAACCCAGATCCAAAGAGAATGCCAAGAGAGAGATAGGGATAGAGATTTTGATCTGAGAGACAAAGAGAGCTTTGGATGAAAGAGAGCTTCAATTTAGATGAGAGAGAGCTTTAGTAAGTTGAATCTAGTGGATGAGCAATGAACAAAATGTTTTTTATTTGGATTTCAAATAAAGGAAAATATCGGGTTTGATCTTTGATTCTGAGTTTGATGTTGTTGCTGGGTCTATTTTTTATTTAAGAAGAATATTGAAGAACAAGTTCTTGTTCTTAGATCTGTAATTTTTTGTTTTTAATTTTTTTATTTAATTAAAATTAAATTAAATGTTGACGTAGCATTTTTTAATGTCAAAATAGAATTTTTAATTATTATTTTACTGTGCCGTTAGCCACGTCAGTTATTTCCATCAATTGGCTGACGAAAAGTACTAAAATAACAAGCATTAATTGGATTAAGGACTAAAAATGGTAAAATAGAAATGTAGGGACTAAAATAGAAATGACCCAAAAATGTAAGGACAAAAAAAGCATTTATGTCTTTTTTCTTTTATTTCGTAGTCAAAGGTAATAAAGCAATTTAAAGTAACTAGGAGTGATTTTGTGTGCATTTGGATTGCACGTTTCCAGGCAATTTGGTGTTTGCGTTTTTGGCTGGGTCCCACGGCATTGTTCACGACCTAGCCAAAAAATGCAAAAACGCGCATACCAATGCATTTTTGGGTCTCATGGCACTATGCACACCTTTAACAATTATTTTGTTACAATGTTTTCAACAATAAGTTTTCAGTTTTCAACAAATAAACGGTATTCAAACATACCATTTATGGGATTGAAGTGTGTAAGGTGTTAAGGACCAACTTGAGTACAAGTTTTTTTTTTTTTTTTTGGACATTGTTCAAGAGTTGCAATGTAGTTATTAAACATTTTGCAAATTTCGATATAGTGTTGTGGTAGATAAGAAATTGTCACTATATCTTTACACATGCTCCAATTTGAGCATTGTCATTCTTGAATCATAAATTGCAAATATGGATCCCGAACGCTTACACAAAGGAGCTAGATAAGGGACAGCCTAGAACAATGATACTTTAAAAAGAAAAAAGAAAAAGGAAGGACTACTCACCATAAATGTAGGAACGATTGAAAAATGGTAGACTTGCTGGATAACATTGTTGGCGATGAACAAGGAAAGCAAAAACGTGTGGGGGTAGTATCAAGGAGACTGAGAGCTCAAGGAAAGAAATAGTTAAGAGAAATAAAAAATGAAAAGGAATAAAAACCATAACTTGCCAGGAAATCTAGAGGGATGTGTTGTTTACTGCGTCTCGAACATGTGGCAAAAAAGACTACCAAGGACCAACTATCACATTTTCATTAAGGCGACAATACGAAAACCAGAGTACACCCAATATACAATAACCTAATATTCCGATTTTTTTCCAAAACAATTAGTAAATGACAACTTCAGGGGGCAACTAAAGGACAATAAATTATGTTCTTGCCATAAACATCCACTCTTAGGATCATTCACTTGGATGGATGACCACGCAGTTAGCTACGTCAAATAAAGAAAGTATATGCCGTGCCAGTAAATTCATGATCGTTCTCCAATGGTCATATATCATGATGACCACACAACCATAACAATAAGCATAGTAACTACATTGCTATTATGGAATAGCTAGACAGTTATGAAGCCAACAATGACTTCGGTCACCTATATAAGAGCAACATGACTTAGGCATTGGAGATTTTTAAGTTGGTACTACACTGATTACTGATTACCTCCAATAGGATCTCCAATAGGATTTCCTTCTTGTAGATCTTCTAAGATCTTACCGCCCACTATGTTTGAACGAGTAGCTCATGAAAGATTTTTGCATCATCAACCATTATTTATTGTGGACACTAATTATAAATTCCAATTTAAGCACTGTCGCTATAGCATAATACTTTGGACTTCTTCAAATTTAAGATTTTTTTTTATGGTATTGTGCCTTAGTAGAACCAAAATGATTAAAATTCTATTTGTAATTGCAGTATAAATAGGTGATTGACAAATATTTTAAAACCCAAAGCTTTAAATTTTTTTTTTTTTTTTTTAAATGTTACCCTCGTTAACTTTTATAGCAGCGGTTATAAAACTTTTGCAACAAACAATTTCCAAACAGTGACCACTTTATAGCGAGGGTATAATAAACCGATAAGTAATCTCATTCTCACCATAACTATAGCGGCAGATATAATTATTCTAGCTCAAACCTTAATTAGTCTATGAGTTTGTCTGGGATCCACTTATTTTGCTAAAATTGAAATTTTTTTGCTGAAAGTACTATAAATAAAAGTAAAAGTTAGCTGAAATAGTACAGTGAGACTCATGAATACTTTAAAAAGTGCAATGAGACCCATGAATAGTAGCAAAAATAAACTGAATAGTAAAATAAGTTGACAAAATTAATTATGCTAAACAGACACTATAGCGGCAATAAACATTGCCACAAAAAGTCCCACCTAAAAAGACTTACAGAGATAGATCAGATTTGGCAGCTAGGAAGGTTTGTTTTTTGGTGTGAAACCGTTGCTATAAATCAAAATTAGTTATAGTGGTGGATTTTGGGGTGGTTGTGATGGTTTTGACTACCATATTTGCTCGGTCTAATTTTGGAAGCACCCTTTTTTTTGTTGAGAAAACGGTAAAAAAATTTCATTAATATAAATCAGTTTGGAATACATCATGCAAATCAAAAGGTAGATATCTTCTACTCATACATCAATATTTGCAGATAAAATTGCTCTTTTTAGCAAGTGCGTGAGCTAGCTTATTACCTTCTTTTTGAACATGCTGGAACTAACAAAGCTATAGTGCAGCCCCTAATCTTCAAGTGTCTTCAACCACGTGCCCATATAAAAGTAGTACACCTTGCTTGAGACGTCAAAGCCTGGATGACCATGAGACAATCCCCTTCTACCTGTACCCTGAAAAAACTCATCTCTTGAGCTAAAGTGACCGCTCTATGAGCAGCCCGTGCCTCTGCCAATGCCATTGTTTGAGGAAGAGCAATTCTCTAACTCAACGCTGCCATAACATCCCCCCCATGATTCTGAACTACCACCTCGATACCTGCATAACCCAAGCTTTCGAACATTGCTGTTTCAAAGTTTGCCTTATAGCAGTTTTCCGGTGGAGACAACCAGCGGACTGATCAGATTGCCTGCTTATTTGCCTCTAGAAACTCCACGACCAAAACCTTGGCTCTATCCCCAACCTCATGCAGCGGCCATGATGCTTGATTCTCAATGACAACATACTGATTAATGGCAGAGCCATGTTGGGGCAAGGGGGCCATAACCGGACTAAAGTTTTCAAAAATATTTAGTTGATATCTCAACTGTACTCATTTAAATTGGGTTATACAATTTTATTAGTGATAAATTTTATGTGTCACTAACTTAAATTGGTGGGACATTTACACACTTATGATGAGCACACAACTATTTAACAATTATCTAAAAAAATAAAAGGTTTTAATTTTTGTGATTATGCCCAACGGCCCACTTGAGCAATTTGCAATTGATTCCTATGAATATATGATACTTATATTTCTCATTCATAAATCCATCCTTGTTTATGATGCTAACTCTCAGTTTGGTTCTATTTCGGGTTCGTTTGGTTGCTTAACATGTTTGCATTTGAGCATATAAGCAACACAATAAGAGCATCAATACCCGGTCTCTCAAATGACATATGTTGGTATATTTTAGTATCAAAACACCAAAAGGTCTTGTTACCCGGTCTTGCAATTGTAAAAAAATTTGCAATTGTGCTACAGTATTATCCTAAATTGATGATACTGTAACTCACTTGCAAAAATAAGTATTGTTTTTTATTCACTCCATCTGATTGTTTCGCTCTCTCCCTCTCCCTGACTCATTTCTCTCTCATCTCATCTCAACCTCCCTCCCTCACTCTCTTCCCACCATCTCTATCCTTCCTTACTCTTAGATCAACATGGAGCTTAGTTTTTTTTTTTTTTTTTTGGAGAACCAAACAGTCCTCACTCTCAGATCAGCATGGACTTTAGATCGGCGTGGACTGTGAGATCTCTCTGGAGAGTAAAATTGAAAACAAATCAATGGTGGTTTGTTGGGGTTCGATGATAGTAGCAACTCCGATCATGGCAAAGATTGGCATGGATTGATGGTGGGTTTTTCTCCTAAATTTTGTTTTAGGATTGTTGTTGTATGTGGGTTTGCCGTGGGTGATGATTGGGTTTGTTTAGATTGGCAAGTGGCGTGGGGGTTATGGTGTGGTGGTTGCTATGGATGGATGGGTTTCATCATTCCTTGGTTTGGTGGTTGTGGTTTTTGTAGGTTGTTGGCGGTGGTGTGGGTGGTGGGTAATTTGGTGGTGGTGTGGGTAGGGGTTGATGGTGGTGGTTAAATGAGGGTTTTAAATTTGGTTGGGTTGATTTGGGTTTAGGTGGTGGTTGTGTTGTTGATGGTAGTTTTTTTTTTTCCCGAGTGGTGGTTGATTTTTTCCCTTGTGGTGGTGATCTTTACTTCTCTAATTTGGTGGTGGGCAAGCTAATGCTCGACGATTGGTGGTAGAGTTTTATTTCTTTGTATTTAGTAGCTGTGGTTCTTTAGCAGTGGTTGTAGTGGGTTTTGTTGGTGGAGCTGGTGGTGGGTTTTATGGGTTTTGTTCCCGGTGGTAGATGTGAGTTTTTTTTCATGGTGATGGTGGTGGTGGTGGGTTGGGTTGTGTTTGGCTTGGCGGTGGTGGCAGTGGGCTATGTGGGTAATTTGGTGGGTTGTGGGTTTTATGTGTGGTGGTGATTGGTGGTTAAAGAGAGAGATTGAATTATATTATTTTATTGGGTAGTATAAATTATTTTAATGAGTTGTATAATGAAATAGAATCTAGGATAATGGATGTGTTGTAAAATGGAATGATATAATAAATAAAGTAATTTTTGAGATAATAAAATAAAATAGTTGGAAGATACCGAATCCTAATGGTCTGAGACACCTTAACACCCACCACATGGCTTCTCCAAAAAAAAAAAAAAACCACATGCAAGACTTGTCCCGTTTGATAACGGTGTTTAAACAACAAAAACTGTTGTTTAAATACTACAACACGTGTTTTTACACACTTTTTTATCTACACGTATTTCAACAAAATTTAAAAAACGTTATTGATTTGACACTTCAAGGTTTCTCTCTCTTTATTGGTACAGTTTCTCCAAAATTTACCACCACATGTATGGTTTACATTTAAGGTTGCGTTTGTTTCACATGAAAACGCTTTTAGGAAATTGTTTTACACCCTTTTGCCTGTTTGGTACTCACGGAAAATATGATCAAACGGAAATTCAGTAACTAGTTGATTGTAAAATAACCCACTAAAAGCGTAAAATCGTTTACGCTTTAATTTTACCTTTAACCATTTTCCGGACACCACACCTGAAGAGAGAGACTGAGACAGAGCTTAAGCACACTCCACTTGAAGCACATCCTTGCCGGTCAGATTGCCATCCTCGTCCCTTCCACGCAACGGTGAGTGCTCTATTCCTCTTCCTTCCTTTATTTGCTTGCTCAAACCCATTTGTTCAAACTCAGCCTTGTCGGAAGTTCCCTCCATCTTCGTCAAGCAATGCCCAAACCGGTTTGAGCCTCGTCAGAAGTCCCCTCCAACTTCGTCTAGCATCCCACCACACCCATTTTTTGTGCTTTCCGAAAACCCATTCCTCGAACCCACTCCAACGAACCCATTCTGCAAACCCATTTCTCAAACCCACCACTCCAAGCCCAATTCCGACGAAATTTACATATTCATATATGTGTATATATATATATATATTTGTGGAGCTTCATTTTCTGATTTGTTGGGCTTGATTGGGTTTCATTTTTTGGCAATTTCAGAAAACTGTTTTACTTTGAGGGCTCAAACGTAGGAAACTATTTTCCGGAAAAATGCTTTTACATGCACGACCAAACATTGAAAATACTTTTTCGGTGTTTTTCCTACAACTGAAAACAAACATCTAAAAATATTTTTCTTTTCGTAAAACTTTTTTTTTCTTTTTTTTTTTGTTAAATTAATTATATTATATAACATATGAATATAATAGACTATTATTAAAAGTGATAAAATTATATAACAAACCATAAAAATAATATACTAAATTGTCTAATTGGTTATGTTATTAGAGCATGCACTAGTCATAATTTTAGTTATTTGGCTCTACCAAAAGCTATTTTATATATTTTACCTTCTCATTTTACAAAACACCTAACATTAGTGATTTTATTTTAGCTTTCAACACAATAAAATAACACTAGCCTCTGAGCATGCGCTCATGCGATCACACCCCTAGGTTTTTTTTTATGATTGGAAAATATAGTAATCCCAAAATATAATAAATGTACTAAATTAACCTTTACCCAAAAAACAGAAAAGCCTCTAAACACACGCATGAGGCTAGTTTGGGGTTAAATGTCCTGTAGTGGCCAGAAGTCCAAGCTAAATGTGTCCCATCCGCAAAACAAAGTTAACAACGGGCAATGATATAAGTTTTTCAACTATACTATACATAGTTGAAGGGTTTTAAAGACTGCCATGTTGTGAGAGAAAATAGTAGAGAATGTAGAATAAGAATTTAACTAAGGAAGTTGGCATTTTGTACTTAATTTGTTTTGAATAGAAATTGATTGCTTGCACTTTCGTGTTTTGAGAAAGTGAAGTTGAAGGGTTTTAAAGACTGTCATGTTGTGAGAGAAAATAGTAGAAAATGTAGAATAAGAATTTAACTAAGGAAGTTGGCATTTTGTTCTTAATTTGTTTTGAATAGAAATTGATTGCTTGCACTTTCGTGTTTTGAGAAAGTGGTCGTACAGGGAGAGTGAGAGTGGTGAAGTGAGTTCCTTCTTTTTTGCCACCATAAAATGATACATATGTAGAAAAAGGCAAACTGCTTTATGTTTTAAAAAATTAATTATATTTCTAATTGGAAGAAGGTTTTTATTTTTATTATTTTTTTTTTTACAAACTTAGATAAGGGGAATTAGTATATATATATATATATATATATTTAATAAAAAGTATAGGCTTATTAAAGGTAAAAAAAAAAAAGTGAATTTTTTTTTTTTTGAAAACGTGAAATAAGGTAGTAGGAGTATTTCAAATACTTAAATAGAGTCTTCTTATTTTGTAAGCAATATTTTAGTGTAAATTAGATATGTATTTTTACTTGTATATCGTTAAGTTTTGTCTCTATTTAAACTTAGGGATTAGGAGTATTAGGGATATTTTGAAAAAAAAAAAAAAATCTGTTGTGTCCCGTTCTTGCCGTCGTTGGCGCCACCCTAGGTGTAAAGTGAATTCCCAGAACCTGACTGTAAGGCCCGTTTGAGCCAGGAGGGCGTGTAGGGCATGTGTGTGGTATAGGGTTGCTTAGGGTATGTGTTACGAAATGCAACGGTTGTGAGAAAAACATGATAATTGAGTGTTAAAACTAGGATAATATGGATAAGTTGTGGAGATCCAACTCCTCTATCAGCTCCAGGACTGGTTGTCCTCCTGATATTGTGAATGAAGAAGATCACACTGTTGAAGATCATGAGATCCCTGATTTCCCTGATTTCCGAAAATGGAACATTCCCAAAGTTGATACTAAAACTGTTTACAAAACTAGCTGGGCTGAATCCACTTTTCATCCTGTTTATAAAGTCAGAACTGTTGAACAAATATTTTCCATTTCAAAAATGCATGAAAAATGTTGTTTGTTTTCCAAGAAAAATATTAATGACTTTATTGCTAAGAAACTCAGCTATTTGCATATTGGTTTGGTTCAAGTTGCTGTTAAACCACTTACCCGAAAGGGTATTAATGCTTCTATTCTCATGTGTTTACGTGATGCTAGATTTAAAGTTTTCAAAGATAGCATTCTTGGTATGATCACTGCTTCTTTGTATGATGGTCCTGTTTACTTTAACTGTTATCCTGATATTACTCTTGCTTTGGATGATCCTAATATTATTAAAGCATTGACTTTGAACATTGCTTCTTCTGGTTATATTATGGATGAAGGTAGTAAACCTTTTGCTTTAATTTATCGTATTTATTACAGACTTTTGGGTACTCAGTTAAATCCTTGTTGTTTGAATCCTAGAGAACCCTCTGGTAAAACAATGTTAATCACATGTTCAACTCCTGGTGCTAAAGTTCAAGTTCCAAAAATGATTCAATGGCAAGATATTACTCTTCCTAAAGAATGGTTGTTGAATCAAGAATCTCCTGTTCCTAAACCTGTTTTTGATGAGCTTGATCTCACAAATATTCAACAATATCTTGATGGTACTGTTAAAATATGTTTTCAAAATAATCAACCCTTGAGGATTAACGAAGGAAGACACTCTTTTGCTGGATCCGAAAGTATTTCGAAAAGAGACCATGATATCAATGAGTTTTTACAAAAGAATTTTGAAAAACCCACTGATCTGAAATTAAAAGGTGTTTCAAGTGATAAATCTCAAATCAGCCGCTCTGTTTACTATTCTACCAAGCTTGAATCTTCCTCTCCATATGGCAAACCTGCCACCGAAGAAGATGATGATGCTAATTCTGTTTGTCCATCTGATTCTGATTTTCCTCCTATTGATAATAATGTTAACCATTTAAGAGTTCTGACTGCTGTCAATGAAAATTTTGAAGTTGATCTGACTCCATTGTTTGATGAATTTATGCTTCCAAAAAATAGGGCAAAAAGAAAAATTTACCAAAATGATTTTGCTCAGCCTGAGAAAAACCGTGTTAAAAGAAAATGGTTAGAAAAAATGCATCAGTTGAAAAGACACATTTTGTTCTTTGATTTTCTTGAAAACTATTATGTTTCAAAAGATGAAGTTTCAAAAAATCATTTGAACGCGATAAAGAAATCTAATTTTGTTAAAAATGACAAAACCATTGTCAGATCTAGTCATCCACCCCTTGAGACTATTTTAGTGACTACTGACAAAATTGATGTTAAAGCTACTCCTTTCAAAATTGCTGATGAACAAACTCCGGTTGTTAGCCTTATTGAACAAAACAATTTTACTAATGAATCATTGCATGTTATTGGTCAACAGCTTGACCGTATTGAAGAGAAAATTGCTGAAAAAACTGTTTCTGTTGACAAACCTGCTTCTGTTCAAAAATCTGTTTCTATCAAGACTGAGGAACCTTTGATTAATTTACCCAGTCATGATAACAAATTCAAGTTTCGAACCTCTCAGTCTAAACTTCTTGAAACTGTTGACAAAATGCTTTCTGATTTAAAAGTTAAAACTGAAGGTACTTCTACAAGTACTCCTGCTACTCGAACCATTTCAAAAAATGAAATTGTTTCTGATGAAAGTACAGATTCTGGTACTGTTTCTTCTGTTTCTGCTGATAAGATTTATGAATGGAATATTGATGGCTTTTCTGAGCAAGAAATTATTAACAAAATGGGACATATGTCCATGGTTGCTACTGCTTATCAAAATAATCATGATTTTGAACAATCTGAAATTGTTGACCTTCTTACTACTGGCTTTTCTGGTACTCTTCGTGGATGGTGGGATTCATATCTCACAGAAGATTCCAGAGATTCTATTAAACATGCTGTTAAAAAGAATGATGAAGGCTTGCCTATTTTTGATGATCGTATTGGTCGAGGTGTTCCTGATGGTGTTAATACCTTGATTTATACTATTATCAAACATTTTGTTGGTACTCCATCTAATGTTTCATCTCGAATTTCTGACTTGTTAAATAATTTGAGATGCCCTACTATGTCTGATTATAGATGGTACCAAGATGTTTTCCTTTCCAGGGTGATGCAACGGAAAGACTGTTTCAAGCCTTATTGGAAAGAAAAGTTTATTGACGGTCTGCCTCCTATCTTTGCTCATAAGGTAAAACAAGAATTAATTGGTAAAAACGATTCTATTGACTATGATAATTTAACTTATGGTGATATTTTAAGCACTATTAAAAAACTTGGAATTAATATGTGCAATGATGAAAAACTGTTAAAACACCAATTAAAAAACAAAAGAAAAGCTAAATATGAAATGGGGAATTTTTGTGAACAATATGGTTTACCTTCTATTGCTCCTTCTAAGCAAAAAGGTAAAAACGATAAAAGTCACAAAAATTATAACCATAAAAAACATAAAACCAACTTTAATGATTTCTATGCTAAAAGGAAAAATGTTTCTAAAAAACATGTTAACCAAAGGTCAGGTAAAGGTAAATGTTTCAATTGTGGAAAACCTGGTCATTTTAGTAAAGATTGTAAACAAAAACCTGGTAAGTTGAAAAACAAGTTTAACATGTTGAAAATTGATGATAATGATCAAGAAGAATTATTCAGAATCCTTGAATCAAACAATTCGTCTGATTCCTTAGAAGATGATCTTTCTTCTTCTGATTCTTGCTATCATTCTGTTGATGATTCTTCTGATTCTCCTAATATTAAACTTGGTTGTAGAGATTCCTGTTGTAATGTTGTTAAAACTGTTAATGTTCTCACTAAAGGTGAAGAAAATGAAAGCTTGTTAATAAAATTGATCGGTCAAATTGAAAATCCTGAATTACAAAAAGAATATTTGGATAAGTTCAAGAAAAACTTGTTAAAAGATGAAACTAGTAAAAAACTTAAATCAACTATAAGTTTTGAAGAAACTTTGGAAAGATTTAATAAGAAGAAATCCAAAGATCTAACTGTTAATGATCTCCAAGGTGAAATTAATACTGTTAAACAGGAGATAACTGAATTAAAACTTGAACTTAAAAACATTAAAAGTGATAACCATAATCTCAAACAAGAATTGTTAATATTAAAAATTGATAAAACTGTTGATCAAAATAAGACTGATGATGAACAAGATGAGCACAAGGATGGAGATGAATCCAGTCAACAAGCTCTTCTTTCTGATGAAGGTATTAATGGTGCTCAACCGAGCCTTGTTAATCTTAACAATATCCTTCCCCCAAAATGGTTCACAAAAGTGAAAATTGTTGTTTCCCATGATTATTATTTCACTGTTATTGCTATGATTGATTCTGGTGCAGATAAGAATTGTATTCAGGAAGGATTAATCCCTTCAAAATATTTTGAGAAATCAACTGAGAGATTGGTTTCTGCCAATGGTTCCCAAATGAAAATTAAATATGAACTGAATAATGCTCATATTTGCCATGATAATGTCTGTTTCAAAATTCCTTCTGTTCTTGTTAAAAATATGACTGATAAAGTGATTCTTGGCTTGCCATTTATAAATGCTTTGTATCCCTTCCTTGTTGATAATGATGGTATTACTACTGATCCTTTTGGACAGAAAGTAAAATTTGAATTTGTTTCAAAACTTGAAATTGATGTTAATAATGCTTTAGACTTGTCTTTTGATTCCCCTGCTACTATATTTGATCATGAATCAAAGACGAAATGCTTCATACACAATTTTGAAGGTACTCCTAGTGGTGCCAAATTATCTACTATTACCAATGGCTCTAATATTCTTAATGATTCTTTGCAGGAATCACACACTGATGCAAGGATAGAAACCACTAGTAAGTGGGATAATATTAGTATTCATACCACTAATAAGTGGGTTATTATGGCTCCCTCTACTGAGAGGAAAAACAAGGGAAAAGCTCCTGTACAGGACTATTCCCAGAATAAAATGCATGAAGGCGAATCTTCTGGGGTAAAACCCAGTGGATCAACATCCCTTCAAGGGTATGTCCCGGCAATGGTGGCATATTCCTGTGGTGATATTGTGATTGCTTTGCAGGAAGTTTTGTCAAAAAATTTACAATTCCACAATGGAATCTATTCAGAACTTCCAGATTCTATTAAATTTATTCTTGATAACATTCAAGCTGCTTTTATTCAAAACCACTATGATCTGTTAAAAACCACTCTTAAAGCCCTGGAAATCCATCTTGTTAACCTTTCTGTTCAGAATGAGGCTTACCTAAGCCATTATGTTAACCATATCTCAGAAAACCCTCTTGCTTCAAACAATGACCTTGTTTCAAACCTTGTTTCAGAAATTGGGGCTTTTAGAAGCCAACTTGCTAACCACCCAAATATTACAAATAATCCTTACACTAGTCAACTCTTTGGCAAAGAGGATATCCATTCAAAGGATAAAATGACTATAATGGGCACTGATTATTCTAGATTGAGTCTTAAGTCCCAATCTATGCTAAGAAGTGCTTTTGCCAACTTGCCTTCAGATATACAATCGCGTATACTGAACTGCAAGGCTATGTTTGGGTCTTTCGACCTATGGTTCAAATGTTTCAAGAAACTTGTTACCGCCACTATTCCTGATCCTGATGAAATTGATGAAGGTGATAATGTGTTTATCCAGTTAGACTGGGAAGAACACTTTGGGAGTACTCTCAGAGTGTATGAAAAACCATACCGATTTCCTGGTCTCTTAATTAATTATGATGATGGTTACTTTGCTGCTGATGATGATGATGATAGAGATCCTAACTGGCTTTCTCATATGTTTGAATATGGCTTTATTAGATTTCTAAAATTAACAAGCTATTACCAAGCCAGTCAACTTCCTCAAATTGTTCAAGATGCCATTAAAAAATGCACTGGCCCCACTATTTCCATCAGATGTTGGAGTACTCTACCTAGATGGGAAAGACATAACTGGATGAATGTCCAGCCTTCGAAACATCTTATTCTCATCAATGGTCATACTCATCAGGGGCAATGGCTTGAAGGGGATCCTCATTTGTCCTTCAAAAATCCTTATGCTCTTGCAAAATGTTGGGGAAACTATTTTAATAATCAAATTATTGAAGTTGCTCAGAGCCTGTGGAAAGATTATCATTTCATGGGAAGCACTGATAGAATTTGTGTTTTTGGTCCCAGGCCACGGGTTGACGCTATTGCTCGCCTACGTATTGCTGACCATTGTAATCCAAAGAGCTTTCTCATTCCAGGAAGAAGACTACTGGATGAGCCTATTTTATATTGTGGATTTTGCAACCAATATGCTATTTATCATGAGCATGATTGTGACTCTCCACAAGGTCCTTTTGATCCTTTTGATGGATATCCGTCCGATGCTCCTTCTACTGATTAATTGTGTGGTCCTCAGATCATTGTTACTACTATTTGTCTAGCCAGCATAATGGCCACTATTCAAGAACATGCGCACATGATGATATTCCTGTTAACCTTGATGATATTCCCACTAGCCTTTGTCAGAAATCTTGTTGATTTTATGCCTTTCATGTTGGAAGTGTTGCATACTCTGAAGACTCCCATCATAGTTCAAAATTTGGTTTCTTTTGATGGCTTCTTTAAGGACAAAAATGATGATGGTCTATGCCTAAAAATGAAGGTCTAGGCCCTCCCGTAAGATGCTCCTGATATCTCCCATGACTTAGAGTCAAAAAAGAAAAAGATTCACTTTTACTATTCATATGTCACTATTCACCTGTCACTATTCATCTGGCACTATTCATCTGTCACTATTCACCTGTTACTATTCATTCCGAATTTTGCCTATTAAAGGGGGGCTGTCCCTTATGTTGAACACAGAACAAAATTTTTAGAACTTGTTCAGAACTTGTTAGAACTCCCTCGAGAGAGTTTACCTTCTTCCAGAGAGTTCTCCTATTATCTTGTTAACCACAACCTTGTTCACCATAACCTTGTTCATACAAACCTTGTAACTAGGACTAGTTCAAGCTTTGTAACTGTTAACCTCAACTGTTGAGATCTTGTATTGACTATTACTACTGTAAGTGTTTAACTACTTTCAATAAAGAAGTATTTTCAGTTATTCATGTTCATTATATTACTTGTTGCTACCGCCACCTTGGACGGATTATCGCCATACTGGACGGTTCTAAATTGCTTTCATTAATTGCTTCCAATTATTTTGATATATACTGTTTGGCTGGTTCTACCGCCTTATTATTGCTCTAACTTTGCTATTCTCTTTTCTTTCACTATATTATTACTGTGCTTCCGCCTCTCTCCCTTCCTCTGTGTGTCCCCTTTCCCCTTTATGGTAACTGTTCATGATCTCCAATGTGAAATTAATACTGTTAAACAAGAGATAAGTGAATTAAAACTTGAACTAAAACATATTAAAAGTGATAACTATAATCTTAAACAAGAAATGTTAATATTAAAAATTGATAAAACTATTGATCAAAATAAGACTGATGATGAACAAGATGAGCACAAGGATGGAGATGAATCCGTTCAACAAGCTCTTCTTTCTGATAACGGTAATGCTGATGATTCTCAAATTCCTCTTGTTGATATTCAACCTAGTCTTGTTAGTATTAACAAAATTCTTCCCCCAAAATGGTTCACAAAAGTGAAGATTTTTGTTTCCCATGATTATCATTTCACTGTTATTGCTATGATTGATTCTGGTGCTGATAAGAATTGTATTCAGGAAGGATTGATTCCTTCGAAATATTTTGAAAAATCAACTGAAAAATTGGTTTCTGCTACTGGTGCTCAAATGAAAATCAAATATGAATTGAATAATACTCATATTTGCCATGATGATGTCTGTTTTAAGATTCCTTCTGTTCTTGTTAAAAATATGACTGATAAAGTGATTCATTCTTGGTTTGCCATTTATAAATGCTCTGTATCCCTTCCTTGTTGATAATGATGGAATTACTACTGATCCTTTTGGACAGAAAGTAAAATTTAAATTTGTTTCACAACTTGAGATTGATATCAATAATGCTTTAGATTCTCCTGCTACATACTTCACAAACAATTTTGAAGGTAATACTAGTAATGACAAAATATCTACTATTACCGCTGACTCTAATATTTCTAATGATCTCTTGCAGGAATCGAGCACTGATGCAAGGATAAATACCACTAGTGAGTGGGATAATATTAGTATTTATACCACTAATAAGTGGATTATTATGGCTCCCTCTACTGAGAGAAAAAACAAGGGAAAAGCTCCTATACAGGACTATTCCCAAAACAAAATGCATGAAGGCGCATCTTCTGGGGTAAAACCCAGTGGATCAACATCCCTTCAAGGGTATGTCCCGGCAACGGTGGCATATTCCAGTGGTGATATTGTGATTGCTTTGCAGGAAGTTTTGTCAAAAAATTTACAATTCCACAATGGAATCTATTCAGAACTTCCAAATTCTATTAAACTTATTCTTGACAACCTTCAAGCTGCTTTTGTTAAAGACCACCTTAATCTCCTTGAAGGAACTCACAAAGCCTTTGAAACCCATATTGTTAACCTTAATGCACATCTAAGCCACTATGTTAACCTTATTTCAGAAAACCCCCTTGTTTCTGAAAATTACCTTGCTTTATACCATAAAGGGGGAAGGGGACACACGGAGGAAGGGAGAGAGGCGGAAGCACAGTGATAATATAGTGAATGTAAATGAGTATAGCAAAGTTAGAACAATAATAAGGCGGTAGAACCAGCCAAGCAGTATATATCAAAATAATTGAAAGTAATTAATGAAAGCAATTTAGAACCGTCCAGTATGGCGGTAATCCGTCCAAGGTGGCGGTAGCAACAAGCAATATAATGAACATAAATAACTGAAAATACTTCTTTATTGAAAGTAGGTAAACACTTACAGTAGTAATAGTCAATACAAGATCTCAACAGTTGAGGTTAACAGTTAC
Organism: Quercus gilva; assembly: GCA_023621385.1. Classification (NCBI taxonomy): domain Eukaryota; kingdom Viridiplantae; phylum Streptophyta; class Magnoliopsida; order Fagales; family Fagaceae; genus Quercus; species Quercus gilva. Next base: position 61,542,338 of record CM042474.1, on the reverse strand, counting down.
AAAGCTTGAACTAGTCCTAGTTACAAGGTTTGTATGAACAAGGTTATGGTGAACAAGGTTGTGGTTAACAAGATAATAGGAGAACTCTCTCAAAGAAGGTAAACTCTCTAGAGGAAGTTCTAACAAAAGTTCTGAACAAGTTCTAAATTTTGTTCTGTGTTCAACATAAGGGACAGCCCCCCTTTAATAGGCAAAATTCGGAATGAATAGTGACGGATGAATAGTGCCAGATGAATAGTGACAGGTGAATAGTGACAGATGAATAGTAAAAGTGCATCTTTTTCTTTTTGACTCCAAGTCATGGGAGAAATCAGGAGCATCTTACGGGAGGGCATAGACCTTCATTTTTAGGCATAGACCTCATCATTTTTTGTCCTTAAAGGAGTCATCAAAAGAAGCCAAAATTTGAACTATGATGGGAGTCTTCAGAGTATGCAACACTTCCAACGTGAGAGGGCATAGACCTCATCATTTTTTGTCCTTAAAGGAGTCATCAAAAGAAGCCAAAATTTGAACTATGATGGGAGTCTTCAGAGTATGCAACACTTCCAACGTGAGAGGCATAAAATCAGCAAGATTTCTGACAAAAACTAGTAGGAATATCATCAGGAATATCATCATGTGCGCATGTTCTTGAATAGTGGCCATTATGCTGGCTAGACAAATAGGGAATAGTAGTAACATTAATCTTGGAAACACAAGGAATCTTCTTTTCAGTAGCATGAACAATAACAGTAATATTTTGGCCGTTTGTGCTGGCCAAGCAAATAGGGTGAATCATCTAATCTTTTGCCAAATCATCAGCTTCATCATCATCATGTCCAAACCACTCCTCATTGTAGGGGTAGTAAGGATCTTTTGCAACAGAGGCTTCAGAAGATCTTTCATCATCCAAATCAGCCTTATCCTTTTTTAACATTTCAATAAGGGCATTTAGTGCTTCAGGGTCCTTACGGATATCATCCAATGGGGAACTCACTTTATTGGGTTTAACAGATGGCTTAGTAGATTTAGAAGAGGAAGCAGAAGCATCAGTAGTGATGGGGGATCGACTAACTGAACAATTAGCAATGGGGAGAGAAGCAACGGAAGAAGATTCTCTGGAAACACTAGCAATAATCCTCTGAGTATGAGGGAATTTACCCCACCATTTTACATACCAACATCTTTGGAGCACATCACCTTCTTTTTCATATTGCCATTTTAATATCCAGGAAATCTTGTATCGTTTAACAAAGTGGAGTAAAGGAGGGAACTTGGCACCATAAGCATCAATTTTATAGAACTTCTTGAAACATTCAAAGGCCTCAAGCAGTGATTCAGGAAGTATGTCATTAATAGGGCCAAATTGATCCCACCAACGCTTGAACCAAAGAGGCAGGACGCCATGGAACTTACTATCAAAGTTAACAAACCAAGAATGAGACATGTCTTCATTTTGGTGAAGCATAAATCTTGTCCAAGCAGTAATATAATCATAGTAAGAATAAGGGATGAGGGAACCAGGCATTGTTTTGGTAAAACTGGGAGAAGGTCCCCACTCTTCTTCAGTAATAACATTGACTATGTAAACACCATGATAGATGATCTTGGAGGTATCAGCTTTGTCAGTAATGGTTTTAATAATAATAGATTTTTCATGACCCAAAAGACCAGAATAGTATTGTAACTTCTTCTCACTATGCTCGGGAATCCAATGAAATCTTGGGGGAAAATAGCTTCTAGCAAGTGTGAGAGGATTGGAAACAGAGGCTCTGTTAGGTTCAATATAAAACATATTTTGGAAATATTGTTTTTTAACATATTGAGGAGCATTGGGGTTCTTGGGATAAACAGTTTTGGTTGGTCGGTGAACAGGGGTTAATGCATAGGGATCATATGAGGAGGCAAGAACAGAAGAATAGTTGGGTTTGGGAATAGTACCTAATGGGGTGAAGCGGTTAACAATGTCCATAGAGGAAACAGGTTTACTAACAGGGTCCAGAGAGGAAGCAGGTTTAATAATTTGGTTAACAGTGGCAGGTGTCTTGTCTTTCGACCTTCTACTGGCCATTAGGACACTGCAAAAATTCACGGGTAAGGAAATCAGGGATGGAGTTTTGAGATCCTTTAATATATTCAATATTAAAGTCAAAAACACTTAAAATAGCTTGCCATCTAGCAAAAATATGTTTTGAAGCAATATTTTCAACATCTTTTTCAATAACATATTTAGCACTTTTGCAATCAATACGTAACAAAAACTTTTGGTTTAATAAATCACTTTGGAATTTTGAAATGCATAATACTATAGACAAAATCTCTTTTTTAATAGTACTATAGTTTAACTGTGCATTATTCCAAATTCCAGAATAGAAACGGACAATTTGTTCAGATGACTCAGGAGAGACTCTTTGTTTCAGAATACCACCATAACCAATGTCAGAGGCATCGGTTTCAACAATTTTGAATGCATCAACAGTGGGAATACCAAGACAGGGCAATGTCTTAACATGAGATTTGATTTGTTTAACAAGGGATGTATGAATATCGGTCCAGGGAGGAGGATTACTCTTTAACCTATCAAAAAGAGGTTTACATTGTTTTCTCATATCTTTGTAGAAATCAGCAACATAATTCAATGACCCAAGAAATCTTTGCAGCTGAGTTTTATCAGTAATAACATCAGGAAATTTATCAGCAAATTGAATGGCTCTATCAATAGGACGAATTTGTCCTTCAGAGATGTCATAACCAAGGAAACGAACTTTTGTTTGAAACAGTTTAATTTTCTTAGCAGAAACAACAAGACCATTTCTTTTGATAGTTTCTAGAAACGAATACAAATGTTTCCAGTGTTCATCAATAGAGCTGGAGTAAACAAGAACATCATCAATATAAACAATAGTGAAGTGACTGAAGCAGTTGAAAATATCATTCATGATATTTTGGAATTCACTAGGAGCATTTTTAAGACCAAAAGGCATCACATTCCACTCGTAATGACCAAAAGGAGTGGTGAAAGCAGTTTTGTATCTATCCTTCTCATTAATCTGGATTTGCCAGAACCCAGATTTCATATCGAACTTAGAAAACACTACAGCCTCACTCAATCTATGGACAAGATCATTCTTATTGGGAATAGGGTACCTAATCCATTCTAAAACCTTATTCAAAGGTTTATAGTTGATAACCAGGCGAGGAGTTCCTCTCTCAATTTCAGCATTCTTTTGAACATAGAAAGCAGAGCAAGACCAAGGGGACTTGCTATTCCTAATTAGTTTTTTCTCAAGCAAATCATGGATTTCCTTTTTGCAAAATTCAACAGTTTCAGCATTCATCTGAATAGGACGAGCTTTAGTGGGAATGTTTTTCTCATCAAAATCTTTAACATAAGGCAAGTTAACAATATGTTTTTTCCTATGCCAAAAAGCATTAGGAACATCAGAGCAAACATCATCAATTAACATTTTTTGAAAATTGTCAATTTTTGAGAGTAACAATTTATCAGAAAGCTTTTCAGCAATTTTCTTGTATCTAACTTCTTGCTGAAGAAAGCTAAGATGTTTGATTTTTGTATGAATCAGATTGGAAGCATTATCAATATCAATCTCATGATTTGAAGCAAATTTGAATTTTACTTTTTGACCAAAAGGGTCAGTGGTAATACCATCATGTTCAACAAGAAAAGGATACAAAGCATTTATGAAAGGCAGGCCAAGAATTACTTTATCAGTCATATTTTTGACTAAAACAGAAGGAATCTTGAAACATATGTTATCATGACAAACATGTGCATTATTCAATTCATATTTAATCTTCATTTGGGAACCATTAGCAGAAACTAATCGTTCAGTTGATTTTTCAAAGTATTTCGAAGGAATCAATCCTTCTTGGATACAATTTATATCCACACCAGAGTCAATCATAGCAATAACAGTGAAATGGTAATCATAAGAAACAACAATTTTGACTTTTGTAAACCATTTTGGAGAGAGTATTTTATTAACAAGAGTAAGTTGAGAATTATGAATAATACCTTTATCAGAAAGAAGAGTCTGTTGACTAGATTCTCCTTCATCTTTAAGCTCATTTTGTTCCTCATCAGTTTTGTCAAGTTTTTTATCAATTTTAAACATTAACATTCTTTGATTGAGATTATCACTTTTAATATTTTTAAATTCATGTTTTAACTTACCTATCTCTTGTCTAACAACATTAATTTCATGTTGCAAGTCATTAACAGTTAAATCTTTGGATTTCTTTTTATTGAATCTTTCCAAAGTTTCTTCAAAACTTATTGTTGATTTGAGTTTTTTACTAATTTCATTTTTCAACAAGGTTTCATTTTCTTCACCTTTGGTGAGAACATTAATAGATTTATTACAACATGAACTTCTACAACCAATTTTAATATTAGGAGAACCAGATGATTCATCAACAGAATGATAACAGGAATCAGAAGAAGAAAAATCATTTTCCAAAGATCCAGACGAATTATTTGATTCAAGGATTCTGAATAATTCTTCTTGGTCATTATCATCAATTTTTAACATGTTAAACTTGTTTTTCAACTTACCAGGTTTTTGTTTACAATCTTTACTAAAATGACCAGGTTTTCCACAATTGAAACATTTACCTTTACCTGACCGTTGGTTAACATGTTTTTTAGAAACATTTTTCCTTTTAGCATAGAAATCATTAAAATTAGTTTTATGTTTTTTATGGTTATGATTTTTGTAACTTTTATCATGTTTTTTACCTTTTTGCTTAGAAGGAGCAATAGAAGGTAAACCATATTGTTCACAAAAATTTCCCATTTCATATTTAGCTTTTCTTTTGTTTTTTAATTGGTGTTTTAACAGTTTTTCATCATTGCACATATTAATTCCAAGTTTTTTAATTGTGCTTAAAATATCACCATAAGTTAAATTATCATAGTCAATAGAATCATTTTTACCAGTTAATTCTTGTTTTACCTTATGAGCAAAGATAGGAGGCAGACCGTCTATAAACTTTTCTTTCCAATAAGGCTTGAAACAGTCTTTCCGTTGCATCACCCTGGAAAGGAAAACATCTTGGTACCATCTATAATCAGACATAGTAGGGCATCTCAAATTATTCAACAAATCAGAAATTCGAGATGAAACATTAGATGGAGTACCAACAAAATGTTTGATAATAGTATAAATCAAGGTATTAACACCATCAGGAACACCTCGACCAATACGATCATCAAAAATAGGCAAGCCTTCATCATTCTTTTTAACAGCATGTTTAATAGAATCTCTGGAATCTTCTGTGAGATATGAATCCCACCATTCACGAAGAGTACCAGAAAAGCCAGTAGTAAGAAGGTCAACAATTTCAGATTGTTCAAAATCATGATTATTTTGATAAGCAGTAGCAACCATGGACATATGTCCCATTTTGTTAATAATCTCTTGTTCAGAAAAACCATCAATATTCCATTCATAAATCTTATCAGCAGAAACAGAAAACTGAGTTTGAAAAGGTCTTTCTTCAAACTGCATATCAGGAGGAGTAGGTTTTGAATACCAATTTTTTGTAAGAAACATGGGCTTGGAATTGCCAACAAATCTTTTAATTTTGGATAAACCATCACCAAAAACATTTTTTGCAGAGACAGAAGAAACAGTATCAGAATCTGTATTTTCATCAGAAGCAATTTCATTTTTTGAAATAGTTCGAGCAGCAGGAGTACTTGTAGAAGTACCTTCAGTTTTAACTTTTAAATCAGAAAGCATTTTATCAACAGTTTCAGGAATTTTAGACTGCGAAGTTTTAAACTTGAATTCGTCATCATGACTGGGCAAATCAATCAAAGGTTCTTCAATCTTGATAGAAACAGGTTTTTGAACAGAAGCAGATTTTTCAACAGAAACAATTTTTTCTTTAATATGGTTAGGCTGTTGGCCAATAACATGCATGGATTTATTAGCAAAATTGTTTTGTTCAATAAGGCTAACAACAGGAGTTTGATCATCAGCAATTTTGAAAGGAGTAGTTTTAACATTAATTTTATCAGTAGTCACCAAAATAGTCTCAAGGGGTGGATGACTAGATCTGACAATGGTTTTGTCATTTTTAACAAAATTAGATTTCTTTATTGCGTTCAAATGATTTTTTGAAACTTCATCTTTTGAAACATAATAATTTTCAAGAAAATCAAAGAACAAAATGTGTCTTTTCAACTGATGCATTTTTTCTAACCATTTTCTTTTAACACGGTTTTTCTCAGGCTGAGCAAAATCATTTTGGTAAATTTTTCTTTTTGTCCTATTTTTTGGAAGCATAAATTCATCAAACAATGGAGTCAGATCAACTTCAAAATTTTCATTGACAGCAGTCAGAACTCTTAAATGGTTAACATTATTATTTTCAACAGGAGGAAAATCATAATCAGATGGACAAACAGAATTAGCATCAATATTTTTAGAAAACAAACAAGAGTAAACAGTAGAAAATGTATCTTTAACAGTGTGATCTTCTCTATTCACAATATCAGGAGGACAACCAGTCCTGGAGCTGATAGAGGAGTTGGATCTCCACAACTTATCCATATTATCCTAGTTTTAACACTCAATTATCATGTTTTTCTCACAACCGTTGCATTTCGTAACACATACCCTAAGCAACCCTATACCACACACATGCCCTACACGCCCTCCTGGCTCAAACGGGCCTTACAGTCAGGTTCTGGGAATTCACTTTACACCTAGGGTGGCGCCAACGACGGCAAGAACGGGACACAACAACTGAGCACCAAAGGTTCGGACAGATACGGACAAGGCACAAAGAACACAACCACACTACCACCGGCCAGAAAAGAGTGGCTCCGATACCACAAAGGGGAAAGGGGACACACAGAGGAAGGGAGAGAGGCGGAAGCACAGTAATAATATAGTGAAAGAAAAGAGAATAGCAAAGTTAGAGCAATAATAAGGCGGTAGAACCAGCCAAACAGTATATATCAAAATAATTGGAAGCAATTAATGAAAGCAATTTAGAACCGTCCAGTATGGCGGTAATCCGTCCAAGGTGGCGGTAGCAACAAGTAATATAATGAACATGAATAACTGAAAATACTTCTTTATTGAAAGTAGTTAAACACTTACAGTAGTAATAGTCAATACAAGATCTCAACAGTTGAGGTTAACAGTTACAAAGCTTGAACTAGTCCTAGTTACAAGGTTTGTATGAACAAGGTTATGGTGAACAAGGTTGTGGTTAACAAGATAATAAGAGAACTCTCTGGAAGAAGGTAAACTCTCTCGAGGGAGTTCTAACAAGTTCTGAACAAGTTCTAAAAATTTTGTTCTGTGAATGAATTCTAAAAATGAATTTTAAGTTTAACATAAGGGACAACCCCCCTTAAATAGGCAAAATTCGGAATGAATAGTAACAGGTGAACAGTAACGGATGAATAGTGTCAGGTGAATAGTGACAGATGAATAGTGAAAAAGTGAGTCTTTTTCTTTTTTGACTCCAAGTCTTGGAGGGAACATGAAGTGATCAGGAGCATCTTACGGAAAGGTCTAGGCCTTCATTTTTAGGACTAGGCCACATCATTTCTGTCCTTGAAAGAAGCCATCAAAAGAAGCCAAATTTGCACTATGATGGGAATCTTCAGGAGCATGCAATGAAACTTTCAACATTTGGAGCATAAGATTAGCAAATTCTCTGACAAAGGTCAATAGGAATATTTCTTTGAACATCATCATGTACGCATGCAGTTGAATAGTGGCCATTATGCTGGCTAAACAAATAGAGAACAGTAGCAACAATAAACTGAGGACCCCACAATTAATCAATAGAAGAAGCATCGGATGGATAATCATCATCAGGCTCCCATGGAGGATCATTATTACATCCATGCTCTTGGTAAATAACATACTGATTGCAGAATCCGCAATATAGCAGTGGCTCAAATTCTGGAGTTTTTCCTGGATCAATAAAACTCCTTGGATTACAGTGATCTGCAATGTGCATATGAATGATGGTAGGAGCATAAGGTCTGGGACCAAAGACAAAAATTCTATCTGTACTTCCTATGAAATGATAATGTTTCCATAGGCTTTGAATGACTTCAAGAATTTGATTATTGAAATAATTTCTCCAGCATTCTGTAAGGGCATGAGGATTTTGGAAGGATAAGTGAGAATCTCCTTCATACCATTGTCCTTGGTGAGTGTGCCCATTAATGAGAACGAGATGTTTTGATGGCTGGACGTTCATCCAGTTATCTCTTTCCCACATTGGCAAGGTGCTCCAACATCTGATGGAAACAAAGGGACTTTCAAAATTGTTAATAGCAGTCTGAATGATTTGTGGAAGTTGGCTGGCTTGGCCAAAACAGGTTAATTTTATGAGTCTGATAAATCCATACTCAAACATTTGGGAAAGCCAGTTAGGATTCCGATCATTATCACCTTCTGGATCATTAGCAACAAATGAACTATCATAATTAATTAAGAGACCAGGAAATGGGTGTCTCTTTTCATACACTCTGAGACTGACTCCAAAGTGTTTTTTCCAATCAGTTTGTTCAAGGATATCACCATTATCATCTGAATTAGCAGGATCAGGAACAGTAGTTGTAACAAGTGTTTTGAAATATTCGAACCATAGGCCAAAAGACCTAAACATAGCCTCGCTTCTCAGTATACGTGATTGTATATCTGATGGCAAGTTGGCAAAAGCACTTCTTAATATAGATTGGGTCTTAAGGCTCAATCTAGAATAATCAGTGCCCATTATAGTCGTTTTATCCTTTGAATGGATATCCTCTTTGCCAAAGAGTTGACTAGTGTAGGGACCATCAGTAGTATTTGGATGGTTAACAAGTTGGCTTCCAAGAGCCCCAATTTTTGAAACAAGGTTTAAAGCAAGGTAATTTTCAGAAACAAGGGGGTTTTCTGAAATAAGGTTAACATAGTGGCTTAGATGTGCATTAAGGTTAACAATATAGGTTTCAAAGGCTTTGTGAGTTCCTTCAAGGAGATTAAGGTGGTCTTTAACAAAAGCAGCTTGAAGGTTGTCAAGAATAAGTTTAATAGAATTTGGAAGTTCTGAATAGATTCCATTGTGGAATTGTAAATTTTTTGACAAAACTTCCTGCAAAGCAATCACAATATCACCACTGGAATATGCCACCGTTGCCGGGACATACCCTTGAAGGGATGTTGATCCACTGGGTTTTACCCCAGAAGATGCGCCTTCATGCATTTTGTTTTGGGAATAGTCCTGTATAGGAGCTTTTCCCTTGTTTTTTCTCTCAGTAGAGGGAGCCATAATAATCCACTTATTAGTGGTATAAATACTAATATTATCCCACTCACTAGTGGTATTTATCCTTGCATCAGTGCTCAATTCCTGCAAGAGATCATTAGAAATATTAGAGTCAGCGGTAATAGTAGATATTTTGTCATTACTAGTATTACCTTCAAAATTGTTTGTGAAGTATGTAGCAGGAGAATCTAAAGCATTATTGATATCAATCTCAAGTTGTGAAACAAATTTAAATTTTACTTTCTGTCCAAAAGGATCAGTAGTAATTCCATCATTATCAACAAGGAAGGGATACAGAGCATTTATAAATGGCAAACCAAGAATCACTTTATCAGTCATATTTTTAACAAGAACAGAAGGAATCTTAAAACAGACATCATCATGGCAAATATGAGCATTATTCAATTCATATTTGATTTTCATTTGAGCACCAGTAGCAAAAACCAATTTTTCAGTTGATTTTTCAAAATATTTCGAAGGAATCAATCCTTCCTGAATACAATTCTTATCAGCACCAGAATCAATCATAGCAATAACAGTGAAATGATAATCATGGGAAACAAAAATCTTCACTTTTGTGAACCATTTTGGGGGAAGAATTTTGTTAATACTAACAAGACTAGGTTGAATATCAACAAGAGGAATTTGAGAATCATCAGCATTACCGTTATCAGAAAGAAGAGCTTGTTGAACGGATTCATCTCCATCCTTGTGCTCATCTTGTTCATCATCAGTCTTATTTTGATCAATAGTTTTATCAATTTTTAATATTAACATTTCTTGTTTAAGATTATGGTTATCACTTTTAATATGTTTTAGTTCAAGTTTTAATTCACTTATCTCTTGTTTAACAGTATTAATTTCACATTGGAGATCATGAACAGTTAAATCTTTGGAATTCTTCTTGTTAAATCTTTCCAAAGTTTCTTCAAAACTTATTGTTGATTTAAGTCTTTTACTAGTTTCATCTTTTAACAAGTTTTTCTTAAACTTATCCAAATATTCTTTTTGTAATTCAGGATTTTCAATTTGACCAATTAATTTTATTAACAGGCTTTCATTTTCTTCACCTTTAGTGAGAACATTAACAGTTTTAACAACATTGCAACAGGAATCTCTACAACCAATTTTAATATTAGGAGATTCAGAAGAATCATCAACAGAATGATAGCAAGAATCAAAAGAAGAAAGATCGTCTTCCAGAGAATCAGACGAATTGTTTGATTCAAGGATTCTGAATAATTCTTCTTGATCATTATCATCAATTTTTAACATGTTAAACTTGTTTTTCAGCTTACCAGGTTTTTGTTTACAATCTTTACTAAAATGACCAGGTTTTCCACAATTGAAACATTTACCTTTACCTGACCGTTGGTTAACATGTTTTTTAGAAACATTTTTTCTTTTAGCATAGAAATCATTAAAATTAGTTTTATGTTTTTTATGGTTATAATTTTTGTAACTTTTATCATGTTTTTTACCTTTTTGCTTAGAAGGAGCAATAGAAGGTAAACCATATTGTTCACAAAAATTACCCATTTCATATTTAGCTTTTCTTTTATTTTTTAATTGGTGTTTTAACAGTTTTTCATCATTGCACATATTAATTCCAAGTTTCTTAATTGTGCTTAGAATATCACCATAAGTTAAATTATCATAGTCAATAGAATCATTTTTACCAATTAATTCTTGTTTTACCTTATGAGCAAAGATAGGAGGTAGACCGTCAATAAACTTTTCTTTCCAATAAGGCTTGAAACAGTCTTTCCGTTGCATCACCCTGGAAAGGAAAACATCTTGGTACCATCTATAATCAGACATAGTAGGGCATCTCAAATTATTTAACAAGTCAGAAATTCGAGATGAAACATTAGATGGAGTACCAACAAAATGTTTGATAATAGTATAAATCAAGGTATTAACACCATCAGGAACACCTCGACCAATACGATCATCAAAAATAGGCAAGCCTTCATCATTCTTTTTAACAGCATGTTTAATAGAATCTCTGGAATCTTCTGTGAGATATGAATCCCACCATCCACGAAGAGTACCAGAAAAGCCAGTAGTAAGAAGGTCAACAATTTCAGATTGTTCAAAATCATGATTATTTTGATAAGCAGTAGCAACCATGGACATATGTCCCATTTTGTTAATAATTTCTTGCTCAGAAAAGCCATCAATATTCCATTCATAAATCTTATCAGCAGAAACAGAAAACTGAGTTTGAAAAGGTCTTTCTTCAAACTGCATATCAGGAGGAGTAGGTTTTGAATACCAATTTTTTGTAAGAAACATGGGCTTAGAATTGCCAACAAATCTTTTAATTCTGGGTAAACCATCATCAAAAACATTTTTTGCAGAAACAGAAGAAACAGTATCAGAATCTGTACTTTCATCAGAAACAATTTTATTTTTTGAAATGGTTCGAGTAGCAGGAGTACTTGTAGAAGTACCTTCAGTTTTAACTTTTAAATCAGAAAGCATTTTGTCAACAGTTTCAAGAAGTTTAGACTGAGAGGTTCGAAACTTGAATTTGTTATCATGACTGGGTAAATTAATCAAAGGTTCCTCAGTCTTGACAGAAACAGGTTTTTGAACAGAAACAGGTTTGTCAACAGAAACAGTTTTTTCAGCAATTTTTTCTTCAATACAGTCAAGCTGTTGACCAATAACATGCAATGATTCATTAGTAAAATTGTTTTGTTCAATAAGGCTAACAACCGGAGTTTGTTCATCAGCAATTTTGAAAGGAGTAGCTTTAACATCAATTTTGTCAGTAGTCACCAAAATAGTCTCAAGGGGTGGATGACTAGATCTGACAATGGTTTTGTCATTTTTAACAAAATTAGATTTCTTTATCGCGTTCAAATGATTTTTTGAAACTTCATATTTTGAAACATAATAGTTTTCAAGAAAATCAAAGAACAAAATATGTCTTTTCAATTGATTCATTTTTTCTAACCATTTTCTTTTAACACGGTTTTTCTCAGACTGAGCAAAATCATTTTGGTAAATTTTTCTTTTTGTCTTATTTTTAGGAAGCATAAATTCATCAAACAATGGAGTCAAGTCAACTTCAAAATTTTCTTTGACAGTAGTCAAAACTCTTAAATGGTTGACATTATTATCAATAGGAGGAAAATCAGAATCAGAAGGACAAACAGAATTAGCATCATCATCTTCTTCGGTGGCAGGTTTGCCATATGGAGAGGAAGATTCAGGTTTGGTAGAATAGTAAACAGAGCGGCTGATTTGAGATTTATCACTTGAAACACCTTTTAATTTCAGATCAGTGGGTTTTTCAAAATTCTTTTGTAAAAACTCATTGATATCATGATCTCTTTTCGAAATACTTTCAGATCCAGCAAAGGAGTGTCTTCCTTCGTTAATCCTCAAAGGTTGATTATTTTGAAAACATATTTTAACAGTACCATCAAGATATTGTTGAATATTTGTGAGATCAAGCTCATCAAAAACAGGTTTAGGGACAGGAGATTCTTGATTCAACAACCATTCTTTAGGAAGAGTAATATCTTGCCATTGAATCATTTTTGGAACTTGAACTTTAGCATCAGGAGTTGAACATGTGATTAACATTGTTTTACCAGAGGGTTCTCTAGGATTCAAACAACAAGGATTTAACTGAGTACCCAAAAGTCTGTAATAAATACGATAAATTAAAGCAAAAGGTTTACTACCTTCATCCATAATATAACCAGAAGAAGCAATATTCAAAGTCAAGGCTACCCTTAAATAGTAGTAAGAATAGATAAACAAGATAATAAAATAACATATTCACTGCAATAAAATAATAATAGCCTCATTATACACAACTTCACATATGTGATGAGGCTTTTTTTTTTTATTATTATAAATGAAAAATGCTAACGAATGCCCGGTTAAGAACCCCGTTAAAGAAAGTTGTTATGGGAAAAGAAAAAAAAAAAAACAATTAATATTTTGACAATTTTTTTTATTTCTCATAAAAGTGATGTTAAAATTTTCCTACAATTGATTCTTAACCCGTGCTGGCACTTATTAACATGACCCATTATAAATTTAACTAGTGGAAAGTTATAAGAAATTTATATGATAAGTTTTTTGTTTTTGATTTTTTTAATTACAATTTTATCCTCATTTTTATTTTTTAGGAATAAAAACTACCTAATTAAATTAAAGGTATTTTTGATAATTCAAATAAGAATAACTAACTTGTTAAATTAAAGGTATTAGAGGTAATATTTTACTACTTTTCTCTTTCATTTACCTCTTGGTCCTCTTCCACGTCTCTCTCTCTCTCATCTTATCCTTCACTTTCAACCGGCCTCCACTGGCAGTGCCTCCATGGTGGTGGCCGAAGCTCTCACCACTGTCTCCATGGTACTCACGCATCCACCACATGGTTCCTTCCTCAGAATCAATTCCGATCCTTGCTGGGTATTTTGGTGGTGATGTTGTGGAGTGGGTCGTTTTGTTGCTACTGGTGGTGGTGGATCGTTGGGGTTTCCGATTGTGGGTTTGGGTTGAAATCAAATCGTGGGTTTGGGTTGAGATCGGGCTGTGTTTGTGTTTGTGGTCGGGATCGGTGAAGGCGTTTGTGTTTGTGGTCAGGATCTGCGACGGCGTTTGTGTTTATGATCGGGATGGGGCTGCGTTTGTGTTGGTGGTTGGGATCGGGCTATCGTCGGCGGTGGGTTTGTGTTTATGGTTGAGATCTGTGACGTTGGTCGGAGCTGGTCAAGCGAGTGGATCTGTGGTGGCTGGGCGAGGCGAGAAACTCTGTGGGAAGAGTGGAGAAGAAAATGAATGATTGAGGAGAGAGAAGGCACGGGATGAACTGAAAAGGAAATGAATAAAATATTTAAACTAGTGTAAACACTAAAATAATTTTTTTTTTAGGCTACAGTATACAGCTAAAAATGGTTGTGTCCCATGGCTGAGAAGCCAAATCTTTTTTTAGTAACTCCACCATTGCAGCCCCATTTTATGTAAGTAGTGGTGATAAAAATAACAATAGGATTTTTTAGCACTATCAATATTAATGTCCTTAGATTTTTGTATGCATTCAATTTAAGGATCGTTTATCTACTTTTTTTTTTTTTTTTTTTTTTAAAGCAACTTTAATCTATTAATTTTTTTAATTATTAACTTGCCATGGCTACAAGATTTGTGAGACTAGCAATTTATTTTTAATTATTAATTTTTCTCTATACACACATAACCATCATCAATGGCTTACACGACCTGGCTAATAATGTTACATGACTCCCATTTCACTAGTTCGAGCACAACACTGAGCTTGGCATTCTTAGTGCTGGTAATGTCGAGAGGTGCCACAAGGACAGCCTTCCTTCTCTAGTTCTCTTATCTTCTTTCTACCGAGGAAAATGAATTGTATTCTGTTGCTTGGTTGCGACCCGAAAAACAAATTTCTAATGCTTGATCACTCTGAAATCTCCAAACCGAGGTGTTGGTAGTGGTGGATGACCGAACAGCAACAACCGTGGAAACGTGGTGGCCGATGGCGGCAGCAGTGACTAGCAATGGTGGCGACGATGGTCGGAAACGATGTCTAGAACAGCAACAACAACACACTCTAATGACCCTTTAAGACTAAGAATTATGCTAAACATTGATTCTATGATTAATGGGTTACATGAACTCAATAATAATGTTACATGACACCCATTTCACATGCTTGAGCACTTGTTCAGGCATTCTTAGTGCTGGTAATGTTGAGGATTACTACATCGAGACCCTTCTCTTCTCTTCTTCCTCCCATCAACTCCCACTTTGCAACCACTGGTGACAGAAACCGTGCCTAACGATATCGTTGTTGGTCTTCCACGGTCGGGAGATCGACCACTGATTCCTTGATTGTCACAGGAGAGATGGCACTGCTTGCACAAGTCAACAAGGTTGACATCTTCATGATTGTCACCCTTCCACATGTTGATGTTGGACCTTCTTGCAAGTAAAATGGAAAGATCAAAACACACCATCTTTGTTAACTCTTGTAAACACAGAAAAATTTTAGAGAGAAAGAGCTCTTGAGGAAAATAAAACCACAAAAGATAAAACTGGCCTGAAGTTTTATCTCAATTTTGTGGTATAAATATAATATAGAGGATAGGACGAATAGTCGAATACCCATAATTGAAGGTCAAAAAGTAGTATAGAGTCCAAAAAAGCGGCCTGTGGTAGTGTAGTAAACAAACATTATGATCACTATTTGTTGTTAGTGGGTTATGCCCTTTATGTCGTTTATTTTGCTTTCGGTGGGTTCACATTAATTAATGCTAGTAGCCTTTGTACCGTCTACTTTCGTAAACACTTTAGCAGTCTTACACGGTACATTGTGATGGATTGTTGGTCGCGGAGAATTCTTAGGTAATTTGGAATACAGTGAAGTAGTGTTTCTTTCTCACGTTAGATTAGATTTTATCATGAATTTAATAAATTAACTCTATTATAAATGTGAAAGTAAAACACACCATTCACTATATTTCAAGATTCTATAAAAATTACTTTTCAATCACATATCATGTAAACTCATTATTTTTCTTTACTACTTATGAGTGCGTTTAACACCATCTCCCTGACTTTAAACCCAAAGAGGATAAAGGAAAGTAAGGGGAAAAAGAATAGGCTTGGGCCGAGTGGGCCCTAAACCCAAGCTACTGGGCCCAAGCTTTGTCCTGGGTGACATACATCTAACTATGACAGATCATGACAGCCAATAATTTACTTTGCTGCTCATATGATCTGATCCTTGCATTAGAAAAGAATGGTATCAATGCATTAACATTAATAAAGCTATAGACATGATAATCATTATAATATTAAAATATTAACGATTGAGGTGGAAAGTTTTTACTATCACCACTTACGTTACTTTCTTACTGCATTGATATCAAAAGTTAATAATAATGTCTCTATGATGTTACATTAATGTGCCAGCCAAAACACGCATTAAGCTGCCTTCAATCGATGGTGACTGAACATGCACAACAAGTCAACAAACTTTGATGACTGAAAAGACCGAACTCACTAAATGTCTATGGATTTCAATATTTTTTTTTTTTTGATGGGATGTCTTTGGATTTCATGGTTGTCTTCAAATAAAGCGAGTTGATTTCGCTTAAAAGATTGTGGAATTTTGCAACAAGGTTATGATTCTTTTGAATTCTTTCTCGCATCAGCCAATGGCCGTATTTTTCGTGTTAGTATCTAATTTGGTACAAAGGAATCTTAATTTCAGTATCAGTGAAAGCATCAGTGTTGTAGCCAGATTTCTCGTTCCAATGACTTTGGTTGCCTAGGGCAAAAAAGGTGTATAAGACACCTGCAACGTGGAAATGTGGGCATTTACGGTGGCGATTTTAGGAATTTTTTTTTAGGGAGTTCAACAATAACGGAGGAAGAAATTTGTCACGAGAATAAATAAAAAATAAAAGGATTTTTTGTTTGTACATACAACTTCTATTTTATATACAATAATCTAAAATAGTATTCTAAATACAATTCAATATACATTACAACTATATTGTACAATAATATAAAAAAGTTATTAATTATTTAAAGATCAGTAAGACAACAAATATAATTAAATAATTAATCATAAATTTTTGTCAAATTAATAATAACTTATTATATTTATATGTATTGTCAATTAAATATAAATATATGATAAAGAAGAATACTAACACACCTAAGAGTAGAATTAGGAGTAATGTGAAACAAAGAAAAAAAATAGTAACTAATATAAGTTTTTGCTTTTGAAGTGTATGGCTTTTTTTTTATAATCATGTATGGCTTTTTAATCATACATGTGATCGCTCTCTTGGAATTTGAGCAAGCACTAAAAAATTTCTTGGACTTGAAAACTATAGAGCATTTATCAAACAGTTTGATTAAATAAAGAGAAAAACTAAGAAAATATAGAAGAGAGAACGAGAGATAAAGAGAATGGAAAAGAATCACAAATGTAAAGTAAAGTAAGTCAGCAAAGAATATACATATATATTTTTAACAAATGAGCAAATATGAAACTTTTTTTTTTAATAATATTCAATGCAAAATACTTTCACAAAAATTTTATAACAAAATTTAGATGGCAAGTTGTTAATGGTATGTAAAAAGTGATATTAATTATGGGTCCAAATAAAAACTAGTTATAACTTGCTATATAACATTTATTGTAAAAATATTGTAAAAGTGGCATTAAGATGATCATATTCAAATTTATTTTAGTTTGGGTTTAAATAAAATTTAGGCTCAGTGTTCAAATTTTTATTTTAGAAGTGCCAAAACAAAAGTTTTTTAAAAAAAAGCCAGGGGGTTCATTTGAACCCCTGGCTTGAACACAATGTCGCCCCTGGGCATTCACATCTATATTTATTCTGAGTTATTACTTACCAATGAAATTCTAAGGTGTAATAGGTTATCTGAGTTTAATTAATTTTATTTTTTAATTTTAAATTCATAAATAATATGAACGCTTCAAATTAGTCATTATAGATTCATAAATTCGGTTATATATGGAGAAGGTATTAAGCACACCACAATGCCTAGTACCGTATTTTTAATTTAAACTTAAATTTCGCCTTTTAAATAATAACTAACATATTTGGCATTTGGTAAAAAAAAAAAAAAAAAATGCATGTACGTACGAAATGAAGCATAGATAAAACCTATCTTAGGATGACAGGTGATCTATCTTAGTATGACATGTAATCTATGATAGAATGACACGTGAAAATGACATGCAATCTATCCTAGGATGACATGTACAATATGATGATATATAAATGAATGGCATGTGAAAAAAAAAAAAAAAAAATAATAGGGTAAAAAGTATACCCCATGCTTTCATATTAAAACATTTAATCACCAAAATTATTCTTGTGCAAAAATAGTAAGGAAAAGCGTTAGTTTAAAAGGGAGGGGTTATGTTTGGCTTTTAAGGTGCCCATGAACTTAATGGATTCAAACTATGGGCAAAGCTTCATATTTTGAACCTAATATACAATTCCTGCGAGTTTTTAATTAGCAATATATATATATATATATATATATTGTTAGGGGCATATTTATGTAATTGGCTAATCCTTTGACAAAACGCACTTTATTTGTAATTGGGTAGATCTAGGATGGGTTTAGTACTTCAAGAAACAAATGTTCAAGTTTAGTATTGAAGCCATGCAAATCTTACCAAGAAACAAGTGAAAATTGTGCTGCTCATTAAAACTTGACAGAAGGCTCGACAGAATCCGTTCTATCGAGAATTACTACTGAAGCTCAACAAAAACTCGACACAAGTTATATCTGTAGAGAATTACGAAATCAGGTTTTTCAGATCTAATTACACGCATGTCCTTGAGTATTTGTGTAGGGTTTCTTTTCTCACAACCCTAGACATATATAAAGATTATTTTAAGAGCTTTTACAAGGATGCAAGGTGATGAAAAGAAAATATTCAAGCATATTGTGACAGAAAGCAAAATTTGCTCTAGTTCATCATATTCTCTGTAAAAGCCATTGCGTCTTTACGCCAAGGGTTTTGTGACTAAGGAGCTTCCTAATCTTCACTGTTGATGAATTGAAGAACTTTGCAGTCAACAATCTTCTTCAAATTGGTGTGTTAGTTACATACTAGGATCCATGCATTATTGGTTAGTCACGTACTGAGATTCGTGCATTGAACGAAGAGATTGCGGCTACAATACAAGTTCAATTAGGTATTAGGGTAAGGGTTCAACTGTAGGTTAGTATTAGGTATTGGGATTCTTTTTACTTATAACTGCTTGTGATTGATAATAGTGGATTCTTAGGAGTGGTGACCGTAAATTCAACTGTTGGGGTTTTGCCTTAGTGATTTTCTCTATTCGTAAACAAACCACCTATGTCAAACTTATTTTTCGCTGCATTTAGTTATTTGGTGATTTGTTTATGCTACCACACTATTGCATGTTAAATTGACTTAATTAATTAACTTAGATAATTAATTAATTAATTTACCAAAGGGGTCAATACATTTTTGGCTTATCAAGTGGTATTAGAGTGGGCACACTCTGATTAGGTTTAATCTTTATTGTGTGATTCATTGACCCCTGTTTGTTATAGATAGAGGACAATCTCTTATTATACATACTTTATTTAATGGCACTAACTATGCATACTGGAAAGTACGCATGAGAGCTTTCTTGCAGTCTTTAGATGAGAAGATGTGGCAAGCTGTGGAAATTGGCTGGACTAAGCCAAAGGAAGCGTCGGCTGATTGGGATGATGCAAAGATCAAAGCGGCAAACTTTAACAGTAAAGCATTGAATGCCATTTTTAGTGCGGTCACGAATGAGGAGTTTAAGAAAATATCCTTGACTGAAACTGCAAAAGAAGCATGGACCATCCTTCAAACAACCTATGAAGGGACTAAGGCTGTCAAGGATTCAAAGCTCCAAAGGCTTACTACTAGCTTTGAGGAATAAAGCTAGAGGAGGATGAGTCATTTGATAAGTTCTATGCCAAGCTGAAGGACATAGTCAACTCAGCCTTCAATCTTAGGGAAACTATTCCCGAACTCAAGGTTGTAAGAAAGGTATTCAGATCTCTGCTTGAGAGATTTCATACCAAGATCACGGCCATTGAAGAATCAAAGGATATTGACTCCATTCCTTTGACAGAGCTGGTTGGCAACTTACAAACCTATGAATTGAGTTTGACTAGAATTGGGAAAGGAAGTAAAAGTAAGAGCATGGCATTGAAGGCCAAAAGTAACGAGACTGATGAGTCTTTAGATGATGAAGATTCCAGGATGAAATCCTATGTCACTAGGCAATTTAAGAAGTTCATGAAGAATGCCTATGTGAAAGGATTTGATAAGAACCGTAAGCAATATAGTTTTTCTCAATTTAAAAGCCAAGACAAAGGAAAGAAGAATGCTAAGGATGGCTGTCAATACACTATTTCCTCCAGACCAAAATGCTTCAGATGTCAAGGTTTTGGACACATGAAACAAGAATGTCCAACATATCTCAAGACAATTGGGAAAAGCAAGGCTCTTTTTGCTACCTTGAATGACACCAAGACTGAGATTGAGTCAGATGACAGTGATGACAAGGGAATCTTAAGTGCCTTCACTACCACAGTTGATCTTACTGAAGGGGTTATAGAAACAATAAACGATGAAGAGGACTTGGTGGAATCAAAATTTGAGAAAATGGACAATCAAGATGATATCCATACAGCATATGCTAAGTTGTACAAGGTTTCGGAAAAGCATAAGAAACTGTATAAGCTGGCCACCAAGAAGCTGAGTGATATGGAGCTAGAATCGAGAGGAGCTTGTTGACACCCCATTTTGCAACCCGCATTTAACCTCACATGGAGGGTAAAAGGGGTTCTTTCACCTCATAAATATGCATATTGATTCTGGCCATTAGATCCTTAATCTCATTTCACCAAAATGATCTTGATGTTGTAATGATCAAATCAACTGGTCATAAGCCCTAATCGGACCACTAGATTGAAAGTTATCATCAAGTCAAGTTTTAATGGCTAAGATGCACTATCACAAATTGAGTCCGACTATATGTGATTATGAACAATTGATTTTAATTGGTTATAAGTTTAATCAATTGGAGATCAATGATGTGTCATAATTTAATTGGTTAGGACTACATTTTATAGTGAGATTGCAAACACCTAATTAATTAGATAGTTAAACATTAATTCTTCAATGAGTAATTTGTGCAATTATCTTTTAATTAGTGTAAATTTGGAACCAAGTAAGTCTGAAATTGGAGTGATTGGGGCCATTTAATGTTAATTGGGAACTAATTTGGGACCTATTAATGTTAATTGTGCTGAAACCATTTTCTAACAAATGACCTCTGCTCACTATTTCATCGATATCTCTTAGAATATTTTGAAACTGTGAATGAGGTTAATTTTCCCAGAAACTAGACATTCGGGGCTTCAATTTGAGCACAAGAATGAGACAATTCCGATCAGAATTGAGTCAGATATGATTTTTTGAAGTTGGCTCTACAGGCTGTTACAGCAGTTACAGGAAAACCGAATTTTGGCTTGCTTCCCACTCCCACCAATCTCTCCATTTAATGCACCAGATTTTTCCCAAGGCTAAAATGAGTTCTAGGTTCATAATCCTTGTCAACCCTCATTAAATGGCCTTCCATTCATATTCCCTCCACCACTACTATATAAACCCTTCCTCTCATTCATTCTGGGCACACCAAAAACCCCCTCTCTTCTCCTCTCTTAAGTTCTAGTGAAGTAGAGTAGTCTTGTCATATCTTGGTCTTCCTGAGACTCAAGGTATTGAGTGAGACTCACTCTCCCTCTCCTAGTTCTTTTTTCCTCCTCCCTTAGGACCTTTACCAAGAGTCTCCTCTTCCACCATATAGATCTTGCATGAAGGTAGAATCTCTTTCCCTAACTAGTTTTTTATGTTGCCATAATGAGAATTTAGGATTAAAGCATGATAGTAATTATTTAAATTCACATGAATATGTTTGAATGTTCTTATATGTTTTTATGTGTTCTTCACATGTTCTTGGTTGTTCATCATATATTCATGCATATCACTAGCTTTGATCTTAAATCCACATAAAAAATATAAAAAACATGTTTGTTTCATAATTCTTTCAAATTCTTGAATCTAGGATATCACCATACACACACATTCACTACAATTTATTTTTCAATCCAAATGTAATGCTCAATAAATTGAATTAGGGTTTATCACATGCACACACATCAAATTCAACATGCAAATTGATTGACATATTAGATGATATGATATGAATGTTGGCCACCATAGTCTAGAAGACTGGTTTCACCGGGCAAGGTAGGTGCCTAACACCTTCCCACCTTGTAACATAGCCTCCGAACTTAGATCAAGGGTTAGTAAATCAAATGCTTATCCTTGTAATTTTCAATTTCTAGATTGTAACTAGGAAACAAAGCTATGTACTTTATCTTAGATTGTATCTAGGATCAAAGCCATGTAATTTTCCTATGATCAATATAAATTCAAATTTCAAATTAATAAAATGAGGAATTTTTCAACTATGGTTTTCTTATTTTTCCAACAATTAAATAAGTGGCGACTCCATTGTAAAACCCTTAATCTAAAGGGGAAAATATAACTAGTCGAACCTCCATTTTGAGAGGCAATAACACGACTCCACCCATTCACGTGGGTTTGGCCCAACATTCTTAAAAAAAAGGGGGCCGGGGGCGCGGTTTCTCACAGTGGCGACTCCACTGGGGATATTGAGGGCTAGGCTTCAATTAGGTTATGGTGGCCAACCATGTCATTGTTTGTTTATTGCTTTTTGTATATAATATGTCTAATATGTCATTATATTGCATGTCATGCATCATTTGCTTGAATGAAATTTATTTTATTTGTGTGCTAGCCCGGAAGCCCGGTAGTATTAGCCGTGGATTGTGGTCTTCCTAAGACTCACATACCCAGTGGTGAACCTACCACCCACCGCGACAAGGATCATCATGGTTATGCCATGGTGATTCATAGGGACAAACTGTACCGTTCGGACCAACGCAGCGCTCTTGGCGTCACAAGTTGGAAGGTACGACGTCCTAGCTTGTGGGAACCTTTAACCTACCTTCTACCCATGTTGTAATGACCCATAGAACCTACCTTTAGGTCGGTCCATATAAATTGCATTTCATTACGCATTTGTTTGGTCGTTGTTTGAACTATGATGACTTAAGTCCAACGCTTGAGCTCATCATGATTGTTTGAACCTTGTATATTGTGAATTAACTTAAGCCCAAAAGCCTATGATTGAACTCTACTTGGTAGTGAAGCCCAAAATTGTTTCTTGAATGAGTCTAAGCCCAACACTTGAGCCCATCAAAGGTGTATAGACATGATCAACATTGAAGGTCAAAAGCTTACAAGATGCATGCCTTCCAAGTGTAAGCCCAAGCCATTTCAAGCAAATACCAAAAGATAATAATCAAGGTTCAAGCCTTCCAAGTGCAAGCCCAAGCCATTTCATCACAATCAAGGTTCAAGCATCCTAAATGGACCAAGAAGAAGCAAGTGGCCCAACTTTGCCTCACTCCACATTTGGTTTGCAAGATCATGGTTAAGCTTAAAGTTTGTTAGTTTATTCCATGTTTCTATGTTTCATTGAAATCTAAAAATCCATGTAGCATTTGATGTACTTTGTTCATGTATATATTTTTTTGAAAAAATTCAAAAAAAAATTTTTTTTTTCAAGATTTCAAAATCTTTCCCAAAAATAGAGAAAAATTTTCAAATAATAATAAAAAAAAAAGTCTTTGGACTAGGGGCATTGAGCCCTTAAGTCATTTAAAAAAAAAAAAAATCTTTGAACTAGGACCATTGGACTTCGTAGTGACTTTTTCAAAAAGGCCCATTTTTTTTCTTTCAAAGATTTCAAGATTCTTTAAAAGTCTCCTTTTTAAATAGTACATGAGGATCCCTTGGACAAAACATTTTCTAAATCTTGATGTTTAAAAGCTTGAGCAAATCAACTTGTACCAAGGAATGATTAATTTCATTGGTTCCATGTAAAGTCTTTTGCTACTTGATTTAGAATATAAGAAGAAATGGTCTTACAAGGCAATCAAAGAAAATCTATCCATCAGAAAATTCAAAAAGCTCATGCATTCATTCCAAATTTCTGAAAACTTTTGTGTCTCCAATAGAGCATTCATACTTTTTCTTTTAAGAGGAATTTATTAAAAGAGCTCAAGTCACTGTGCCTACAAGCAAGCATTACTAGGGATAGGAGGCCATCTTTGGTTAAACCAAATTATTTCCTATTACCTAGAATGTTTATCATCCATTGCTAGCCCATTTGAGCCTTCAAACATTTAGCCTTTTTTTGCATGAACCCACTAAAATCTAAACTTGGGGTGGGAAAAATTCAAAGTATGTATGCTTAAATCTCATGTTAAGGAGGAGTCGACCTTATAGCTTTGAAGCTAATTAATAAAGCTCTCCTAGAAGACATGAAAAACAGGTAGAGAATTCATTAAGCTAAAGATAAGAGATCATCAAAGAAAAATGAGTTTTCACTCAATCAAGGAAGGAGAAATGAAATTTCATCAATGTGAGAAAAAACAAAATGTGCATCAAGTTTGAAGAACCTAAAATTCATCATGCCAAGAAGTGTAGAAGGTTCATCTAAAAGAGAGTTCACCAAAAAAGGAAAAGGTTCATCAAGCATAGAAATGTGCAAGCATATCGAGGTAAGAAAGAAGTCTAGAGAGTGTATCAAAATGACTTAAGCTAAGGAAAACAATGAAGGAAAAAGATCCCAAAAAAAAAAAAAGTTCATTCAATCAAGAGATGAAAGATTTAAAAAAAAAAAAAAAAAAAAAAAGGGAGCCCGTTAGGCTGAAAACCCAAAAATGTGGTCTAGGCAAAAGTTAGGGCCAAAGAAAAAAAGAAAAAAAAAAAAAGCCCGCTAGACTGAAAACCCAAAAAAGCGGTCTAGGCAAAAGTTAGGGCCAAAAAAAAAAAAAAAAAAAAAAAAAAAAAACAGCCCGCTAGGCTGAAAACCCAAAAGGGCGGTCTAGGCAAAAGTTAGGGCCAAAGACAAGAAGAAAAGGAAAAAAAATTGGAAAATCCTACCAAGTTGGAAACTTGAGGATGCAACCTAAAAAGGGAAGAATTTTACAAGATGAAAGTCTAAAGGTATGATTCAAGAGGAATGAGCATAAAAGCAAATGTTGATACAAGTGACCAATGAAGACAAATGAGAAGATGACAAAGAAGAAATGGGAAAACATCTCCAATACTTGATTTTTGAGTAATGCATACTTGGGGGAACATCATAGGGAATTTTGAGCCTTTTTATATCATTCATTTCATAACCTAAACCCGGCCTACATTACAATCCATGAATAAGACCTCCTTGAATTCTTGCTAATTGTAGGCACATCTTAAACTCTAATAATATTTTTCTCTTGAATTAAAAAGGAAAAGTGCTTAAAATTGTCAAACCCCACAGAATGATATGTTCGAGGATAAAATTTCTCAAATCCTCAAAATGACTCAAAAGAACTTCCAAACCTGAAGCACTCTCCTTGTTTGCACCCAACAATGTGTTTCATAAATATTATCACATTTCATTTCTTGATTGCCTTTGGAGACTTAATCTGACGATGTTCAAAAGGATGAAGCAAATTTGATTACATGAGTTTAATGATCTTGATCCTTCCTAATCAAAGAGATTTGTTTGATTCTTAAACACTTTGATTTGCCAAAATGGTTGTTCAAATGACCACCTCTTGTTCATTAAAAAAAAAAAAAAAGGAAATTTGTTTTTTTTTTTTTTATAAAAAAAATCATTCTTTTTCAAAATCTAGTTTTCTTGAACTACGTCTTGACCTGATCCTCTACGAGAGAGATACGTAGGCAGCCTTGCAGAGGCCCGGTCCCATTCACCCAAACAACCGTGGAGAACAAAGTCGAAACAATGTGACAAAATTGTTTGGGTGCATGTTAGGTTAAGCCCATTTGTTTGCATTAAGCATGTTTAAACTTGGAGCATTGGCCTATTTATATTGTGTGCAAGTTTTCATGATAATTGGTTTCTAACAAGCTAGAGAAAGATAATGCAACTTGATGCAAAGTGATTATACATGCATATTGTGACCGGAGACAATTTGCCCTAGTTCATCTTTCTCTTTGTAGAAGCTACTGTGTCTTTGTGCCAAAGATTTTGTAACCAAGGAGCTTTTTGATCTTCATTGTTGGATGAACTGAAGAACTTTGCAATTAACATCTTCCTCAAGTTGATGTGTTAGTCACGTACTAGGATCCGTGCATCATTGGTTAGTCACATACTAGGAGCCGTGCATTAAAAGGAGAGATTACCGCTATATTACAAGTCCAATTGGGTATTAGGGTAAGGGTTCAATTGTAAGTTGGTATTAGGTACTAGGATTATTTTTACTTATAACCGCTTGTTTTGATAATAGTGGATTCTCAAGAGTGGTGACCTTAAATTCACTTTGTGGGGTTTTATCTTGGTGGTTTTCCCCATTCGTAAACAAATCACCTTTATCAAATTTATTTTCTGTTGCATTTAATTTAGTTGGTGATTTGTTTGTGCTACCACGCTTATTGTATGTAATTGAATCTAATTAATTCACTTAGCTAATTAATTTATTAATTTACCAATTGGGTCAATACATTCTTGGTCTATCATAAATCAAACCATTGGAGTTTTTCGGTTCGAGAACAACTTCCTTTTTGAAAGGACAAAGAAGCTTAAAGCAAAATTGTTCTAGGTTACAGCTCAATTGGGGAGGACTTCCAGTGCGAAGCTTAATGAGATGCTAAACTTTTAGATATCTACTTCTGATAAAATCGGTTTGGGGTATGATTTCTCTTTTCATAATATTGCCTCATCTAGTACAACTGTGTTTATCTCACCTACTGATAATGTTAATTCTAAGAATGATGAAGCTAAAACTAAAGTAGCTAGTGAGAACTTAGATAAAGGCAAAACTATTTTAGGAGCACCCTCTAAGGTTGAAAAGAAAGAGGCTAGAAACCCTAGGACTAAAAGGGAAAATAACAAAAAGTCTCAACAAAAGAAGCCACATTTCTGTTATCACTATGGAGCTTCAGGGTATACTCATCCAAATTGTTACAAATGGTTTAGCCACTCAACAAAGTAATAGTATGTTCTCGTCTGAAAACCAAAATCAGTTTCCATCCTCTTTTGCTTCTCTTTGAGATCTTCTTAAGAACCTCATGTTCCTTTCAAACTTGAACGGTTTAAATTCTTCCCCCTCACCTCCGGATCAACGATTCGTGCAAAGAAAAGGTTCTTCCAAGGTGTGGAAGGAAAAAGGCTTAAAGTGATTCACACTTTTTCTCTCTCTCCCCTTATGGTTATGCATTACTTGTTTGTTTTGCTTTCTTGTTTTGAGTCTGTCTAGTTTTATACTTTGTGTGTTTCTTTAGGTTTTTTTCTTTTTTTTTTTTGGTTGTTTTTTAGTTTTTGCTTATTTTTTGTTTTTCCTAAAAAAAAAAAAATGAAAATCAGAAAAATACAAAAACAATATGTGTTTTTGTATATTGGTACTTGTATACCTTGGATGACCATTAAAACAAAGTTTTCTAAACTTTGTATCTCTTGTAACTTATGAGCATCTTAATGCACAACTAAGCAAGTGAATTTTGTGGCTCGTGTTTGTGATGAGTACGATTAATTAATCTCTTATATCTTAACACTCATATCACTTTTTTTTTTACTAGAAGGACTAGAAAATCCTAAGAGAAAGGTATAAATAACCATCTTACCACTAAAACCAGCCAATTATGTATAACATTTGTGTGCTTCGGCATAGCAAAATTGTAATGTTTAAGCTTACATAATTGGGTATTTCTTTTCTCTCTCTTATATGCCCATGCATGCTATGCTCAAAAAGAAAAAAAATATGCAAAGAAAAACAAAAGCAAAAAGAATCAAAATGCTTTTAAATATGATTGCAAGCATGTTTCTCAGAGATGTAGGAGTTATAGGATGTACCTTGAAGGTGATAGTCTCCATCAAATAGTTATGATTGTGTGTGAGTGTATTTGATTTTCTTTTATCTCAAATTCATAATATGAGACACTTATGCACTCTTGCTATGTTTTTACACACAACACGCAAACTCTTTGGCTACCACAAGGAATACATGTGCTAATATATGCTCACTAAACTGTCTTAACTTGTTTTTGAAATATAAAATTGGTTAAACTTGTTTAGAGTGTGTGTGTGTGTGTGTGTGTGTGTGTGTTTTGGATCTATGAATGCTTTGCTTATTTTGTTGAGAGATGTTTTGAGAGCTTAACATGTTGATTGGATCTTTGGTTAAGTTGCTTGCTTATTGCATTCATCTTTATGTGTTTTTCCCTTCTTGATAAACCTTCTTTCTTTAAGCTTGACTGCTTCTCAACAAATCCTCGACAAATTCCCTTCTATTGAGCCCTTCTTTCTCATTTTCTTAACTGATCTTGATCCATCAAGATTTCTGGGTTTCTCCTAGATAGATTCTTGGCAGCTTCTTCGATCCATCGAGCCAGTTTTCTGAACCTTCTATTTGGCTGATAAATTCTCGACAGATTCTCGATCCATTAAGGTGTTTTTGCCGTCAACAGATCCTTGACAGTACCTCAACAGATTCATTTATGTTGAGATTTAGTGCTTGACAGATACTTCGATCCATCGAGCTGCGATTTCTTTATATAGGCTAAGCGCGATTCAGATCTCATTTTTTCACTTCTCTCTCTCGACAGAAAATCTTTCTCTCTCATTCCAAACACTTCTCTTTCACTCCTATCTCTCTACCCATGTGATTTTTGGCCTAGATCAAGCCTTAATCCTTCAGTATGTGTTCTTAAACCCTCATTTTCATGCATTCATGCACTTTTAGTCCTAGGTTTTGGGGTTTTTGAAAATTTTTTGGGCTCTTGAGATTTTTTTGTGAAATTGTTGGGTTGGATATTGTAGATTTGACGTTATATGTTCATGCATTGCATTCTCATTGCATTATAACAATATTTCATGCATTTTAGATGTGTGTTTTATTATCGTTGATTATGTGCTGGTAGGCTTGGATTGGGTTTTTACCCATGATGTCTTTAAATTTTACACGTTACATGTTTATGCATTTTTCATGCATACGTCTTTTCGTTTCTTCTCTTTTCCTTGTTATCTGTGTGTGATGTGTTTTCTCTCTCTCTTTCTCTATCTCTCTCTCAGATAGACTATGCTATGGCACCCAAAGTGCGTAAATCCACTCCAGCTCAAAATCCTCTTAGTTTCGGGTCTTCTTCTTCTGATCCTATTCCCCCTTTTCAAGTTCGGTTCCATGATGAGAAGGCCTAAAAGGACTTCTTAGAGAACTTTCAGAAATGTGGCATTCATCTAGAGTGCCATGTTATTCTATTGGATTATTCCGACACTCCTCTCCTTGCCGTCATTCAAACTCAAGGCTGAGAATCTCTACTTGAGAGTCCCTTGAGGTGTCACATCATGTTTATACAGGAGTTCTACTCCAATATATATGGTATCGATACCTCTATACCTTGGTTTGCCACTACATTTCGAGGTACACATATCGTAGTTACCTCGGATCTTATATCCGAGGTACTACATGTTTCGTGGGTAGCGCATCTTGACTATCCCGGTTGTGAGCGTCTTCGGACTATGTCCAAAGACGAGCTTCTGTCTCACTTTTGTGAGACACCTTCCATATGGGGTGGGAAGTAAAACACACCCTATGCTCAGGCTTTACAAAAGGTCCAAGGTTCCTCAACATGGTGATGACATTTACTCTTACTCCTTTGTCTTACTATAACTCTATCACTAAGTCTTGTGCTCGTTTTCTTTTGTCTTTTATTGAGGACCTTTTTATAGACTTTCCCTCTCACTTCATCACATTTGTCATCAATGTGTATCAGGATACGGCGACCCATGATAAGCTTATTTTTCCTTTAGCTATCACGCGGATCCTTCGCCATTTATCCATCCCCAATCCTAATTCTCCTTACTTCACCATCATAGGTGCCATCAGCGTCAGTTCTGTTCAGTGGAGCGAGGCCCAGCTTCAACCAAAATGACCACGAGTGGAGACGACTGATCCTACAGCTTCTGCTGTTTCTTCTTCCTCGACTCTTTCTACCTCTGCAAATGGTGGTGTAACCCTTAAGGCCATCATGGCGCAGCTTCAACGCATGGGTGCTCGCCTTGATTCTCTCAATGACGAGATGTGTTAGGTGAACACCCATGTAGGTCGTATAGCACATCAACAGGCTCGCCTTGGTGGTTTCACTCCCTCTCCATCTCATTCTCTAAAGGCTTCAGCTAATGAGGATGACAATGCTGGTGATGATGAGGATGATAATGCTAGCTCTTCCAATGATGACGAGATGATGACCTCTCAGTGACTTACCATTTGTCATTCGTGACAAAAAGGGGGAGTAGTTTTGGGTTTGAGAGTAGTCTTGTACTTAGGAGATGTAAACACCCCATTTTATAACTTGCATTTAACCAGCCGATAGATCTTTAGATTTGTGATACAAAACAAATCTTGATGCTCTAACGATCATAATGGTATGTCATAGGTTTTGATTGAACCACCTGATCAAAAGTTATCATACAAACAATTTTCAATGATCATGGCTCACCTACATGATGGGCCCGATCACGTCCTATTTTAAACACTTAATTTTGATTGGTTCTCACAAGAATTAATCTAAAATTAATTAAGTGTGATTTTTTATTGGATTTCATTATTTGTTAAGAAATAATAAAAAATGGTTTCCTTTATGGCATCTTATCTGCTCTTTTGAAAATATATTTGGAGATAGAAAAATATATGATCCATGCAAAAATTCAAAAAAAACAGAAAAATGCTCAAAAAACGTCATTTTCTTCAGCAACAAGTTGAATTGCATTTTTGGCCTGGAAAAAGTTGAAATTTGGTTTTCTCTATTCTATAAAAGTTGTAGAGAATTGAATTTCATTTCAAAAAACGTCAATCCCAAATCGATTGGAATTCTGTACAAAAAGTTATAGCCAAAATACAAAACAGGTGCAAAAGATTACACAAATTCAGCATCATCTTCAATTTTCTTTCAAAATTTCAAATGGAGATCAACATCAAATCTGTTCAAAGCTTATCTAATAGGCTTATCCCTTCCCTTAGCTTCAGAAGAAAGTTTTTTGAAAAATAAATTGGATAGAGAAACAGATACATCCTGTGAAAAATTTCAAACGCATTTTCAGCAGCAATTTGAAACGCATTTTTGGCTTGGAAAACGTTGAAATTTGGTTTTCTCTATTTCTAAAAAAGTTGTAGATAATTGAATTTCCTTTCAAAAAACACAATTGGAATTTTGAACAGAAAGTTAGTGCCAAAATACGAAGTAAGTGTAGCATCATCTTCAACTTCCTTTCAAAATTCAAATGGGGATCAACACCAAATCTGTTCCAGCTCATTTAAACAAGTTATCTCCTCCCTTAGCTTCAGAAGAAAGCTAATAACTTAGCTTTAAAGTTAAGCCATCCCATTCCCCTATAAATAGAGAAGATCTCTTCCATTTTCTGGACCTTCGAATTCCCTTTAGAGAGCTAGTGAGAAAGCAGAAAAGAAAAGCTGTTGCGCAACTATTGTTCTTACTTTGGTTGTAGTTTAGTACTTCCTTGCTTTCTCCCTAACCCTTTAAGTGATCACTTCCTCCTTTTAATTTATGTTCTATGCTGGTAAGTATGTTAATTATGTTCTTAATTTCTCACATGCTTGAATAAATGCTTAACAAGTCATTATTTGTTTCTTTCATGATATGCTTGGATGAACATGCTTATATGTTTCATTGATATTCCTTTTACACGCTTAGATGAACACTTCTAGGCTAAAGCACGATTTTTTCTTAAATGCTTAGATGAACACTTCTAGGCTAAAGCACAACTTTCCCTTGAATGCTTAGATGAACATGTCTAGGTATTTTTTTTTTTTTTTTAAATGCTTGAATGAACATATCTAAGTATTTTGATTTTCTCTAGATGAACATGTCTAAGGGATTTTCCTTTATTTTTATTTTTTTCATAATTGCTTGGATGATCAAATATGCTTAAATGTTTTATTTTATTTTGTTCTCTCTGCAATTATGTTGATGACAAATAGCATGAAAACTTTGTTTTTTCTTCACATGCTTAGATGAACATGTCTAAGCTAGGAATTCTTTGTTTACATTGATTTCTTGGATGAACATGCCATTACCTTCATGTTTTATTTACATTAAAATTGTTATCTAACAAGTTTCACTTTTTATGTCTCTTTATGTCAAATTCCCCTAATATATATTTGTTTCAATTCTTACAAATTAACATGTTTATATGACATATTGTTTGTATTTGTTTGACATGACATGATATTGGTCACCTTAACCTAGGAGACCGGTTTACCAGGCAAGATGGGTGCTTAATTACTTCCCATCTCGTAAATTAGCGTCCGAACCAAGATGAAGGCCTCTAAACGATACTCTTGTATATGCAATTTTACATTTTTTAGAATGTAACTAGAAAATAAAGTAATGTAATTTACTTTTCTTAGATTGTATTTAAGACAAAAAAAGCATTGTAAATTTTTGTTACAAAATTGATGTAAATTGTCATATACATTAATACAACAGAAATATTCTTTATATTGAAGGTTTCCTTATTTTTCCATTTAAATTAAATAAGTGGCAACTCCATGTAAAACCCTCGATCTAAGGAGGAGTACATTTCATAGGGGAAGAGTTAGTATAAGACATTTTTGTTAAAGGGAGTATTTATAGATATTAAGGGATATAGTGAGGTTTACATGTACTTTTCTTTTCTTTCTTTTTTCATTAGCCTCATGTATATTGGTCTTGTGACCATTTGTTGACATACATTGTATTTATCTTTTCACATATATATGATGATGATGTATGTTTCTTCACCAATCTCTCCATGTGTTGTTTCTTTTCTATCTATATACACATGTTTCTTCCTTATTTCTGTTTCGCACATGATGTCTTGATGATTTTTGTTTAAGTGTTTCAGAAAGACAGGTTGTGAAAGTCTACCATACCATGAACTCTCTTCTTGCAAAGTTTTTCAAGAGTTTGTGTTAAGGTTAGATTTATTTTTGTATTTCAACAAGTGATTATGAGTTTAGTGATTTAAAACTGTAAAGTTATGATTTACAACTATGTTTTATGTTGGCTTTATTCCATGACAAAAAGTGTTGTAATTGCTTTAATTTTGTTCATTGTATTTTGTGGGATTTTATTGTATTGGGTTTAGTACTAAGTTGGTGAAAACTCAAGCTTAATTGAAGATCAAGTGGATTTCATGAGAAGCTCATGAGAAGCCAACCCGCGAAATAGCCACGTGAGAAGCACATGACTAGAAGCTGAAGAGTCGTACCAGGCTATCAATTTTGCGAGTGTCTCGCGGGTAAAGCCTTCCCGCAAGGTACTCACGAAACATTCTATCTAGAGGATTTTTAAGTCTGACTTTCTTACCCTTCACCCATATTATATATATAACGCCCCAAAATCATAAATAATAAAAGTCTATTCAATCTAAATAATCCATAAAAATATTAAATAAAAGAAACCAGCAACCTAAAATCTCATCACAAATGTCAGAGCTCTAATCCACCAAAGACAAAACATCCTCAAAGTAATTCTCCAGTACAATGTTTAATGCCATAAAAATAATAATAAAATCCTCAGTTCCACAAAATAATTCGTAATTGTTGTCTTCCAAGAATCTCTACTCCAATAATCCCTCTAATGTATCTGTAAGGGAAATAAAGAGGGGTGAGATAACTCAATAAGTGGAATTTACTAACATTGAGGTGTGGGAAAAAACCTTTCAAATAAATAATTTTTACAATAAATTCATAACTTGTAACTCATCAATATTTTATCAT
This sequence comes from Quercus gilva, assembly GCA_023621385.1. NCBI lineage: Eukaryota > Viridiplantae > Streptophyta > Magnoliopsida > Fagales > Fagaceae > Quercus > Quercus gilva. The sequence continues at coordinate 61,508,546 of CM042474.1, read as the reverse complement.
CGAACATTTCATATAAATATATATATATATATATATATATATTGTAAGCCATCATAATATATATATCAATACCATCATATAAACAATTTCCTTGGCTTTTCTTGTGGTCAACGTTTATGCCCCGTTGACAGGGTTGTGCTGTTTACTTTTTGGGACTGGAACCTCTTTTTCATCCCCTTTCTTAAGGATGGTTTTTTTGGAACCTAAAGGTGCACTCCCTTGCTAAGGAGCTTCCTTTTTGGATCCTTAATAGTATACTCCCTTACTAAGGAGTTATCAAATGTGCACTATCCCCTTTTCTGGGACCGTCCCTTCCTAAGGACTAGCTGCAGTATGATGGTCCCTTGCTAAGGACTAAATACGATACTGAGCTTTTAATCATGACTTGCCATAGGTTTCCAAAACATATTCAAAATGCTCACAAAAATAATCCATTCATAATTCTCAAAAATATAAAGATATATTCCCACATACAAGTTTAAGTAAATTTAGGTTGTCCCACAAGTTTTTCATAAAACAAATAATCAATGTGCACATCTAGCATTTATAAAATATCAATTTATATATAGAATATCAATGTATTTCTTTAATATAAAATCCTATTTGGGAAAATCCCCAAAATTAGTAAACACCACTTACCTCTTAGTTGCAAAAATAAAAGAAATCAACCGATCCCGTCACTAAGTCCATCACCAAGAATCTCAAAACCTAGAAACATAAGGAACAAGCCTATTAATAACAAGACCTATCGCAAAGTTTATTATCACATTTGTCTCCAAAATCGAATAGGATCCCCTAAAACAAATCAAATGCACTAAAGCCTAGCTTGCCCAACCTAAGACAAGAACCCATTCCCAAACGGGAACCAAACAAGCATAAAAACTCATAGTGCCACAACACAAAACCAAAGCATTTTAATTCTCCACTGCAAGCAATGTGCACATATAAACATAACATAAAACACATCAATTCATAATAGGGGTAGCATATCTCATGAGTTTCCCTTTAGAGCACTAAATGATTAAACCAAACCATTATTAGACTTAACTAAGTAAAACAAATCTCGAAGAAAGCACATGAATTTACAAACCAATCCATTCAACAAAGATTCGAAGTAAATTCCACAAAATCCTAGCATCTTCATTGCACTTTCATACACAACAGGTCAGCCATTTTGTAAAAAAATTTTGGTGCACGAAAAGTTATCCAATTAACTTGAAATTAAATAGGGATAAGCTATCATATGTGTAGTATGTACTATCAAAAATTCAGCCCAAAAATATTTTTCTGTAATTTATTAAAAATCATGTATTGCAGCTGACTCAAATCTGTCAGGGACAGATTTACAATTCCAAAATAAAATTACTATAATCTTAATACTATGCCAAAAACTTTCAAACTTGATTAACCTCAAAGCTACATGTTTTAACACTTGATAACAAGTATGAATGCTATCAATAACCTCATATAATAGTCATCACAACACGAGTCAAGAAATTCGATCCTCTAACTCATATAGGCAATTTACCAAACACTTGACATGCAACAAGCACATGCCCACATTCACATATGTCAAAGCCAATCAAATGCAAAGGAAACACTTTGGAATCAACTCATGCAACAACAAAACCCATATCGCTGCTCTAGGAAACCGAACCCCAAATACTCATTAGTAAAATAGACAACCAAAACACCCCATCAAAGCAAACACCCCCAAATAGTTTGAAATTTTTGGATTTAATAAAAACTCTTGCTACCCAAATCCTCATAACCCTCTAAACTTCCAATACTCACCAAACCCATCAAGTATATACCATAAACATCATAAACTAACAAAGCCCAAAGGATTTCATAGAAGAAAATGACAAAAAACTTAGGTTTTTATCTCATCTATTGAATTAACCAAACTTAGAGGGATAGTCTTTCAAATTGGTTTGCCAAAATAGCCACTAGAACTCTTGGTGGTTGATTTCGATTGGAAAAAAACCTTTCATGAGTTGGCCAAGATAGAAATTTAAGAGGCAAAAGTGAATAAACTTCACATGAAGATGAGATAGAGGATTTTCGGCCATAGGGAATGGGAACACCAGAGGAAAGAGGGAATGGTGAGGTGGCACTTTAGAAAAATAGAGGAGGAAACCAACGTGAGTTACATATAAGGCTAGGGCTAGGCTTGGGTCTTATCACAAAAATGCCCACACTTAAATAATTTCCAAAACAACCCTTTTATTTGTTTATTTATTTTGTAAAGGCTGGGGTGTTACAATATATACCCTCATTACCCACAAAAGTATTAAAGAGGCCATTCAGCGAAAAAAACCCTAGATAGGTTTTCTACATCACACATACCCATCTTTTAGAGAGAGAGCAACTCATCCTTAGTGATAAATCATTCTAGTCTCTTTTCCTTCCCTCTCCTATTGTTATACCTTGAGGGGAGATTTGTACCTAAATATATCCCACACCTATTCAGAGTGTAGAAAGTGTTTTGGAACTTGGGAAGTTTGGGGGATTTGCCAAAAGAAGCCGGTGAGGCTTGGCGGACGCAATCAGGCATATTGCGTAATCCAGAGAGCTAGAGAAGATAAGGCTTCGTTAAGTCAGTTGATAGCAAGAGCTTGGAGGGCTCAAGTACATTGGGTAGATTAGGCTTGGAGATTCTTTTGTTATTCGTGTATTCCAACTTTATTCTCTAGTGGATCGATTACCGCTTGGAGGTTGGCGAAGAGGTTTTCACCAAGTTCTTCGGCTTTCTCTTCGATAACATGTCTTGGTGTTATCTTGTAGTTGCATCTCTCTTCCCTTACTCTTGTGATTTACTTTTATTGTTTGTTGTTCATATTTATACACTAGAGTAGTATCGGTTCATTGCACACATTTACTCTTGTTTCTGCACTTTGATTAAGTAAAAGTAAAAGCAATCTAGCCGTAATTTTAATTTTGGGGTCTAAATAGCTCTTGTGTTTTCATACACATTTGAGCTTTCAAAAACTTCTCTCATGATTCATTTGTTTGTTGTGGTTTTGTCACAGATTGCCAAAGGGAGAGATTGTTAGGGATATATTTATGTAATTGGCTAATTATCTTACAAAACGCAATTTACTTGTAATCGAGTAGGTCTAGGATGGGTTTAGCACTTCAAGAAACAGTGTTCAAGTTTAGTATTAAAGCCATGCAAATCTGACCAAGAAACAATTGAAAATTGTGCTGCTCATTAAAACTCGACAGAAGTCTCAACAGAGTCCTTTCTATCGAGCATTACTACTGAAGCTTGACAGAAGCTCGACAAAAGCTGTATTTGTTGAGAATTACGAAATCAGGTTTTCCAGATCTTATTACACGCAGATCCTTGAGTATTTGTATAGGGTTTCTTTTCTCACAACCCTAAAAATATGTAAGGATTATTTTAAGAGCCGTCACAAGGATCGGGTAGATCTAGGATGGGTTTAGTACTTCAAGAAACAAGTGTTCAAGTTTAGTATTAAAGCCATGCAAATCTAACCAAGAAACAAGTGAAGATTGTGTTGCTCATTAAAACTCGACAAAAGTCTCGACAGAATCCTTTCTATCGAGTATTACTACTAAAGCTTGACAGAAGCTGTATTTGTTGAGAATTACGAAATCAGGTTTTCCAGATTTGATTACACGCATATCCTTGAGTATTTATATAGGGTTTCTTTTCGCACAACCCTAAAAATATGTAAGAATTATTTTAAGAGCCATCACAAGGATGCAAGGTGATGAAAAGAAAATATTCATGCATATTGTGACCGAAAGCAAAATTTGCTTTAGTTCATCATATTCTCTATAAAAACTACTGTGTCTTTACGCCAAGAGTTTTGTGACCAAGGAGCTTCCTAATCTTCACTGTTGATGAATTGAAGAACCTTGCAACCAACAATCTTCCTCAAGTTGGTGTGTTAGTCACGTATTGGGATCCGTGCATTATTGGTAGTCACGTATTAAGATTCATGCATTGAACGGAGAGATTGCTACTACAATACAAGTCCAATTGGCTATTGGGGTAAGGGTTCAACTATAGGTTGGCATTAGGTACTGGGATTCCTTTTACTTGTAACTGTTTATGATTGATAATAGTGGATTCTCAGAAGTAGTGACCTTAAATTCACCTGGTAGGGTTTTGCCTCAGTAGTTTTCCCCATTCGTAAACAAATCACATGTGTCAAACTTATTTTCCGTTGCATTTAGTTATTTGGTAATTTGTTTGTACTACCACGCTATTGCATGTTATATTGACTTAATTAATTAACTTGGATAATTAATTGATTAATTTACCAAAGGGGTCAATACATTTTTGGCCTATCATATATATATATATATATATCTTAAAAGGTTCTTTCTAAATAGCTCGTAGGATTTTAGTTTTAGAAAAAAAAAACATTTAAAATGAAGTGGATTAAAGAAAATTCATAGGTTTTACATATTTTTTTGGAAAGATTCCCAACAAGGAAAAGAATAAAAAGTCCCATGGTTTTTAATTTTTAAAGAATTCCTAAAAGGGATAGATTAAAAATCTCCCTTGGTTTTGTATAACTTTGAAAATCCCTAAGAGGAAGAATGATTAAAAGTCCAAATGGATTTTGAATAATTGAAAAGGTTTCCTAAAAGGGAAAAGATTGAAAGTCCCATAGGTTTTGCATTTAAAAATAACTTTCCAAAGAGGAAATGATTAAAAAGGTCCCATAGGTTTTTATTTTGACAAGCTTAAGAAAATTTATTGGTGGAAACTCCTAAGTTTGAACAAGCTTTTAGGAAGAAAAAAAAAAACACTATTCTTATATACATATATATATGAAAAGACCTTTTTGAAAACTCCTCTCTCTCTCTCTCTCTCTCTCTCTCTCTCTCTCTCTCTCTCTCTCTCTCTCTCTCTCTCTCTCTCTCTCTCTCTCTCTCTCTCTATATATATATATATATGACCAAAGATGGATGACACATAATAGGCTACATCATCTTGCTACCTGGCCATCAAAATTCCAATAAATGAAAGCAAGCATGCAATAGAACATAGCCATAGCTAAAGGAATAAAATCAACATGTGACATAGGCAATATTATAAAGGGAAACCTTGAACAAGGAATCAAAAAGCAAAGGAAGAAAGTTTATGGTAATGTTTTAACTTTTGAGCTGAAAAAATTATATCTTTTCAAGAAAGATGTAATCTTTGAGCCAAAGGTAGAAACTTTACTCTTAAGACTAAATTTTCCAGTTATCTACCCGAAGATTAGCATGCTATATACAAGAACATAAAACACAAGGGAAATGAACAAACTTTCATGCCAAGACTTAAGCTTTAAACAAAGAACATGTATTACACCATTGAAAACCCAAACTTTGGCCTAAGGATGCAACCTATCATACATACAAGGCTAGAACAAAGCAAACTTGCAACCTTTCTTGGACATGGAAGCATAAATAAACAAGGAAAGCAATAAAAATGAAAGCTTTAAAATAATAATGTAAACTTTCTATGCTATAACACCACACCCATATATTTATGCACAAAGATTGAAGCTTTTATATCAAAGGGGAATTTTTAATGGAAAAAAGGCTTAAACTTTCATGAAGTTCAAAACTTCTAACCATGAAAATGTCTCTTTAGTATTCAAGACTATAAATGAAACACAAAGCTAAAAGCTTTTAATCCAAAAAGAGACTTTTAATAAGAAAAATGGAAACTTTATGCTCGAACATATATATATATATATATATATTATACATAAATCTTCAAGCTTCATCGATGGTGGAAAATGATGTATAAGCATAGAAGGCTTAAGACAGCATATACATAATGTATAACATGCTAAACAACATGAACATAGCAAAAAACAAACAACAAATACACAAATATCACATAAACAAACATGGGGGCTCCATGTTTGGGAGCATAGAAGTTGGAAGCTTCAAGCTCTTAAACATGGAGAAACCCCTTATTCTACCAAGATAAAGATGAAGAAGACAAGATTAAAGAATGGTTTAGTAAGTATACCCTTTTGGAACTTTGATTAGACCAACAATAATAAAGGATGGAAGGAATTTTTCTTAAGGGTTGGGAACTAGTTTCAGATAGTTTTGGAAGTAGGAGATAGAAAATGGGGCATTTTTTGTGTGTTTTGAAAAGGGGGGGAAGGTTGCCCTTTTAAAAAAGTTGTGCTGACACTCAAGCATAACTTGGAAAAGTGGGAGGATAGAAAAAATTTAAATTTCCCTCATTTTTGTTTGTTTAGGAGTGAAAAAGTAAAGAGATGGAAAAAGTGAGTTTGTATAAATTTACTCATATACCCTTGTTAAAAAATGATGCCAATTAAAACAAAAAAAGTGACAAACAACCAAAAAAAAAAAAAAAAGCAATCACCCAAATTTATCAAAAAATAAAAATTATTTCCAGAAAAAAAAAATCAAGTCTAGTTAAACAAAAAAAAAAAAAAAAAAAAAGGCAACATCCCAAGAAAGCAAAAGAAAATAAAAGAAGATAAAAGGCAACATTTATTGCCCATGAAAGCAAAAGCTTAGAGAGGAAAAAAAGAAAGGAAAAGAGAAGAGGCAAACTGGATGAAACCCTTGTGCAAGCGCATATGGGCATTTTCGTCAATCAAGCAAATTAGACTCCCCCCTATTTTTCTCCTCCATTTTGGGGAGAAAATATTTTGGTGGGCTTAGGGATAAAATATCTGGACCCCACTGTAGACACCGCATTTTGTACTTCTTACGACTCAAGCCCTCATTCTCCAAGGATGTTGGAATTCTAAAGCCCAAGGTTGGTTTAGGACTTGATCAAATTGAAATTGACTTGAGGAAGGTGTTTTTGGAAAAATATAACTTTTTTATGAACTAAATAAATCTATTTTTGGAAAATTAATGCCAAGAAACCCTAGGGCATGCGTATGTGCACGCATGTCTCATGCATTCATACGCATACACAAGCCTATGCGGGTTGAGAATGAATCTCATATCGTTTGGGAGCCATTCTAAACTCCCATTTTTCAACTATATAAAGCCATATATAGTAGCTTTTCAAAACACACAAAAAATCCTAAAGGAAAACACAGGATTCACTAGAAATAGTGAATCAAAGAGAGAGTTTTTCACAAAATATTCTTAAGTCAATATTTTTCTAACTGAGGCATTTTCTAGCCTTGATCTTGGAGTTCTAAGATTACTAATCACTTTCTTATTTGTTTGTGATAGATTTGATTGATGGGAATGGTAAATATCAAGCCTGAAGGGTTTTAGACCCCTTAAACCACAACCAGATTGCGTAGCCTAGATTAATTAGCCAAGTTTTTACTTAGTCAAATTAAACAATTCTAGGTTAAAACAATCAAATAATCATATCATGCATATAAAACAGATAAAGCAGCGGAATAATAAATAACACAGTGATATGATCACCCAGGAAACCACACGGAAAAACCTGGGGAGGATTTTACCCACCGATCCTCAAGGCAAAACGGAATCCACTAAAAAAGAATTGAAGTTCTTACAAAAGGACTTACAAGCTCCCCGCTTGACTTCCTAATGCTACCCACCAATAGTAACTTCCTGACACGACCACGCGCAGGCTCCGAGTCCACGGACTACTTCTTTTTTTGTATTCCTTCAATCAGCTACAAGCTCCCCCTTTGTTTATCTTTAAGCTTCAAAGGCAGCAACCATGTTGATCATCAAGATATTGAAGAATCTCAATCTTGAAAACCCTAAGTTTATGTGAAGGAAAGCTCCTCAAAGATCTCACAAGAGATTCACATAAACAGCAAAATATGAGCAACAATACAACTTGTGCAACTCTAAAAACGTGGCTAGGGTTTTTCCTTATATACCTAGGGCAAAAACATAAAACCCTAAACGTTTAAAAGAATTTGAGCTGAGCTGGAATTTTTGCAGAATCGCATCTGGGCCGATTTTCGATCGATCGAGAATTACCTTCGATCGATCGAGCCAAGCCGAGAAGCCCCAATACTTCTGCAGTCTCTCGATTCCAACTTTACAAAATTTAACCAACTTTGAGCAAGCCTAAACAAGACTAAATACATTGTTTTGATCATGGTTTGCCAACATTACAAATTAGGTTCTAAATACATAAAATCCTAAGACCTTAGAACCTAACAAAGCCAATGAGCTTTTGTTTTTAAGGTATAAGTTCTAAACTTTATTTTTCTTTTCTAAGCATTTTCCTACTTTAATCTTTCTGTTTTCCTTTTCTTTTCTTTTCTTTTTTCTTTTTTTTCTATAATATGTTTGTTTAGATTAGGTTTACATAGTTTTTCTATCCTTAAGTATGTTAGGTTGTTAGATATGATAGTTTTAGTTTTTGCTCTATTTTGTGTTCTTGCTGTTTCTAAGTTAAGGTTTTCAGGGCGTGTATGCATACGCATGCTTTCTACATGCGTACATATACTCAAAGTATGTGTACACATGCAACTGGGCCGCATACGCAAGCCTATGTGTGCGCACTCATATTCGTGCCCAGAAACCTTAATTCAACATTTTTTGTTTTTGTTTCTTTGTTTCTCTTATTTCAATGCTTCTACTTTGTCTTGTTTCATGCCTACAAGTCTCAGCCTTCCATGATTGTTTGTTAGATATGCCATGAACATGCATATGATATGACCATGCATTGATGAATAGGTGCTGCGGCGCAGTAAGGTAAGTAAGGTAAGGCATGTATTCATATGAACATGCATTTGTTTGGAGATTTGATTTTAACCTTTCCTTGACGAACATGAATGTATTGGATATAATAACATGTTTCTTTGAACTTAACGTGCCTACGTTTCTGTCTTGGATATGATATATGCTTGTTTGCTTGCTGCCATGTCTATATTCTACCTTGATCATGATATGATGAGATAAATGATACTATGTGTGATAGATGTATTCTAGGATATGATATGAGATGCATGATAGATGTATGCTAGGGTTTGTGATGTAGAACAGACAACACATGCCTTCCTAGAGCAGCGGGGGTGCTGGAAGTCATAATGCAAGATCAAAAGAGGTGCCAGTAGAGGCCATCAAGGCGACAATGTCAAAATTGCATGAAATTTGACAGGTTGAAGGGAAACAGCAAAAACATTGATTTTTGCCAAACTCATGACAAGTCATGAGCATCATCTAAATTTAGGCAAATTCCTTCATTAAGACCTTGAAAACAGTACTAATGCTATTTATAGTAATATTTGTTTTTCCTTAATAACTTTTAGTTTAGAAGTCAAAATAAGGTCTCATCTATTTTGGGACGTCTCTTAGAGACAGTATTTTCAATTTTCACAATTATTTCAATTTTGCTATTTTTGGCAAAAATCACTATTTTGCCACCTAATTACGTGATTAGCTGCCCTAGGGCTTCTTTTATTATTTAAACATATTGTAGCCTCTAGGGCAATTTAGTTTTTAGATTTATAAAAATACAGATTTTATCCATTTCTCTTTGGTGGACTATAGAACCTTATCTTCTGTGGATTCAAGGAACCCCTCATGAATTTGAGATTTTCATTCAGAAGCTAACATGTTTAATTTGTTTTCTTTTTCTTTCTTTTTTTTTTTTTTCATTCAGAAAGCAATGTGTTTATTTTTTTTTTTTTTGTAGCTTCTGCAACATCAATTGGTATTAGAGCCTTTATTTTTTCCTAGTCTAATGGCAGATAGACGCGATGGTGACCACCCCATCAACGACGAAGTTGAAGAGCTAGTCCTCACTAGGGCTGAGTTCCAACAATTTCGTGAGGAGAACTAGCAAGTAATGCACGATCTACAGCAAGCAGTCGTCGTCCTTCTTGCCAGGAACCCTATCCATGACGGCCATGGTAAACGCGACATTAGGAACGCGCATGAACCTCCTTTGCTTGGTTATAATAATCGAAATAGGCCTCTAGCATGTGACGAAGATGACAGTAAAGATGATGAGTATGAAGAAGACATTTAAGGAGGATATCATGGTCCTTTTAGGGAACGTGCTCGTGATAATCAGGAGTACTGTATGAAGATGGAATTACCTTCTTTCAATGGAGATGTTACTATAGAATAATTTATGGATTGGGTCACTAAAGTGGTGAGGTTTTTTGCTTATATAGAGACTCCAAAAGATAAATAGGTTAGGTTCGTGGCCTACAAATTGAAGAAGGGAGCATAAGCTTGGTGGGATCGTTTGTAGTTGACTCGCATTCATTAGAGAAAAGCCCCAGTACGTTCATGGAGGCAAATGAAGAGGCTGATGGAGGAACAATTTTTACCACCAGATTATCAGCAGGAATTGTTCAAGGAATACCAGGATTGTCAATAGGGTACTAGAACAAACAATACTTACATGGAAGAGTTTGATAGGTTAGCCAAGCGCAATGACTTGGCAAAAACAGAGAATAGCTAGGTTTGTGAATGGGCTGCGTGTAGCGATTCAGGATCAGGTTTCCTTGCAAACCTTATATGTACTTAGTGAAACTGTAACCCTAACCAAGAAAGTAGAGTTCGAGTAGAGTAGATAAAACATGAAGTCACAGTATGCTAATCCGAGTTCTCTTGATTCTTCACACTCTACAACCAATAAGGAGAAGCAACCAGTGTTCTCACAACCATTGCAATCTTTGGGCATTAAGGAGGTTAGTGTTGGTAGTAGTCAGCCAAGGGGTGAAACAACAGGCTTTATAGGATGACAGGGAGCCAACACCAATCCCTATGCAATACCAATAAGGGATAAGTGTTACAGGTGTGGTGAACTAGGGCATCGGTCTCACTCAAAGCGAGCCACTATGAATTTAGTAGAGCAAGTGGATGAAGAAACTGAACTAGAGGAGAAAGACGAGGTAAGAGATGAAGGTGTAGCTCCATATTCCTTTACCCCAAATGAGATCTAGGATGATGAAGAGGGTGAGCTTTTAGGGAGGTCCCTAGTCATTCAGAGGCTGTTGCTCACACCAAGGAGGGAGTTGAATGATAGCGACAAGAGATCTTTTGAGCATGTTGTAGCATCAATAAGAGGTTTATGACCTCATTATTGATAACAGCAATGTGGTAAACATTGCTTTCAAGAGTCTAGTCGCCAATTTGGGGTTGAAGACAAAGAAACGCTCTTCTCCATACAAAATAGGCTAGATTAACAAAGGTATGGAAAATCTTATTACTCATCAATGTTGAATTAATTTTTCTATCGGTAAGAGTTATGTAGATGAGGTGCTATATGATGTTGTTGAGATGGATGCATGTCATTTAATTTTGGGAAGGCCATGGCAGTATGATGTAAATGCTACTCATACATGTAGGGACAACATGTATGTATTCTTTAAGAATGGTAGGAAAATTGTCCTTGGTCCTATCAATGAGGGCAGTACCTAAAGCTTTTAATTTGGAGGGGAAGCCATTGCTTCTTCTGGTTAACAATGAAGACACATATGACAAGAAAGCTAGGGAATTAAAGTAGGTATTTGCAATTTTGGTATCTGATGGTGGGCCCAAAGCAGCGCCTGAAATACCAATAACAGTGTAACCATTACTTAAGGAGTTTGGGGAACTAATTCTAGATGAGCTACCTGTAGGATTGCCACTAATGCGTGACATTCAACACCACATTGATTTGGTCCCTGGAGCCAACCCTTCAAACTTGCCACATTAACGGATGAATCAGCAAGAGAACCAGATCTTGCAATGTCAGGTGGATAAACTGCTTAGTAAGGGACAGATTAGAGAGAGCATGAGTCCATTTGTAGTATCTGCCCTATTGACACCTAAGAAGGATGGAAGCTGGCGCATGTGTGTGCATATTCGAGCCATCAACAAGATTACAGTCAGGTATCGATTCCCTATCACTCGATTGGATGATGTGTTTAACATGCTGAGTGGGTCCAAGTGTTACACCAAATTGGATCAAAAAAGTGGGTACCACCAAATTCGTATCTAAACCGATGAGGAGTGGAAGACAACCTTCAAGACAGAAGAGTGGCTTTATAAATGGATGGTTATGCCATTTAGCTTATCAAATGCGTTTAGTACATTCATGTGACTTATGAATCAGGTATTGAAACCATTTATTGGGAAGTTTATAGTTGTCTATTTTGATGATATTTTGATATACAGTAAGACAGAAGCTGCTCATTACAATTATGTGCATAAGGTGCTAAAGGTTTTATTGGCTAATAGGTTGTATGTCAACTTGAAGAAGTGTAGTTTCTTCACAGATAGGTTGCTCTTCTTGGGGTATGTAGTAAGTGTTGAGGGGATCGATGTTGATGAGGAAAAGGTCTGTGCTATTTAGGAATGGCCAACCCTGAAGACAGTGAGTGATGTGCAGAGTTTTCATGGCCTAGCAACCTTTTACTAAAGGATTGTTCGGAATTTTAGTAGCATAGTGGCCCCCATCACAGCATGCTTGAAAAGGGGAAATTCTTTTGTGGAGAGGCAGTGTAGACATTGCATTTTGTACCCCTTACGACTCGGGCTCCCATTCCCCAATGATGCTCAAATTCTAAAGCCCAAGGCCAGTTTAAAGCCCAATCAGATATTAAATTGACTTAAGGAATGTTAAAATAGAAAATATAACATTTTAAATGAGCAAAAATCTATTTTTGGAAAATTAAATGACCAAAGTGGCCCTCGGACTATGTACCTGAGTTGTGGTCTGTGTACGCGAGCTAAAGCATGCGTATGCAAGCACATTCTTGTGTACGCAGCTGGGGTTTCAGAAGCATATGAAAGGCAAGTTTTCTGCAATAATGGTAGAGGTTTGGAACAAATCTCACATTGATAGGTTTTTAGACCCCTTAAACCACAATTGGATTAACCTAGTTAATTAGCCAAGTGATTAACTTAGTCAAATTATGCAAATCTAGGTTATCACAATCAAACAATCATATCATGCATAAAGTAGCAGAAATATAAATAACACAAAGATATGATGACCCAGAAAACCGCATCGGTAAAAACCTGGGGAGGATTTAACCTATCTATCCTTGAGATAAACTTGAATCCACTATATGAAAGAATCGAAGTTCATACAATAAGATTTACAAGCCCTCACGCTCGACTTCTTATTGCTACTCACCAGTGGAACTTACTGACACGACCACGTGCAAGCTCCGTATCCATGGACTCTTTCTTTCTTGGATTCTCCAGCAAGTGCAAGCACTCCCGCTTGTGTATCTTTAAGCTTCTATGGCAACAACTAAATAATCATCAAGGTCTTGAAGTAATCTCTTACTTGATAACCCTAAGTCTATGTGAAGGAAAGCTCCTCAAGGATCTCACAAGAGATTCACATAAACAAAATATGAGCAACAAGAGCAACCTCTAAAACATGGCTAGGGTTTCCCTTATATACCTAGGGTAAAAACATAAAACCCTAAAACGTTTTAAGTAAACTAGAGCTGAGTTGGAATTATGCAGAAAACGCATTCTACCCGAGGTTCGATTGATCGAGCCTAAGCTTTAATCGATCGAGCCAAGCCGAAATGCACAATAACTTCTACATCAGCTTGATTCCAACTTTACATAAAATGGCACAACTTTGAGCAAGTCTAAACAAGACTAAACAACCTATTTTGATCATGGTTTGCCAACATTACACATTAGAGTTCTAAATATATAAAATCCTAAGCCTTTAGAACCTAACAAACTCCCCCTTTGACAATCCGTGACAAAACACAAACTAAAAGCTCAAAGTTTACAAATAAAAGCCCTTTACAAAAATAATGCTCATAACAACAAATCCAATTCTAACTACTATCCATTAGTTGCAAGTGTAGACAGCAGCAAAATTGAATCAACCTATATATTTCCTGAAACACTAAACAAAATGCATAAACGCATGTGTGGAAATAATACAAGTCAACAAAATAAAATCTTGATTTCACAAAACACAAAATAAAGAGATATACCAATGAATAACATCATAAATATAACTCAATAAGTAGTGAAACAAGAAATATATATAACAAAATAAATGTATCTCCCCCTAACATGAATAGCCCAGCAACATACATCAAGAGCCAAAAAAAATGTAGATACAAAGTGTAGCTCATAGATACAATCTAATCACCACAAGCTCTCCAAGACAATCAAAACTCCCCCTATCAACAAAAACTCTACAAGCTACTCAAAATGCTACTCCCCCTTTTTGTGACGGAATGCCAAAGGGTACTCATAATCCATCATTAAAAGGAGGTGGCGAAGGTGGTCGTCTAAAATGTGCAGCTCTGCACACAAAGCACGAACCTCATCAAGCAAGTCCACCAAAATCTGTCCATAAGCCGCCTGAACGTTCAAGACATGATCCAACGTACGGCAAATGTCAGAATCATCCGAAGTAGTCAATGGCGGAATATCAGCATCAGCAGCAGCAGCACCAGATGCCTCAGCCTGTGCATCACCTGTAGAAGTAGGAAGAGGGGGTACAGCACCAGAAGGCTCAACTCTAGCTCTAAGATAAGCAGCCCTCTGCTTAAGGAAAGAGACACCTATGGGACCAGAAGTAGGAGGAGGGGGTACAGCACCAGAAGGCTCAACTCTAGCTCTAAGATAAGCAGCCCTCTGCCTAAGGAAAGAGACACCTATGGGACCAGTAATATGAACGGGCTCAGAAGCGGGGAAACCATCTAAACCTTAAAACAACAAAATCCTATGAATGAAAATAGAATAAACAAAAGCGTGACCAACAGCGCTACTCTGATGAATCTCGTTCAAAGAACGAAGAAACAGATGGGGGAAAGAAATAGAAGCCTCAGAAACAAGCGCATACAAAAACACACATCGCTCAAGAGGGATGGTGTGGAGATGAGAATAGGCCACAAAGAATGACACGCTATCCTAAGAAAGAGATAAGTAGTCTCAGGAAGCTCAGCAGACGTGATCTGAGGATCAGAACCCCACTAGATAGAAGACCCAGTGATGTATGACATAACGTCATCAAGAGGTGGAGACTCCTCATAAGGATAGTCGGGCTGCCTAACAACCAGAACCCCAAGAGCTTCAACCACTACCCTAGGGGTAATGATGAACTCTACACCTCGTATCCAACTCCTAATAAGGGTGTTGGAATCATAGACGTGGCAAGAGAGATTCGAATAGAACTCTCTAACAGGGCAGACAGGAGTGGATGATCTATCTCCAACAAAGACAACCAGCCCTTTCTCTCAAAATTAGCCCTAATGGCAGGATCCAACTCATCTAACAACACCTTTCGCTCAGCCCAAAATTTTCTCTTAATGTTCAGCTTCTCATAGGCCTCTCTATATTTGTCACTCTGAAACACCTCACTCTTAGAGAGAGACTCAGAAAAGGTGTAGGGTGTCCTATTGGCTCTAATTTTCCTAGGCATGATGCTAAGGAAAGGACAAAGACACAAAGTAGGACCCAAAAAGAACAAAAAGAAAACTAAGGGCAAATTGCAAATTAGCACAAGAAAAAAAAAATATAGAATAAAGATCTATATGATGCATGAATAGTTAAATGTCATGATGCATGCTCTAATGCAGTGAACTTAGTTCAATTAGAGTTCAAATTCACAAAATTGGTTTAAGCATAGAGTTTCTAACAAAAACCCCAAAGTTTGAAAAACCACTTGTTTGTTTTAAAAAAAAAAAATTGACCAATTGATCATCACACAAGTTGGAAAATAGATTAGAATGATCAATTACACCAATTCAACAAGTCAATTTCATCAAATTTGACCCAATTGAACAAAATCCCCAACTTGGATTAATACAAGCCCTAGAAAATTCAATTTCTCACAAACCACAAAATTAACCAAATTAACTCATCAAGATCAAGTCTATAAAATCATAACACAAAAACCCATTGATCAAGTTTGGAAAAGATGGCTTGATTCATCAAAATCCCCAATTATGAATAGGTCCGAAAATTTCAAACAAATGCATGAATTTATGCATGAAAACATGAAATAAAATGCAAAAGGAAGGGTAAATTGGACTTACTGGCCTTGGGAGAGGAAAACCTTGCAAAAAATTTGGAGGAAAACGACAAAAAATCAAGGTGGAGCCTAGTCCGAATCGGAGAGAGAGAGAGAGAGAGAGAGAAAGTTGAAAACTTTTGAAAAAGATGTTTTGAACAAGTCAAATTTGATTTTTTTTGAAACCTAATTCATGATTTTCGATTGATCGAAACATTAGGTTCGATCGATCGAAACAGACAGAAGCTCACATCAAATTTCAATCGCAATTTCGATTGATCGAAAAACATGTTTGATCGATCGAAATTCTGGAAAAATCAAATTTTTGAAAAACAAGGAAATTTTGCACAAAAACACCTCAAAGCATTGAATTTTCAAATTAAAATGCATGAGTATGAGATGAAATTCTTTTCAAAAACACAAGTTTAAAACCTAGATTTCCCAAAATTAAGATTTTCAAGCATTCTCTTAAATTCCCAAGAAACAAATATGTTTTGCATAAAACTCAAGGTATTTCCAAACTTGGTTGGTCAGACCAAAAACACACACAATAACATGTACAATGTTTAACAAAGAGTAACTTGTGTAGTGTGTGTAACTAGTAAAGCTTGAGATACATGTGAAGTGATATGTGAATAGCAATTAAACACAAAGTCTACAAAATTCATCACATAGAGTTTGAAAAAGACTATCACCAAAAGAGTTACATCATATAACTCCCACATCTCCTAGAACATAAACTTGCAATCATGTAAGTTTCTTGATTTTTGCCTCATAATATATACACCAATTTTAATTGTTCAGAAAATTATTATATAGTCGGGATAATGTACACACCAATTTTATTTATTTGATTAAGCTTTAAGCCCAATAATGTACACACCAATTTTAACATTTAAATCGAGGCTACACCTTATGTTCTTTTTGTGCATGTGTTACACTTTCTCGAGCACAAAATCTTACGATATGCACTAAGGTGTTCATAATTGGCTAGTGAACAGTGGTGAGATGGTTATTTATGCCTTTCTTAAAAGGATCAAGTCCAACAATCAAAGGCAAGTGATTTCAAGATCAAGACAAAGTGAAAAAAAACTATAAATATCTTTCCCACACAACATGCATTACAAAGTTTCAACTAGTAAAGTGCAATAAAATAAGCTCATCAAAACTAAACAAGGTACAAAGACATGTCATATGAAAATAGATTGACCAACCTTATTTTCAAAACCAAGATAGTGAATACAAAACACAATTTGCTTCCCTTTTTCTTTTTCCTTTTTTTTTTTTTTTATTATTAAAAGAGGAAACAAAAGAAATCCTAGAATGAAATGCATGAATGTTATGCAATGCAAATCCTAGAAACAAAAAGAAACAAAAAAAAAAAAAAAAACAGTCACAAAGGATAGAGTAGTGAAGCACAAGGACCATGTTAGAAAGACTCAATTAGTTCGAGTCTTTTGCATCCAAAACCTTTTAGATGCACCATGAGCATTGGAGTTCTTATTCACATTAGAGTGATTTCCAACTCCAGGATTTGAATAAATGTTGAAAGTCTTTACCAATTCACCAATAAGTGTCATAGGATCTTGTGCTTAAGGCATAGACACTTTTGGTTTGTTTGCTCTCTTAGTAGCTTGCAACTTGTAACAGTTTGGATGAATGTGTCCAGACTTTCCACAAAAATGACAAACCCAAGCAGGCTTACTATGCATCTTGTCCTTAGAAAGGGTAGACTCCTTAAATTTAGACTCTTTCAGATCAACCCTAATCTTCCTAAATGGTGAAACTTCTATGGGTTTGACAACCTCACTACCAGGGGGTTTAACTGTTTCACTCACAACCTCACTCATAGAAGGTTCAGAAGAAGATGAAGGAATAAAGTTTGTGGAATGTGGTGCAGACATAGAGATGCTATCAACAAAACCTAATCCAGATTTGTTAGAAGGAGACTTTTAAACACTCAGCATTTGATCAAGTTTAGAACTAGCAGATCTAGCAACAGATAAATCAAGTTCAAAAGATTTAACTTTATCAAGCAATAGCATATTCTCAATTTTTACTTTGTTCAAAAGTTCATTAGCATCAAACTGTTTTACAAGCAAATTCTTCTTATCAAGCTCAAGAGTTTCAATTTTCTTCAGGCCAAGCTCAACATTCATAGCGTCCTTTACAGCAACTTTGCAAAGTTTATTGTAGGCCTCTTGAAGATCTACATCCTCAGAGAGTTCCCCATCGGAAGGGTTCTCTTCAACAGACACGCTTTTATTGACTACAGCAGTAGCAGTGAAAGCAATGAAGTTTCCATCCTTGTCACACCCAGACTCATCATCAGAAGCTTCATTATCACTAAGGGTTACGGTCATATATAGCCTTACCCTTAGACCTAAAAAATGTAGGACATTCAGATTTCACATGACCATACCCTTAACATCCAAAACACTGAGGACCCATAGAATTATTAGGAGATTGACCAACTTTTTCTCTAGGTTTTTCATTGTTGCTAACCTTAGTGGGATCATTCTTCCTAAAGATTCTAGGTTCAATAGTGTTCGTACCTCTTGCCTTTCTGTTACTATTCCTAAGAAAGTTTCTAAAGTTCTTGGCAAGGTAAGCAATCTCTGTAGCAGAGAGCTCATCATCAAATCTACCATCCTTAACATCATCAACTGACTTAAGAGCCATTGATTTGAATTTGCTTGTTTTGGGTAGGTCTAACTTATAGGACTGAAGGGATCCTACAAGTTTATCAACAAGGATGGAGTCCACATCCTTGCTTTCAGTGATAGCAGTAACTTTGGGCCTAAAATTTTCAGTTAAAGATCTAAGAATCTTCTTAACAATTTTAGGTTGATCATAGATTTCACCCAGATTATATGCAGAATTAACAATGTCATTAAGCTTAGCATAGAATTCATTAAAGGATTCATCATTAGACATCCTAATGCTCTCAAATCCAGTAGTCAATTGCTGCAACTTGTTTATTTTAACTGCCTTTGTGCCTTCAGGCATAGTTTGGAGGATATTCCAAGCAGTGTGAGCAACCTTAACATTAGAGATTCTCTTAAATTCCTCCATAGAAACAGCGTTAAAGATAGCATTCATAGTTTTGCTATTGAACAGAGCTGCTTCTTTTTGAGATGTTTGCCTTCACTCACAGAAGTAATGGGCTTCTCCCATCCGTACTCGACGGAATTCCAAACTTTCTCATCGATGGATTTCAGGAATGCTTTCATCTTTACTTTCCAATAAGCATAATTATTCCCATCAAAATAATGAGGAATAACTAGAAAGACTCTGTGTTCCATGACAACAGGGGTCAAGGATCAGCTCAGAGATCAAAAGATCTACAATAAAAGAGCTACCCGCTCTGATACCACTTGATAGGTTTTTAGACCCCTTAAACCACAACTGGATTAATCTAGTTAATTAGCCAAGTAATTAACTTAGTCAAATTATGCAACTCTAGGTTATCACAATCAAACAATCATATCATGTATAAAGCAGGGGAAATATAAATAACACAAAGATATGATGACCCAAGGAACCACACCAATAAAAACCTGGGGAGAATTTAACCTATCTATCCTCAAGGTAAACTTGAATCCACTATATGAAAGAATCGAAGTTCATACAATAAGACTTATAAGCCCCCACGCTCGACTTCTTATTGCTACCCACCAGTAGAACTTATTGACACGACCATGTGCAAGCTCCGTATCCACGGACTCTTTCTTTCTTGAATTCTCCAGCAAGTACAAGCACTCCCGCTTGTATATCTTTAAGCTCCTATGGTAGCAACTGAATGATCATCAAGGTCTTGAAGTAATCTCCTACTTGATAACCCTAAGTCTATGTGAAGGAAAGCTCCTCAAGGATCTCACAAGAGATTCACATAAACAACAATATGAGCAACAAGAGCAACCTCTAAAACGTGGCTAGGGTTTCCCTTATATACCTAGGGTAAAAACATAAAACCCTAAAACGTTTTAAGTAAACTAGGGCTGAGTTAAAATTATGCAGAAAACGCATTCTGCCCGAGGTTCGATTGATCGAGCCTAAGCTTCAATCGATTGAGCCAGGCTGAAATGCATAATAACTTCTGCATCAACTTGATTCCAACTTTACATAAAATGACACAATTTTGAGCAAGTCTAAATAAGACTAAATAACCTGTTTTGATCATGGTTTGTCAACATTACACATTAGAGTTCTAAATACATAAAATCCTAAGTCTTTAGAACCTAACACACATCATCTGGGAGCCGTTCCAAACCCCATTTTTTCCACTATATAAAGCCTTACATGGTATATTTTCAAAACACATATAAATCCCACAAAAAAACCTAAAATCCACTAGAAAATAGTGAATTAAAAGGGAGTTTTTCACAAAACACCCTCATGTCTCTTTTTATTTAATTGGAACCCTTTTTGGTCCCAATCTTTCGAGTTTAAGATTACTAATCACTCTTTCATTGAATTGTGATAGATTTGACTGAAGGGAATAGTAAAAAATCAAGCATAGGAGTTTTTGCTTTAAGATAAGCTTTAAAACCTTTTTTTTTCTTTCTTGCCTTAATCTTTGTTTTAATCTGCTTCTTTTGTTTAGTTTATGTTTTTCTAGCTTAGTTTTTGGTTTTGTTCATATTTTTAAGCATGATAGGTTGTTAGATTGTACGTTTTGAGTTTCTGCTTTGTTTCTGTGTTGATTAGGGTTTTCTAGGTAAGGATCTATGTACGCATGATCTAGCCTACGCACGCAGACCTGTTCTAGCGTGCATGATGTCATTATCTAGAAAACCTTAATTTTTGTTTGTTTTGATTCTACCTTCACATGTTTGTCTACATAGCCCCCTTTTCACATGTTTTTAAGCCTCATAAAATGTTTGCTCACCTTTTTAACATGCTTGTTTGTTATCACATGTCTAGATTAGGGTTTAGTCTAGGGTTTCTTCATTTTAATGTCATTCATTCACATGTTCATGCATTGATGTCATAGGTGCTGTGTTGCTGAAAGGTAAGTAAAAGGATAAGTCATACATTAGCAATGCTCATGCATTTGTGTTAGGTTTTCTTAAATGTATGGTTAAGGTTTCTAATATGTTAACTTTTTGTGTTTGATATGTTTTGTTTGATGCTTGCTACCATGTTTTGTTTTAGATAGGGTTTTTTATATGTTAGATGTATGATTAGGGTTTCTTTTGTTTAGCTCTCTTTTGTTTTGGGTAGATGGATAAGTATGTTTGTTTAGGGTTAAAGATGCAATGTTGTTTGTTAGAAACATGTTAGTGTGTGTGTGAGTCTAGAATACAAGTATTTAGATGGGTTTTAAAAGGTTTAAGACATAGGACACAATGATGGGATGCCATCCTTAAGGTTGGGCGATCTTGGGTACCTAACACCTGCTCAAGAGCATACCTAAACTCTGAACCCAAATTCTGGTAGTAAGATCAAAGGTCTTTCCTTGTAAGGACGTTATATTCATGGTTCCTAGACTATATAACTAGGTGGTGACTCCAATTGACCCCAGCTTTCCTTTGCGCCCACAAGTAGAAGAACAGAGCTTTGCACTGATTAAGGAAAAACTGAGTATTGCTCCATTTTTATCCCTGCCTAATTTTGAGGCATTGTTTCAAGTGGAGTGTGACGCATCAATTGTTGGAATCAGTGCTGTATTATCACAAGAAGGTAGGTAAGTGGCTTTCTTTAGTGAAAAGCTTTTTGAGTCATGAAGCAAGTGGTTTACATATGAGTTGGAGTTATATGCTTTGGTGCGGACTTTAAAGCACTGGGAGCACTACTTAGTCCAGAGGGAGTTTGTTTTGTATACAGATCATCAAGCTTTGCAATTTATCAATAGTCAAACTATCATCAAAAGAATGCATGCTAGGTGGGTTGCATACATACAACTTTAGAACCTTATCACCTTGTGGATTCAAGGGACCCCTCGTGGATTCGAGGTTTTCATTCGGAAGCTAATGTGTTTATTTTATTTTATTTTTTCATTCAAAAAGAAACGTGTTTGTTTTCTTGTAGCTTCCGCAACATTAGTTTAGGATGAGAATGCCATGTTCTATGTTTTGATGTATGCTAGTGTGTATATGAGTATAGAATACAATATTAAACTTGCCTTTAACGAGATTAAGATAGAAGATACAATGAGTGGAAGCCAACCCACAGGTCGGGCAGTCTTGGGTGCCTAACACCTTCCCAAGCTGTACCTAAACTTCGAACCCATACTCTGAGATAGTAAGATTAGTCCTTCCACAAAAGGGCGCTATATATATGGTTCCTAAACCTAAACTAGGTGACGACTCCAATATCTTTTCTTCATCCTGGTCCACTCACCTAAGGCGTACTCCCCCTCCCGCGTTGTGCCCACACCCACCATATTTTCTTCCTTTCCCCCTCCCAACCAAACACCAACTAAAACTTCTTTCTCTCTTAAATTTTCCATCCTCCCTAAAATCCCTCCAAACAAACATACCCTAAAGCATAGCTTGGAGGGCCAGGGGCAACTTTAAGCTTTGCCTGGTTTTTCCAGCCCAACTTTGGCTATTTCTTGGTTCCAGCTTTAATCCATCTTAGGTACCAACTTTGCACACTAATTCAAAGGCCTTTTTGAAATCTGATTTGGATGATCTTGGTGTCCATAGAAATATCTCGCAACATACTTTCCATAATTTCCAACCTTGCATCATTTGTGTTGGGGTTTATGCCCTAAAAACCATTTTATTGACATGACATAAATTATTAAATTGTTTAATTATATGAGACTATCTATAAATAAACTAATGAGGCATTATCTTAGTCCATGAGATGCATAGTTAGTGATTTATGTGAAAAGTCACAGAAGATATAAATCACAAGTTCTTTGTAAACTCATGATTTAGGTTCGTAGTTGGTGATGAAATTGGGCATTTCATCTGCAAAGACTATAACATATCAACTAAGATGATTTGTCTTGATCATGAAAGTGGAGACTTCTAGTTGATATGTTGATATGTTTTAAGAGTTAAGACATATTGAACTGGACTGTTGTAAGATTTATTATTCTCCTAATGACTGTCAAATGAATAATAAATCTCACGACTTCTATTTACATCAACTCTAAATCCTGAGAGAATAATGAACCTGATCATGAGACGTAGGTTGCTTTGATATATTAGGAGTAAGATCTATAAGTCACGATCAAAATCTCAGTATGTTGGGCAACCGCATTTAGTGTTGATGGAACATATATTCTCAAGATGGAATTCATAATTTCTTAATGGAGATATAAAATATTCCCTTGAGATAAGTTTAATGGGTTTGGTTATTTAGAGTGTTGGGCCCAACCACTTTAGTAAGGAGTTACTGAAGTATATATTTCTGAAATTGGATTTCATAAATATATGATGAATAACATAAAAGATTAAACCGGGTACTCAAAGATTAAGATGTAGTAATCTTCAAAGTGATAGTCTACATTCATGACTTTGTATTACTACGAATATTTTAATAAATGGGTTACATGTATGATAAAGTCTTGGGATATAATTTATTAATAAGGCCTAAAGTGCAATTATATTCAATAGTGCATTATATTCTTATAGTGGTATTGAATATAATTAATGGTAACTTTGGATTTGTCAAGAATTGACAGAAAAGCCCAAGGCCCATTGGAGCTAGAGTCTTATTTGTTCTCTTTGGTCCCATCTCAAGCCACAAACTAAAGCCTAATTGGGTAGGCCTAAAAGGCTAACCCAATTAGATAATCAGTTTTTATTTAATAAGAATTATTAAATAAAGTAACTACCAAGGTAATTAGAACGTATGTATGATGAAAAGAAAAGAATCAATTTTTCTCCACATAAAAAAAGAGAAGAAGAAGAACTTTCTTTGAGAATCAACGTACAAAAAGGACTAATTGAGAGGCCACACTTCTTGGGCACCATGTGGAATTGAGATGAAGATTAAAGGTATTCTCAAGTCATGGTTTTGAATTTCACTTCATCAATGTACGCTTCCTATTCTTTGTTCTAGAATTCAAGGTTATGTGTTATCTCTCATAAATGAAGTAAATCCGTGATTGTTGCTTCCGTTGTATGTTTTGCATGAGATGCAAAACTAGATTTTCCAACAATTTGGAGCTCTATGCTGAAATTGATCAGTCTCCAAATTTGGCTACCCAGATTAGCTTCCATATGTTTCGTCAATTTCCCAACTTGATTTCTCTCAATTCAAACATCCTTTTCTCGAGCCATTTGTTCCAAGATGTTGAGGAATACTTCTAGTTTTGGAAAGTATGTGATTTTTTGTCCAAGATCCATGAGCAATTAAGAATTTGTATGCAAAGTTGTGCCAAAAATGCAATCTTATCAGTTTTCCCCAACTTCGGCCTATTTTTCCACTAAATCTTTTTGGACTTTCCGATCTCTGTTTTGATCAAACGACGTGTCGATGGAAAGCTTATAATACATATTTCCCAAAGATTGTTGCTTTTTTTTTTTTTTTTTTTTTTAATTTTTAAATCTCCATCTTTCAAGTTGAGTGAGCTCAAAGCTTGTGAAGAATGGGTGAAAACAAGGTTGGAATAAGTAATAATAGTAAAGCTTTTTTTTTTTTTTTTTTTGGATTTTTGGTAAATTGACTTTTATTAAGAGGAATTAAGCTCATCAAAATGAAATTCATCACAAGACCGTTCCAACGTCACCTTGTTTGGGCCCTTTTGAGGTCATTCGCTTATAATTCAATAAATTGAACTAGAATTAAACTTAAATGACACATTGCCCATTTTAATCAACAAATACTTTTTTGTTTTTTTGTTTTTTGTAATATACTGCTCGTTTTGAATCCGATCTAAGCATGTGAACTGTCAAACCGAAGGGAATTAAATTACCTACGACATGAACTAGAAATTTCCTCAATCAGACAGTCATATTTTTTTAGGTAAAAAACGGGGCCAAATTGCGAGTCGATTGCAGTCAAACTTGGTCAAGGATTGGTCAAAAAGGATATTTTGGTCATTTTAACCTTAAACATTAAAAATTGGATGATTTACCATCTAATTGGGACAAATTCCGTCATTATAAATACTTTCATAACCCATTGATTAAAAATGTAATTTTTTTTTTTTTTTGAAAAATGGCATTTGGGCACACAAATCGAGATAGACAAAATACAGTATTAACAATCAGCATCAGCATAGCTGACCATTTTAGTTCTAATTAGTTTTAAAACCCTTAATTGTCTTGTTACAAAAAATAACCTTATTAATTTGGAGCATTAGTATCAATACAGTTTTAGTTCTAATTGGCATAAAAAAATCTATTCGCGTTATTACAAAAATAATCTTACTTCTAAATATGAAAATACTAATAACTTAATAAACTAGTAGGACCTAGATGCCCAAAAAAAGAAAACTACTAGGACCTGAAATATATATATATATATATATATATAAATTAACTGACTTGCGCAAATAAATAATACTAAATTAAAATAAAGTTTTCTCATGTCTTCGGCATCAGGTGTCTTGATGGATAAGTCGAGAGATTATAGGTCTATCTTATGTATCTGCAATTTTTGGATAACTTTTGTGAGGCCTACGAGTATAGTTGGGGTAGCGCATCTCTGCCAAGATTGTACAGAGCTGTGCAAAGACACTCCTCGAGAGGTGAAGCAAATTACCAGGCCACTATTCTAGGTGCAGTTATCAGCATTTTCTAGATTCCCATACTTGACTCCGAAGATGAAGTCCACACAAGAAAATGTTCATAGCCCACCACTGCTGCCAAATCCTTTTGGTGTTAGGTACATAAATATTCTATCATTAATGTGTAGTGTTACTATTGCACTATTTTGTTATTTCATGTGTTAGACATTGAGCCACACAATTTTTTTTTTTTTTTTGAAAAGAAAGCCACAGATAATTACTTTATACATTCATGCTTACCAATTTTTAAGTTAATATAAATAATGAAGATAAGAAACCTATAGAATAAATTTTATTTATTTTAGTTTAAGACAAACATAATTACATTATACATAATGGGGTTACAACTAGACACCAAATAATTAAATACTAGACACCTATGAATTTCTATGAAGCGTGCATTTGGCATGCTGAAAGTTTGTTGCGTTTCAACGTTTTGATTATTTTTGTGGGTCCTTTTTCACTGTTTATGGGGCCTATAGCTAAAAGAAAAAACACAGCTTATTTTTGACAAAAACGGTGCATTTAGCAACGGTCATTTTTTGAATCTTTGCTTTCTCTTCAGCCGTATCTTGTAAGATCTCCCTTCTTCTTCCTCATCAATGCCCTAACTTTGTCCTCAAGCTCTTAAATTTTACATCTACCACCAACTGCTCAAATTTATGCGAAGCATCTGATACACAAACTCTCTGGAACAGCCTTTATTCGGACAAAGTGATACAAACTCTCTGGAACAGCCTTTATCACTGTGATTTTCTAGGCTGCAAAAGAAAATCAACCACAAAGCTAATGCTGCCACTGTGAGGGAGAGATGCCGATGTCAGACCCTTGTGAGTTGTATTTAAATTTTTGGAGTTTTCTGATGTGTTGGTGTGTTTTCCCTTTTTGTTGGGTGTGGCCGAATTTTGCATTATTAAAATTTCAATGGAATTGTTTGGGTTTGTTTGTGGATTTTGTATTTTTGTGTGACTTATCTGTGGGTTTCTCTGTATTTCATTTAATTTTGTGGGTTTGTCTTCCTGTCTTTGAAGTGGCTCTAATTGAAATGCAATTAACTATTTGTTGAAATGCCTTTATAAGCTATCTGTGGAAATAAGATACATCTATTGAAGCAACGATGAACCATTATCCATAAGATTATTTGCTTAGAATGATAAACTCATATTTCTCTTGTTGATTCATACCAGGTACTTTCTAAATACTACCTAAAGTAGATAGACATAAATCTGAAGAAGCAATTGCTAGGACATTGTGAAATTTTCTCTCTTATTCAGACGTAAAGTTTCAGCTTCTTCATATTCAACCATTGTTACAAAAATTTCACATTGGTAGGGAAATAAACTAAAACAGCATTAGACAAATATGATTTTTCATTTCAGAAGTTCAACCACAGGCATTGAAATGTTGAATAATAATAATTTAATATTTTTTCTCTTGGCCTTTTTAAAATTGTTTTGGAGTAGACGTGGTAGACAAGAAAGGAGGGTCACCTTCTTCAATTTTTAGAACCCTTCTTCAATGTTTTGAAATATCTTTTATAAGAAATAGGGTTAGAATAATACCATTTGTTAGGATTAGAACCAGAAACTTGAGCAAGTTGGACCTCTAAATCCTAAAATAAGAAAAAAATTGTTGACATATATAGCTTGGAAAAAACTTTTACTACATCCTTAAAACTACTGTGCAAAATATGAGGAATTGGAATATTAATAAAAAGAAGGGAGAACTTCTAAAATATTCATTGAATTGGAGATGAGCTTTTAGATTATTTTGCTACAGTACTTTCAGTAAAAAGTTTTTAATTTTAGCAAAATAAGCGGATCGCAAACAAAGTTATGATAGTTATGCAAAGTTATGTGCATGCATGCATGAAACATATACATGAAAACATACCATAGTTTATGATAGTTATGCAAGTTTTTTTTTTTTTTTTTTGATAAGCTAGTTATGCAAGTGTTAGGTTTTTAGACCCCTTAAAACAACAATTGAATTAACCTAGAGAATTAGCCAAGTGATTAACTTAGTCAATTTATGCAATTCTAGGTTAGCACAATCAAACAATCATATCAAGAATATATAGCAGCGGAAATATAAATAACACAATGATATGATGACCCAGAAAACTACATGGTAAAAACCTAGGGAGAATTTAACTTAACTATCATCAAGGTAAACTTGAATTCACTATGCAAAGGAATCGAAGTTCATACAATAAGACTTACAAGTACCCCTACTTGACTTCCTATTGCTACCCACAAGTAAAACTTACTGACAATACCACGTGCAAGTTTCGAATCCATGGACTCCTTCTTTCTTGGATTCTCCACAAGATACAAGCACTCCCGCTTGTGTTTCTTTAAGCTCCAATGGCAGCAACTAAGTTGATTATCAAGATGTTGACAATATCTCTATCTTGAAAACCCTAAGTTTATGTGAAGGAAAGCTCCTTAAGGATCTCACAAGAGATTCACACAAACCGCAAAGTATGAACAACAATACAACCAGAGCAACTCTCAAAACGTGGCTAGAGTTTTGCCTTATATACCTAGGGCAAAAACATAAAACCCTAAACGTTTAATGAGATAGGGTTGAGTTGGAAATTCTGCAGAAAAACATTATGGCCGACTTTCGATTGATCGAGTCTAACCTTCGATTGATCGAGCTAGGCCAAAATGCACTAATACATCTGCAACCTCTCGATTCCAACTTTGCATAAATTACACAACTTTGAGCAAGCCTAAACAAGACTAAACATATTGTTTTGATCATGGTTTGCCAACATTACACATTAGAGTTCTAAATACATAAAATCCTAAGTCTTTAGAACCTAACAAACTCCCCTTTTGGTAATCCGTGACAAAACACAAATTAAAAACTCAAAATTTACAAATAAAAGCCCTTTACAAAAATAATGCTCATAACACAATAATCTAACCTAACTACCATCCATCAGTTGCAAGTGTAGACAGCAGCTCAATTGAATTAACTTGTATATTTCCTGAAATACTAAACAAAATGCATAAACGCATGTGTGACAGAAAAACAGTAAATCAACAAATATGTAAACTAACTCTCCTCATAAGTTAGATACAACAAGCATAAAGCATTCTTGTATGTTTCACACAACACAAAATAAAGATATATATCAATGAATAACTCATGAATATAAATCAATAAGCAGTGAACACAAGAAACAAGAATCATATAAGAATAAATGTATCTCCCTTAACATGAATAGCCCCAAAAGGAATGATATCAAAAGAAAGTATACATAGTGAAGCACCTAGATACAATCTAATATCACCACTAGCTCCGTAAACAAAAAGAAAAACTTCCCCTAACTACAAAATCTCCTCTACAAGTCTCAAAACTCTACTCCCCCTTTTTGTGACAGAATGCCAAAGGACAATCACATGCCATCATCAAAAGGAGGTGGTAAGGGTGAACAAAGATGCGCCAAGTCAGCTCGCAAAGCACGTAGCTCATCAAGCAAGTAGTCGCCTGAACGGTCATGACAGTCTCCAAGGTACGACGAATATCGAAGTCATCTGAAGGAGGTGGAGGAACATCAGCAGCACCAGCAAGATTAGCAATAGCCTCACTAGCAGGACCTATAGAAGAAGAAGGAGGAGGTGCGGTACCAGAAGGCTCAGACCTAGGGTGTTTAGAGCCATCTCGAAGATAAGCAGCCCTATGTCGAAGAAAAGACGCACCTATGGAAGCAATAACATGAACGAGCTCAGAAGAAGGGAAATCATCTAGACCAAGATATAACAAAATCCTATGAATAAAAATAGGATGAACAAAAGCATGAGATGAAGATGAACTCCTATAAACTTCATTCAAAGAACGAAGAAACAAGTGAGAAAAACTAATAGGAGCATTGGTAACTAGAGCATACAAAAAGACACACCGCCCAAGAGGAATGGTGTGAAGATGAGAGATAGGCCAAATGGAATGATAGGCTATCCTAAGAAAAAGATAAGTAGTCTCAAGAAGCTCAGCAGAAGTGATCCGAGGATCAAAACCCCACCGGATAGAAGACCCAGTGATGTATGACATGACATCATCCAAGAGTGGAGACTCATCATACGGGTAAACAGGGTGCTGGACCAAAGGTACCCCTAGAGCATTAGCCACTACCGTAGGAATAATGACGAACTCTACACCTCGTATCCAACTCTTTACCAAATTGTTGGAATCATAGATGCGGATAGAGATGTTCGAAAAGAACTCTCTAATCATGGTAGCTAGAGGAGGAGGATCAGAAATATCCAACAGAAGTAACCAGCCCCTACGCTCAAAATTTTCCCTAATGGTAGGATCAACCTCATCTAACACAACAGAACGCTCAGCCCAAAATTTTCTCTTAAGGTTCAGCTTCTCAAAAATCTCTTGGTTTTTCTCACTAGGAAATCTCTCACGGTCATAGGAAGGTGGGGGAGGAGAAGGTGAGGGAACATACCTACGAGCTCTAGTCTTCCTAGGCATAATGCTAAGGAAAGGACAGAGACACACAAAAAGAACCAAAAGAACAAAAACAAAACATAAACCAAGGGCAGACTGCAAGTTAGCACAAAAAATATAACAAAAATCTATATGATGTATGAATAATCAAAATGCGATGATGCATGTACTAATGCAGTAAAACTAAGTTCAATTTAAGTTCAATTTCACAAAATTGGCTTAGCAAAGAGTTCCATAACAAAAAAAACCAAAATTTAAAACCACTTGTTAAGCTTTTGAGAAAAATTTGAGAAATTGATCATCACACAAGATAGAATACACATTATAATGATCAATTTCATCAAATCAACAAGCCAATTGCATCAATTGAACCCAATTTGAACAAAATCCCCAAATCAGATTAAAACAAACCCTAGAAATTTCAATTTCTCACAAACCACAGAATTGATCAAATTAAACTTTCAAGATCAAGTTTATAACATCCTAGAACAAAAGCCCAATGATCAATTTCATAGAAAAAGGTTTGAATCATCAAAAACTCCAAAATTTGCTAAGTCCGAAAATTACCCTTCAATGCATGAAAAATGCATGAAAAACTGAAAATAAATGAAAAACAAAGGGTATAATGGACATACCTGCCTTTGGAGAGAGAAACCTTGCAAAAAATTCGCCGAAAAACGACAAAAAATTGATGAGTAAGCCTTGCCGAGTCGGAGAGAGAGAAGAAGGTTTGAAAAGTGATTTGAACAAGTCCAAGTCTGAGTTTTAAAAAAAAACTTGATTCGCGATATTCGATTGATCGAAAATTATATTTAATCGATCGAATCAACCCGAGACTCATAAAACATTTTAAGCACATTTTCGATCGATCGAAAAATAGAATGGATCGATCAAACCAGGCAGAGGCTTACAAAATTTTGAGAAAAATCATAGTTTTGAACAAAAAACCACAAGTTGAGCAAACAACTCCTCAAAGCATTAAAATTAATGAACAAAATGCATGAATATGAGATGAGAATGCTTTTTCAAAAAACCCATGTTTTGAACCCAGTTTTCCCTCAAAAAAAATTTTCAATCATTCTCCCTTTAAATTCTTCAAGCAACAAATATGTTGTGCATAATAACACAAGGTATTTTCAAACTTAGTTGGTCAGACCAAAAACACACACAATAACATGTACAGTGTTTAGCAAAGAGTAACTTGTGTAGTGTGTGCTACTAGCAAAAACTTGAGATACATGTGAGGTGATATGTGAATAGCAATCAATCACAAAGTCTACAAAATTCATCACATAGAATTTAAAAGAGACTATCACCTAAAGAGTTACATCATATAACTCCCACGATTTGGCATCAAGCCTAATAGTACACACCAATTTTAAGCATTAAGCAATTAAACCGAGGCTACACCTTATGTTCTTTTTGTGCATGTGCTACACTTTCTCGAGCATAAAATCTTACGATATGCACTAAGGTGTTCATAATTAGCTAGTGAATAGTGGTGAGATGGTTATCTATGCCTTTCTCAAAAGGATCAAGTCCGACAGTCAAATAACATGTAACTTCAAGATTAAGACAAAGTGATCAACAACATAAACATCTTTCCCACACAACATGCACTACAAAACTCAAACAAATATTGTGTAATAAATAAGCTCATCAAAACTAAACAAGGTACATAAACATGTTATGTGTAAATAAATTGACCAACCTTATTTTCAAAAATCAAGAAAAATAATGCCAAACACAATTTTGCTTTCCCCTTTTTTTTTCTTTTTTTTTCTTTTTTATTGAAAGAGAAAATAGAAATAAATTCTAGAATGAAATGCATGAATGTAATGCAATGCAAATCCTAGAAAAAAAGAAAAAACAATGGTCACAAAAACAAAAAACAATGGTCACAAAAACTAGAGTAATAAAGCATAAGAACCATATCAGAAAAACTCAATTAGATCGAGTCTTTTGCATCCAAAACCTTTTAGATGCACCATGAGTATTGGAGTTCCTATTCACATTTGAGTGATTTCCAACTCTAGGATTGGAATAAAGGTTAAAAACCTTTACCAATTCACCAATTAGTGCCATAGGATCTTGTGCTTGAGACATAGGCACTTTTGGTTTGTTTGCTCTCTTAGCAGCTTGAAGCTTGTAACAGTTAGGACGTATGTGTCCAGACTTTCTACAAAAATGACAAACCCAAGCAGGTTTACCATGCATCTTGTCCTTAGAAAGGGTAAACTCCTTAGGTATAGACTCTTTTAGATCAACCCTAATCTTCTTAGATGGTGAAACTTCTACAGGTTTGACAACCTCACTCATAGGGGGTTTGACAGTTTCACTCACAACCTCACTCACAAAAGGTTCAGAAGAAGAAGAAGGAACAAAGTTTGTGGAATGGGGTGCAGACACAAAGATGCTTTCAACAAAACCTAATCCAGACTTGTCAGAAGAATACTTTTGAACACTCAACATTTGATTAAGTTTAGAACTAGCAGAACTAACAATAGATAAATCAAGTTCTAAAGATTTAACTTTATCAAGCAAAAGCTTATTCTCAGTTTTCACATTGTTCAAAAGTTCATTAGCATCAAACAATTTAACAAGCAAATTCTTCTTATCAAGCTTAAGAGATTCAATTTTCTTCAGGCCAAGTTCAACATTCATAGCATCCTTTGCAACAATTTTGCGAAGTTTATTATAGGCCTCTTGAAGATCTGCATCCTCAAAGAGTTCCCCATCAGAAGGGTTCTCTTCAACAGACACGCTTTTATTGACTACAGCAGTAGCAGTAAAAGTAATGAAGTTTCCATCCTCGTCACATCCAGACTCATTATCAGAAACCTCATTATCACTAAGGGTTATAGCCATAGCTTTGCCTTTAGACCTCAAGAATGTAGGACATTCAGATTTAACATGACCATACCCTTGACAACCAAAGCATTAAGAACCCAAAGAATTATTAGAAGATTGACCTACTTTTTCTCTAGGTTTTTCTATGTTACTAACTTTAGTGGGATCATTCTTCCTAAAATTTCTAGATTTAGCAGTGTTTGTATTTCTTGCCTTCTGTTACTATTCCTAAGAAAGTTTCTAAAGTTCTTGGCAAGGTAAGCAATTTCTGTAGTAGAGAGCTCATCATCAAATCCACCAACCTCAACATCATCAACTGACTTAAGAGCCATTGATTTGGATTTGCTAGTTTTAGGTAGGTCCAACTCATAGGACTGAAAAGATCCTACAAGTTCATCAACAGGGATGGAGTCCACATCCTTGCTCTCAGTAATGACAGTTACTTTAGGTCTAAAGTCTTCAGTTAAAGATCTAAGAATCTTCCTAACAATTTTAGGTTGATCATAGATTTCACCCAAATTATATGCAAAATTAACAATATCATTCAGCTTAGCATAGAATTCATCAAAAGTTTCATCATCAGACATCCTAATACTTTCAAATCTAGAAGTTAATTGCTGCAGTTTATTAATCTTAACTGCCTTTGTGCCTTCTTGCACAATCTAGAGGATATTCCAAGCAATGTAAGCAACCTCAACATTAGAAATTCTCTTAAATTCCTCCATAGAAATAGCGTTAAAGATAGCATTTATAGCTTTGCTATTGAATGCAACTACTTCTTTTTGAGAAGTTTGCCACTCACTCACAAGAGTAATGGGCTTCTCCCATTCGTACTCAACGGAATTCCAAACCCTCTCATCAATAGATTTCAGGAATGTTTTTATCTTTACTTTCCAATATGCATAGTTATTCCCATCAAAATGAGGATGAATAACAAGAGAGTGTCCGTGTTCCATGACAACAGAGGTCAAGGATCAGCTCAGAGATCAAAAGATCAACAACAAGAGAGCTACCCGCTTTGATACCACTTGTTAGGTTTTTAGACCCCTTAAAACAACAATTGGATTAACCTAGAGAATTAGCCAAGTGATTAACTTAGTCAATTTATGCAATTCTAGGTTAACACAATCAAACAATCATATCAAGAATATATAGCAGCGGAAATATAAATAACACAATGATATGATGACCAAAGAAACCATACAGTAAAAACCTGGGGAGGATTTAACCTAGCTATCCTCAAAGTAAACTTGAATCCACTATGCGAAATAATCGAAGTTCATACAATAAGACTTACAAGTACCCCCGCTTGACTTTCTATTGCTACCCACCAGTAGAACTTACTGACACGACCACGTGCAAGTATCGAATCCACGGACTCCTTTCTTGGATTCTCCACAAGATACAAGCACTCCCGCTTGTGTTTCTTTAAGCTCTAATGGCAGCAACTGAGTTGATTATCAAGATGTTGATAATATTTCTACCTTGAAAACTCTAAGTTTATGTGAAGGAAAGCTTCTCAAGGATCTCACAAAAGATTCACACAAACCGCAAAGTATGAGCAACAATACAACCAGAGCAACTCTCAAAACGTGGCTAGGGTTTTGCCTTATATACCTAGGGTAAAAACATAAAACCCTAAACGTTTAATGAGATAGGACTGAGTTGGAAATTCTGCAGGAAAACATTCTGGCTGACTTTCAATCGATCGAGTCTAACCTTTGATTGATCAAGCCAGGCCAAAATGCACTAATACATTTGCAACCTTTCGATTCCAACTTTACATAAATTACACAACTTTGAGCAAGCCTAAACAAGACTAAACATAACTAAACATATTGTTTTAATCATGGTTTGCTAACATTACACATTAGAGTTCTAAATACATAAAATCCTAAGTCTTTAGAATCTAATAGCAAGTTTTACTATAAGTTACCGGCAGGTATCATACTTGTTTTTATACATCATTTATCATTGTTATTATGTTTATGATTTGTCATAAAATCATTTGTTAATATAGTTGCTTTTATTCTTAGCTATTGTAGATTGTTTAGGAGCCATATAAGCTAGATGAATTTAATGCCCTACCTAGTTTTGATTTGTCGACCGTGCCGCTAATATGATTTTGGATTGTAGAGTGACATCAACGTCAACATGTCCTCCATCAATTTAACATGCAGCAAATTTTTTTTGTCTTTTTTGGTAAAACCAAAATGCATTAAAGAAATTAAACAAAATCAGGATAAGGAGGCCGCTGTCTCTTATAATACAGACTACAAGTGTTGTACAATAAAAGCATACATAACTCCACAGGTGGACTAGCAAAAAACATAAAATTTTGGCTTGAATATGATCTCATTCTAGCCAAAGCATCTACACACTTGTTCGCTTCACAGAAACAATGCTTCATCCTCATTTGAGGAATTTAGTTGATGAGGGTCCTACAATCCAAGATAAGAGACGCATGATGTAAGTTACTATTAAATTCTTTAGTAACCCAACCAAGCACAACTTTAGCATCAAGCACTATTTCAACAGCCAAGAGATTTAAACTAATACAAAACCCTAAACCATCCCTAAGAGCCCAAAGTTTGGCACCCACACTAAATGCCACCCCAATAGAACGGGTGAAACCCTTAACCCAACTCCCTTTATGGTCCTGGATTAAGCCCGCTCCACTAGCCATTCCCAGATTGCCCAACGAAGAGCCTTCAGTGTTAAGCTTCATCCTGCCAAACTTGGGTTTAATCCGCCTAACTTGGAAATGTTGCCTTCTCTTAATCAAAACAGATCTAGAAGCACAAAACAAGAATTCATTAGCAACAGCTTGTACTTCCCTAAACAGATTACAGTTAAAAGGGGAGCTCTTGAACACCACATTATTTCTATGCAACCAAAGAACTTCAAAAGAGAAAAACATTTTCCAAGGAATAGAGTTATTACGAAAAGAGTTAAGAGCATAGTTTTTTTTTCCAGCCAAGAGCAAAGGTCCAAGGAGTAGAATTCATGAACAAAGGTGCAAGCTTGGGTATTATCCGAAGAGCACTTAGCATAAGGGCAGTCTCTAAGAACATGGATTATGGACTCACAGTCCCCATTACAAACCTGGCACTTAACATCTCCCACTAAACCATTAGACTCCAAAATATCTTTCGTAGGAATGCTGCGCAAAAAGCATTTCCATAGGAAATACTGAATTTTAGGCAACATGTCAAGCGTCGAAATCCACTTCCCGGGGAAGGAAGGGTTTAAGGTGGGTGAGAGTAGTAGCATAACCATCAAAAGAAAACACAAATAAAATACATAAAAACAAGTTTCAAAGAAAATAAATTTGTTACATATGTAACTCGATTATTTTCTAATGAAATTCAAACATACATTGACATTTAACTTCTATCTACTACGTCAATTCTATGAATATGATAAATCCTAAATGAAGAGCAAGGAATCCCTTATCTAAAGTTTACGATTTATGTATCAATTTTTTGCTTATGTTGTTCCTTTATTTTCAATAACAATCCTTATTTTTTATTCTATTTTTCAACATTTAATTTCCTAGGTATGAAATGAACTTATAATCATGGAATTGGCCTGATCATTAGAATATAGATATTGCTCACGGTGCAAAATCCACTAGGACACCGGTTGCAAGGCCCAGCATAAGCTCAGCTCTTGCATACAGGTGAGGTGGTTCACGCCCTCCTCAGATGCTATGTGTTGGGCATGGTTTTAGATGTGACTTGTATGCCTAGGATTAAATTGTTGTTCCCGAATCCTCTCCACTCTTAACAGATATGGACCTCAAGTTTGATTCATCCACTCCTTCTATATATTGACCCTAGATCATCCCCATTAGGGATGGCAAAAAGCACCCGACCCGCGAGTACCTAGCCCGACCCACGAAATAGTAGAGTCAGGTGTGAGTTTTAGTAATACCTGCCCTAAACCTGAACTCGAACGAATACAATAAAATTATTAAAATGCTCTCTCTCTCTCTCTCTCTCTCTCTCTCTCTCTCTCTCTCTCTCTCTCTATATATATATATATATATATCACTAACTTCTTACAAACCCTAAACCTAATCAATCTCAAATTCACAATTCTCAGCCGCCGCGCCTCAATCTCTCACTCTCACTGACCCACCCTTACTCTTACTCTCTCAGTCCGCCGTCAGCCACCCCTTCAAGCCCTTCCTCCACCTCGCTGTCAAGGCTAACTCAGCCAGCTCGCCTCTCACCCTCACCCTCACTCTCACTCTCATTGTGTTTTGATTTATTTCTATTCCCTTACCAACATGCTATCATCCCACATACAACTCACCCAAGCCACCACAGCCACTACCAAGCCTAGAAAACAAGATCCAAGAAAAAAAATTCTTCAACGATGGATCATCCCAAATCCTCACCACCGACAAGTCAAAACTCACATCAATCACAAAAATCTCCACAACCACTATGCATCACCCCTCACCCGCCCACAACCAATTAACTAAAAATACTGACCGCCACCTACAAACCAATCATCAATCCCACACTACTCCACCAACAGCCACCGACAGAAGCCCGCAACGTCCATCACCAGCTACGGACTCACATCACATGAAACTATTGTTACGCCGAGAGCTTCATTTTCTTTTTCTCTCTGTAAAGTGAGGGGAATTTATCATGTGTTTGGCTAGGTTTGCCATTATTGTGAGCCAAATGTGTTGGGTTTTTTTGTGTTTTGTTGGTGGGATCTTCAGATTTGCTAATCTTCCTTTTGGGATTCAAAATTTCTAGGATTTGTTGGATTTTTGGTATGGATTGGTTTGTTAGATCTTGGCATCCTTTTGGATGGCAAGAAAATTGCCAAGAAAATGTTGTGATTATTTTTATTCATTTTTGGGTTCTTTACATGTACATTCAATGATTTTTGTGATTTCTGTGTTTATGATTTTGGGCCAGGGCCTGTAGGGCTTGATGGGGTGAGTTTGGTTTTTTTTCTTTTTTTAAACCTATTTATTAAACGGGGCAAGTTCAAGTAACAGGGGCGGGTTCGGGGGGCATAAAGAAACCTGACCCGTTGCCATTCCTAATCCCCATCCATGACCTACAATGACCTTAGACTACGTCCATCCATGACCTATAATAACCCTAGTCCAACCCTACCCTCTACTCATGTTTCTCCTAAGTCTCCCTTACCCACCACCAATGTTACGCCTTGGTCTCCCCCACTCACGACCCATGTTGCACCCAGGTCCTCCATGGTCCTGCTTGGTAGCTCTCACGTGATATTCGTACACACCCTTAGCCTTCCCACAGCACATTATGAGGCAATGTCTATCAACTCAACTGAAACACATTCACCTCCTACCTCATTCTTCCCCATCACATTAAGGATTTGTTTGGTTGGAGGAGTGGAAAAATAGAAAGATAGAAATTATGGAAGGGATAGAAAAATGGGAGGATAGAAGAGATTTAGTTTTCTCCAATTTGTGTTTAGTTAGGATGATGGAAAAGTGGAGAGGTGGAAAACTTATTTGTCTGGTTGAGAAAAAAAATGAGATGATGGAAAATGAAGTTAATATAAATTTACAATTATGTACCCAATATATTAAACAAAAAAGTAACACATTTTTTTAGCAAAAATATTGTGTATGTGCAAATGGACGAAGAAAAGAAAGAAAAAAGGCAATTGGACGAAACAAATAGACGAAAAAAAAAAAAAAAAAAAAGAGCAATTGGGCTTGATGAAACCCATGTGCAAGTGCACATGGGCATTTCAAGTTACACAAAAACCCTCCCCCAAGTTTTCTCCTCATTTTTAGCAGAAAACTTTTTGGTGAACCCAAGGAGAAAACACTCAGGTCCCACCATCTCTTTTCTCTCTCTCCCTCTCAACTAAACACCCTCCAAAAGGTTTTATCTCCCACTTTCTCTCATTTTTTTTTTCTATCCTCCCTAAAATCCACTCAACCAAACATACCCTAAGGGTTTTGTTGGCTACAGGTCGAGGTGTATAGAAGTGATGTCATCCCATGACCCAAGTTGAGTAGGCCAATGTGCCCTAAGCAGAGGTTTTCGGGACATGCACATATTCTTAATAGAAGAATAGAATGGTTTTGTTCTCAATGTATTCTAGTACTAGAAATTTCTCTGAATATATATATATATATATATATATATGTATAACACTTAGCCCTATCACATTGAGGGAAAAACCCTTGGACATGCTAGGTAAATGGAGGAAGACAATATATATGGATTGCATAAAATGTTATAAATGAGGATTTTTTTAAATAAATTTTTTCTTTTCTTTGTGCCCATTATCCGGACAACTATTGTAAGAGATCCAAGACATATACAACGGAATTGTAACACAAAACAATCCATTTAGCTTTTAAGATATGCATGCATGCTCGCTGTGTCATTGTATAGTATGGGTTGATACCTTTGGGGTTCTATAAGCATACATTTATTTATTTGTATAAGCGTACATGGAAGGTGTACTGTACAATATGAATTTCTATGGTCGGTCCCATGGAAAGGAGGGTGTAACTTGCGTCTGGGCAAAAGAATGTTGGTAAGAGAGAACGTTAGATGTATAGTATGTATATACCTACTATTTAATGTTATATAATTGTAGTTATTGTATGTATATATTTAAGATTTAATTTTAGAAAATAAGCCCAGAAAAAATTTTATTTGCCCCCTAGGAAAATTATATTTGCCCCTCCACCCCTCTCCTCTTCCTAAAGAATGAAAATTGACCCCTCCCAAACTAAATTAACCCAAGGACCCAAAAATAAAATGTTTACATGGCCTTTTCTTTTGGCCCATGGCCCCCTACTGAAACAATTTTTTAAGTACAAATACAAACCCACTTTTACAAATTTGAAAGTCCTAAAGTTGTACGAGAAAGAGAGAGAGAGAGAAAGAGATTCACACACACATATATATATACTACCTTTTAACTTATTCATGGTATTACACAATTAAGGTTAACAGTTTTATACGCTATTAACTTCTTTTTTTCCAAGTATGATTTGTAGTTATTGTAGACTGTTTATTAGGATTTGTTTTTCTTGTCAGTTGTAAGCTATTTTTATATAGGATTCTATAACATTGTGTATCATCTGTGCATATATATAGTTATATGGTGATAGTTTATAAAGTTATTTTACCTTTTGCAACTAATTAGTTTTCCAAAAATAAATACGAATATTTCAGAATTCATTGCTAGTGATGCAATATTATCTACCTTTAATGACGATATCTCAACTTCTTAAAAATCCTCAACCAAAATTTCTTAACAGTTTTTTTAATTATGAAAGAAGATTTTCCAAGGAACTCTATAATTTTGAACATTAAAAGAGAGATTGCAACTAAATTTTGTACAAAGTCCATCATATATGATTTACTGGGAATTAAAACAACAACGTCGAATTCCATTTTAATAGATAATTTAGTTTAAATTACTAAGAAACAATTATTTTTTGTCTTTTCTTTTGTTGATTCTATGTTTATATTCAATTGATGTTAGTTTGGATTTGCATGGAAAAAAAAATAATTAATGTTTGGCCCCTCCAACTTCAAATCCTAATTCCGTCCCTAAACAGGTTAAATGATTCATTAACTAAGTCATGTGACTAAAAATGCATGTAAATAGTCCTTTGAGTTGCTATGTAATGGATTGGAAGAATTTTCCTCAAAATTGTAATATATTAGTGCTTCTCAATCCAAGATTATCTCTCTTCTAAAATGTTGCTAGATTTTTTGACAAATCGATCCTTTAATTTCTCAAAAAAGGCTAAGCTGCTTGATTGATTATTGAATTGATGGTCAATTACGTGACCAAGATGTTATGTGTTATAAGTAAGCCATTAGAAAACTGTGGTTTGATTGTTAAAACAAATATAGCGAGAAAAGTTGTTTTAATAAGCTCTCCCAAATGAACATTTACCACTATTATTAAGAAGGAAAAAGAAGTTGATATGCATTTTTTGTTAATTGACTTGATTGAGTACTTAACAGACTCATCTAGATTATCTTGATGCTGGAGCTAATATATCATACTTAGCATCTTATCAGGTAGTTTTTCACACCCCCTTTCTAGGTTACCTTATGATCACCCATAGCACTTTTTCTTAGTAATCAAAGTGACCATGTTTTATATGTGACACAGGCCACCATTCAGGAATTTGAAGGGTTTGGAAACATTGAAGAATTTTAATAGAAGAAGGGTACAAATTCTAGCCAGCTCAGGTGCTGACCTGATTGCATTCGAAACAGTTCCAAATAAGCTAGAAGCAAAGGTACCTTACTATTTTGCTTTTTGACATGAGCTAGCCATTGAACCTTTCAATCTACTTACCGTATCCGTGAGTGTCAGTCTATAATACCAGCAGATTCTAGCCAACATGCCTCAATTTTGCTTTTTGTCATTTGCTAGACATCTTCTTGTTTATCTGCAGTTTCGCTGGAGGTTCTTTCATGAAAGAGCACATCCATGGATTAGTTAGCTAGCTCCTTAGAAGTCATATATTGAATACAATGTGAATCTCATATAAACTTTGGTTACATTCATTCATTTTTAATTTCCAAAATCAACTCAGAGCTTTAATTCTTTCTCAAAAAAAAAAAAAACTCACAGCTTTAATTTGTATAGCTTAATTATGCCTTTCTGATCTATTACTTCCATACTCAAGTGAAAATAACTAACTATTTGCCCTTTCAATACTTTTTTTTTTGGTGTGTGAATAAGGTAAGTCAAATGTGAATTTCATCTTTTAATTGAACCTTAAGTGCAAAACATGGTGTACGGTCCACAGGGGGTCTTGGATCCTTCCAAAATGCACATAATACCAATGCTTTGAAAGGAATTAAATGGCATCACACATTAATAAGGGTTTCAATCATCTCATTTCCTTTACTAGTATATAAATTTTAAACTTCCAAGTAAAAAACAAGGGGAGCATTTATTGAAATATGTAATCATTCAACTTCCACTAAGATGGATGTTTGAACTCCCTTGATATATAGTAGGTTCTGATAATGCTGAATATTTCCTCAAAGCGCTGAAGTTGGAAGTTTCCCTATTGCAGAAAATCAACTGGGAATGTAGATGAAGATTTTGTGTCATACATAGTCAAGTGGAGGGAGGCTGGGGCTTCTCTTTTTGATGGAATGCTTGAGAGAAATGTCGTGTCGTGGACTAGTTTGATTTGTTATGCTAGTAGGGATTATCCTGACGAGGCAGCTTCTTTGTTTTTTAAAATCTTAACCTTGTTAGAATTGCATATGGATTGATCAGTTCTGATATTTCACAATTCTGATTTTCCTTTTTCAAGTGTTTGTGTAAACTTTAAGAACTGGTACTGTAAGTTGTTGATGGAAAAAGTACTAGCTAGTTTGAAAAATATATTTAGTAATTGAACTAGAGAGGTAAGTGTTAAATTTTGTCTGTAACATCTTGAATTGGTCGGATGTACATTTAAAAATACAGGTTTTTGGGCTTCCTAGTGAGAAGAAAGCTGCTTATGGGGCATTAGATAAATGGAATGCTTGGGAGACAGAATCCCCGTTGATTGCAGAAGCTAAGGCTAAGTATCTTAAAGCAGAGGAGCCAATGGAAGCATCTAATTTAAGTATGACACTCATGTTACTTTTATGGCCAGTTTGAATGGATGGGGGAGTAAAGTAGAATTGGTCAGAAATTGCTAATTTTTAGCCAGTTTTACTCTACTCTCCTGTAGTCCTCTACTTCCCCTCCTTTGTCATCTTTCATTCAAACTGGCCATTAGTGTTTAGCACAGGGTGATACCTTTGGAGTTCTTAATCTGAGTTGGATTGTGTTGCCATGAGCCATGCACATAGTTCACTGGGTAATTGGGTACTGAGTTTAATCAATTTATCAATGAGCATTTTAGTAGTACATACAGTATATATATCCTTCATTTTTATTCTCTCTTTCCTATTGCAAAACCTCCAAATGGCATAATAAATGTATCAAGTTAGTCCCATAACCTTATGTTACATTGGAACGCCACATGATATCGTTGATTCTTGCTACACAAGTAAGAATTTTAACGGCTAGATTGCGGAATGACTTAGTACAATCATAAATTTTTTTTACAGCTAAAAAAAAGAACTTTCCAAAGTTAATGGAAAAAAATAATAGGTCAATAATATTTTTTTGCTTAAATTATTCAGAATCAGTCCAAGTAAGCCTTACCTCAAATGTCATATCATTAATTTCCAAGCACAACAATAGTAGTGTAATACCATTCTCAGTATAAGGAAGTGGGTTGTTTAAATAGGAACTCGATACTTATAGTCTTAAAGAATCAAGTTAAGGGCAAACCCTTAAGCCTTAATAGGAACTTGTCTCTTTAAAATGAAGAATTACATATAGTGAATCGCTCAGAAAAGCTAAAATTATTTTTATTAGCTAAAGAGTACTGTTGAGTGCATCATGAAGCCACCACCCTTGGGATAGTAAAACACCATTTCTCACATCCATATCATCATTTTCCCATTTCACCAAACAAAAGCCTTAAACACCATTAATTTTAAAAACCATTCGATGCACCTTTTATAAGTTCACTTCCTAGCTTTATATTCACCCAAATACCTAGAAATAGAATCATCCAAACCGTCGTCAACTCCTCAAAATAACCTTCTTCAAATTCATTCTTGCACGTACAAAGTTCACTGATTGTTCGAAGGTGTTAGATTGAAATTCCACCAAATCCATTCATGAAGCAAAGGCACAATTCCCTCTCTTGAAGGCAGGTAAGAGATTCAGGGATTGACGAAGGGAATGAATAGCACTATTACGTGTGGAGCATCATCCATTCTTGAAGGTGATCCACAATCAACTTCTATAAAATTAAAAAAATTAAAAAATAAATAAAAAGGTAGTGCATGCAGGTATGATAATCTTAACACCCCCCACCCCCTTTTTTTTTTTTTAAATTCTTGTGTGGACTAAAATATTTCTGAATTTTGATGACATGGGCAGAATTATGGGAATGAACATTCTTAGATTATGAATTTAATATGATTAAATGATGTATGAGATGGTTACTATTGTGTTTTGAAATTAAGTAGCTCTCAGTTGGTGAATAAATAACTCTTAAACTAATTGACAGAATGAGTGTTAAAGAACAAAAGTTAAGTTGAAGGGTCCTTAGTCTAACCCTCAAATAGCATGTGTTCTCCATCAAAGGATTATATGAGGTGTAGGCCATAAATTATGAGAATTCCTTCATATATTCATTATTTTGCAGTGAAATTTTCTCTAAAAATCACTTGAACAACGATGGCCAGAAGTATACTTATTTTCCTCCATTGTTCTAAATTTCTTACCAACTTCTTGTTTCCATGGTAATCCTTTTGTATAATTAGCATAGTTAAGTCCATGACAACAAAGTCATTTTAGGAAGTAAAAAAAAAAAAAAATACTAAAACCAATCGTGAGATTG
The DNA here is from genome assembly GCA_023621385.1 of Quercus gilva. Taxonomy (NCBI): domain Eukaryota; kingdom Viridiplantae; phylum Streptophyta; class Magnoliopsida; order Fagales; family Fagaceae; genus Quercus; species Quercus gilva. The sequence continues at coordinate 61,464,158 of CM042474.1, read as the reverse complement.
GATGGAACTAGATGAAAGCACTAAAATGAAAACATATTAACATTAATGAAAAAGAAAAAACTTAAAGAATTAAATTAAAAATAGGTCAAATTACAGGGTATAATTTGTAATTTAATAGCGAATTCAACAAATATTAATTTAATAAATTTAAAAGTAGTATAGGGTTGTATAACATTAACAAACATGACACTAAAGAATCACTTTGATAAACATATAAGGCATGACAAGGAGTTTTCATGGTTATTTCTCTTGCCCATTGGCTTAAACTAGATAAAATGCTATTAGGAAGTATAATTGTTGAAACAATTATAACCATTAATTTAAATTTTTTTAGCATGAAAAGGTGATTAAATCATGAGTAACTTACCGATTAACTAGATCATAAAGGTAAATGTGGCTTTCTTTTTTTTATTTATTTGTTTCAACAAGTAAGAGAGTGAGAGATTTAAACATAGATTACTCTAATGTAAAGAATTAAGCAATGCTTCACTGAGTCACAAGACTTGATATCATGGGTGATCAGGGAGCAATCAATTTTTTATTTATTTTTATAAATAGTTACAATAAAAGAGGAGCAATTTGAATTTGGATATTTCTGTTGGAAATATCAAAATTTTCCAATTGTGTTATAAAGCTATTGGCGAAACAATGAAATTATAAAGATTTAATTACTGATTGTATTGACGAAATACAATTAAGTTAAAAAAAAATTTTAATCATGAAAATATTTTATGCTTGCTTTTGGAATTACACGAAGCAAGAGTAAGTTGAGGACTCCTACGAATTGTAAGGGCAACTTTATCTTTAAGCCACACAAATATGTAAATCTAATTACAATAAGTAATTGTGAGAAGTTATAAAAGTAATAATATATCGATCCAATCCATTTGTAAGTTTTGAACTATCTTGTAAATTATATTTATCACAATTAATATACTTTAAACATTTTTGTAGAGACCTGGTTCGAGCACTATTCCTTGCGAATGAGTGGACTTAAGTCCAGCTGGCCCAATACAATGAATTTGTAGAGAGCGAGTCAAAGAACTAGGCCCTAGTGAGGGTTGTACAATTAAGCATGGTAATACATGGATCGATTAATAAGAATACAGACTAAAAGTATGAAATTACGCTCCTCGGCCACTTTCTTTTATAGTCTCTTTCTTCTATTCCTCTTGGTATTGGGTTACAAAGATTATACAAATATTGCGACACCTCTCCTTTCTTCCAACTGTCGTCCCCCTTTCTGGAGAACTTGTTACATTTTATACCCCCTTCCGGTTAATCTTGGCCCTCTATTTATCGCTTATGTAGGTCATCATGCCAATGCCTGTCCCATCAGCCACCTTCCATCCTTTCTGTGGGTGGTAGCAGCTGGGGCGGCACTGTTCATGGGTCACTTCTCCATTTAATGCGGCCAGAACGTTAGTTGTGGGCATTTAATGTGGAGGTGACAGTTCCTCCTGGGATTGCTCATCCACCATGCTCCTATGACCAATCCGCTGTACCTACCTCTGTCTTGGATAGCTGCGAAAGTTTACCTCCGAAGACACTTTGTTCTTCCTTACAATGATCAGTGCGATCCGAGGACGTGGTTGTCCTCGGCGGTATTACTGGCGAATGGACTCGTCCTCGGATACATCCTTATCCTCGACATGGGCCTTGGGTTTAGTGTAGAGTGGACTGGGGCTGCCAAATTCTCTGGCCTCACAATAGCCCCTCAAAATCCTGTTGTCAGGCTCCTCGGACTGAGAGGAGGATTTTGACGTCCTCGGGCTTCTGCCACGGCCTGTCGAGTCTTGTCTTCCACGAGTATCAGTGCCCTTTCGCCTGTCCAAGGCACGTTTCTGACGCCTTGGTATGCGGGGTGCACTCGCATTAAATTTAGGCAGCTCTGTGCTCCCCACGTTCAATGGTGTGATGATAATCTAACGGTGGTGATCTTCTTGGCTATTTAGCCGGGAAAACTTTGCACGGTTGTTATTTTTTATTGGAGGTTTAGATACTCATTTGAACTGATCCGCCCATTTACTTTCGCATTCAAGAGATATTGTACACATACTTCGAATCTGGTCACATCTTCAACTGAACCTGCAACTTCTTTCAGCACAAAAAAGTCTACCTGAGGAGTTTTTCCTCATTTCTGTAAGTCTTCCTCTCTCTCTCTCTAATTGCGTTCTCCCCTTTTTTAGACTTCTTTCTTCGTGTCTCTTAGTTGTCTCTGGAATGGGTAAGCTCAAGAAATTTGTTAAATCTGAAGAGACGATGGAGAAATTTATTGCTGATTATAGGATACCCAGCACCGTAGGTCTAAGGTACTGTGAAGAGGGGGAGTGGAGATTTAGGAGGAGAGAGGGAGAGGTGGTGATTCCTATAATCGCCTTCCTAAAGGGCGGTATGCGGATCCCCATGGGTTAGGTGATGACAAGTTACCTTAGGTATTTCTGTCTCGCCCCTACCCAATGCGACGTCAATATGTTTAGGATTCTGGGCTGTGTAAATGCCTTAAATGAGAAGATGGGGTTGAGGTTAACCCATCATGATGTGAACTAGTGCTATAACCTTCAGCGTCTGAAGGACAAGTCCTACTACATGAAAATGAGGGAGGATAGAGTACGGCTTATTCAGTGCCTCCCCTCGTCCAACAAGGGGCTGGATAAAGACTTTCTCATCGTGTCCGGGGAGTGGCACGATCGGCTCAATTGTCCAACAGTGGAGGGCACACCAGGTGGGGCACTTGGAATAAAAGAGGATGTTACTTTTTGGATTTTTGTTGCTTGCTTTGTTTGGTTGCTAATAGTAGTATGTTTTTTCTTCTTGCAGATCCACATGCTTTCGAGCGTCATTTTGGCTTGGTTAACAAGGAGGACTTGGAGAAGGTGCTGAGGGCGGAGATCTTTGTGAACAAGGCCGACAACCAAGTTAGGACCGCTCACAGGATCCTGAACTACGACCCTATTCAGAAGTCGTTTGCCACGCCAAAGTGTGTGATTAGGGCCAAAGATCCTCGGCTCCGGAGAATTACTGTAGTCGAGGACGGTTTCTTGATCCCGAAAGGGTCTCCTACTCTAGAGGGTACTCCGTTAACGGGTTCCTCTACATCCCGCCGAGCTGCGGAGGTTGAGGAGGGAGGTGAACGAATAGAGGAAGGAGGTGCCAGTTCGAGTCCTGCCGAGGACGACTTCGGCGTGTTCGAACAAGTTCGCCTGTCCGAGGATCCTTCTGGTGACTCGGGTGACCAGAGCCTGACCGTAGCAAACTTCCTGTCAGCAGGGGAATCTTCTCGGGCCGAGATGGGTTTCAAGAGGAAAACTTAGTGCAACTTGCTTGATCTGCTTGAAGGCCAGTCGGGGAAGCATCAGCCTAAGCTTCCTCCTCCTCCACCCAAGTCTCAACCTGCCCAGACTAGGTCAGCTTCCACCCAGCCTAGGCTTCCCCTTCCTCCATCTCGTCCGAGTCCATCATCCAGGCCCGAGCCCTCTGTTCCTAAACAGAGGAAGGATAAGGGTAAAAGGCCCATGGGAGGGGAGAAACCTCATTCCCCCCGAGAGGAGGGCAATACTCAGTGACCTCCGAAGCAATTGAAGATAGGGGCCCATGGTCAGGACAAGTAAGTCGCCGCCCATCCCGAGGGTAATGCCTGGCTCCCAGCCCCAATGCTCCATGGGGAGCCTCTGATGGGCAATGCTTAACTCAGGGATTTCGAAGGGGGCGAAGGCACGCTTGTAGCCGACGCGCTGAAGCGGTCCCTGCTACTCCCTGTAGATATGACTGAGTTAGAGACTTTGAAGAGTAAAGAGGTCTTCCTCAGCTTCAAGCAATACTTAGGGATGGTGAGATTCTCAGTACTTAAGATTCTTCTGACTTCAATTTTCTTCTTCTTCTTTTTTTTTTTTTTTTTTTTTTTTTTACTTGTGCGTTTGCTTCGTTTGGCAGGCTGTTCAAGCTACTTTCAAATTGGAGGAGGCTTCCATCAAACAGGACAAAGCCACTGACGCAGAGCGCGACAAGCGCATATTGACTAGCCAGACTCTCAAGGCCACCGAGGCTGATCTAGCGAAGGCCCAAGAGGAGCTAAAGGAGGTAACCAAGGCTCGAGATAGCACTGAAACAGGCTTGTTAGGTGCCCAAAAGTAGGCCCAAGACCAGACAAGGCGTTTGGCTGGGGTGGAGGAACAGCTGAAGCTCGCAAACGAGTTGATCGTTGATTTGAAAAGGCAGGTGGCTAATACTGAGGGGGCCAGAAAGGTAGCTGAATAGGCCAAAGAAGAGGCTCTTAGGTCTAAAACTGAGGCAGACTTTGGCAGAAAGGAGGCCCAAGCTTCCAAGAAAGAAGCCGAGAAGGCGGCTTATGAAGCTGGGGTGGCTAAAACGGAGGCTGCTCTCAGAGCCCAAGTCCCTGGGGTATGCAGGCTCTACTGCTCCCAGGTATGGAGTGAGGCCCTCAAATAAGCTGGGGTGGAGGCTTCGTCGTCCATCCTGTGGAAGGAAGAGAGTGTGGATTATCCCCCTGCCATTCGCGAGGCTGTTCCTCCCAGCTCTGAGGCCGGGGCGACTACTGAGGAGACTGATGCTGTGCCTGGTGAAGGAGCCGAGGAGGCTGCGGTTATTACCGAGGTGGTTATTACACCTTCCGATGATCCTGCCGTGGGAATTGGTCCTATCGGGTCTACTGAAATGGCCAAAGATCCCAATGAAGATACACCTCATGAGGCAGCAAACCTCTCAGCTAATGTCCAGGCCTCTCTTGCTGAGGATAAAGTACCTTCTGCGCCACCCTTGTAGGTTGTTCCTCCAAGTCAGAGCTCAGAGGATCCCGAGGCTGCCACAAATCAGCCACCCACAGGGGGGAGGAAGATTAAACTGAAGAAGTAGGCCCCTTGGCCCCTTTGTTTTGTCTCCCTTCTATTTTTTGGAACAATCTAATGGCGCTTTTGCCTTGTTTTTTTTTTTTTAGATGTTGGAATTTGATTCCTGCTGTGTACCTTTCATGAACTTAATGTATTGCGTGTTTTTTTTTTCCTTTCTTGTTGGATACCTATGGGATTTGCTGATGTTGTTAGCTTCCCCAAAGGCTTGAGTCTAAGGACCACGCAAGGCCTTGGTTCCGTCTAACACTTATAATTTTTTTTTTTTGAAGTAACTAGTTTCCCAATAGGTTTGAGTCCGAGGACCATGCAAGACCTTGGTTCTGTCTAACACTTATAGGATTTATCGAACTAGTTAGTTTCCCCATAGGTTTGAGTTCGAAGACCATGCAAGACCTTGGTTCTGTCTAACACTTATTATTTTAAAGTAACTAGTTTCCCCATAAGTTTGAGTCCGAGGACCATGGAAGACCTAGGTTCTGTCTAGCACTTATAGGATTTATCGAACTAGTTAGCTTCCCCATAGGTTTGAGTCCGAGGACCATGCAAGACCTTGGTTCTGTCTAACACTTATAGGATTTATCGAACTAGTTAGTTTCCCCATAGGTTTAAGTCCGAGGACCATGCAAGACTTTGGTTCTATCTAAAACTTATTATTTTGAAGTAATATCCGAGGACCATGCAAGACCTAGTTTTTGTCTAGCACTTATAGGATTTATCGAACTAGTTAGTTTCCCCATAGGTTTGAGTCTAAGGACCATGCAAGACCTTGGTTCTGTCTAACACTTATAGGATTTATCAAACTAGTTAGTTTCCCCATAGGTTTGAGTCCGAAGACCATGCAAAACCTTGATTCTGTCTAACACTTATTATTTTAAAGTAACTAGTTTCCCCATAGGTTTGAGTCCGAGGATCATGCAAGACCTAGGTTCTGTCTAGCACTTATAGGATTATTAGGGTAAGAAGCATGTAATTACGATAGACTTGAAATATGAATTGACAAAGATACTTTTATTAATAATAATACCTTCGCAGGTTATTTACATTCCATGGACGAGGTACAGGTTTTTCATCTAAATCTTCTAAGTAGTATGCACCTATTCCCGTCACTGAGGTGATTCAGTATGGTCCTTCTCAGTTGGGTCCTAGCTTCCTTTAGGATGGGTTCTTGGCAGCGCCCACAACTTTCCTTAACACTAAGTCCCTTGGTGTTAGTGGCCTTAGCTTCACATTGGTATCATATCCCTGCTTGAGCTTTTGGTGGTAGTAGGCCAGCTGAATCATTGCTTTCTCCCTTCGTTCATCGATCAGATCTAGGCTCTTCCCCAGCAGCTCATTATTACCATCCAGGGAAAAGGAGCTCGTTCTTAGTGTTGGGAAGTTTGATTCTAAGGGAATAACAGCCTCGGCCCCATAAGTCATGGCAAAATGTGTTTCCTCTGTTGACCGCCGTAGTGTAGTACGGTAGGTCCATAGGATGTACGGCAACTCTTCTTCCCATCTTTCCTTGGCGTCATCTAGCCTTTTCTTCAGCCCATTAACTATGACCTTGTTGACAGCCTCGGCTTGCCTATTTCCTTGAAGATAAGCCGGAGTTGAGTACCTGTTCGTGATCCCCAACACACAGCAGTATCTTCTGAAGGCTTTGCTATCAAATTGAAGCCCGTTATCTGAAATGAAGGTATGGGGGACCCCGAATCGCATGACAATGTTCCTCCAGATGAACTTCTTAGCATCCACGTCCCTAATGTTGGCCAAGGGCTCAGCTTCGACCCACTTGGTGAAATAATCTGTGCTGACTAGCAGGTATCTCTTGTTCCCCGGTGCCTTGGAGAAAGGCCCTACAATATCCAGGCCCCACTAGGCAAACGGCCATGGACTGGATAAAGGATTTAGGATACCTCCTGGCTAATGAATGTTTGGGGCAAACCATTGGCATTGGTCACACTTCTTTACATACTTCTGGGCTTCCTTTTGCATCTTCAGCCACCAATATCCCTAGATGATGGCCCGATGCGACAGGGATCTTCCTCTTGTGTGACTCCCACAGATCCCTTCGTGCAACTCCTCAAGCAGTAGTTTCGACGCCTCGGGGTGAATGCATAGTAAGTAGGGTCTTGTGTAGGAGTGTCTGTATAGCTTATGGTCCTCGGACAACCAGAACCAAGAAGCTTTCCTCCGTATCTTATCAGCCTCTAATTTCTCCTCAGGTAGGATGTCATCCTTGAGAAACTCACTATAGGGTCCATCCAGCTGGGGTTCGCCTTAGCCTGGTGGACATGGGTCATGCCTCTTGCCCCCTCACTCGCCCTCTCAAGATGCTTAACAAGGATAATTCGGGGTAGATCTCCTGCCAACGACATAGCAAGTGTGGCCAAGGAGTCTGCATAGGTGTTTCCACTTCTGGAGACATGTGACAAGCTGAAAAGGTCGAAGTCCGACTGCAGGCACTTAACTTGGCTTAAGTACTCTTGCATCCTTGCATCTCTAGCTTTTAGTTCTCCGTTTACTTGGCCTACCACCAACCTTGAATCCGAGAACATATCCACGGCCTTTCTGCCCATTTTTTGCACCATGACCATACCTTGTAATAAGGCTTCATTATTTGTGACAGGGAACCTAAGTTTCAGGGACTTTTCCACGACAGGCTTCTCTGGGGACACTAGGACTAGCCCCACTCCAGACCCCTTTTGGTTTGCGGTGCCATCAACGTACACTTCCCAGTGTGGGGGCCCTGGGACAGAGATTTCCCCGACCAGCTTTTCCTCTATGTTCCCATTCTCGGCTACTGCTTCCAGTGGTTCAGTGAACTCGACCACCAAGTCAACCAGGACTTGGCCCTTTATAGAGGTCCGAGGCATGTATTTAATGTCAAAAGCCCCTAGAATCGTGTTCCACTTGGCGATTCTTCCATTGTAATCAGCAGACCGAAGTATAGATCTCAAGGGCAGTTGAGTTAGGACGACCATCGTGTGGGCCTGAAAATAATGGCGAAGCTTTCGTGTGACATGGACTACAGCCAGTAGGGCTTTTTCCAAGGGCAAGTACTTGACCTTTGCTTCATGCAGTGACTTGCTCACGTAGTAGACTGGCTTTTGGATGCCACTGTCATCCCGTATTAGCACCAAGCTCACCGCGTGAGGGGCTACGATGATGTAGGCATACAGGATTTTGTCGGCTTCGGGGTTAGACATGATTGGTGGCTGAGATAGGTATTCCTTGAGCTGCTGGAATGCTACAGCACAATCCACGGACCACTCGAATCCTTTCCACTTGTTAATCAGGAGGTAGAAATGCCTGCACCTATCAGCCGACCTAGAAATGAGTTTTTGGATTTCTTTAGGATTTCGCGGAGGCTTCAAGTTATTGATAGCTCTAATTTGATCAGGGTCGACCTCAATCCCCCTGTGGGTGATGATGTAGCCCAAAAACTTGCCTAACCCTACACCGAACGAGCATTTGGAGGCATTCAGGCGCAGCCTGTGCTTCTTTAGGATGTTAAAGATGTAGCCGAGGTCTCCTAGGTGTTCGGACACCACTTTACTCTTCACCACCATATCATCAACATAAATTTCAATGTTTTTGCCTAGCAGTGGCTCGCACATTCTCGTCATCATCCTTTGATAGGTGGACCCAGCGTTCTTTAGGCCAAAGGACATCACTTTATAGTGGTAATTCCCAACGGGTGTCACGAAAGCGGTCTTCTCTTGATCATCCAGGGCTAGTGGTATTTGATGGTAGCCCTGGAAGGCGTCTAAGAAACTCATTCGAGGATGGCCCATTATGGCATCCACTAGCTGGTCTATCCGAGGCATGGGAAACGGGTCTTTTGGGCATGCCTTGTTTTGGTCCGTGAAGTCTACACAAACCCTCCATTTTTCACTTTTCTTCTTGACTACCACAGTGTTGGCCAACCACTTAGGGTAAAAGACCTCCTTGATGGCCCCCGCATGCTTAAGCTTCTTCACCTCTTCTCTAATCGCATTAGCGTGCTCCTTTGACGGGCGCCGAGGTGGTTGCTGCTTGGGAACGGTGGATGGGTTGACATTGAGATGGTGACAGATAAAATCTGGGTCGATCCCTAGAGCATCGCAAGCGTCCCATGAAAATACGTCAAGGTTTGCTTTAAGAAACTCGATCAAGTTCTACCTCTCCTGTGGAGGCAGCCAAGCCCCTACCTGAAAGAACTTCTCCAGATCGTCTCCAATGATTACCTTGTCCAGATCTTCATATTTTGCTTCTTTGGCGGCTGCATCGGGAGGCTCGTCCGGATCCTTTGATTGCTATAAGCCACCTTCAGCAGTGGTCGAGGGCCCTGCATCGAGCCGATGCAATGTGGCAGCCACCATGCATTGCCTTGATGTGGATTGGCAACCGCGGATTTCGAGGACATGGTCCCCTGATGGGAATTTCACCTTCTGGTGTAAGGAGGAGGCGACAGCCCCCAAGGTGTTGAGCCATGGTCTGCCGACGATGGCTGTGTATGGGAAGTAAGTGTCCACCATTATGAAGTCTACCTCTACCACATATAGGTCGGTTTGAACGGGTAGCCTAATCATGCCCTTTGGGATCACCAGCTTCCCATCAAAGCTCATCAGGGGGGAGTTGTAAGGTGTCAAATCTTCTGGTCTTAACCCTAGGCCCTTGTAGAGGTCAGAGTACATAATCTCGGCTCCGCTGCCACCATCTACCATAACCCTTCTCACATCATAGTCTCCAATTCTGAGGGTGATGACCAGTGCGTCATCGTGGAGTTGGGTGGTCCCTATCTTGTCTTCCTCTGAAAAGCACAAGGTTGGGTAAAAATTCTTCCTAGCCTTCTTCGGCCCTGATTGGGACTCCTCGGCACACGTCTGGGCTACAGATAACACTCGCAAGGGGCGCGCGCCTATTCTTCCTGGCGCAGCCAAGATCACATAGATCGTCCCCATTGGTGCCCTTAAGGTAGCGTCTCTTTGGGGCTCCTGATAAGTCTGGCCTTGGCGGCCACTAGAATGGTGCAGGAGGTGTTTCAGCTTTCCTTCCCAGACTAGACGATCCAGGTAGTTCCAGAGGTTCCTGCAATTCTCCGTTGTGTATCCGTGGTCCTGATTGTATTGGCAGTACAAGTTCTGATTGCGCTTCGCGAGGTCTCCGGCCATCTTATTCGGCTCCTTAAAGTACGGTTCACTCCTTATCTTTTCCAACACCCTATGCACTGGCTCTCAGAATACGGCATTGACAGCCTGAGCGTTGGTCGGCCCCGGATTGCCTTGTAAAATCCCTCTTCGGGCGATTGCCATTGTATCGGTCCGACCTGAAATCCCTCCTCTCCTGAGGGATAACCTTCTCTTTTCCCTTACTTTGTAGCTGATCCTCTTCCACCCACTTATACTTGTCGATCCGATTCATCAACTGGCGCACACTGGTGGCGGGTTTGCCAGTCAGAGACTTCCTTAGGCCATGCCCCGTCGGGAGACTGTTTTTGAAGGTGCTAACAGCTACATCTTCATATTTGCCATCTAGCTCGTTGTATATCTCCCAGAATCGGTCCGAGTGGGCCTTTAGAGTTTCCCCATCATGCATGGTTAGAGCCAACAGCGCACTCAAGGGTCGAGGAGTTCTGCTGTTTGTGACGAAGCGAGAGCCAAAGACTTGGGTCAGCTGCTTGTATGAGTCTATAGAATTTGTCTTGAGACCATTGAACCACCTCATTGCTACTGGTCCCAGACTAGAGGGGAAAACTCTACACATCAGCGCTTCGTTCCTGGCGTGGACAGCTATCCTCTGGTAATATTGGCTCACATGCTCTACAGGTCCGTCTTGCCATTATAAATGGTGAAGGTTGGTTGCTGAAATCGCCGAGGAAGCGTAGCCTCTTCGATGTGACGGGTGAAAGGTGACTTGGAGAGCTGATCCAGTGCTCGACTCATCGCATCGCTCCCCACGCCCTTAGGGGATGGACTCTTACGCTTGCGCCTCCAGTAACGCTCTTCCTCGTGAGAGAAGGTCTCGTTTGGGGGGGTCCTTGACCTCCGCCTATAGTCATCATCGCCATCCTCGTCGGAGGGTGTGTTAGGACTAGGACAAGATTGCCTTCGTTGTGCATGGCGCAACTTTTTCTTTAAATCGTCTATCTCCCGCTGCATGGTCACCTTATCATCCAGTCTCTTGGACGCATGACTTTTAACCTCTTCCGATTGCACGGTCTGGTCGTCATTTTGTCTCCGTAGCGCGTGGCTGCCCCCGCGGACGTGGCTTCCGCTGGTCTGTGTGGTGTGTGCACTTCCCTCTCGAAACCTTCCATTTTCTTCGTTTCGACCGCGCTCAGGGTTGGGGAAGGTACCTTGTGGCTGTGACCTTGTTGGTTTGGATTGGTGGGATCCTGCTTGGTGAGGGCCTGTTCCTGCCATGCTTGAATGTTGCCCTGACTAACACACAAGTTCTTTCCTACAGACGGCGCCAATTGTAGAGACCTAGTTCGAGCACTATTCCTTGCGAATGAGTGAACTCAAGTCCAGCTGGCCCAATACAATGAATTTGTAGAGAGCGGGTCAAAGAACTAGGCCTTTGTGAGGGTTGTACAATTAAGCATGGTAATACATTGATCGATTGATAAGAATACAGACTAAAAGTATGAAATTAGGCTCCTCGGCCACTTTCTTTTATAGTCTCTTTCTTCTATTCCTCTTGGTATTGGGTTACAAAGATTATACAAATACTGTGACACCTCTCATTTCTTCCAATTGCCGTCTCCCTTTCTGAAGGATTTGTTACATTTTATACCTCCTTTCGGTTAATCTCGACCCTCCATTTGTCGCTTATGTAGGTCATCATGCCAGTGCCTGTCCCATCAGCCACCTTTCATCCTTTCTATGAGTGGTAGCAGTTGGGGCGGCACTGTTCATGGGTAACTTCTCCATTTAATGCGGTCAGAACGTTAGTTGTGGACATTTAATGTGGAGGTGACAGTTCCTTCTGGGATTGCTCCTCCACCATGCTCCTATGACCAACTCGCTGTACCTGCCTTTGTCTTGGATAGCTGCAAAAGTTTACCTCCGAAGACACTTTGTTCTTCCTTACAATGAGCAGTGCGGGCCGAGGACGTGGCTGTCCTTGGCGGTATTACTGGCGAATGGACTTGTTCTCGGATACATCCTTATCCTCAGCATGGGCCTCAGGCTTAGCGTAGAGTGGGCCGGGGCTGTCAAATTCTCTGGCCCCACAATTTTATATCAATATTTTTTTTGTTAAATAATTTAAAGATTACACCGTTAGAATATAGTTTTTAAAATTATGAAACATATAAAAATCTAATCTATTTTAAATATTTTAATTAATAAAAATTATTGTACATGCCTTAACATATACAATTCAATAAAATAAAAATATACCTATAATTTATACTAAAGTAAATATATGTTTTTCATAGAAGACAAATGTAATAATGATTAATGATCTCCAACTCCTAACTACAAAATCTGTAATTGCCTTTTTTTTTCTATAAGAATAAAATAATATAAAAACATTGTGCTCATATCTCTAATTTTCCAAAAACAGTTAATAAATATGGTTTCTATTATACTTGGCTATTTGTAGCAAAATATATATATATAGAGAGAGAGAGAGAGAGCCATCCTCTACGTTGATTAGAACTAAAATAAAACGTTACAACTATTATATTTAAATTAAGTCAAAACAAATAAACATTTCTTATTAAAGAGTAAAGGCCATACGCTATCATATTTTTCAAAAAAGAATAAAATATTTTACATCATTTTGAGTATTCTGCTTAATATTTTATTAAGCACAAGTCACAACTTACCACATTTGTTTCTTTATAAAATAATTAAAGTTTAAAATAAAAAAAAATAATCGAAAAAAGGAAAAATGCCACGAAGAATTTGATCGTTCATGGTAACATTTTAGATGTATGATGTATGTTATAGCTATAGAAATAGAGTTGAGATGTATGATGTATGTTATAGCTACAGAAATAGAGGTAAAAGAGTAGAGAAGCCAATGAGAGGAACGAAGCTGGCGTGGCGAGTTGTTGTTGGACTTGGAGCAAATTGCTTGACAGTTGGACAGTAGTGAGTTTGAGGCGGAAAGAAAACCGAATATCTTCTCTTTTAGTTCTAACTAGCCAAAGATATCATAGATGAGATTGATGGCCTCATATTGAGTGGAACGTTCCACTTTCTTTGATACTTAGCCACATGGCACTGCCCAAAACCACTTTATTATTAAATCAAAAAAAATAATATCCACTTTTCTCTTTTCTAAACAACGTTAATATCCATGAAACATTGTCACACTACTTTTACAACAAATCATAAGTTACATGTTATTATTTGTGAACAAATAAATCAAAAAAAAATTTAAATTATAAATTTAAATTAGAACAAATAATAATTTATCATTTATAATTTAATAAAAAAGTATTATAAAAATATTTTAAACATATTATTTTTTTTTATATTTATTAACAGTGAGAAAATCAAATCAAATCAAATCCAATCCAAGACAAAACTGAAATTGAAAACCCCACCAGTACCAGTGCCTTGAAGTTGTGGTCCGAAAATTTTGACAATTTAATAATAAGAAAAAAAAAAAAAAAAAAAGGGTATACGAGTGGTCCAAAACAAACATCCATATCCCTATTTTTTCTCTGTCTAGCGTTGGCAATGTAAACGTGGCGACTTTGTATGACTTGGGTGGGCGAGTGGATATGACGTGGCTAAAAGCGCAAAGAGCGACACTCACAGTCACACACACACACACCCACAAAAGACTTGGCTCATCCTCATCTACTTCTAATCTATCTATCTATCCAACACTTAAAAACTAAAAAGCAAATAGTTTTAATTAAAAAGTATCATTCTCTTTCCCTTTCTCTATCTTTCTCTTTCTCTTTGTGACTTTTCATCCACAACTCGTGGCCAACCTTGTTCTTCTACAAATAATAAAATTTTCTCCTCCATATTTATTTTAGAGGCTGAAGATATTTTAGTTTTTTGTTTTGTTTTGTTTTTTTTTTGTTTCTCCTCGTCACAAAAAAATAAATATCATTGAATTTTTCAGTGTTGTGACATATCTATTTCTTTGTCTCTCTGTTTCGACTGAAGTGACGAGTACTATAGCTCCTAGTTCCCACCACTTTTGGCATCACCCATCTTTTTCGATACTCGCCTTTATACGTAAACAATTGTCCTTCCCTAATAATTACACCGCTCACCACAGTATATCATATTGGTCTCCAAGAATAATTCATTTAAGGTTTCGTGTCAAAGTAAGATTAATAAATGGTCAAATTATGAGTTGTAATACATTTCTATTTGGAAAAATAAAATATATAAGTTAATCATTTATTTGTTGACATGCACAAATTTGTTGTGGTTCTGTATGTTTTTTTTAATATATTTGTAAAATTTGACTTATTTTTTATAAAACATATAAAAATATTATTTACCAAAATATTAATGGCATTGTAATCATTATCCTTGGAGCATCCATTAACAAAGTCTTTCATTTAATGCGAGTCAATAAGATTCAACTAAAAAAATGAGTATAAAAATAGAAGAGTACTTCGTCCGTAACATTTTTACAACAAATTTTAGTTGGCAGATTGTTACAAGTTTTTAATTTAAATTCAGCAATGAAATTACTTTCTTATCCACTAGTAACAGCAAGTAACAACCTGTCACATTAGATTTTTTGTGAAAATGTTGTGAACATAGTATTTCTCATAAAAATAATATAAGAGAAAGAGGTGTGACTTGTAAGTGACTTTAGAAAAATTGAAGGCAAGTTAGCAATATTGAACTAAATAGGAAGGAGGAAAAAAAAAAAAAAAAACCAAAGACATTCACCATAAATAAAGAGTTGTATGGCCATATCATGGTTACATCTTCTTATAAGAAATAAAAGATTACATCGCTTAAAAATAATAAAGGAGTCTCGTAACTTAATTGGTAACTCTTAATATTTTTAACAAAAATGTTGTGGGTTCACATCTTCCCTCCTCATTGTTGTAACTATCAAATTATCAACAACAACAAAAAAGTAGCAAAATTCTTCACAAAATTAAAAATACCATAAATAAATTGGAATAGAAAGCCATCAAAGTAGTGCCAGAACATATAAAATATAAAGGGTATTGTGGGGATTTTAGTCAAAATTTAATCAAATTTTATTTCAGTCCTTTCAATTCTTCCCAATTTAAAAGGAAATAATAAATTTTCTTAGAGAAAATAGATGAATGAGTGTTCTCTCCTATCTATTGTATTCCTTCCTATTTTTTTTTTAAAAAAAAAAAAAAAAAAAAAAAAAGGGAATAGAAGACCATCTCTTATACATAAACTCCTAAATAAGGTCATAGATGAAAATTTCTTTGAAAATATATCTTTCAAATTTATTCTTTTCAATCCTTTTTCCTCATCCCAAATTAGTAGTTAGGAACAAAGAAGGGAGGGGGAGGGGTGGAGTACCAAACACGAATATCATCCCATTAGAAGGAAAAGTAGGCAAAATTTTGCTTTTAATGTTAGCATGTCATCTTTTAAAAAATAAAATAAAATAAAAGGCTTTACCAACTTAATTGGTACTTAGACAAATATTATTTAATGCAGAGAAAATTTAAAAAGAAAAAAAAAAAACCTCAAAATTTTATTATTTAGCTTATTTTTGTTATTATTTATAGTCTTATTGCACTTTTTGATACTATTCATGAGTCTCATTGTACTATTTTAACTAACTTTTATTTTTGTTCATAGTATTTTCAGAAAAAAAAAAAATAGTTTCAATAAAATAAGTGAATTCCAAATAGACTCGTAGTAGCAGATAAGAAGACATGACACGTGGAACGTTCAATGAAATGCGAGTACAATGATCTACTTCCACTCTCTGCGAGTATACCATTGGAAAAAAAAAACAAAAACAAAAAAAATACACAAGTGTAATAAAAAGCGGGAGACAGGACAAGCTGAAGCCACGTGTTTGGGAGGGTTGTGCGACGAGAGCCACAAGAATCCATCGAATTCTCGAGCGTTCTGTGCAACTCAATTCAACTTCTATCGGAAAATTTAAGGAAAAAAATAATAATAATATGAGAGACCCAACTCTGACGTGGCGCCTCTCTCTCTCTCTCTCTACTTTTTTTTTTTTTTTTTTTTTTTCTTCTTCTTCACAGTCACAAGCCGTATAGATATATAGTACTTTAAAATAGTTATATTACTTTCCATTTCCAACTAGGATTTCATTTTCATTTCCCTGACACCAAACCCCAACTTTTCTCTCTGCCTTTTTCTTCTCTCTTCTTCCTTCTTCCTTCTTCTTCTTCTTCTTCTTCCTTAGCTCTGCCTTTCTCTTCCTCTCTGTGTTTTGGTTTCAAAGTCATCACAGTTGTTGTTCCTGTCATGACTACATGACATGACTAGTTGGTTTTTTTGATTCTTTCTTTGTTTGTTGATCTGATCTCTCTTGATTTTGGATCACTGAATCAAGAAACCCCCCAAAAAAGAGTAAAAGTTGGATTTTTCTTTGTTTGTTTATGTATTTTTGGATGAAGATGGGTCGGGTCGGGTCCATTTACTGTCAAGAATTGGTTCCCTAAGGCAAGGCAAAGGGAAAAAAAGGAATCTTGGAATTTAAGAATTTTTTTTGATTCTCTGCATGCAATTGCAAAAGGAGTAAGTAATAGACTAATAGCGATACCACTGCTGAGCGAGTTTCTGCATTCATGGCTATTCAGGTATCAATCAACCAAGCTTTTTTTTTAAAAAAAATAATAATTTATTTGTTTTTTTGGGTGGTAGTTATTAATTACTAAAAAAAGTACAAAAACCCAGATATGATATTGAATTACCAAGTTTAATTTGATTTCCGATCATTTATGTTAATTAATTATAGTCAAACATCACCATAACTTCAGCTATTAACTTTGACCTTAAACACAAATGCTTATATAACCTTATTAATTATTTTATTTTATTTTATTTCATAACATTTAAATGATAGCAGTTTTGTACAATCCTGGAAAATAGGATGATTTTTTTTTTCTCTGCTTTCCTGTCCATTCATCTATTTGGAACAATTTTCTTGCAAATTATCTTTCTTGTTTTGACAATTGTTGTTGGGTTTTCACTATTTTCATGTTATTTGGTTTTGTCAGTGGGAAATTACTCATAGCCATAGAGGAGTTTTGTGATATAGTCCTTAGGTTGAGGCCTGTTAAAAGTTTCCTACTTAATTTGCCAATAAAGGAATAAGAATTACAGAAGGTATATATCATTCACTCTTAACTAATTTAGCTGGCTGAACAGTTTAAAAGTAGCTTTTTGTTGTTGTTGTTGTGTTAGTTTAGCAAATAATTTAAGAACTCAGTTGTTAGATCTTGCTAATAGAATTTGTGGATAACTTGGTACTACAAAATTTTGCAAATTTTCTGTGACTAAGCTGGAAATTTTTTTGATGTGGTTTGTTTTCTCTTTTGGCTATAGGATCAAACTGTCGGTTCTCGTTCACATTCTGTGGTCCAGGCAAGCAATGGAATATCATTGAGTTCTGGCCTGCATTCTGTAACTGGTGTCCAACTAAGGGATCAGTTTTCTTGTGGCAATGATTATGCTCCCAAGGTTTTTACCTTTTCTGTCTTCTTCATGCTCTGCTTCTGCTCCGAGTTTCTTCTTATCGGTTGTTTTTGTGTCAATAGGTTAGGAAACCATACACAATCACAAAACAAAGAGAAAGGTGGTCGGAGGAAGAGCATAAGAAGTTTCTTGATGCTTTAAAGCTGTATGGTCGAGCTTGGCGTCGGATAGAGGGTATGATTCAATATTTCAATTTACATTTCTTATATTCTCAAGCAAATTCCTTAACTATGATCCATTTTCTTACATTATTTGGTTTCTATAACAGAACACGTGGGAACAAAAAATGCAGTTCAGATTAGAAGTCATGCTCAAAAATTCTTCTCCAAGGTTTACTGCTCTTATTCCAGTACCCATTTCCCTACCATAATATCTATGTCCCCTTTGTTAAAGTAAGTTAAATTTTTATGGACCCCAAGGTGTGCAACCTTTATAGATGGGTTCATGCATTCTTGCCCGGTGCCATTCTGATTTCCCTGTTTTTTTGTCTTTGCAATAGATCGCTCGCGACTCTAATGGTAGCAACACAACCTCCACAGAGCCAATTGAGATTCCTCCTCCTCGACCAAAACGAAAGCCTATGCATCCTTACCCCAGGAAACTTGTAATTCCACCTAATAAAGAAGTCTCCGCTCTGGAACAGCCAATAAGGTCTGCATCTCCAAATTCATTGGTTTGGGAACAAGAAGACCAATCTCCAACCTCAGTATTATCTGCAATTGGTTCAGATACAGTGGGGTTCACTGATTCAGATACACCAAATGGCAGCTTATCCCCTGCTTCATCTACAGCTGGTGTCCAACCTGGGGGCTTAGTACTATCTGAACCCAACCAATCGACTGAGGAAAGTGCATCTCCATCACCAGCTCTAACAACCGTTGGTTCAGTTTCTGACGAGCAACTTCCCATGGTACTTGCTGATCCTTTGCTTGACAACATATTTGTCCAATTCAGTAAATGTCAAATGAAACCTTTTATTATATTCTGATGTTGTTTTATTGTTGGCTTCAATTCCCAGAAATTCGAGTTGTTTCCCAGAGAAAACAACTATGTTAAAGAAGGTGCATCAGAGGAAACGTCAAACCGGAGTCTTAAGCTTTTTGGAAGGACTGTGTTAGTAACAGATTCTCACAGTCCATCTTCTCCCACCATAGTGGCTGGTAAATCAATGCCTGCAGATATCCTCGAGGAAAAAGTTGTGCAACCATTACCATGGAACTTTGTCCCCGTGAAATCTATACAGGAGAATGCAGAATATTCTTGGAGTCATTCAACACAGGGTGTACAGGGTGGCCTCTATTTCATGCAATGCCAGAAAGAAAACTCATATATGGCAGAAGCTAATTCTGCTGCTCCTATACCATGGTGGACCTTTTATGGGGGTTTACGTTTTCCTGTCTTGCCATTCCATGAGGTGGAGCAATCAAAAGCACATTTGGGCTCTGATCTAGAAGAAGTCCAAGGTAAAGAAGTTCAGAAGGAAGGGTCTTGGACTGGTTCAAACAATGGATCAGTAAATGATGGGAACAACGGTGATAAATGTTCAGATGCTGAGACCCAGAGTTGTCCACTTTTCCTAAAAGAGGAGAATCAAGAGGCAGGCCTAGTTTTCCAATTAAGACCAAGTGAAAATTCAGCCTTCTCTGAACTAGGAAGGAGCCCTGGAAAGTGTTTGAAAGGGTTTGTCCCATATAAAAGATGTGTGGCAGAGAGAGACACACAGTCCTCAACAATAAGAGGTGAAGAGAGGGAAGAGAAACAAATCCGGCTTTGCTTATAGTGTGCCTCAGCGTAGTTTTCCTAGAGCAGCTTCCTATGTTAGAAGATAGACCCTTTTTAACAGGCCGAGGGACTGATCTGGTTACGGTTTAAGTGCTGGATTATAGCGTTTTCAGCTGCTGGATGACCGAGGATGAGAAATAAAATCGGGTTTAAGCAGCAGCCATTTCTGCAGCTTTGCAAATTCTTATCTAGTTGTTCTGTTTTTACCTCCCAACTGTTCAAATCCGTAAGCCCATCTGTTCTTGTATGCACAAATATTTCTCTTGCGTTACCTTTTTGTACTCAAAATTAGCTTGTGTATACCTTCTAATCTTTTCCTTCTCTGAACTGTGAACCACTTGGGTCGCTTGTTATGTTAAAAAAGAATAGTTTTTGCTTATTTATTTAATTGTTAATTCATCAGCGTCTGCAATCTTTCGAGCTCGTTTTATCCAGAGGTTTTTAACCATAAAGGCGTGTTGTTTTGCAAAAGAAAAGTCATTGCTTTGTGAGACGAAATGGAGTGGTAACAAGATTCTTTCATACGTTTCTAAAATATGAAAGAAGTGTTGGAGCTTACAAATGAGAGAATTGCAGAGACCATGATGTATATTTCTGGAGTCTTGTATCTATTATTTGGTTTGGCCGTTGGCAGTTAGGTTCAAAACTCAAAACATTTTTTATCTACTTTACTCCCACTTTATCTAAATGGGGCTTAAAGGTGGGGTTGGAACAAGTTATATTAGAAATATGCAGTTAAATGATTAAATTTACTATATCATAAAAGTTTAAACTTTTAGGAGAATTAATAATTTAACCAGCTATGTAGAGAAGGTACAAAGAAATATTTAGAGGTTTTGGAGGATGAAGATAGATCTATTAGGATAGAAATATTTAAAGGTTTTGGAGGATGGAGATAGATCTATTAGGATATTATTCTCATAAGTATTTGTGTGAAGGAATTAGCTCAGTGATGAATTACATGGCTAGACTAGTGGGTCAAGCTGTTTCTACAACATAATTTTTTAGCTTTTCATGAATTCCTCTTTCTAAAATCCCTTCAAAGGCTGTTGTTTTCTTGGTTGGACCACTAGAACTGATTATTCCAGTAAACTAACTCTCATAGTAAAATTCCATGTTTCTAATCTAACCACAGTTGTCAGATCTTTAAACCTTTTGGAATTGGAATATTCTTAACAGTTGCTATGGACCCCTTGACAAATGACAAGTTGTAATTTCAACAAATCCGGCCGCCACTGTTTCTATTGACCAGATTAGCTACAAAAATGATATTGTTGACAAGCTAAGATTTTGTTTTTTTGGGTGTAAACCCATTCATCCAAGATATTCATGAATACTTTCCTTTCAAACTTGAATGTTCAACCTTCAAACCCTATCCCACCATATAGCATTTTCTATTGTTAATAGTATTAAGCATTTTTCTATATTCTTTGTCATACTCTTGTAAATATTATATTGGGCTTGTGCTTATTTGACTTGGGTTTGGAATTGAGCTAAGCTGGGTTGGGCTTGAACCAAATTCGGCTTGGGTGATTGGGTAGTGTTTGGTCTTGTTTGAGTTTGGGCTGGGCTATTACAGTTAGAGTGCTGAGGAAATTGATCTAGAGCCTGAGATTGTTTGGGAAATAATTTGATCTAGTTGCCATGACTAATGAGAAAGCTCATAGGGGGTTATTGCTTATTAGGGCTACCACGACTAAAACTAAAAGAGTGCTCACTGCTCACAATGAAGTGTTGAAACAAAGGAAGGGAATATTGATGCATTTGTTCCTCTGAGTTTCCGAATTTTCTTCATTGATTATTGGTTTGAATGATTTTTCCTTTTCTTTTTCATTTTTTTAAAGTATCTTTCAAGATACAACATACTTTTACCAAATTTATTTATTTTTAAACAAAATAAAGTTAAAATCATAATTAAGAAATGGACTATCTTCATTCTAGAGTCTAGAAATGTAAGAGGATCCCCATCCGGTTCTTTAAATATAAAATGCATTATTCTCTAAAATAGATAACAATGTAAAAAAATGACACAAAAATACACCTAGATCCAGTTATGTATTTTGCAAAAATTTATACTCAATGTAGCTCATCTAAATCTTTTTTCTTCAATTTTTTATTCAATTCTCTCTCTCATCTAGAATAAATAAAATAGAAACTCTCTCTTTCTCTCGCTCTCTCTCACGCACACATACTAATCGGCAACAAAAATTCTGTACACTTGAAGATTGGATTTGGGTTGTTAATGTAGATCTAACGTAGAGTTGGTGCAGATTCGGTGGACTGCAGTGCAGATTGAGGGTTCAAGGTTTTTTCTATTGGGCCCAGGTCAAATAAAGATTATGGAGCGACGATAGTGTAGTAATACAAGCTCAACAGATTGTAGGATTGGGGGTTTTCTAGCTCTGTTGTGGGTATATAAAAAATTATATAAAATAGTTATTTTGTATTATTTTAATGAGATATATTGCAAAATAAAGAGTAAGACATTGGGTGTATTATAAAACTGTTATGTAACTTGGATTCCATTTTTTTTAAATGCAAAATCAAGTGAGAATCATGGTGGTAAACAAGCCAAGTTTTGTTAAGTAATGAATACTCAAGCTCAGCTCGACAACAAAAGTAAAATATTTAAACTTGGCTTGAGTTTGACTCAAGCTTACAAATAATGTTCAATCTTGAATTTATCAAAAAGTCGAAGAGCATCCACAGTAGTGGAGCTAAAAATTTAACTTTTTAGTTCCACCAAAAGTTACTTTATTTATTTTACCTATACACATGCTACAGTAGTGGATCTATTTTAGCTTTTAACACAATAAAATAATATAAACATCACAATAAAATAATATATCCCACTACCCACAAAACATCCACAGCACCAACCACAACCACCTCTACCATCAACCACAGCCACAACCACCACCACCAGTCCACGGCAGGAAAAAAAAAAAAAAAAAAAAAAAAAACACCAACCGAAATCTCCAATCTTTTTCCTCAACCAAAACCAAACAAAATCACCAATCACAAACAAAATAAAAAATCACCAATCACAGAGCTGGACTTTGGTGAGGAGGATAGTGTCAGCATGGGTCTGACCGGCAAAAGAGAAGTGGGTCTGAGGTAGATGGGTTTGATCAGCGGAAAACCAAAGCAATAGTCTGATCAGCGTTGGGTGAGCATTGAGATGGAGGACTAGGCGGAGGCGTGGGCCTAATCGACGGAACAAAAGTGGGTCTGAGGCGGGTGCGTCTGAGGTGAATGGGTCTAATCGGCGAAAAACCAAAGCAATGGTATGATCGGCGTTGGGTGAGCATTGAGATGGAGGACTGGGCGGAGGCGTGGGTCAAAGACATGGATTGGCAGCTTGGGGCTTAGGTCGGCTTGGGCCGATAACGTTGAGGCCGGCAAAGGTGTGGGTCGGAGATGTTGAGACAAAGAGGTGAGAGTGACTGAGAGAGAGAGAACCACTTTTTATTATTTTAATCCACCGAGCATAATAAAATAATATTTTTTTTTTAGCTCTCATGAACAGTGCACATCTATTTATAGATGTGCATTGTAACAATGAAGTTAAAAAAAATAAGTTTAGCTCCACTGCTGGAGCATGATTTTAGTGTTTGAGGAGCTAAAATATAGCAATATACAAATATAGCACCACTGCTATGAGTGCTTTAAAAGTTTGAGTTTGACTTGATTCATTAGTTAAGCCAAGTAAAAACTCAATATCAAGCTCAATATTAAGCTTTTGAGTTTGAGATTCAAGATGATTACATTATCAAGTTTATTATCTAACCTATTTGGTTTGGACGAGTGGATCCCGACTCCTATAATTAATTAAAGACTTAGAAAGATATAAATTTATTTGTCATGCTTATATCAAGATTATTACCAACCTATTACATGCCTAGGCTTAGCTTTTTTTTATATCAAGCCCTAATGTTCACAAACTTGTTCATGAACAATTCTTTTTTACTTGGGCCCAATACATTTATTAAACAAGCTTAAAATTAAAGCTCAAACTTAATTTATTTATAAACAAACAAAAATGAATGAGTTATTTATTGATCCAAACTTGAGTTATTTATGAATACCTGATTCCTTAAAGCTCAAATAGTGATAATGATATGCATGGTGTCTATTATCCTAATCTAATCAGATTAACCAAAAAAAAAAGAAAAAAGATATAAAGTAGATCTTTATAGCTGGCTATATTGTAACTTCACAAGAGCGACAAAGACAGAAAAGTGGGAAAAGTTAACACACTTCATCAATGCTAGTGGAGGTAAAAAAGAGAGAATCCAAACAAAAGAAGAAAAAGCACTCTGCAGTAGTGAAACATAATTAGTTCAGCATAGAATATAATTATTTAGAGAGAGCCCTTTCCTAGTTTCCTCTACCGTCACTTTTTCTTTTCTTTTGCTTGCTCATCTTTTTCTCTCTCACACACTCAAGTCACACTACACACTCAACAACTCTCTCTTTCTTTCTATTTCAATTTCAAAAAACAAAGGAAAGAAAAAGAAAATGCCATTACCTCTGAAGCTGAAGCTGAAGCTGATCCATATTCTCACTCTCCTGTTCACACTACTGTCATCACTACCAAGGAGAGCCACCTCCCACTACTCTTTCTCCTCGTCGCCACCCAACTACTCCACCGCCCCGCCGCAGGAGTGGCGACCCGCACGCGCCACCTACTACGCCGCGGCGGACCCGCGTGACTCGGTGGGAGGAGCGTGCGGGTACGGTGACCTGGTGAAAGGTGGGTACGGAATGGCGACTGTGGGGCTGAGCGAGGTGCTGTTCGAGCGCGGGCAGATCTGCGGCGCGTGCTTCGAGCTGCGGTGCGTGGATGACCTGCGGTGGTGCATTCCGGGGACCTCGATCATACTCACGGCTACTAACTTCTGTGCGCCCAATTACGGGTTCCCGGCCGACGGCGGCGGCCACTGCAACCCTCCTAATAAGCACTTTGTTCTCCCCATTGAGGCCTTCGAGAAGATCGCTATCTGGAAGGCGGCCAACATGCCCGTCCAGTATCGCAGGTATATAAGACTATCTATGCTTACAAAGGTCATGTTACTAAAACTACACAGGCCTAAAAAGTACAGTATGTTATCTTACCTACTTTCCTTTTAATTTGAGTCCAATTTTGTTTGTTTAAGTGTACATAGTGAGATTCATACAGGCAAGATGAGATACATTGTTACATTACATTACATATTCTCTAGGTCATACCTAAGTTTAATTAATTGAAACTTTCACAGTAAAATAGAAACTCACTGGTGTGGTGTGCCCCCATTTTGTTTGTTTTTTGTCCCTGGCTCTTATTCATGTGCAGTCCATGTGTTGAGTGACGTAAAATCATTGCCTTTTAATATATCTTCAATTAATACAAATTGAAGAAAGTGATGTTTTTCCGATTAAGTGTTTAAAAATCCACTTGATATGTCCCCCACACTTTTATTGTCAACTTTCAATTTTGGCTTAGCATAACTGTGTACAAGTATAGAATATGTCGGTAGATGATAGGTGTATTACTATGAAATTTTCCGTCTAGAGAGTAGTCAAATCTCCTAGATAGGGCCCTACACTGTTTATAATTGCCATGCATTTTGCTTTGGCACATTCACATGTTTTTGGAACTTGAAAAGCATCTTTTGGTTTTGATGAATATCAAATAGTTCAAGAAGTGAGGCAAATCTCTACTGAGCAAAGCCTATAAATCAAAAATGTTAAACAAGGATAAATCCAATAGCAATTATAATTTTTTTTTTTTTTTTTTTACTTGTAAAACAATATATATTTTGGTAATGTTGTCATTTTTTTTTATTATACCTATCACTTTTTCACTAGTATTATTGATAAGTTCCCACTTCATCTCATTTACTTTTGCAACAGAAATAATGGTATCCAAAGCATCCATATACTCTCTTGATCAATGGAATGAATGACCCTTTTTGTCTTTGGCTAACATTTACTTCAAGATTAAGGAAATTGAACTTTAAAGTTTAAACCCAATCATTTAGATTTTAGAGGTGTAACAAATTAAGTCCTATAAAGTATTATCTAAGTAACATATAAATCCTAAGGTTTAAAAAAGTAACGCATTAAATCTTATAGTTTCAAAGCTACAAATTAGCCCTGCATGATGCAAGAGTCTAATACATACATATCTAGATTCTAGAGAGTAACATGGCAATAATGAGATGGGACAGGGGGTGACACTGTAGCATGTGCCATGTGGGATATGTGGAATAACTTGACATGACTGAATTTTACATGTGATTATTCTAGCTAAATCTAAATGGGCCATGTGGGATATGTGGAATAACATGACATGACTAAATTTTACATTTGATTATTGTAGCTAAATCTAAATGTGTCAAGTTTGTTGTAATATTTGAAAATTGGAGGCAAATTTTGTTAGAAGCACATGCACATGCACATTCTAGATTTTAGGAAGTTGCTAGAAATAGAAGCCATGTGCTTTATTAAATTTAACATGTGATTAATATGTTATAACTGTATTTTTGGCATGTGATAAATGTGAGTTAGTTGTGGATGATGTTATCACACATAACCAATTACTAGGTTATAAATATAAGAGTACATACATTGTAATTGATAGATTGATTGTTAGTAAATTTCATAAAATTGTATTTGAGTTTAGATTGAGGTGTGAATTCTTCTCTATGATTTTAAAAGCAACAAGCTAAACCTTGATGCCTAAAAAAGTAACATATAAAACTATCAACCTGTCTTAAATCCCAAATTATATTCTTTTTAAATGGATTGAGATTTAATTTTTTGCTTATTCAGATCTTAGGATTTAATTTGTTACTTTTGAAAATAAAGTTTAACTCCATACTTTTTAAAATCTCAGGATTAATTTGTTACACCCGTTAAACTACAGGGTTTCAAGTATAATTTTCCCTAAAAATAATTTTCTTTGTACCTTAATCTGAAGGAAATTTCACCTAATTAGAGCTCAATGAGAAACGGGACATGTGTTGCACATCTGAAAAGTTTAACACTTGTTGAATTATCTGGTAAATAGCTCCAAAAATATATTAATGCCGGAGAGCTTTCCGGACTTCACAATTAGAAATGCTCAAATAGTTTCAAGTAATATTGTTAATGGCTAAATGAATGTTTCTGATAATTTGTTCTCATTTTTCTCATTAAATATTACTTAATGATTTTGTTGGCTGTGTGTGTGTGTGTGTGTGAGAGAGAGAGAGAGAGAGAGAGAGAGAGAGGGGTATAAATTTGGACCAATTTAGTTCTCGTAGGCACATGTGACATGTTCATCAGTCGTCAGCCCTGTCCCCTCTTGTAATAACAATATAATAGAATGAAAAGCTGAGCTTGCAAATAGACTGAGTATTACTGTAACGAGAAGAATGTCTATCTCTGCCTTAATTTTTGTTGGTTTTGACAGGATAAAGTGCAGAAAGGAAGGAGGAATTCGATTTACAATCGATGGTTCAAATATCTTCATTTCAGTGCTGATCACCAATGTTGCTGGTGCTGGAGATGTAGTTGCTGTGAAGATCAAGGGTTCTAGAACTGGTTGGCTTCCAATGGGTCGTAATTGGGGCCAAAACTGGCATTTAAATGCCGATTTAAAGAATCAACCTCTCTCATTTGAGGTCACCGGGAGTGATGGCGTGACTGTCACATCTTATAATGTTGCTCCCAAGAATTGGAATTTTGGGCAAACATTTGAAGGTAAGCAATTCGTGTAGCATCAGTGGGGGAAAGAATGAAGTTATATAAAAGGGGAGAATTTCCTGTCCTTTCTTTTTTCCCCCTTTTTTTTCTGTTCTTTTTTAGTTTTCATTAATAGGGTGATAAGGTTGTAGGATATGGGGCTTATTTTTTTTAAGGGAGTGATAGTCATTCGGTTGTAAAATGATGTGCTACAAAGATGTATGGGAAAGCATAATTGTTGAAATTTAAAAGAAAAGAAATTAGTCAAACAAATCTTCCTCGTGAAAATCTTATTTTTGTTGATGATTGGTAATTAACAACCTAGTTTCTGTCAGTCAATTATCTAACAAAAACACATATCAAGATGGAACAACTCAATCCTAAAAAAATGTGGGTTGTAATTAGCTCAACTAGTAAAGTTTTCGATGGTTAAATAAAATATTTGGAGTTCAATCTCCGTCTACAACAAAAACTGATAGATGTTTTGGCCTAATGACAAAAAGCGCAATCACCAGAAGCAGACATCAAAGATTGAAACTTAAAAAAAAAAACCCTCAATCCTAAAATAACCCGGAAGCACAAAACTTACCAAAAACAACAGATTTTTTTTCTTGTTTTATTTTTTAATTTGAGATTTGGTCTTATTAGTCTAAGCTATTATTCATACAAAGTTAATGGTCTACTTGTTATATGGTGACATATTATAAGCCTCCTTATTTAGTGAGAATAATGAGAACATTATGAGAATGCTGAAGACTGAATTATTTAGTTTTTGTAGTGATAATTTGATATCGTATAAAACTATACAATGAAGAGCTTGATATGGCTATTTTGTGTTAGAATATATATACAAAGTATAAAATTATTGGTAATCTTGAAGTGATACATCTGAATACATGGTTGCAAAATATTTTGTTCTGATGTAAAAACTAGAACAATCACGGTAAAGGAAATGACATTTTCTACTGTGCCTTTACCTTATAATCACACTTTAACCTTATAATAACTTTCTCTTTGATCTTTTTCCGATAAATTATTGATTTAGATATACTATGCCTTTACTTTATAATCACACTTTTACCTTATAATAACTTTCTCTTTGATCTTTTTACGATAAATTATTGATTCAATATATCTAAAGTAATCGTATATAAAAAGAACAAATTTCTTCAGATTAGACCACAGATCAAAGATTAACCGATCGAAATATGAGGGTGTCATAATCAATTAAAATCTAAATAAGAGCATTCATAGTAAGGAAGCTATAAAATATAGCTTTTAGGAACTTAAAAACCAATTTTATCTATTTTAACATCTCACACCCAACATCAAAGTCTCTATTTTGACATTCATCTCATTAAAATAATATTATAAAAAAAAAAAAAACCAAACCTCCTAGACAAAACCCAGCAACCAACTGCCGCTAAGAAACCTAGCAACTCAGAAAAAACAATCGATAAAAACACTGCCGATACATACACAACAACTTAGAAACCTAGAAAACACCACCGATACAAACACCACCAAATCTCAGCCACACGCTCACCGTAACCCACAACCCACAGTGACCCATGACCCATCAAAAATCCTAATATCACATTCGATTATCAATACTCATCAAAAATATTCTCTACAAAATACCAAAAACCCAAATATCAATACCAAAAAACACTCAAACCTCAAATCTGAAAATCAAGATTGATTATGGAATGGAACATTGAGCCCCGCTGCCTCGAGCCTCGCCATCCCGAGCCCCGCCGCCTCGCTGAGTCCTCACTCTCCAAAGACGCTGACATTCTCAACTACGGCCTCGTCGTGCTCCACCTTGTCTCCGAACCCTTCGTCAACAAGGCCCACCAAATCAAGCCACCAAGACAAAACAACTAAGCCACCGAGACCCACCAAATCAGACCCACATCTCCACCGTGCCTTATGACCTCACCCACCAAATTAGACCCACGAACCGCCGGAGCACAACCACAAAACCACCAAGAACAATCACAAGGCACGGGAGAGAGAGAGAACAGAGAACAGAGAAGTGAAAGAGGAGAGAGAATACATAAGAGAGTTGAGAGTGAGATAAAAGAGACATTGGGAATAAAAAAGTGATTTTTATGTTTATCTTCGTGCTACAGTGAGCTGTTATTGATAACAACTCACTGTAACATGAAGGTAAATTATAGCTAACAATTTTAGCTATAGCAACTTTGTTGTAGGGCTTTTTTGTGTGGTTGAGATGCTAAAATAACTTTTGAGTTATTTTAGCATCTTTATTACGAGTGCTGTAATAGATTAAAACACATCAGGCAACATCCTAATGCCCAGCTCAAAGGCAAAAGTAGAGGTCATAAATTGGGTTCACCTAAGCCAGATTCTACCAAAAAATAAATAACTATGCCAGGTTCAGTACATCACTTAGCAAAAACACAACAAATAAAAAATGAAAAACTGGTTAATCAAAATGACCTATCAACCAAAGAACATTAAGTCTCCCCAGCCTTTTCTAACTTTTACCAAATCGACAAATGCAAACTAGTCAGGTTTGAGTTGGACTCGTGAGTGAAATGCACCAAACTGCGTTGTAGATTAAAACATGCTATGTGCACATCAGGCAACGTGCGAAGACCCAGCTCGAAGACAATGGAAGTCATAAACTAGGTTCACCTACCTACACTCCCCCACCCTTTTTCTCTCTTTTCCCAAGTTCACAAATGCAAACTAGTTAGCCTTGAGTTGGACTCAAGATTGAAATGCATTAGACTGCATAAGAGATTAAAACACAATATGTGCACATCAGGCAACATTCCAAGACCTATCTCAAAGGTAACAATAGTAAAAAACGAGGTTCACCTACCTACACTAGATTCAGTAAACTATCTTGCCAAAAAAATACAACAAACAAAAAATAAGCCAAATGCAAACTTGGTTAATCAAATTGACCTATCAACCACACAAAACTAACTTCAAGTCCCACAAGAGTCTCACCCACCCTTTCCTCTCTTTTCCCATATCCTGAAATGCAGACTATTCAGGTTTGAATTGGACTCATGATAGAAATGCATATAATTGCAAACTAGATAAAACATGTCTTTGAGTTTTTAGATCTTTTAGATGCTTATCTTTTGAGAACTGTCAATCAAGCCGATTCATTGTAACCCAGTCAGACTAGTCCAGTCCAAGCTTAAAAACATTGGCATTCACTCTAAAGTATTTACCACTCCATCTTTAAATCTCCTTTTACTAAACTTACACTCCAAGTACTCTATTTTAGACTTGCTTAACCTAAAACATTTAGATTCTAAATCCTCCCTCAAGATTTCCAACTTGGGGAAGTTTCATCCAAAAACACTATATTGTCTGCAAAAAGCATATATACCAAGGGACTTCATCTTGAATTTATCAAGTAATTCTAAGAGTATTTAGATCTAAAAAGAAAACTCCTACTCCTACACGAAGAGAGCATAGATAAAAACATACAAAAACAATAAATCATGTTATGGAGTTAAAAAACAAAAGAAAAGAAAAAAGATACAGAAACAAGCTTCATCCACTCATCTCTGCTAATTAGCCAGAAAAAGAAGTGTAAATCGTGAACTTCTCATCGAGCAACAGAAACAAACTTCTTAACTCTTCCTGATTATAATGTTATGATAGCTGTAGATACTGTTGTCATATTTTCATTAGCTTATACTAAGATATTAAAAAAAAAAAAAAAAAAAAAGTTTAAAAGGATAACTGCAGATGGATTGACTGTAGTTCATGCTTCATCCTCTCCAGAGTTACTACTCAAAAGTCAAAACTGTCCTTATTGTTATTTCTTCAACTAAAATTACTTTATCAGCAAAAAGAAATTTTTATTTTTATATTTTTCTAATGTCATCAGCAAAAACAATATAACATTGGATCCTCTTCGTCAACGTTCATATGACAAAGAGGACTTAATGCCTCCAATTCTCTGAGGAAAACCATTTTTCCTGTCTTCAGTCAACAGAGTTATTTGATTTTCAAGTTAGCAACAGAACAGAAGAAGAAACAGTTTTGAAATGAATATAAATGCATAATAGATTAAAACACATCAGGCAACATCCCAAGGCCTAGCTCAAAGGCAACAGTAAAGCCATAAACTGGGTTAACCTAGCCATGCTAGATTCAGTACATTACTCAGCAAAATAACAGCATACAAAAGAAATCAAATGAAAAATAGGTTAATCAAAGATTCAAAATGACCAATCTATCAACTACAGAAAATTAACTTCATGTCCCTCAAAGTCTCCCCCAACCCATATCTCTCTTTTCCCAAGTCCCTTGAGTGGGACTCATGATTGAAATGCATATAACTGCATAATAAATTAAAACATAATATGTGCACATCAGGCAACATGTGAAGACTGATACAGTGAATCTTCACAAGTATGATCATCTTTGTGATCAGATAAGCACCTTTTGTAACAGTTTAGTATTGCTTCCTTTTGTAACAAAGGTTGTTAATGACATGGGCTTGGTTAGTTAGCTTTGAATTGGCCAATTATATGTAATCAAAAGGCTGTCCAATAGGAAGTTACCTTGCCATGTATAAATAAGCAAGGTTAAGCAATATAATACAATTTTGTTAGTCCATTTACCTAATTCCCGTAACCCTTAATTTCTAACCTTAACCACATCAAGACCTACCCCAAAGGCAGAAGTTGAGTCATAAACTACCTACCTATACCAGATTCAGTACATATTAAGCAAAAAACACAACAAATACAAAATAACCTAAATGAAATCTTGGTGAACCAAATTGACCTATCAATCACACAAAATTGACTTCAACTCCCCCAAAGTCTCACCCACCCTTTTCTCTCTTTTCCTATATCCTGAAATGCAGACTAGTCAGGTTTGAAATTTTGAATTGGACTCACAATTGAAATGAAGATAACTATATGCATAGTAGATTAACACATGATATGTGTTTGATGTGGTGCATTTGGAGGGAAAGGAATGCACTTAATTTTGAAAGAAGCAAGTTGTCCACAGATAGATTGAAATTCTTGATTTTTTGTTTCAGGATGCTATATGAATGGATGAAACTATGGTTCACCTTTCATCCTCAAACTTTTTTAGGTTTTAGATCTTTTCTTTGCTAATCTTTTAAGGTCCACTCCCATATACATCCAGTGTATGAGGGTTGCACCCCTTTATGTGCTTTCTATAATGAAATTTTTTATTACTTATAAAAAATTAAAAAAACATGATATGTGCAAATCAAGCAACATGCCAGTCAGTACACTATTGAGCAATAATACATCAAGCACAAAATAAACTAATACAAGCTTGCTTAATCAAAATGACCTATCAACCACATGAAATTTAAGTTCAAGTCCCCAAAAGTCTACCCAACCCTTTTTCCTCTTTTCCCTAATCCTCAAATGCAGACCGGTCAAGCACTGGAAAAAATTAAAAAAAAAAATAATAATAAATAAATAAATCCTGAAAATACTTCAATATTTCACTATATTTAATTCTTTTTCTTTTTCTTTTTTGAATATATTATGTCAAATCCATAAAATTAAACATAAATAAGCAACAATAGTTGGATAATCCAACCTACCAACCACAAATTACATGCATATCTTCCCTGCAAAAAATAAGTAAAGAAAGAAAGAAAAAGAAATGAAAAGTGAAGTACACTAATATTATTTCAGTTTCTTGTTACATTATTGGCATGGAAATTGGTTTCAATAAGACCACCAAGAGAAAGGAGGGGAAAAGAAAAAAAGATCTGCTCAGCTTCACACGTTACACCCAAAGCGAAAAGAAGTCCAACACAAAACCCAATAGACTTCCAAAAAGGATCAAACTAAAACCAACACTGAGTGTCATAAACCATAATTTTGGTATCAACCAATCTGGCAAATTGGTTTCAAACTGGCCCTTAGAAAGAATGAAGTTGTGCAAACTAATTCTTACCAGAGCTCCAACAAATTGTACTTTCTATGAGAAATTAAAATAGCTGAAATGCCAGTAAACTTTAAAGTGACATCCATAATAATGAAAAATGCTGATACAGTTCACAAGTCACCTATGAACGATAAGCCTATTATTACAAGAATATGCAGCTAAAGATGTTTGTATGCTTTCAACATCCTGTTAAAGCAAACCTAGAGAGCACAAAAAGGCAACCTTAGAAACATCAAGCAATAACTTGCTTCACTCATAATACTAGATACAGGATCGATTCTCTTGAGAAGAAAACATTATAGAAAACTAATAAACATAAGCAGAATGGTGAAAGCCCATACATTTGTACGCACTGAATCAATATTGTGCTGCATAATCAGAAAATCCATCCAAATTCCAAACACTATCTACAGGGCCTCACATGTGAGAAAACATGATCTCTATACCCAAAAAAAAATGTATATACCATTCATACAAGAACTTTGAATTCAATTCAAATCAAAATTGCAAGTGAGCGTACCCAATTCGCTGTCTATATAGAATACAAGTGCTATGAGTATCCAATATTGAAAAAGAACAAGAAACAATGAATCTCAATATGTGTTTCCTATGGCGAAAAAAGAATCAAACTCTGCTCCTAAGTTAATCAGAAGACAAAAAAATAAATCAAAGAAGCAAGATTAGAGGCAAGAATTCAACCCCCTCGATCTTTGCACGTGTGATGATGATCACAATCATGTTCATGTATGTACTTTGAATCAAAGCGTCTGATCAGATTCAATGAGCAATGCATTAAGCATGATATGAACTGCAGCTTCATAAACAGCCCCATCATAATGCATTCCATCCTCTGTACATTTGACCCCACAATTCCATGTCAAAGACTCCATATCCAGCAACAAAAGCGGGCCACCGGATTGCCTCAACACCTTGCTTCGACGCAAAGCTTCTTCGTAAGCAACCCGCATTGTATCAGTCATCTTCTCCCTCTTCTCCTCCGTATTCAGCATCGAGTTTATCAATGTCGGCATCCCAATCCAGAACAAATGGGGCGATCTAACCGACACCGACCCAGTTACCGGTCCTTCATTGCCTAGCTCGGGCGAAATGGGCAACAAGGAAACCACAGAATTCCTCAACGAGTGTAAATGAAGAGTGTAATCCGACGCATTGGTGAAGTGAAGCATGTGCCACAGGCCAGAACCCATGACCAAAACATCAGGGTAAGTCCGATTACGCTGGAAACCGTGAAGCAAACGGGTCAAATTGGAAACGTAAGGAGCCCAAATGTAATCCAATTTGAACCCAATCGGGTCAATAACGATTTGATAATCGGAGTGGCGTTTGAACAAATCGGATTTGACAGATGGGATGCGGTCAGAATCTTGGCCCAAGACCAACTGAAGCAAAGCGAGAGCGACGAATCGAGCTTGGGAGTCGCCGGCGACGACGACCCACGAGCCGTTGAGCAAATCGGAGGTGTCCGGCGCAGAGAGTCGCCGGAAGTCACAAGACACAACATTTCTCGAGGAGGACCACCGCCAAGGCCCATCTGAAGAAGCAGAAGAAGAAGCAGAAGAGTTGATGGGGTTGGGAGGAGGTGGGTCCTCCCAGACTACTTCGTGGAGGAGAGAGAGGCAGGAGTGGCGGTGGAAGTCGAAGACGACGAAGGAAGAGGCGAAGTCGGAGATGGAAGGGAAGTAAGGGGTGAGGTGGACGCCAACGGCGAGGGTGATGAAGAGGGCCCCACTGAAGAAAAGCATCTTGTTGCGACTGAGATGCCACCCCGCCATTCCCATGGGCACCAACAACACCACGCACGCCGCCATCACTCCCAATTGGATCGCTCCTAGTGTTATCATTATTCAATCATTCAAAATATAAAAATATCTTTTCTTGGAAACAAAGGTTAAAGGAAGAAGTTGGTGTGTTGAAATTTTGATAGAGAAAGAAAAATAGTGGGTGAAGGTGAGAGAGGGTTTTTTTTTTTTTTTTTTTTTTGGTTTATTTATTTTTAGTTATGGCTTCAAAACTAAGGCAGTTATTCTTGCTGATGATAGGAATGTAACAACAACGGCAGGCAACGGCCTGTGTGTGTGCGTGTGTATGCGGTGATGCATTGTTTGCTTTTATTTATGAATGTGAAAATGAAGATTCAAACATTCTTTTGATTCTACAGAGCCGGATATTGAAGAAGATGATTCCTGTCTTCTAGGGGGGCGGCCCACGTTAGTCAATCATAAACTATGCCTTTCTAACGTGCGCTAAAAAAAACCCCTTCTCACCCCAATGCCACCTGCCTGCTCTACTTCCTTCATTTGCTATTGCTGTTTTTGGCAAGGGATATTTCCATAGCAAATCCCAAACGGAAAGTTGTTATTTATTGTTATTAGTAGGTTCAAAATTAAAACCCATTAATAACTTATCATTGAGAATTTTTTTATGAAAATGTTATGGGGTAGTACTTCTGTTTTTAGTAATTTACATGGCTCACGGTTCATTTTATTCAACTTTCTTTTCTTTTTTGTATGGCATTAGAATAAGATTTGGTGTAGATAAGAAAACTTCACTAACCTTGATCCTTTTTAATACTTCCCCTCTCTAGATTCATGTGTTATGATATGAACAAAATTTGTCTTCAAACTAATTTAGAAATAAACTCTTCAGACTTCTTATGTAACTCTTTTTTGGGTGTGAAATTTGAAAATTTAATGGTTGAATTTCATGTTCCTTATGTTCTTAACATGCATATCAAATTTTATTCAAAACAGATGTTATTTACTATTCGATTAATAAACTTATTTTTTATATACAATTTTAGATCACAAAAACTTGAAATTTTTACATTTGTTTGATAAGATAGCAATTGATCTTTGATCTTTTTGAATTTTTTTGCAAGTATGAAGGATATAATAAGAACATGCAATCCAACAGTTAGATTTTCAAAATTCATACTCAATATAAAAATATAAGAGAAGTTTAAAAGGTTTCTCTCCAAATTAGTTTGGACTTTAGAGAGAAACTTTGTTTTTATGATATATCGTGATCTATTATACGTTGTTGGAGATGAGTGAGAAACTTAGAGACGCTAATCAAGGTTGATATACAAAAAGATAGTATTGGGTAAGGCAAATGCCTGCACATTCGAGTCTTATTAGATCTAACAAAGCCATTCACACTAGTGTGTTGAGTATGTATCAAAGATTTACCATTAGTATGGGTGAGATTCAGGGACAGAGCTAGACTTCGAACCTAGGGGGGGCAAGCTTAATGTAAGCTTATCAAATTTTATCATGTTCATTAACATCATAATCTCATATTTGCAAATGCAATCCAAAATCACACTACAATATTTAAACTAATACCAATGTCATTGTTGGTGATTTTTCAAGATTTTATTTTAGGATTTTCAAAAATTAGGACATCAACATCAACACTAGAGGTTAGCAACACTAAATCATCATTATTAGTTTATGAATTATTTACAAATTTTCTTTGAATAATGCTAGGGACACCCAAATCCACAACATTCCCCACGAAATTAATCCCAAACAAAAACCCAAATAAACATGCCCACAGAACATAACAAATTTAATGTTAATAAATTATTGATAATAAAGTCACAACAATATTAATATTAACAATTCATTACAAAACATTAACTAAACAACTTTTCTATTGTCCTAAGACCACAAAAGTCAAACAAACAACCAATTTCTTTTTCCTCTTCTTATTAGTCTCTACAGCACTACCTAGTACTCTAGTCCTCTAACGATAGCCACAAGTTTGTTTTTATTAAAAACCTTTTCTTTTCTTTTTTGGTCTAAATATTAGAGGCCACACCTTTATACTTGAATATTGAGAAATATCAGATACTACCCACATCACTACTAGTTCTATACTTTGTCACTGCATACAAGTAGAGAGAGAAGCAAGAGTTAGGAGATGGAGACTGAGTTTCATAAAATTTAAAAAAGGGGCAGAGCAACTAGAGTCTCTTCCTCACATAACACATCGCAGAGAGAGGACTGTGGTTTGTTTTTCTGGTTTTAATGTTTTGTCTAAAGGTTTTTCAATTATTCTTAAGGCAATTGGGCAAAAAGGAAGGTCAGTCATTTTTTATTTTTTTTGGGATGTTTCATGGGGTAATTTGTAAATATTTTGGAGGGGGGCTAAGTGTATATATTTTGGAGTCAAATATTAAACTTGTGTCTATATATATATGCATAAATCAAATTTCCAAAAAAGTTGGGGGGGGGGGGGGGGGTGGGTGGGGAGGGAGGGGCTATTGGCCCCCAATGCCAAAGCATAGCTCCGTCCCTGGTGAGATTGAAATATGAGTGATTGCCATTATTTTGTTATTATTGTGGGTGCATTGGTCATGGGGATAAGGATTGTAACTACATTTGAGTTTATCAGCTTTGAATACACCTATTAATGCTCAATATGGTTAATAGCTCCATGTTGAAGGGGAGTCCATTTCATCTACAACCATCGTGCCAATGTACTTCCATTGATGTCAATTATCTTTGATGGATGACATTATTTGTATGAAAAATCGTAAGGTTGGACCTCATGGTTTTTCAGTGGTATTTGGTTGTTGTGGCATCCTTTTAGGGTTAAGGTGGATGTTGTCCATGAAACAGAGCAAAGTTTGCATGTCTTGGGGAGAAAATTGGCAAATGCCCCTTTCACACAAACTTTCCAGCATTTTGCTCAATTTTCCAAACTAATTAGGGAAATGCCCCTATTTGAAATTCAATTTTCTAAAAATCGAGTTTCAATTTAAAACTCAATTTTTGGACAATCGAGTTATAGCGAACCGAAAATTAAAAAAAAAAATCCACGAACTCGAGTTCCATGTAAAGTACTCGAGTTCATGGAACTCAAGTTCCTTGAAAAAATTTAAATGGAACTCGAGTTTCAAAAAAAAAAATTTTTCTCTAAGTCCACGTTCGCTATAACTCGATGTTCCAAAAATCGAGTTTTACATTTGGAACTTGATTTTTAGAAAATCAAGTTTCAAAATAAGGGCTTTTTCCTAATTAGTTTGGGAAAGAGGGCATAATGCTGGAAAGTTTGTGTGAAAGGGGTATTTGCCAATTTTGGCCCATGTCTTGGTGAAGGCAACCTTCCACTTATGGAAACTACTTGATTCTCTTTAGCTTAAATATTAAAATCTCGATATTTTCCTTACATAGATTTCCTACACCCAAAAGAGTTTCAATCTTGATAAAAAAAATTAAACTCTATTAATTATGGAGAATCTTCAATAGAGCTTGGCGGAACTCTATCCAGTAATATATCGTGAAACTAATAAATGTGCTGATAGTTTAGCTGTTTTAGGATCACACATTCTAACATTAGTCAATCTTTTTATGTATTTTGGACTTTCCTTTTATCTCTATTGTGTACTTATGGGAAGTTCAAGAACTAGCTACTTTTATTATTATTATTATTATAAGAAGTCATTACATTACATCATTAATAAAATTCAAAATCAATTTGGTGCTATAAACACCTCATTTTGTACCTGTTAATAACCTTTAATTTTTGGGCCTAATAATGAGCTTGACATATGTTAACTAAGGGTAATTCAAGTGTTCTCACTTGTTCAAATGTTATCACAACTCAAAAATGCTCAAAATCGCTTTGAAAACGATATTGAAAAATGACATTTGAGAATTGTGTTGACCATAACTTCTGAACCACAAAGAATTTTTGAATGAGGCTTCTTGCATTGCAAGTAGACATCTTGGGCTTCACTTTGAACACAAGTTTTACCCAATTTAGATTTTAAATGAGTGAGTTATGGTTGTTTGAAGTTAAATGGGCCATCATTGTAGTCAAAATCAGGGTTCTTAGTGAGTCTCCTCACTTCTAGGACCAGTTATTTCCACTTTTAGGGCCCTAAAGCTTTAATCTTTGGATTGGGCCGCCCCTAAACCCTTTTGAACGTCTAAAACCGTCCAAATGACTCCAAAAACCTAGCTAGAGAAAGTTTATTTTAGCTTCCATGTTTTCGAAAACCTTGTTTTCTATTCTCTAATCTCTCACATAGCACCTTTGCACACTTTACATATTAAAAAACCTCTCTATAGTATTGACATAAGGGAGAAGCTTGTTTTCCAATTCGTTCTAAAAACCTTTTTTAAAATAATTTGTTCTTAAGTTGTGATTATCTTAGTTCTATTGTGCTCTTTAATCTCTCTTGTATTTTCAATCTAATTTTTGTGTTGTAGTCACTGAGGGGTAGATAAATATCCTTAAACTTGTTATTCTAAAGCAAGGTGGGTTTACTTCCATGGTTTCTCACTTTGCTACATAGGACCCACATGATTCTTTGTTTGATATTGGATTAACTGTTCTTATTTGATTTTGTTGATGTTATGATTTTTTTATGATGTTAATCTAACCATGGCTTAGATTTGTTTAGTTTTTGGTTTTGGTTTTATTTCTATAATTTAGTCTACCCATGAGTTTCTTTACTTGAATAATATGAAATTCTTTGTTTAGTTTTGGTGTCATTGAGTTCTTGTTTGATTTGTTAATTAGATGACCATGATCTTTATGTTATACATGTTAATCTAAAATATGGGTTGATTAATTTTAGTTTATTGTTGTCTTTTGTGTTCTTATTTAATTAGTTATCATTCTTGGTTAATTCAATATAAAATGTGATTTTTTTTTTCAGATTCTATGCAAATTTAGGTTAATTATTTGTTTCCTTTATTTTTTTAATCAACTTTTCTATAATATGTTTTCTTTGAATTTATTTCTTTTACGAAATCTTTCTTTATTGTTTAGTTTAATTGTTGATATTCCTTTTTAGTATAATTTGTTTGATTTGGGTTGTAATATGTTTTCCTTTCTGTTGTTATGTGATCTTTGACATGTTGTGTATTCTTTTTAATTAAATTCATTGTGTGATTAGGGTTAGGGATTAGGGCCCTTTTAATAAATTTTTTATTTAAATTTGGTCTATCAACATATAATAAATACCGGCCCACAAGCAGGGTAGTCTTAGGTGTCTAATACTTTCCCAATCCACATGCGTAGACCCTTGTAAGGGGCTCAAGAGGCCCAATTTGGTTCTTGGACCTAAACCAAGTAGAACCAAGTAGCGACTCCCAACCCTCTGTCTCCCGTCCATTTAGCTAAGGCGTACTCCCAAAGGGAGAATCGCATGTGTTTGTCCTAATAAATCATACATACCCTTACAAGATTATTTCTAGAGCTGACAAATATTTAGCTTAGGTAAGAACATTTGATATGTATCTAATTTTAATTACTTTCAAATATGCTAGTGCATATAAGGGGGTACCAAGCTAATTTTACTAAAAATTGAAATCCAAACATTTTCTTTCATCCAAATCTTGTTCAAATTTCCCTGGTGAATACTTAGTTAAGAATAGTTTTTTTTCCCATCACAATTACAGTTATAATATATTCATATATTAATTAATTTTTATTTATAATTATTTAAGTATATTTAATTGTATTATTTAACATTTTCTGAATTATGCTTTAATATTTTTATTTTTATTTTACTCCCAATCAAAATTCTAGATTCCACCACCAGTTTATTTTACTCCCTAGATTGAGCCGGCTGCCACAAGAAGACTGTCTATAGACTCTATACTCCAAGACAAATTATTCATCTCGTTTTGTTCGCATATTCCAAAAATTTCAAGCACACTACTACTACCTAATTCACATATGATAGCAACAGTATTATTGTCTTGAAGGTCAAACAAGAAGACCCCCATAGGATTTGTAGACATTAATATTGTAACCCTCATCCCCACAATGACTTCCTTTCTCCTATAAGTATAAACTCCAAGCTCATTTGGTTAAGCACAAAAGAAAGAGGAAGGAGAGGAAGATTTAAAGAAGAAGATCACAGTAAAGATGTCAAAAGGAGAGGTTGTTCTGTTGGATTGCTGGGCTAGTCCATTTTGTATGAGAGCCAAGATTGCACTGGAGGAGAAAGGTGTACAACATGAACGTAGAGAGGAGAATTTATTTGGGGGCAAGAGTGAGTTGTTGCTGAAATCATACCCAATTCACCAGAAGGTGCCAGTATTGCTGCACAATGGAAAGCCTATATCTGAGTCCACAATTGTAGTGGGCT
Source organism: Quercus gilva (assembly GCA_023621385.1). NCBI lineage: Eukaryota > Viridiplantae > Streptophyta > Magnoliopsida > Fagales > Fagaceae > Quercus > Quercus gilva. The sequence continues at coordinate 61,423,095 of CM042474.1, read as the reverse complement.
ACATCGATGAGGTCTGGTCCAGCTCCACACCACTACTCCCAACTTGCCCATATGAACGAGCTCAAGCCCGGTTCTGGGCTGACTTTATCGACAAAAAGGTTGGGTGCTCACTATTTGGACAAATTAAGATTAATTTTTTTTTTTTTTGAGAAACAATTAAGATTAAATCTTGTTACACACTTACTTCTGTAAATACAATTTTATAGAAAAATGTACATGTGTTATAATAATTACTTGACAAATAAATAACTTACATCAGTCCATATAATTCATTCTTTTATTGTTTCTTATTTTTTTAATCTTCTTGTGTTAACTGTGTCTGCATTTTTTTTATTTGAAAAAAATTTATGTACATTTCCAAGTATATTAGGTTGTTCAATTAAATTCAGTCATGCCATATATTTCCTTCTTTTATTGTTTATTTTTTTTTTGGAAGAATTCTTTTATTGTTTCAGAATTGCTTGCATTTTTTTTTATATGACAAAATTTATGAACAATTCTTCAATTGATGTATACTAGGTTGTTCAATTAAATTCAACCATACGTATAAAAGGTGTTATCTTTCTCTGAGGACAATTAAATTTAAATATACCAATTAAATCTCATAGAAGGAACTATTTTTTTTTTTTTAATGTGTTTATTTTTGATGTTATTGCATTGGCTCCCTTTTATAAATACAATGCTTATTTCTTTACTTCCTTCTTGTAACTTTTAATAGTTTAAGAACGTGAATTAACTTTTCTTTACATTTTATATATGTTGATAAAAATATTAGTTAACTATATCTCTATTGTTTTTCTTAAATTAATATTTATCATTATTAGTTCTCCATTGGCTTCCTAAATCTTAAAGTAAAATCCTCATTCTGCTATTGCATTTGGCCATCATTTTTATATGTGTATGCATGTGTGAGTTCATAATGGTTATATCTATGTTGGAAAGGTATTTGAAGCTGGCAGAGAAATATGGACAAGCGAAGGAGAGGCAAAAGAGGTGGTAGCCAATAAAGATTTCATAGAGATATTGAAGCAGCTAGAGGGAGCCTTAGGAGACAAAAGTTTCTATGGTGGTGATGCCTTTGGCTTCGTTGACATCATAGCAATTGGTCTAACCAGTTGGTTTGTGGCTTATGAAAAATTCGGAGGGTTTAAGGTTGAGGATCACTGTCCCAAATTCTCAGCCTGGATGAAGAGGTGCATGCAAAAAGAGACTGTAGCCAAAGTTCTTCCAGACCCAGAGAAGATCTATGAGTTCGTCATCACACTAAGGAAGATGCATGACATTGAATAGTGAAAGCAGTCTGTAAGGTTGAATTTATTCAATCATTTTATTGGCTTTATTCTGTGCCAAATTTGCTTGTAATTCAGCATTTAGAAACATTATATTTAGGTGGGAATCATGTAAGGGTAGTGTGTGAGAGAGTGTGAAGAAAAGCTCAAGAGTGTGCAATCAAGAAGAGCCTCGCGACTGGATCTTGCAATTGACTCGCGACTGGCGAGTCGCCAAAGGTGAGGTGGCACACGTGTGAAGCATGCAGGGGAGCTGAAGAGTCACGCCAGCTGTTGCACTATAGGACAAAACCTCCAACTGGCCAGGCAGTTAACTTGCAACTCAAACTCGCGACTCGTTCCAGTCGCGAGCTTGAGTCACCAGAACACTCTGTTTGTTACAAAATTGACTCTTCACATTCTATACACACCCCACTATAAATACCCTTATACCCACGTATTGTAGAGAGTTTTTTCCAGAGAGAATTTTGATAAAGAAACCCTAGAGAAAAATAAGATTGACTCATCCACAATCTTCACCCTTTGATTCTCCAAATTCCTCTACTCTCACCCTCTCCATTGACACATCCTTGAGACGTACATTAGCCAAATCCTTATCTCACCATACCCATATCTGTGAGAAGACTTTTTGGTGCTTGGGAAGCAGTTAGGAAGGGACCAATTAATTTTGGTTGATGCAATGGGCGATTGTGGGATCCGGTAAGCTAAAGAAGACAAGGTTCGACGTAACCCTGTTAGAGCAAGAAGTTTGGAGAGCTTAGGTGCATTGGGTAGATTACGCTTGGAGGGTCTTTTGCTATTCATATATCTACTTTATTCTCTAGTAGATTATTGACCGCTTGGAGGGCGGCGGAGAGGTTTTATATCGAGGATTTCGGTTTCCTCTTCGATAACACATCGATGTGTTGTCTTTGTGTTTGTATCTTTTTTCCCTTAATCTTTGTCATTTAATTACTGTTGTAGTTGTGATTAATTATGGTTTAGATTATTTTACCAATTCTGTTTTAGCTTATATTCATATTTCGCACATATATTGTTTGATATTAAGCTAGTATTGGTAATTTGTAAATTGAGGGTCTAAACGTTCATAGATGTTTTATACACATATTGAACATTCACAGTCCATGACTATTGCACTGGCTGGTGCTTTATCAATTATTTGGCTCCTTATCTCATTTAGAACTTGTTGCTTTCGTCCTTTTAAAGGTCTTATATCCTCATGAGGATTACAAATAAGGGAAAATTATCATTTTCTTTGATTTTCTATTGCTCTTTCTAAGAAACTAGTAAAAGGAAAATAAAACTTGTAATGTAATTTGTCTTTCAATGGCTTTGCTTGTCTCAATGGAGCGTTGTGGTGAAATGCAACAAGGTCATAACTTTGCATTTGGTTGAACTTATTTGCTTATAAGTGAAACAAAAGTGACTTTAATTATATAAGATTTTTTTTTTTTTGAGTTATTTGTTTAAAATTACTTTTTGTCTCACCTTTGAGTAAATAAATTTACAACAAATAAGTTAGCTAAATAAACTGGGCTAGGTGCTTTCTTTTCTCTGGGATGTTTTCATAAACTTTTAAAACCACACTAAATGACCTAATCAACTGAGTGAACCATAAACTAGTATAAACTTTTATTTGATTCATCCCTAAAATGAATTATTATTTCAATCAAATTGAAATGGCCGGTTTATTAGTTGAATTATTGTACTGGCTAAGAAACCTGTAAGTGGGTTCAATTTATCAAATTGGTCAATTTTTATTTATAAAAATTCACTTTGAATTTTTTTTTTTTAAAAAGCTTTTTTTTAAAAAAAATAAATAACGAATATATATATATTTTTAATATAAGACAGATTATTTAATACATACATAAAGCTGAGTGGGTAACCTCTCTCCTTACTGTAGCATAGGTAGTCCTTCCTATGGGAAGAAGTAACGTCCCCTATAGTATCTTCGTCACTTCGTGTACTATTAGGGCTTTAGTGGAGTGATTGTGAGTTGTTTTTTAGTTGGCTGTTAAGATGGACGATCTTACTCAACGTTGGTAGAAGCTAACATTGCCAGAGGAAGAAGGAAATAAGGTTGATCTCTCTTTAAAGAAGAAGGTAGGGGAACATGTTTTGACAGCGAAGTTTCTGATGCATCGGAACATCAATATGGAGGCTATGGCTCGTACTTTCCGGCCACTCTAGAGAACAAGAGGCAATTTCGAGGTAAATATGCTGGTAATAATACAGTGTTGCTCGATTTTGAGCTTGAAGTCGATGCTAAAAAAGTCCTTATAAGGGAACCGTGGACCTGTGATAGACACTTGGTTGTTTTGGAACATTATGATAATTCTATGCCAGTACAAAATTTGCATTTCAGAACAACTTCCTTCTGGGTTCAAATACACGATCCATTTTATTTAATAACAGAGGTAGTTGTAAGTATTGGGGAAACACTTGGTGTCGTGGCAATCCCTAAGGATAGGTCGGAGATGAAAGGGGGCAACTTCATGGAGTTAGGGTGGCGATTGACATTACAAAAGCTTTGTGCAGAGGAAGACGTGTTTCATGGAGTCTGAACTCTGAGGGGTGGGTGTCATTCAAATACTAGCGGTTACCCAATCTTTGCTACTGGTGTGGGCAGCTATCCCACGATGATAAGAACTGTACACTCTGGTTACAAAGCAAAGGTTCCTTGGCAGTGAAGGACAAACAATTTGGACCGTGGATCAGAGCAGCGCAATTTAACCATTCGAAGAAAATGGTGGTGGAGGTTCAGGGATATGAAAGTTCGACGCATAAATCACAAACCCAACAGAATGGTGTTTCTCAGAATACGAATTCACAGTTGGATTCTATGGCGAGGGGTGGGAACAATGAATTGAACCAACTGTTATTGGAAGAAGCAATAGTGTTGCAAAGTGGGCTTGAGGAGGTGCCAGTCATCGGAAACTCGAGTTCCAAACGTGCTACTTTGGATTTTGAGGAGATAATTCGGGATATTGGTGAGTCCATCAACACATTCATAGGCATTTCAAATTCGAATTTGGATTTGGATAAAATATCAGAGAATAATAAGTAGAGGATGTTGTTGGATGTCCCTGTGTTTATGGCAGATCTTACGCAATTGGGAGGCGATTCGAGTAAGGATATGAAGGGTTTAGGAATCCAGTGTGAGGTAGTTTTGGGATGCAAGTTTCAAGTGGGATGGACTTCTAGTGATAGGGATAAGGTTAGTGGGAGATCAAGAAGCAGCAAGTGCGCAAAAAAGAAACATGGTAAGTGCAAACAATCCCATGCAAGGGTTGTACGTGCTCAGGACTCTAATTCAAAAATAGTGAGGTTGAAGAAGAGTACGTGGACTAGAATTTAACCACGGACCAATCAAAATCCAAGGGATGTGCTAGTAGATGTGGGACCGAAAAGGAAGAATAGTGAGGAGTCACAAAGTGTAGAAGTTACTTCGGGGTCTGTAAAGAAGGTTAGGCTGGATGAGGAAATTTTACAAAAACATATGGTTGATCAATGTCTATTGGCTGAGGTTGTGGTGCAACCCCGCCAGGACCAATGAGTCTCATAAGTTAGAACTGCCGAAGGCTTGGGAACCTTCAAACAGTTAGGGCCTTTCCAAAGGTCATTAATAAAGAAGATCCCGCAATTGTCTTCCTCATGGAGACAAAATTTGATCTAGATTGGATGATGAAAGTGAAGGACTGGTGTAAGTTCAAGAATGGCCTTGTTGTTACTTGTCAGAGAAAAAGTGGGGGTCTAGCAATGCTTTGGAAGGAGGAGGTGAAATTAGACATCTAGACCTATTCACCTTCACACAGGTTAATGGTGAAGATACAGTGGGTTTGTGGCATCTCACAGGTTTTTATGGGGAACCCGACACGTCTAAAAGACCAGACTCATGGCAAAAACTCAAACACTTGAATAGGACGTCAAATTTTCCTTGGCTTATAATTGTTGATTTTAAGATGAAAAAGAAGAGGGAAGTTGTAGGCCACGACAACAATTGGGGAATTTTGTGGATACTATTAATTGGTGCAGGCTTAAAGATGTGGGATTTATTGGTCCAAAATTCACGTGGTTGTATCAAAGGGGAGATGGTGTTCAGACCAGGGAAAGATTGGATAGAGCTTTAGCAACGATGAATTGGTTGAATCTATTTCCATCAACCAAACTCTTTCACCTCACCTCTTCAGCATCAGATCACTCTCCTTTATCTTTACATTTTGAGAGAAGGCCTTCTAAAAGAAGGGTGGGAATGGTTTTTAGGTTTGAATCAATGTGGTTAAAAGACTCAAGGTGTGAGGAGATAGTTCATGAAGCTTGGGATGAGGGCAAGCTGTTGGGTGCAGATTTAGTTCTTACTAATTGCTTAGATCGGTGTCGAGTGAAGGTTGAAGTTTGGAATAAGCTTGAATTTGGGCATGTTAGTCGTACTATAGTTGAACTACAAGGGAGGCTAGAGTGGTTGGAGAAATAGCCCTACTCTCTAGAATTTAGTAACTTGATGAAGACCACGCAGATTGATTTAAATTGTTGGCTGGAGAAAGAGGATGAGATGTGGAGGCAGAGGTCTCGTATTAACTGGATGCAGTCAGGTGATAGGAATACAAGATTCTTTCACGAAAAAGCCTCAGCTAGGTATAAGAAGAATTATATTGAGGGTATGATGGATGCCGAAGGAAGATGGAAAGAAGATGAAGGAAAAATAGAGGAAATTGTGGTTGATTATTATAATAGCCTTTTCAAATCCAACGACCCTACAAATTTCACAGAAATTTTGGAGGCAGTCACATGTAAGGTGAGCTCGGACATGAATCAAACCTCACTAGGGACTTCACTACTATGGAAGTCAAGATGGCACTAAAAAAAAATGTACCTATTGAAAGCTCTAGGCCTAGATGGAATGCCATCACTGTTTTTCTAGCATTTTTGGCCAAAGATTGGTGATGAAGTGACAGCGATAGTCCTGGACTTCCTTAATTCAGGTATCGCTCCTCCAAAATTTAATGAAACTCATATTGTGCTTATTCCAAAGTGTAAGGAGCCAAAGAAAATCACAGAATATAGACCAACCAGTCTATGTAATGTGGTTTATAAAATTGCTTCAAAAGTTATTGCTAACAAGTTAAAAAAGATCCTACTTGTCATTATCAGTGATACCCAAAGTGCTTTTGTGCATAAAAGGTTAATCACTGATAATGTTCTGGTAGCTTTTAAGGCTGTGCACCACATCAGTAAGAAGAAAAGTAGAAAGGTAGGGGAGAGGGCATTAAAATTAGACATGAGAAAGGCATACAACAGGGTTGAGTGGGTTTTCTTGGAGAAGATAATGCAAAAAATGGGGTTTACTAATAAATGGAGGGCTCTGATTATGAAATTTGTCACTACAGTGTCCTATTCCATTAAGATAAATGGTAAACCACAGGGTTGTATTGTTCCTAGTAGAGGGATTCGACAAGGGGACCCATTATCTCCATACCTCTTTTTGTTGTGTGCAGAAGGCCTTTCAGCATTAATAAAAAAGGATGTGGAGGAGAGACAGATGAGTGGAATAGAAGTTAGCTAAGGAGGTCCAAGATTATCTCACCTGTTTTTTGCTGATGACAGTCTAATTTTTTGTAAAGCTTCCATTGAAGAATGTAGTACACTACAAAGGATTCTACAGGTCTATAAGAATGCTTCGAGCCAACAGTTGAATCGTGCCAAGACTTCACTATTTTTTAGTAGTAACACTCCAAGACTAATACAAGAAGATATCAAGGGAAGATTTGGGGTGCAGGCGATTAAGTAGAATGAAAAATATATAGGGTTGCCTTCCCTAGTGGGTAAAAATAAAAAGAGCATTTTCAACGACATTAAGGAAAAGTTGAGGAAGAAATTAACTGGGTGGAAAGAAAAATTGCTGTCTAAGGCTGGGAAAGAAATTTTAATCAAGGCGGTGGCCCAAGCAATCCCGACATACTCAATGGGTTGCTTCAAATTGCCTGATTCTCTTTGTGAGGATTTGATTAGATTGATTTGGAATTTTTGGTGGGGCCAAAGACAAGAGGAGAAGAAAATGGCGTGGCTGAGTTGGGAGAAACTGTGTACCCCCAAAGCTAGTGGTGGGATGGGCTTCAAGAGTTTAAAGGAGTTTAATTTGGCTATGCTAGCCAAACAGGGGTGGCGGTTGCAACAAAAGCAAAACTCTTTCGCCTACCATGTGCTTAAATCCAAATATTTTCCACACTATGATTTTTCTCAAGCAACGTTGGGAAGCAATCTATCCTTTACGTGGCGTAGCTTAATGGCAGCACAGGGTATAGTAAAATATGGCCTACGTTGGAGAATTGGAAATAGCAAAAAGGTAAAGGTTTGGGGAGATAAGTGGCTGCCTACACCATCTACATACCAAGTGATCTCTCCAAGAATGTTTTTGCAAGCAAAAACGTTGGTGTGTGACTTAATAGATCGGGAGAAAGTTTGCTAGAAAACTAAGGCAATTGATGCTCTATTCTTACCACATGAAGCAGAGGAAATTAAAAAGATTCCATTAAGCACTCATCTACCAGCTGATAAACAAATATGGGCATGCAGTCCTAATGGTTTGTTCACAATGCATAGCGCTTATTGGGTGGCTCGAGAGATGTCAAGGCCTAGGAATTTCAATTCTAGTTCAGATGAAGGAAGGAATGGGTAGCTATGGACAAAAATTTGGAAGATTCAAGTTCCACATAAAATAAGGCATTTCACTTGGAGGGCATGTCGTGATTTACTCCCCATAAAATTGTATTTGATGAGAAGGAAAGTTTTGCAGGATGATCAGTGTGAGGAGTGCAATGCGGCCTCGGAAAGTTCAAGCCATCTGTTTTGGACTTGTAAGTGAGCTCGTGAGATGTGGGAAAGTTCCAACCTCGTAATGCCTTTTATAGCTGAGCAGAATTGTTCCTTTAAAGACCTGTTGTGGAGCTTATGTATGGAGGTGGAGAGTTCACCGAAGCTGGTAGCAAAGATGGTGACGTGTGCTTGGGTGTTATGGGGAAATCGGAATGAAATTCGCAAGGGAGGAAAGCAAAAATCGGTTTTGGAACTGGTTCGCTAGGCAACACAATATTTAGAGGAGTATTATGCTGCTATGACTGCTGAGTCTGATGCAAGGCCTCCAAGCATCCAACCACCCAGGTGGCTACCTCCTTAGGGTCAAACGTACAAGACCAACGTAGACAAGGCAGTATTCGCAAAGCTTAAGGCAGTGGGCATAGGGGTGGTCATACGAGATAAGGAAGGGAAAGTTAAGGTAGTTGAAGTGGGAGTGCAGTATTGAGCAAGAAAATAAAGTTGCCACTAGGACCTGTTGAAGCAGAAGCTAAGGCGGTTGAAGTGGGAGTGCAATTTGCAAAGGATGTAGGCATTAGGGATGTCAGGGTGGAAGGTGACTCCTTTATTATGCAGCATGCTTTGAATGAGTTGGCCCCACCTCCCCCATCAGTAGATGCTGTCATGGTGGGTATACAAGCTTCTTATGTAGATCTCCATTACATAGCATTTACACATCCGCGCCGTCAAGGAAACAACCCAGCCCATCTATTAGCAAAATATGCCAAAGGCATTGATGATAGCTCAGTTTGGATTGAAGAGTCACCTTGCTTTATACAACAAGCTCTTATCCATGATGTAATGACTTTTCAATATTTTAATGAAATTTCAGCTTTCTTATCAAAAATAAATAAGCATATAAATTATAATGGGTTTCACAAAATGACACTCCCCCTCCCCCTGCCTTCCCCCCCACCCCCAAACCAAAAAAAAAAAAAAATGTATGGATGAATTGACACCTGTTGGCCTATTGGACGAAATAACCCTATAATTTCAAAATTAACAAATTAAAAATTGAAATTATAAAATAAAATAAAAAGCAGTAAATTGGACATCAAATCTTTTGAGCGTTATGGTTGGTCACTTAAAACGATGCTCAGAATGCCAAGGTTTTGAGAGATTAATGATAATAGCTTCTTCTTCTTTTTTGCCATAAAAAATGATAGAAATTTCATTAAATGTGTAAAGAATTGTAGTACAGTAGTGACCTCCAATGTATGTGTTGGGGTTTCAAAATTTTAAAACATGTTATAAATACAGAAAAAAATTTGGCTTGTCACTGCAAGGCCATGAGGCGTTGGTACTCCTCCAGTAGACCTCTTTCTACTTTAACAATTATTTTTTATTGGAGTTGGACATGCTCAAAGTAAAACTTATTCCCCACATTCCAAATTGACCATGTTGTAGCTGCCCACTGCTCAAGTTCTTGTTGGCTAAGCTTGTCATGCGTCTGTCGGAATAAATGAAAGAAGTCTTTTGCAATGTTTCTACATTTCTGGATTCGACTACTCATCAGTGCCCATACATTTTGTGCAAATGGGCATTCCCATAGGATATGACTTGTATTCTCGGACTGTTGGTGACAGAATTCACACTTGGTATCCACTCGTACTCGGCATCTATGGAGGTTTTCCCTGGTTGGGAGGCAATTTGAGCAAGCTCTCCATAAGAACATTCAAACTTTGGGTGGTACGTTGAGTGTCCAAATTTTGCTCCAAGCTGGTTTAAAAGCACAACTTGATGAATGCTCTACCTAAGGTTGCATGTTCAGGCAAAGTGCAAACCGATAAGCTGTTTTTATAGTGAATTTCGCAAATTTATTTTCTATCCATATCAGCGTGTCAAGAAAGTTCAGATGGTCCAATGGTATTGCCAGAATTTCCTGTCGTGTCCTCTGTGCAAACATTGTCTCAATTTTTCCTTTGTCCCACTATCGTGATTCTTCATCCAGGAGCTCATAGACCCGCATGTCTTTGGCATGTTCATTAAGTGGTATTGGAGGGTGTGATAGCCATTTGTGAGAGTAGACTCCCACTGTCTTGCCATCTCCTACACGCCACTTAGACCCATTGTAAATGATGTCCCTTGCTGCAAGTAGGCTTCTCCAAACAAAAGACAGGTTATTAACTAATTGAGCCATCATGAATGAACAATTAGGAAAGTACCTTGCCTTATATACCCTGTAAAACAAAGAATTTGTGTCTTGGGTTAGTCTCCATGCTTGCTTTGAAAGCATTGCCAAGTTGAATGCATGCAAGTCTCTAAAACCCATCCCTCCTTCCTTCTTGTTTGTGCATAGTTTTTTCCAATTAACCCAATGGATCTTCCTTTCTTCTTTGTTTTGTCCCCACCAATATTTTGCTAGCAAGGAATTAATGGACTCACACCCATCCCTCCTTCCTTCTTGTTTGTGCATAGTTTTTTCCAATTAACCCAATGGATCTTCCTTTCTTCTTTGTTTTGTCCCCACCAATATTTTGCTAGCAAGGAATTAATGGACTCACACATGGATTTGGGAAGCTTGAATAGGCTCATGGCATATGTGGGAATCGCTTGTGCCACTGTTTTTATAAGGACCTCTCGACCTGCCTTTGATATAAACTTCTCCTTCCACCCCATTACACACTTGAGAATTTTTTCTTGTAATTCTTTGAAGGTGTTAACTCTTGATTTACCACATGTCATTGGTAGACCAAGGTATTTTTCACTGTTTATCATTACTGTAGCCCTCAATTGATGTTGGATCAATCTCCTTATTTTGGGATTTGTGTTATTGCTAAAAAGAAAAGGAAGTTTTTTGGTGGTTGATTGCTCAATAGTTGGCCAAGAATGCTCAATAGTTGTTGACACTCTCCAACCGTGGCTTTGCAAAATAGTAAACTATTGTTTGCAAATAGAAGGTGGGAGATGCACACCCCATTTTGGCTAGACATAATTCCATTGATCACACGATTCTTCGCTGCCTTATTTAGTAGTGTTGAGAGGCATTCAGCACATAGGAGGAAAAGGTAAGGAGATAGTGGGTCTCCTTGCTGAATGCCCCTAGATTGAGTGATCCAGCCCTTAGGTTCCCCATTGATAAAAACTGAATAAGAGGTTGTGGTGACTGTATCCTTGGCCAATTTCACCAATCTTTGATCAAAGCCCAATTTTTGCATAATACCCTACAAAAAAGACCACTCCACCTGGTCACAGGCTTTGCTAATGTCTAGCTTAATCGCTATATGGCCTACCTTCCCTCTTCTTCTATTTCTCATTCTATGCAGAATCTCATAGGCAACTGTTGTATTGTCAGTAATAAGATGGTTTGGCACAAAGGCATTCTGAGAGTTAGAAATCACATTAGGCAAGATATGCTTCAATCAATTAGCAATAACTTTTGAAATTATCCGAGATACAACATTACTCAAGCTAATGGGTCTATAGTCTGCCAGGTGTTTGGGGTCTTTCTTTTTTGGGATTAAAACAATATGTGTGTGGTTCATTTTTTTCAACATATGGCCAAAGTGTAAAACAGATAAAATAGCTTCAGTAACATCATTTCCTACGATATGCCAATATTTTTAAAAGAAAAAGGGGGACATACCGTCCGATCCTAGTGATTTTGATGGGTGCATCTGAAAAAGGGCTAATTTGACTTCATCAGTAGCGTTCAGATAGGTGAGGCTCTCATTCATGTGTGTGGTGACTTTTCTTTGAACTGATTGTAAGAAACTCTCAATGTTTTATGGTTGGGTTGTAGAGAACAATTCCTGGAAGTATGATTCGGCTACTTGGGCAATTTGCTCATCTGAAGTGCACCACTTCTCTTTAGTATCAAACACTCTAGAGATATGATTTTTTTCATCAACGTTGGCTAGCTCGTTTGTGAAAGTATTTTGTGTTCTTGTCCCTCGTAGGTAGCCAAATTGATCAGGATCTTTGTCGCCAAAAAAGCTCATCTTAGTGGATGATATTTGTAATTTCAGCTTTGAGGTTTTTGATAGAGCTTAAATTCTTGGCTCTATTCTGTAAGCACAATTCTTCCAACATTTTTTTTTCTTGCAATTGTGGTTTTGAGAGTCCAAAGGTATGTCGGCTCCAATCTACAAGGGCAAACTGCATCTTTTTATTTTTTCAAACAGCCTTGCCATTGGGCTTCCATGAGTTACATTTGATTCCCAAGCCACCTATATGATGTTTGCACAATCTGGGTGAGTGGCCCATCTCTCCTCAATCTGTGTGGTGTTTTCTTTTTTATGGTGAGTTGTGGTCGAATGTGAGTAGTAACAAGGATTAAGTTGTGGTTTGAATAGAATGCCTCTAAATGAGTGACTTGCACTTGAGCAAATTTATCCTTCCATTCAATCGTGGCGCATGCCCTATTCAATCGTTCCTGAACTAAATCACCAATCCACAATGCAAGAGAGCTTCCTAAAATTGCTGCATGGGGGCCAATTGTTTAGGCAACCCGCCTTTCTTCTCCTCTGATTGAAGGATCTTATTGAAATCCCCAAGGCAAAGCCAAGGGGCAGGGTGTTTGGAGTGGAGATGTTTTAGGAGTTGCCATAATTCTTGTTTCATATGTTCCTCTTGCCAAACATAGAATCCTGTCAATCGCCATGGGTTGGCTGGGTCATCCTTGATGAGAGCATCAATACGATTTAAGGTGAAAGTTTGAATGTGCAAATCAATCTCCTCCATCCAAAGTAGTGCTAGGCCTCCACTGCGTCGTATACTAGGTACCACAAACATACATCGATAAGGTAAGTCAACTTGAATTCACGTCATCTCTTCTAAAGATTGTTTTGTTTCTATTAGAAACAAAATTTTGGGAGCTTTTACCCGCACTAAGTGTAAGAGTACATCTACTGCACATTGGTTTCCAAGCCCCTGGCAGTTCCAGCTCATGAGTTTCATTGTTGAGTTGTTGAGGTTTTTTTTTTTTTTTTTTGATCTCTTCTTCATCACAGACATTGACTCTGAGTTGAGCTCTCTTTATGCTGCAGGAGCTTTGGTGTTTAGGGTTTATTTTAGAGCTTGGGGTGCGTTAAATTCTTTTCCATGTTACGTTATTTGGTGCCTCACGTAACTGACTTTATTTTTCTATATCAGATGACTCCTCACGTGGCTGTGTTAAGTGAATTAAGTGATCAACATGTGTGTTTAGCTCATCATAAGTGACAGGCACGTTAATGAGCGTTGATTTCAATGCATGTGAATCACTACTCTCCGCAACAGTAATCTCCATACCCATGATTTCTGTCTACTTATCAATATCCCCATTAATTTGGTCTGATTCTGAGATTCTCGTACCAATTAAAGTCTCCTTCATTACTTCCTCACGACCACCATCTCGGTTTTCCTGAAAATCCGCTCCTGAGTTTGATGCGGGTATTTATGTGTTAAGTCGTTATCCTTCCTCCCATAAATATCATTATTATCCGCCACCTCATCATGAGAATTGATTGAAACCGTAGCTCTCTGGGGTGGTTCCAGCACCGGTGTAGGTGGTGGAGCATTGGTTTTGACCTGTTCTGCTCCTATATCCTTCCGACAAAAACTCGCTTTCAGCCAATCTCCGTATGGTTTTTCGGCTTGCTGTGAGGTCTCTTATCAGAGCAATCCTTCATCCCATGGCCGAATTTACCACATTGGGAGCCTAATCCAACCAATCATTCGTATTTGAATCCAACTTGCACTTGATCACCCTCAGGATTTACAACCCATCCCCCTCGACGAATTGGCTTTTCCAGAGAGATCCCAACCCGAATTCTGATGAAATGAGCTTGATCTGACAGGAAAGTCTTGTTATCCACCTTGTACACATGGCCTAAACCTTTGCCAATTTCCCATTCCACCTATTCATTGATCAAGTCAAAAGGTAAACCCCACACTTGAACCCATATAGGAAGGGTTGAGAAAGTGACTGAGTTAGCTGTCATGCCCCTATCCCATCTTCTGAGAACCAAAAGATTGTTGTCAAAACTCCAAGGGCCATTATCTAGTACCCAAGTTAATTAGCTCTCTAGCTTAAATCAGAATTGAAATAGCCCTTCCCCCACGTCCACAATCCTTAAGTCATTCCCAAGCTTTCACACAGATCGTAGTAATGCTTTTGTTGCTCTCTGGTTGTATGGTCGATTAGTTAGAAATCTGCCTAACAATGTGAGTGAACATTCTTCAATAGTCTTCTCTTTGTGGGCTAAGTTTATTTGCACTACTTCACCATCTTCCTACGTGAGATGTATTTTTTGTAGCCTCTCATTGAAGTCTGAATCCATTCTATGTTCCCTAAAATTCCACAATGCCTGGGCCCCGTGGGAAGAAAAAGCTCACTTGGAGTGAGAGAGAAAAGCTCCTACGTAGAGAGGAGAAGGAAAAACCTGATTATTCGATAATTACAATAGAAGAAGATGTGAGTTGAACACTTAAACTATCAGAATCTTATGTGATTCTTCAACTAAAAGAATTTGTTTAGTGTAGGAAAGAAAGCAGGTGAGAAAAGAGAGTCATTGGCAAAAGATAATAAAGGAAAAAGAAGAAGAAAAGCTAACTCAACTTTAGTGGCTTTCTCAATGATAATAGCTAAGTTGTTTGACAATGAGACCATGAAAAAAATATGTTAAAAAATAGGAGAGAGATTCACCATCTTTTTCTCAACAATCTCATTGTCCAACAGCATAGTTGTCATCATGCATTGTTCTCTCAAAACTTTTATTTTTTATTTTATTGATGTTCTCTCAAAACTTTGGCTGGCATTCTAACCATATCATTTATGGTGACCAACCATGACACCGAAAGAAAATATTTGAGTTTTATTTTATTATTTTGAAGCTATAGATTCTAATTTGTTACACCCTCTAAATTATAGCTATAGGTTTAAAATGTAATTTCCTTGTATATATATATATATATATCAAGGGTGTTTACCATTTTAGAGGCCACTTCGATTTGGCTAGGGGTCGGAGTATTTTGATATCGATTAATACTGGTGTACTGTTTTCAGGGTTACCTATATTCATACATACAAATATATATATATTTATATATTTATTTATATGTTCATAAACATATAATTTAAAATTCACATATATTATAAGCTTAAATATTAGCCTAAGTACATCAACCCAATATATTAGTTTAAATAACATGTTTCATAATTTTTTTTTGTTGAACTTTTTAAATTATTAATTATTTTTTATAATACTGTTCGAAACACCAAAAAATATCTTTGGTACACTTGATACAACTCAATATTTTATCTAATACATTTGAAGAAAGTACCGATAACAGTACAATATTAACTTCCTTAGTATATAGACTCAAAACTATTTATCAGTACTAACCAATACCAAGATTGTGTTTTTAAACAATTCAAAGTATTCGAAGGATCCTCTCCCACTAAATTTTTTTTTTATTCCTTCCTAGTTTTAGCGAGATGAAAGATAAGCAGCATTTATAAAATTCAATAAATTTAAACACAAAATCAAATAAATACCATGCTAAATCTAGTTAGAAGTTGTAAGGAATTAAAAGATTTAAATAGGAGGGGATATTCTCCCTCTATTACCTAAGGGCCCGTTTGGTGAGGAGGGAGGGAGAAGGAATGAAGGGAAGTAGAGTAGAGTTGGTTAAAAATAGACTAATTTTGAGCCAATTTCACTCTATTCTACTCTACTTCCCCTCCCCCTCTCAATTTGACGAGGGTATTTTTATAAAGGGGTAAACCCACTACATGCAAAGAAGTCGACGACCCCATTAGGCTCGTCAACTTCGCAAGCACATAAGAAAATATGAAAATGACGACGCCATAGGCCGACAATCCCACTTCCATACCTGATGATGTCCACACGGGACGACGGGAAGAGAGAAGGCCGATGGGAACAAGAAGAGGCCAACGAGAATAAAAGGCGTGACGGGTCCAGCATGGCCTTACTTGACCCCCACAGATATCTATACAAGGAAATATCTTGCACCCCAAGATTAATCCTAATCAAGAGGGTTCCCATAAGGAAAGGATCTGGCGAGGTACGTGTATTAATGAGGATTTTCCTTACAAGGAAAGATCTTTTCCGCCAAGAAACGAATGTCAACTCTACGCTACTATAAAAACCCCAAAACCCTCACAAACCAGGGTATGCATAATTTACCCTAACTCTGGCACTGTAGAGTTGTGAAAGTTTTCTAACTTAACCAGGGGCGGAGCCACATAGTCCCTTGAGGGAGCCGTGGCCCCTGCCAAAAAAAAAAAAAAAGTCCATTAGAGTATATAGGAAAATTAATTGGGCCCCCCCATACCCCATATCTCTACTATTCTCCCAAGTTCCATGTTGCTTTAGTTAGGCCTCTTTTGTACTCCAAATAAAACAAAAACATGGCCCACCTTACATTTAAATACCCAAAAGTCTAAACACTTTACAACAAAATTTAACTTTATCAACCCATTCTCAATCTCAAAAAACTCACCCCACAGAATCCCTTTACTTCTTATTCTTTTTTTCTCTTACGTGGTACACTGCCACTGCCCACTGGTACCGCTACCAGCCCCTAAAACTCAGCATCATTCCTCATAGTTCGGAAAAAAAAAAAAAAAAAAAAAAAAGAAAAAAAGAAAAAAAGGGACCAATTTTTTCTTTCTTCTTGCTTTCTAAAACAAATCATTCAGCATATTTCATTGTCAAATTTCAGGATTTGAAACTTGGTGATTGGTGAGTTTTCTTCTCTTTCTTAAGCACTAGAACTTCATCTCTTCTTTCTTTCAAAAAATTTTTTTTTTCTACACCTAAATATTCACATGCTCTTTAATTTTTCATAGATTTTTAGAGAAACATATGATTGAAGGCATAGGGAAGTTGTTTGTGATAAGTCTTGAAAGGAAGATCTACAGTCGTAGGCATTACCACACAGCCCATACCCATCTTTGCACTTTGTGAAGAAAAAGTTTCTAAAGTAAAATTGTTTTGATTTATTACCTATTTTTGATTAGTTAGATATCATGTGGTTGTGGGTGTTGTTAAATTGTTTGCTTTATGTTGTGTACCAGTACTTGTGTGTTGTGTGTTTAATTTTTGTTTTTGTTTGAGGGTTTATTATTAATTAAAGTTGTATTAAAAAAAAATTAAAATACAGCAAAATTTTAATAATAGGAATGATGATGGGTTGACTGTTTAAATTATAGTGGAAATTTTTTTTTTCTTGAGTATGAATAACATCCATATAACTAAGTACAAATTTCTAATTAAAATTTTATTTTTTAAAGTTCTTTTCAGATTAATTTTTGAGTCATATTCTTAAAGCTAAAAGAATTATGAGCAAATAAAAAACAATTGATGCATTCTTTAAAAAAAAAGATGTAAGCAATTTAGAAATTAGGACACCTGTGGCTGTAGAAACAAAATGTTGATACTTCAATGCCTAATGAACACCCCTCGAAATGTTCAAGAATTCAATTTGAAGAGATAGATTGTGATCTAGGATCACGTAAACAAATATGTGAATTTCCTATCAACAAACAAGATGAAATCCAATGAGTTTATCTCAAAGAAGGTCCATATCAACCTAAAAATATAGACTACCCATACAACGATGATACTCATCGTCGTCAATTTCAAGTTTCATGGTTTGAATCAAATAGGGATTGGTTGGAATACTCACCTTCAATGGATGCGATATATTCTCTACCTTGCTACCTTTTTTGGTAAGAAACCAATAGGTCGTTCCAAATCAGATGCATTCATTTCAATAGGTTTTAATAATTGGAAAAATGTGAATGATGGAATGAATTGTCCTTTAATTCGTCATGTAGGGAAAGATCCAAACTCCCCACATAAAATTGCTATGAAATGTTGAGGATTAAAAGAATTATTCATGACATATTGACAAGCTAATTGAGAAACAAACGTCAAAGGAATTAAAGAATAATTGGTTGTGGCTCAAAACCTCAATAGAGGGTGCTCGATGGCTAGCATTCCAAGCTTGTGCTTTTAGAGGTCATGATGAAAGCCTTGATTCAAAAAATAGAGGTAATTTTATTAAATTGATAAAATTCACATCAACTTTCAATGACAAAGTAGCTAGTGTTGTCTTGGAAAATGCTCCACGAAATGCCAAATATACATCACCCACAATTCAAAAGGAGATTTTGCATATTCTTGCTAGTAATGTGCGAAATGCTATTCGTGAAGAAATTGGGAATGCAAAATTTTGCATTCTCGTTGATGAAGCCTAGGATGAGTCAAAGAGAGAGCAAATGGTCATTATTTTGAGGTTTGTTAAGCGTTTCTTTCATGTTGTACATGTTAGAGATACTATTGCGTTGACCCTAAAGAAGGAGATATATGCTGTCCTTTCTCGTTACAACCTCCACATTGAGAATATTCAAGGTCAAGGGTATGATGGAGCTAGCAATATGCGTGGTGAATGGAATGGATTACAAGCTTTGTTTCTTAAAGAATGTCCATATGCTTATTATGTACATTGCATGGCTCTTAAGTTGCAATTGGCTTTAGTTACAGCATCTAGAGAAGTAAAAATTGTTCATCAATTCTTTGATTATTTGACTAATATTATCAATATTGTCGTTGGTTCTAGTAAGCATAATGATAAATTGCAATATGTTCAAGGGAAACAAATTGAGAATATGATTGTTTTTAATTAAATTGAGATCGAAAGAGGAGCAAACCAAATTGGTACTTTGCAATGAGCTTGAGATACACGTTGAGGATCTCATTTTCAATCTATTTGTAGTTTGATAAAAATGTTTGTTGCAACTTGCAAAGTTATTAATACCATCTCTGAGGAAGGGGCTAATTATAAACAACGTGGTGATGCCGAGGGAGCTTATTAGGTATTAACATCATTTGAATTTGTTTTAATTTTGCATATGATGAAAGAGATTATGAGAATTACTAATATTTTTTGCCAAGCTTTGCAACAACATTCTTAGGATCTTTTAAATGCCATGCATTTAGTTTCAACTACAAAATCACTTATTCAAAAGTTGAGAGATGATGGATGGGAGCCTTTACTTGCTAGTGTTACATCATTTTGTGGACAACATGAAATTGATATTCCTGATTTAAATGCTCGTTACACTAAAGCTTGAGGTAGATACCGTCATCAAGATGAAGCTTTGACAACAATAGAACATCATTTAAGAATTGACATATTTACAGTTGCAATAGATTTTCAATTGCAAGAATTGAATAGTAGATTTTGTGAGCTAACAACAAATCTTCTCACTCTTAGTTCAGCATTAAATCCTAAGGACGCTTTTAGATCATTCAAAATTGGTAATATTTGCAATTTGGCTGAAAATTATTATCCTCAAGATTTCACTGAGTAGGAAATTTGTCTTTTGAAGCGTCAATTGCAACATTATGAGCTTGATGTGACAAAGCATCCAGATTTTCAGAATATGGGTACAATATCTGAGCTATGTAAGGGATTATAATTTCCAGGGAAGTCTAAATTCTATCATTTAATTGATAGACTGATTCGTCTTGTGTTGACTCTTCCAGTTTCTACAGCAACTACAGAACGAGCTTTTTCAGCTATGAAACTATAAAAACAAGACTTCGTAATAGAATGGAGGATGAACTTTTGGCAGATAATATGATAGTTTATATAGAAAAGGAAATTGTTGGGAATTTCACCATGGAAATGATTATGGATGAATTCTATTCCATGAAAAATCCTCATCAGGCATGATTTTGATGTGAAATGTTTTTTTTGTGTGTGAATATTTTTGTATATGTCTATAGTGAACTAGATAGTTTTTATATGTTCATTAACGTTTAAGATATATCAAAATTGAAATTTCATATTCAATAGACTTATGAATTATGTTTTTTATATCAATACTTCGAATTGGCCCTCCTATGTAAAAATTTCTAGCTATACCCTTGAACTTAACCTTCGGAGGGTATTTGACCGGTACCACACCGGTACTCTCTGCAAGGTCTTTTTTGTTTCTGTTTCACAGGTTCCGTCTAGAGCATGTGAGGACCGTGCGGCTCATTGACGATTTTTGGCATCATCACAATCCAAACAGACCATAAGTGGAGTCATTAATAAGTTTATAACTGCGTTGGAGGTAGTAAAAGCTCAATCTATTTACTACCTTAGATTGGGCCAGGACTTATAGAACCCATCAGTGCAAAACCAAATTCGGCTGGGGCAGGGGTAGAGGGATGTTGCTTACAATATTATTCTTTGCTCTACTGATTGCAGATTCTCAACTAAAAATTATTGCATGGGTCTTTTGTAATCTCATATAAATTATCAACTAAAAATCAATAAGCATTCTTTAGTTTGGTCAAGGATTTTTTGTTTTTTTTGTTTTTTGAGATATTGAGTTGGTCTAGTTAGCTTGAGAACTTGCCTACCTAGGCCATTATTGCATGAATGTATTCATTGTATAATGTATTGCGCGGCATTTTCCTTTTCCTAGTCAACAATGCCTTGGTATTAAATTAATATTCAAAATTCTTTGGATAAACTTCATTGCTGGTAGGAATAGAGAGAAAAAACCAAACTTGTGTCAGTATTATCACATTATAACATTATACTATTACTATGAATGATGTGAATGGAACTTTTGGTATTGTCACTGCTTGTGGTTCTCATGATACTCTAATGCCTTCTGAGTTCTGAGTCTTCTGACAACAAGAAAGAAATTTAGTAAAAAGGCTACACTTCTGTGAAAATTGTGTTCTAAAATACACAATTTCACAATTTTAACTGGAACCACAATTTGATAACGTGTACTCCGTGCACTATATATTACCACCCTTTTGAAGTAATCAATTAAAATTGATAATTTGTTATTAATGTGTTTTACACTATATTTAAATCCTAGCCAATCATTGCTTGACACATGGTAGGAGAGATATAGAGTTATTCGAATCAGATTAGACATTGGCAATTGCATGACAAATGACCCTCTGAAGTCTGGATTCAGATCCTTTAGATTTCTTAAGGTATTCTACCAAATAGATTTCCCTAAATCTTAACCATTCTTTAATGATTTAATGGTCTAGATTCTGCCATGTCAGCATTCCACTAACAATAATCTTAATTGTTTTGTTTCTAACATTATTTTATTATTTTAAGAATATTGTTAGTGAAATGCTGACATGACAGAATCTTGACCATTAAATCATTAAAGAATAGTTAGAATTTAAAGAAATCTACTCTTAGAGTACCCTAGAAAATCTAGAGGATCTAAATCCCTGAAGTCTAAACATTTGTTTTGGTAGGCACGCAGTGTAGATGGGAAATCAATTACGTTGGTTTTGTTGGCAAAATCTATTTTTATGTAAATTAATCAATCTAATATATCTAATATAAAGTTTTGATTAATTTCTAGAAAATATTATCAAGATTACGTGTAGGGTAGGAATAGTAATGGTACACTAACGCAAGCTCCAGAAGCATATAAAGCGTTAGTGGGGCGCTCTTCTATCCGATGTGGGACTCGACGAGTACAAGTCCAAGCTAGGCGCTTGCTTGCTCGTGCCTGCACTCGGGGAGGAAGGCAAAAACCGCATCGTGCCTGGCACCGCGGTAGGTACACAATCAAATGTGGGGGGAACAAATTCCTACCCTACATTACGAAATCAAGAAATATAAGATATGAATTAATCAGACACGAAAACATAAAAATATATGTGAAAAACCTTGTTATCAAAAAAAAAAAAAAAAAGTGAAAAACCTTTTTTTCTTAAAGAGAAAACTCCAAGACCAACTCTGAATATAATCACTAACTATAACAAAATTGTTACAATATCCTCTAAAATTACGCTTAACTTAAAATCCACATAAATATAGAAATAACAATTATCTCATAATTAGTATAAATATATTATTCATCTCAAATCTTTTTTTTTTTTTTTGGTTTCCCAAGGTATCCCCAAGCTTCGCTTGGGACTAATCCTCCGAGATACTGTCGGACGCCAAAGGCGGGACCTCTCCCAAGAAAGTTTGCTGCATCCACAAGGGCTCGAACTAGAGATCACTTGCTTAAGCGACTAGAGCCCCTTCCACTCAGGCCAACCTTCATTGGTATCTCAAATCTTCAATTGCTCTAAATATTGTAACCCTTTGTGGTCACAGCACTTATAATTTGTTTTCCTAGAAAAATCTATATCTTTCTTCTCTTGCCTTTCTCATGGTTAAAAAAAAAGTACCATTGTTTTCTTTGCTCTCTCACACGCAAGACTTTTCTTTTTCTCCTCATTTGTTTGCATTAATCCAAACCTCACAATTTCTCATTGATTGATTCCTGCACTTTATATTACCTCAGAGAAAACCCAAAACTGTCTCTCTCCTTGCATTATCTCCCAATCAAAAATCCATTTTTTGTCTTTTGGCTTCACACTCAATTTCAAGATTCTTCACCCCTCCCCATAGAGGATGCCTTTTGCAAGACCATCAAATGATTTGCATTATTGTCTATATATAATGCTTTAATTCCTATTTCTTTAGGAACAACGAATACATTACTTTAAAAAAAAAAAAAAAACAAAGAATACATATTATTTATTTAGCATGAAAAAGACTTTCCTTTTCATGTCAATAAATAAAATTTCTTCTACATCAAGTAAATTCCAAAAATAACCAAATTAATTATCCTTCTTCACCAAAAATACCCAAGTATTATAAGTTCCAGTTAGCTTAAAAGAGTAATCATCAGGAGCGGACGCCGTATATTGAAACTCTTTCTAAAAAAACATCCAAGTACTTAATTAAGTAGTAACAGGAATTTGAAGCCATTTCTTAGTAAGTATGGAGTTTAAAAACTATGAGAGTTTGGTCCAAAACTTGAGAGATCAACAACTCATATTACCAATATTCAAGGAATTGACCCAAGATTCTAGGAAGTTTCCTAAAATTGTGCTATATGGCAAATTTGGCCTGAATTTCATCCTACTTTTATATATATATATATATATAAGTTTTTATAATTAATGTAAGTCTTTTTTGGACGTGTGCCTCCCCTTCCTAAAAATGAAAATATGTATGCTCTCTCTGAGTGAGAGAAGAGAGAGCATACCTATTTTCATTTTTTTCCCGGAAAACAAGGCAATTGGTATGCTCTCTCTTCTCTCACTCAGAGCAAGAGCAGAGTCGTGAAGGATTGGTTGATTCATAGAGATCCTTTTGTTCATAAAAACCACCTACGTAGGTGGTTTTTGTGAACAAAAGGATCTCTATGAATTGCAAAGAAAGAAAATTGCAACAAAAGAAAGAAAAAAGAAAATTGCAACAAAAGAAGAGAGGTAAAACCAAAAACCCATTAGTGTGTATACACTAACGGGTTTTTGGTTTTACTTCTCTTCTTTTGTGACAATTTTATTTTCTTTCTTTAACGAAGAAAAAAAAAAAAAAAAAAAAAAGCAAAAACAAAACGAAAGTTGCCAAAAGAAATTGATAAGTAGGGGCTGAGATTGAGATGGGTGCGATGTCTAAGGAAAGAATAGGAAGAGATGGGAGTGAAAGAGATATTGAACAATGGAGACCACAATAATAGGATATTATTTTACTATTTATTTTAGGTTATTGAAATTGTTCTATTTTATTTTTTGAGACATTACGATTGGATATGGATCTAAAATTATGAAATAGGTGAATTTTTTTTTCTCTCTTGTGATACATACAATATAAATTTATGCGTTTGTTTATTAATTATTGGTCTTTATCATTAAACTAATATACCAGTAAGTTTTTTATGTAAGTGAGATTTGAATTCTATATCTCTTATTCGATGACAACAGATTTTGGCAAGCTAACTAGAACTTAAAAAAATTGTAAAATTGTGAATTTTTTGTCCATTGTGTTGGTTGCTAAATTACTGGTCATTTTATTTTGGAGTATAAAGGAAGAGTAAAGCCATGCCTATAGAATTTTTTCTAAGCGTATTTTTAAGCTTTTCTTAAAGTTACAAACAAACACTAGAAAATGTATTTTGGAAAACAAGTCATTTTTTAATGAATGTTTCCTTCAAAACAAACGCCTAAGTTTGTTATGTATTATTCATTGGTCTATGTTCTCTTAATTTAGATAATACCAAATCTTTGATCATTTAACGCATAAATCAAGAACACGCGTTCTCAATCTCATTCAAGCCAAAATTACTATCCAGATTCAAAAATATTTTGAGTTATTTTAGGACTACAATCACTTTCACACCTATTTTTACAACTATTTTTTGTAGTAGACTGTAATTAGCTATTTGTTACTTTCATATATGAATTTATCATTTTTTTTTCCCACTACTCATAATCAGCTACACCAAATAATTGAGAAAATTGGTGTAAAATTGATTATGATCTTAGGATTTTTCATATTTTACCCTATGAACACAATGAAAGTGGAGGAGGTGCGATTAAGGGGATTAAATAATGTCACGCAACACCAGACAATTTTGCAGTCATAGACCCCAGCTAGGACTCACCTAAGATTTGACAAAGGGATCATCTAGTTCTGCGCATGTGGTCAAGTACAAGGCATATGGTTGATGGTGAAGCAGCTTTCTAATATGTCTCGTACTGCTTGTCAATTAGGAAACCTAATGTTTTTTTGCAACATCTTCCATATGCATGTGGACATGTTGAATGGATATGTCAAAAACTAGCTTGGTGGCCCTTGTGGAAGTGTAAAATCACTTCTTTCAAAATGACCCACATCTGCCCCAAGATGTTCTTGATTTCGATCGATATAACTCACTCAACCCATGTTCTCTACAAAGAGGCCATTCAAATGTGTCCAAAACTACTTTCACTTCATGGAATTGATGCTGTCATTATGCGCCATATGAAGCCAACCTATGACATTTGGAAGGTTATACGTAAAATTCCAAATTATTTTAACATATATATGCTTCCAATCATAGCATGCTACATTTTCCATTTTCTAACCAATGTGGAAGCTTATGAAAAAGAAAGACAATTTTTGTCAAATTTGACAAAGTTGTGGAACATCAAATGTAATATGCAATTAACATTCTAATTATTTAGATATATTCTTCAATCAGTGTCATTAGTTATTATTTGCATCTTGGACTGACATTCCACATTATTGTTTTGTTATTTCTTTGGTCTGTTTTACCAACCAGAAGCATGTAATAGTAATAGACATTTGTGAAGTTCCAAAAGGAAAATAAAATGCAGTCCTATATAATTCTTGAAATGACTGTCTGGTTATTGTCAGAGGGGGCTGTATGTATGGTGGATCGTATACAGTGAGTCCTACGTCATAGATATGAGTCTAAGGAAAAGGATGATCATTAACAATCATTTACACTTTTTTTTAATGCATCAGATGTAACCTATTAGAGACTATCAGTTAGGCAAATATACTGCCCTCAGAAGAAGCATTTTCATAAACTTCTCAACTTCTTCGGATATGTCAAAAGTGTGTACCATCAATTATATGAATGATTGATTCCAAATTTGACTATTGGAACTAGCATTTATTTCTACTATGTTGGTGATAAATTCAAGCTTGAAGTTACGTAAATTCCTCACCAGAATTATTCCGGGTTCCTAATATATTTTTTCATAGAGATATAATCGATGTCTTTGAATCCACTCACAGTCTAAATGTTCCCATGACCACATACATGCAATATGCTGCTCTAGTACTATCAACTATCAAGTATCAACCTCAGAAGATGGCTTGAACAAAAACCAAATAGAAAAAGTACGTAATTGCGAAACACTGACTTTGAAATCACATCGATCTTGATCAACATCCTAGCTAGTAATTTTCGTAGATAGTCCCAACTCAAAGCCCTATATATATATATATATATATATTAAAGGCTGAACATAAAAAGACTGGCTAGAGGGCCAAGTGATTACTACCATATATATGTGATGTGTCTATCTACACATGTTTGTATTATGGTTGGGACTAGACAAAACACAAATGCTTTTGCTTGTAAGTTATAACTTCATGGCAGTGCATACATGTGGACACAGGGAAGACAGCTAACCCGAGTGGGCCTACGTAAGAAGGCATATCCTTGTGACTATAAAGAAAGCCCATACCCATGCATGAGCTCATGTAGAGCATTGTGGTATTTATGGCACCACGCATTAAGTGTGTATAAAAGGAGGAATAGAGAATAATTAGGCATATACACGATGATACATCGATATCATAAAAATACCCCACAAATAAATTGAAAAATCCAAGTGGCTATACAACAAATTGCATTATTATGCTTATAAGGTCTTTGCGTAAGATAATGAGATCTTGAACATAGCCAAACAAAACCAAACCTCAACTTTGGTGGGCAATGTTGTCATATCCAATGTATTTTAGTACTGTTGACACACTTGAAGCTTTAAAAAACATAAAGATGACAAAAAGATGAAATTAGGAGTACGAAATTTGATAATATTTGTTTCTTAACAAAACCAATGGCGTCAACTTACCTGGATCATTCTTGACATGTGTGTAATAAAATTGGAACATCCACCTCTATTCCAAAAATTAACAAGTTTGATTTACAAGTCATTATGCAGACCGCACAAGAGATAATCAAAGGGAGTTAACAGTTGTCATACGAATTCTCTCCACATAATTAAATCTTTGAATTTGGCTCTTTGTTCACAACCCGATTTTTTCTATTCCATTAGGATTAAACAAACCAATTAGACAAAACTGATAAATCACACCTTAAAATCCCAATTGTGATGCCCTAGATTGATTGGATATTAAATTGAATTAGTTGCCTTTGTGTGTTTGCTAAGTCCCACATTGAGCATATAATAGATTGATAAATGCTTTATAAAGAACTATAGGGAGCTTAATTGTGACTTAGATTAGTTCATTTGAGGTTTAACGTAGGTGTGGCTTTTTTAACTTGAGAAGATTGTGATGCTCCAAATTAATTGAATATTAAATTAAATTAGCTAAGCATGCTCTAATTTTTAAAATTAATTTCTCAAAGCATACAAGGAGTACATATGAATTAAGCACACCCTCAGGCACACGTATTTAAGTCTCTAGTAGAATGTATCACAATTTTCTTACAAAACTCATTATATTGTAGCTATATTGGATACACAATTTAAATACAAAAATTTCGTTACTAGCAACTACAATGTCATTGTGAGTCGTGACAGTCAGTACATTGGATAAGAGTTTTGAAGTTATATAATAATTATTCTTTTAGCTATTTTTTATCAAGTAATGTAGGCTAAAAAATTGTTTTCATCTTTAAATTTTGCATGAATTTTCTTTTTTATCTCTAAACTTTGTAAAAATATATTTTTTCAATAATTTAGGGGCAAAAATAGGAACAAAAAAGAACTTTTTTCAAAACTTATGGGATAAAAAATATTTTCTAAATTTTAAAGATAGAAACTAAAACATTTTTAATAGTTTAGGGACGAAAAACAAAATTCATTCAAACTTTAAAGACAAATACAATATTTTAGTCAATAAATTAAATATACTATAAGTTCATGACCGAAATTGTGCAACACATGAGCCTTCATCTAGTGAATATATAAAAATAACAATGTCATTCCTAATAATACTAATTTCTGATTTGTAATAGTTATTTGGAGAAACTGCATAAAAGGTCTAGAATTTATATTAAGTTTTAGATTAGGTCTCAGGTTTTTAATATTGTCAATTAAAACCCTAAACTTAAGAAATCATTTCAATTTGGAGCTTTTGCCTATCTTCATTATTCATTATCATTATTTTGGGCAATAATGAAGCAGAGTTAGTGTGAAAGTGTTGATAAAATATTGTGTTTTACTTAAGACTTGTTCAAAAATCAATTCGGCAGCTATTAAACCTTGAAGACATAGGGAGAAAAAAAATCATTCAGAGAGTTAAATTTTTGTTTAGAATGAAAAAAATTTAAAAATAATATTCTATACCAAAAATCAAGTTGTTTACCAAGTGTGGATTCATCAATGGTTTGTCCAAAATAATGAAAATGGATTGAGACTTCAAATTAAACGGTTTCATATAAGCTTGATATTTAATATAAAATACACTTTTGTATTTCTATAAATACCATGTTAAATTTTTAATTCAGCTTGGGAAACTTTACCCACCATGCATGATAGTATTATTTTTCTTTAAACTTAACTTCAATGTAAAAAAATTAGAGCTAGAAGTCACTTTCTCCTATGAAACATTAAAGAGAAAAACTCGAGGACCCGCATGATTCTAAAACGTATAGTTAGTCCAAGGAAGCACATTCATCCCACTTCCACCTTCATACAAATAAAATTTTCTCTCTCTCTTTCTAAATGATTGAGCCCAATTGCCGTTTCTGTTGACAAGCTTAATGAGTCCTGTAATTAATTTTCTTGATCAATGGGGATGCTTAGTTCTAATCAAAATCTTGGACTGTTGTGTTAGTCAGCTACTTCCAAGATCCACAAGAAAATATATTCTATAGACAAATGCTTTTTCAGTCCAATCACCCTTGATCATAAAAAGGAAAACTTTACCTATATTTGTGACCTTATAAAAATGCCTCAAATAGCAAAATTACGAGAACACGAGTGTCTTGGTTGAAACTAAAGGCCTTTCTTCCAAAAGCATCAACTTTAACTATGTCTTAAATGATGGCATTGAGAATCAAGTTGACCCTTGTGCCAAAACACAGAAATGAAACCAAAAAAATGAAAAAAAGAATCTTGTTTGATTCCCTAAGCTGTTTATTTTTCACTTTTGCATTTGCTTTTTAACCAAAAGGAACATAGAACCAAACTCAGAACTCGATCACTTTGCTATGAAAGCGGTCTGCCATGAACAAACTTTAATAAAAATTTTCCATCACAGCAAATGTACGGGATACGGGAAGCGCGTATTTACATATTTATATACTTCAAAAATGAAAAAGTTGAAGAAAAAAAATCTTCCTGTAATGACTAATGGGACAAAATGATTTAGCTTCACATGGTATTGCTTTGAGTTTTGCTAATTAAAGGAACTTTTAAAGGTACTTGTTTAATTCAGTTTATGTACAGCGGCTAATTCCTTGGGACTCAAACCCTATAAGAATGTCCTCCAATTTTTTTGCCCTCGAACTTTGCTATTTGAGTATTTTCCTTCAACCAGTGGACCAGTGGATCTACTCTACCTATATGCTTCGATTAAACTTAAATGAACATCTTTGAGCTCAGACAAAGATTATCAAGCGGAAAAATAAGGAGAAGAAGTCAAAATATGTTTGGGGCTCGCATTAATCCACTAAATTTTTATGCAAGGAGTGTGTGTGAACCTTTAGCTCGAGTATTCTTTATATCTAGGATGGTAAATGAATCAAGTTGTTTTTCAATAATTTGAGTTTAATTCGTAAATAAAGTTATTTGTGTTAGTTTATTTAACAAAATAGTCAAGCCAAACTCCAAGTTTAAACTTGACTATTACATGAGTCAAGTTCAATCATCATAATACATGTTTGTGAACAAACTACTTGATTTCATATAATATATGTTATAATGTTATAATGTGTTTATGTACATACATGTATAGAAAAAATTATTTATGTAAACTTTATATTAGATGGTGTAAGTTTGTAAATAAGTTCATATAATATCAAATTATTATTTTTAATTTATTGATAATATAAATAATCAATATCATTGTAAAAATTATATATAAATTTTAACAATATAAAGTTGCTAAATATAATTTGTATATATAAGTTAATTAACAAAAATCATTATATCTAATTAACTTAAACAATAATTTTAACTATAATTTATTCTGTATCATTCTCTTTGCTGACATAGTGAAAATCAATGCAACTCCTTAAATGTAGCCCTAGTGGTAAGCCATGTAATTTTTGTTTTTTGGTAAATAAAAAATGAGTAGAGGTGGGCAACTAGTGTGGCTTTCTTATCTAAGCGTGATCATAGTAGCATCTTATCCGCTCCCAAGCAATACTCCATACTCTTGGTCTTTGTGAAAAACTCACTTATTTTTTAGGTCGAGCGTTTGTGATAGAAATGTGATATAAGAAGCACTAATACACATGTAGTTTTTTAAGGCTCGAACTTAAGTCCTGAGACTTGTTGGCTCGGTATCTTACCAATTAGGCCACCTGAATGTTGGTGAACTATGTAAATTTTTTGTATCATGTTATTATTCTTTGTGTGTTATTTTATATTTTTGCTTCTAACAGATTTTGGGAGTTAAAACAAATTCCCTTCAAGAATTACATTTGAAATTACTTTTTTATTTTTTTTATTTTTTATAGAAACATTAGAAATTACTTAATAATTATAATAAGGTAAAATTTCTTTTAAAGGAAAAAAAAAACACTTAAAATTTGCCTCTTTTAAGTTGTAACAAATCAAACAAACTTTTTAATTTTGTCATTTTGAACTCTGCACTTTTTAGGCAATGACAATCTAAACACCTTATGCATTATCCACATGTGATGAAAACTACTTTGGTACTCGTCTCTTTATTGATGTTGTCCTATACCTTTATTGTAGTTTACACTTTCTTCCACTCACAGAGTTTTTCTGTTGTCCTATACGGCTATACCTTTATTGTGGTTTAAACTTTCTTCCACTCTCAGATTTTTTTTCTCTCTAAAGTGTGGACAAGAAGGCTAATCCATAGCAAAACTGTGGTTTGCGTGTAAAATAGGCACAAGTCAAAATTTTGCACCAAATAAGTTAAGCAGGATTTGAATAACAGAAATAAGACACCACCAAATATATCATTACTTCCGTATCATGTCTTGAACTCTGAAAAGTGCTAATATTACTCAAATTTATATATAAACGTGTAAATAAAAAATGAAATAAAAACAGTGCTCATGGCATTACAATAATATATATATATATATATATATCTTTTTATTTTTTTTTTATGAACACATTACAATAATATGTTGTGCTGGGCAGTGGGCACGCACATGCTACGGTGCTACGGCTACCTCAAGTAACGCCGTAACAAAAAAATAATAATAATAATAAGAAAATTAGCTATAGCTAGCAATTGTAAGCATGCTAATGATTTTTTAGGCCTACATGGGTAGCCCGCAATCTGATTTATAAATTATTGCACCATAAAGGTGGTGTTTTACGGGTGTCTTTTATGAATATGACATAAGATGTATATAGTTCTAACTTTTTTTAATTATAATATGGTTGTTGTAATAGAACTAGACAGAAAACAAATTATGAATAATCGTCCTTTCTTTGAAATATGGATGAGGAATGTTGAATGTCCTTGTACAGTGCTGCGTTGATTGAAAACAAAGCAAAATTAAAATATAAGTGAAGCTAGCATGCCCAAATTTTCTATCTTCTGTGCCCTGATCAAGAATAATGTAATGGAAATAAACAATGGTTTAATGTCATCCACTTTGTTGTTAAGACTCATGAACCTTTTTTTTTGTACCCTTGGCTTCATGTTCGATACTAAAATGGCTAAAATACCCGTCTTTTAATTGAGAAGGAGAAGTAAAAAAATGATTCAATAGTTAAGAGGGGAATTGCAATAGATCGACATTTTCGTATCATTCCATTCAAGGAGACCACAAGATGCCTTGATGCAAAAAAAGCAATAGGCAAGCAGGAATTGAAATGACATCAAAGGATAAGTTGTTTAGAACCACAATAATGGAAATTCAACTACTCAAGAGCACTAGAACTTAGGATAGAAAGCCTAGAATTTGTATTCTCATCAAAACTGAGTCCATTGTACAGTTTAGGACTATTTATACATGTTGTGATCAAGTACCAACTACCCTAGCCTTTAACTAACTCAACACATAGCTCTAGGCCTAGATGGACCAACCTAGCTCTCTAACAACCTACTAACCCATTTAGCTAACTGAAACTAACTTCTAAAAACAGCCTTGACTATTAATTGAGATCCTGTAACAAAAGCCCTAGCTACATTCTCTAGTTGTTACTAAAAGAAATAACTATTTCTAATTTACAATTTACAATCATATGCTACTACATGATTAGGCCAATAGTTGATGCTGATTAACACTCCAAGTTGTGACTCCATCAAGTTGACTGCTACAGTGCTACTGCTACCGCTGCATTAATCTGTTGTTGTTGCTGCCTCAAGGCTAAAAGCAAGGTTACTTGACTATGTTATTTTGCGAAATTCATGGGACTTTTCATTACTGAAAACACTTTTTCCCAAAAACCCATGATATATTGCTTTGCAATGCTTTCTAAAGAGACCCTTGAAAAATTGTTTTCCAAACCATGGATTTTCTCCTTCCAAAGAATGTCTTCTCCAAACCATGGGGTTGCTCTTTGAAAATTGATTTTCAAAAATCATGGGGGTTTCCCCTTTAGAAAATGTTTTCTCATGAATTGAGATATGTTACTCTTGAAAGTAAATTTCCAAAACACATAAGGAATTTCACTTTTCCTTGGAAAAATGTTTTCCTAGTATTTCTCATATTCTATAGAATTTTCCAAAAGAGTTAAATTTCTCTTTAAAAAATCATTTTTCCCAAAAACTCATGAGAATTGCATCTTTTTTAATATACCTTCTCCAAAATTTCATGAGATTTTGAAACCCACTTTAAAATATTTTTTATTTCAAAATATCTAGAAAAAAAATTCCCTTTTAAAGAAACCCTAAAAATAATTTTCCTTTTCAAAAATAAAAAAGTAATATATTTTATTAAAAAAATAAAAATTAATTTTCTAAAAACTCTTTAAAAGATACTCTCTCCGTTCCATTTTTTTTGTCCTCTATTCCATTTTGAGATGTCCCAAAATATTGTCCTGTTTCTAAAAATAAAAGTCATTAATTTGCTAATGTTCCTATTATATCCCTATTAATTTACTAATTTAATTTTTTGATAAATTTTTTTAAGGGTAGTTTTGGAAACTTATACATTTTTAAAAGGTAGACAAGACAATAAATGATGTTCCCTTAAAAAGTTTGACTTTTCAAACATGACAAAAAAAATGGGACGGAGGGAGTATGATTTTTTTTTATTTTTAATAAAAATGATTTCAAAGTGAGATTTGTCCATGGTTCAAATCAATAGGCTTATGGGAACCATCAGTTTGATGAGTTAGAGTTGATTACCTTACTCTCTAAGGCGGCTAAGATTTCTGGATTATCAAGTTGGATAAAGACAAGTCTGGCTCTAAGTGCTCATCGACATTTGCAAAGGTAGTCCAACCGCCGATCATCACTTGGACTTCTGGTTAAAGTGCCAATCGATACTTTGACCTAGAGTCTTGATTTTATTCATTTTCGATTTGTTCCATAACTTAGGTTTTTCTGATCACATTTTTAGTTCAATATGACTTCGGAACGTAAATTTTAGCTTTCTTGAGATCAGATAACATTAATGGATATTTTGAGAATTTTTCATTTTAATTAAAAATCTTATTTCTAAAATGTTTAATTAAAGTTAAAAAATAATCTAATTATTCATTGCCATTAAATAATCTCATTTGCCATTAAATAATCTCATGCTTATTAGTGCATCCTTGTCACATGTATTTATTCTAAATCACAAGAACATGTATTGACTGTTAAATCTTGATTCCACAATAACTTTTAATTTGGTGGTCCAAGTTAAGCATGCGATATGTCGTTTTGATCTTTGGAACTTCTAGATTTGTTTTCAATTAAGCATTCAATAATCCAAAGGTTAAAATTACTATTTTACTCTTACATTTTTGAATGATGATTTTGTCCTTGGTAAAGTTAAAGTAAGGTTGCCAAATGAAATGTCTACAATGATGTAAATGACAACTTTTATACCAAGTCCTTATCGGATTTAATCTTTTTGGATTAATCTATCGTCCTCAGGCTAGTCTTTTATGCTAAATATTCTCATTTTGATAATAAGATATCATATCGTTTTGGCCTGGCCATGAAAGAGAAAACGACTTTTGAATTTAGAATGAAAGGGAAAGAAGGATTAACAGTCAATGTGAACTGTGGAAGAACATGAGCGGCAGATTGCCAGGGTTCAGCGGCTCTTTTGACTTTGGAAAACCTAACTTCTGAGTGAATTTGAAATTATGAGACACCACCAACTCTCTCTCTCTCAACTTTTAGCTGTATATGAGACCCATAACAATTTTGCAATGTCATCTCCAGTTGTTTAATAAGTAATTTATGTCTCTTTCTCCAAGGCAAAAAAATTTAGTCCACAAATCGTTTAGGATTTTATTCCAAATGCAAGAGAAACATCATCATTCATCATCAGTTCATGCAATTTTTTATTCAATTGGTCAATTGAATGAACCAACAAAAAA
Source organism: Quercus gilva (assembly GCA_023621385.1). NCBI lineage: Eukaryota > Viridiplantae > Streptophyta > Magnoliopsida > Fagales > Fagaceae > Quercus > Quercus gilva. The sequence goes on along the minus strand of CM042474.1, from coordinate 61,388,717 downwards.
ATATATGTCTACATCCAGAGTGTGGTACGGCAAACATTTGGTGAGTAATAAAAAATAAAAATAAAAAAACAAAAGTTTCATTACTGACTACGTCAACCACATTTGCATCTCCAAACAACTGTTGTAGTTGACATGTTCTTTTCAAGTTCACCTCCATTTTCATATGGGTAGTGTTTGAATAGGGATTACCCACCATGTTCATATTGTCATGCAGTGCTTCCATTTATTAATGTATTTTGGGACATTTCTATTCAGTCAAAAAACAAAAGCACCTTTCGTGCACTGCATCAACACCCACATTTGATTATTTTAATTCCATTTAGGTAGCAATCTTTACCTAAAGTGCTTTTCATTTATTTATTTTTTTAGAAATAATTACAACATGCTACTAACCATGCAGTTCGAACTCTTTTTCCCTTAGACCCCCAAGCACTTTGTACATGGGGGGTGCTAATTCAGCAACAAGGCCTTTGGCAAGTACTTTCCATTTAGGTAATGGTTTTTTTTGGGAGAAAATTTAGGTAATGGTTTTGATATCCATTAGATGACCTCTTCTTCTTCTTCTTTTTTGTATTATTATTATTATTACTATTATTATTATTATTATTATTATTATTATTAAAGATATGATAGAATTTAAACACACGGTGTCTCCTCTATTATGATCGTTCCCTATCATTAAATCACACTAATTGATTTTTTAATGTAGGCGGAATTTGAATCCTAAATTTGTTATTCAACGATATAATATTTTTCCTATAAAAAAAACAATAAAAAACTTTACTGAATAGGCTAATTATAACCCATAATTTCAATTTGTCATCAAAATTGTAAATGCGCCCAGAGGAAACTGATCTTTTAACTTCGACCTAACAGACAAAGAAAATAAATGTGACTACTTAGTCTACTTTGAAGTTTGATATACTCTTGTTTGCTTTTCAAATAAAAAAAAAAGGAAACGAAATGCATGACACATTATAAATATTGGATTAATGGAAGTTTGTAACACTTCTATAAATTATTAAGAAAAAAATTTATGTTCTCTAATATTATTATTATTATTATAATATAGGCATATACTGTTTCTATATTCTCTGATAGACCTAAGAGCATCTGTACTGGGTATGCTAAATGGCATATGTAGAAGTTTTTGCCTAATAATAATAATAATAAAAGCCAGTACAAACTTGCCAACTCAATTATTATAAATAATGTTGTTAATTTTTTATGCACGTAGTATTGCTCGTGCACAATGAAGTCTCATTTTCTCCATCTTGCTAAGCAACTTTTGTATCATTTTTAGAGTGATTTTTTTTTTAACCTTCATTATCTATTCTTTGACTTTTCCAATTATTGAATAGGGTTTGTCAAGCTTTTGAGATATGGTAAATTTAATCATTTCATCATATACTTCTAACACTCCTCCTTACATTAAGTTATTAGGATATAATAAATTTAATAATTTAACCACGTACTTCTAAGGTTCACATGGAATGTTTCTCAAAAAAAAAAAAAAAAGGGTCACATGGAATGAAGTTTTATTATCTGATACTATTCACTGCCTATTCCAACATCTTCAAGATGTCCACAACTTTTTATTTGTCTTTTCTTTTTGTCTTTAATTAACAGGAAAAAAAAATACTGTCAACACTTTATACATTTTCATTATCCTAAAAACAATTCACCACCACTGTGTATGTCACATATGTGACACAATTTGGAAACCCTGAGGCTTTAAATGTTTGATTTGGTCATTTTTTAAGGCAAAATAAACACAAATCAGCCAGGTTTGCAGTTTTTCAATCATTATACTCTTTCCTAATTCATTTTTTTTTTTCCACTTTGCTTGTTTGTGTATAATTTTGTCTTGAAAAGCCACTAATTGAGGGTTTAAGGGCTTAGGGTTCCTAAATTATTTCATACATTACATGGCATACACGTGTAATTCCATGGAAAACTGTCATATCGACAGAGAGTACATGATCAATATCTTGAGGAATATCTTCTAACCAAGCTAAAAATTCAGGATGAAACTTTGTTCTTTAAGTAAAGGAGTGAGCAGTTATGTTCCCCTGCCTGCGAACATAGGCGTAATGCAACCATTGAAAGGATGATGCTAGAGCTAAAGCATCATTAATAAGATGGCCAAACCGTGCGAAACAGGTCTTGCCGTTGCACAAGCCTTTTAAGATGGTCTAGGAGTCACCCTCTAAATCTGCATGGGTTAAGTGTACATTAATTAGAAAAATCTAGTCGGTAAAGTGAACTCTCTATAAATACAAGGAGCAAAATGTATTTTTACCAAATTTGATTAAGGGATGTATAGTGCATAAGTGTTTAAAATTGGTGACGAGTCACATCCAATGCACTGGAGGAGCGGCACTTGACGGAAAGATTTTATATCAATGAAAAATATCATTCATTTTACAAAGTGCACGCAAACTACTGCTCTAAAGTTTAGGAGTTTTTTAATTATAGGCATTGAAATTTCAGAATTTAAATTTATCCCTTGATGTTCTATTCCATTTATATTAACAGCAACTCATTTTATATTTTCCATTAAATGCCACATAAATTTGTCCCATGTGTTTTTAATTTGTCAAATAAAATGATGCCAAGTCATTTTTGTATGCTAAAAAAACTTCAAATAATTAAAACAAAAATGGTGTGACATCATTTTATTGGACAAATTAAAGACATGTTACAAGTTTACGTGGCACTAACGAAAAATTTGGATAGAAGGGTTTTTAATGCAAATAAAATATAGATTTAGGGATAAAATCCAAATTAGAGTATAAAATCTAAAGATCCCTAAATTTTAGGAGTGTAGTTTACATTTTAGTATTTTTTTTTTTTTTTGTTTAAATTACCAAACTTTGATTAGATTCTTTATGTCAAGTTCCCTAGGTTATTGAAAGACAATCAAATGAATAACTATAGTTTTATCCCCCCAAAAAAAAAAGAATAAGTATAGAATATGAATACTTATATATATATATATATATATTCATATACTATACTTATTCTTTTTTTTTTAAGTTACACGTAGACGTAGTGTAACATCACAAGAGTTACACAATTTTTAGACTGTAAATTTTTATGAGATTTAAAGGTTAAACAAGGTCAATTGTCTATGTCATCATTAAACATTTATTACTTGTCACACCAGCTAACCAAATTAATTTTAGAATATATTATATTATTTTTTGTAATATCACAAGAGTTACACAATTTTTAGATAGTAGATTTTTACGAGATTTAATGGTTAAACAAGGTCTCTGATGGTTAGCTTAACTGGTAAAGTCTCTGATAGTTGAATAAGAGATCTAAGGTTCAATCTTCGCCTACACTAAAAACTTATTGGTGTCTTGGTCTGATGATAAAGAGCTATCATCAAGTGTGGACGCTATAAGTTGAAACTCTCTCTAAAAAAAAATGTCAATTATCTATGTCATCATTAAACATTTATTACTTGTCACATCAGCTAACCGAATTAATTTTAGTATATATTATATTATTTTTTGTACTTTCTCTCTCTCTCTCCCTAATTAATTTATTCGTAACCTTGCACAGTGTTATTCCTAACCTTTCTGAGTTGCAGATCTTCTTTAGCATGGCCTTATTCTTTTTTTTAATACGTACGTATTGGTCATCTATTAGAAAATAAATTTTTTTGTCTAGATTTTGATTTCATTCACGGTTCTAGCCGTCCAAGCAATAAGCCAATAATTGATTATTATTTAGGATTGATTTTGTGAATATATTGTAATTGATCTTTTAAGCAACATTTTCTCTGGATCGTTTCAGTTTGATATTTTTTTTATTCCAACCTTCTTGCCATAGAGACTATTGTGTAGCATCACAACTCTGATCTTTAGAGATACAGATAGAAATAATCTTAAATATTGTTTTTTTTTTTTTTTTTTGAGGGGATCTTAAATATTGTTTTAATCAGTAAAAAAAGTTCAAACCAAATCCAATCCTTAGAGATAAAGATATAAATGATTGAATTGTAAATATTATGATAAGATAAAAATGATAATTTTTTTTAATGTTTTTTGAGAAGAAAAAACTATCTATTCCTCAATGCTAGTAATTAGCATTTGTTTTTAATTCAAATTCATCTTCTACACAGATCGATTCTAACATTTTCATAATTAAAAAAAAATCGTTAATGATAAATCTCTCTCTCTAAACGTGTAAAGAGGTTGTAATAAATATTACATAATCTTCTCTCTTTAAATGAGATTGTAATAAATAATGTGTAGACACAGGAAAAAATAGCTTTTGAATTAATTTAGCTAGTGCGTGGTAATCAATAAATGTTTAATGATAATTTGAATAGTTGACATTTTTTAACCGTTAGATCTCATAGAAATCTATGGCCTAAAACTGATATAACTCTTTTGAAGTTACAACACGTGTGTGAGTTGAACTCATCTCATAAAATAAAGATCATTCTTAAAATAAATAGGAGTACGTAAATAAAGAAGGGAAATGCTAACAAGTACCTTTAGGGTATTGGTTAATAATTCATTTAAAGAAAATTTTTATGAGAAAAGAAAAAAAAATAATTAATATTTTGGCAACTTTTTTCATTTTCCATAAAAGTGGTATCAAAACTTTTCTAAAATGGATTATTAACTAGTGCCTTAGGGGCACTCGTTAGCATAACCTAATAAAAAATAAAGAATCATCATTCTACAAGTCTCACCAAATATATTGACTTTTTCTACAAATCTTCATCATTATAGATATTATAATAAGTAATTTTTAAATACTTTTTGAGCACGAAGAATGGTTACTATACTCTAAGAGTACCTAAAAATTTTCCCATTATGATGAGGTTTTAAAAAAAAAAATTTATTTAAATGTCAGTTGTAATGCGTTTAATTTTATAGCTTGATTTCAACTCTCACATTTAAAATATTGGGACCAGTTTTGTTGTTCTTGCTCTTCACAAAATAATAGTAAAACCTATATTTTTAGGGAAAAAGAACAATAAAGTCTGGTGCAATATTAGGAAATGAAACTTTTCCAAACTAAAAAGTTTCAATTTGTTTATTATTTTAAAACTCTTTCCCTTTTCAAATTTTATTTTTATTTTTTATTTTTATAATTTGATAGTTAAAGATGGAGGATTTCAATCATGGACTTTAGAAAAACTATGCGGTGTCAATTGAGTTATAGGTCTCTTGACTTTTTCAAATTATTTGAAAATAATGCTAAATCATGAAAATATATTTTAGAAGCAGGTAGTACTTTCTAGTTTCCATATTTAATTTTTTGGTTTTTTGCAGCAACTAGTTTCTACATTCTAATTTCTAATCATGAAAGTAGATTTTTTTTTTCTCTGAGAAAAATCATGAAAGTAGATTTGACTCTAGCTTTAGGATCACACTTTGAATATTTGGAGGTTGTGCTTGTGATTACTAACACAAAATTACGGGATTTTATTCTTATAAAATGAAAATCATATGTTACATCGAAATATACTCTGCCAATTCATGCCTAAATGGGATCCCTACAATTATGGGTTCCTAAACTTTTGGCTCATCATTATAAGAAGGATCATTTGTTACTTAAGTTCCCTCCAAAACTGTAGTAGTCAATGTGTAATAATATAAAAAAGGTCATCCGTACATTGAGCAGTGCATAGTGCCAGCCCAAAAAAGGGTAAAAATATATTTAAAAATTAAACTTTAACTTTTTTTTTTTTAAGCTTATTCGTAACATTTTTATAACAAATTTTAAGTGATAGATTGTCACGAGCTATTACTAATGGACAAGTCATTAATTTTAGTGGTGAATTTAAATTAAACCTGTAACAATCTGCAAACTAAGATTTGTTATGAAAATATTGTGTAGATAACACATTTTTTTAGTAATTCTACCCACACAATAGTTTTACAACAAATTATAAATGCAAACTGATATTGGTTCTTGTTTTCATCCACAATTATTATTAGTCTTTTACCTATTGTTAATAACTTGACTCTTAGGCTTTGATGCATAAATATTATTCCTGTATTTTTTATTTTGGTATGTTAATGAATGTTTTTAAGATATTTGTTGATGAATTATTTTTTTTAAAAATTGATAACACTCTCATGAACAATATAAAAAAGTTGTCAAATAATATAAAAAAAAAAATTCTAAATGAAAAGTTTCTAAATATATTTTCTAAAGCAAGTATTTTTTTTTTTAGAATATTTTTTTTGAGAAAAACTTTGAACACAATGGAACAAACATAAGAAAAGGGTAGGATTTTTGGAAAATTAAAAAAAAAAAAAAAAAAACATAAGAAAAGTGTAAAAACTAAAGGACAATAAAGCATGTGGTAAAATGGTTGTCAAATAGTAGATAAATAGCGCATGTGATATGGAGTACACGTGCATATGGTTTAGTTTACTTATTTTAAAACCCCCTTTTTGTGTGTGTGTGTCTCTCTCTCTTTCTCTCTCTGCACGACTTACGAAGTGAACAAACAGTGATGGAAGAAACAGATTCACTACTAGTGTAGTATAAACACATAACATTGAGTCCCTTTATTATAAAACAAAGGTATCCCCAGAGAAAGAAAGAGAGAGAGAGGAAAAGTCTCTTTCTTTCTTTCTTTCTAGTTTCTAGTTTATGCTCTGCGCAAAGCACCAGCAGAGGAAGCATCTTCTTCTTCTTCTTCGGTACTGCATGCTTAGCTCTCACACATTCTGCTGTTGAGGTTTCCTTGTTGGGAAACCAAGGTTCTCCCATTCTGCTTCTTTTGTCTGCCATGAAATTCTCTTCTAAACATGGGTGAAGAATCCTTAGCTACAGTAACCTTTGACAGAGCAGTTGAACAGGTCTCCTTTTGCTTTTCTTACATTTTTTTTCCCTTGGAGAAATCCAAACAAATAAATAAAAATGATGCCCATTTTGGTTTAATTTGGAATCATTTCAAAATTTTCATCTTATTGGTATAGTTTTTTAATATTGTTATGTTATTGAATGTGATTAAAGTGTATATATTTATCTTTTGTTTTTTCTATTATTTTTGTATGAAATAATTATCTTTGGTATGTAATGAGATTCTCTATTCTCAAACTTAACTGAATTCGCAGTTGTGAACACATTGGTCGTTCCAATTTTGGTTGGCAATCACTGGTTTCAAACTTTGGATCCAATTTTGTTTTGGAAAAAAGTTGTTTCTAATTTGTGGATCAACAGGCATTGCTTCTCTTTTCTCTGTTTTTTGTTTTTCTTTGGGGGATGGGGGGTTGTTGAGTCTGTATGATCAGGCATTGTTTTGGCATTATTTGTAAAGATGTTAAATTATGTTTAATCCCATATTGCTGATTTTTATTTTGTGCATTGTTACAGTGTCTACTTGTAGTTTCACAATCTGTACTCTTCTTTTTGTTTTATATCCTCTAATGCTCAAATGACTTAATTATTTCACATGTTCCTGGTGATTTTGAAAATGATGTGTTCTTTTAGTTGCTGAAGCTTTAACCAGAGATCAAATGCTGATCGTCTGCTATTGCAATTATCTTTTTTTTTTCTTTTTTCTTTTTCTGGTTGAGAAAATTGGGATTTTCTCTTCTAATATTTCAAAAGATTGTGGTTGAAATTGATAGTTCTGGTTTCCAAAGCTTTGACTTGATTCTTACAGTCAACAGTTCTGGGATCAGGGATCACACAGTGGAATTTACTTTTATGACAGTATTATGATCATTGATGAAGGCTTCACCTCTTATTGAACGAAATAATCTGCAACCATGAGAGTATAATTTGATGCAATCTCAGTCACTGACTTCAGAGTTCAGACTCTGTTTATATGTTTTTTTAGGATGTATTTACTTATTTTCTGACCAATTATTTGTCATTTTTTTTAGTTATAGCCTTATAGGTTCACACAATAATTTTTAAAAATTCTGAAATTGACAGAGTCCACTTTTGATCAGAATTGAGAGAGATTGAGATGATAGGATCTAAAGCTTACTGTTAGTTTATGTAAAAAATTAAAGAGGTGGGGAGGTGAGGGAATTGAAATGCTTTATTTTCCCTCCAATTTATTGAGATGCTTTATTTGGTTGTTTCATTTCTGAGGCTTCCAAGATTTCAAAACTTAAAGAGTTTTCATTTTTGCCAAAATATGTGCTTGGTAGAAGAAGGGCATATGTTAATTTTAAGTAATTGGGGGATGGTTCCTCTCTCTCCCCTCTTGCTGAAACCTTATTGTGCTAGTCTGTGCAGGCAATTTTATCCATAAAGAAGGGTGCGCACCTTTTGAAGTGTGGAAGAAGAGGAAAGCCCAAACTTTGCCCTTTCAGACTTTCCACGGTGTGTACATATGCCACTGTATCTTTTTTTAGAATTATAAGAGTATTTCACTTTAAATACGGTTTGTAATACTCCATCATTAGATAATAATGATATTTATTTGATCAGTGTTAATAAATTGTGTCCAAGCAGCTTGGTCCTGTATGAATGAGCGACCTAACCAACTTATCTATCTTGTCATAGTCTGCAATCTCTAAAAGTTTGTTTCTTGAACCAAGTGTGGGATTTATTATACAAAATAGTTAGTAATGTCCTGTAACATATCCATACAGGTAATAATGGCTTTATTAAAAACTGACATGACTTAGATATTGCAAACCCAGGAAATGTTCTTCCATTTAGTTCAAAATTCCTGATTTAGAACCCACCGCACCACCCCCCCACCCCTCCCCCCCCCCCCCCCCCCCAACTGAGAAAGATTATGAAGACAAGAGATATGTAATAAATTTCGTTATCAGGATAACTTCAATCTGGAGTTGATGTAAGATATTTGAAGAACATGAGATGATGCTGCAACAGTACTGATGATGCTCAAATTTTTTATATGAAGTGATGATGACTCATCCTTAAAATTTAATATATTATGTAGATTTCTGTCACTTCTTTTGTCTGCATAAGAAAGTTGGCTTCTCTCTTGTGTTCTTTGTTTCTTAGTGAAGAATTACTGATGTTACTTCTTGTTGTTTATTATGTAGGAAGTATGTTTTATGCTCTTGAGATGTATGGCATATCTTAGCAGTGCAGATGTAATTTATGAAGTAGGGTTTATGCTCTTGAAATGTATGATTTGTCATAGGTATTTACAGCAGAGTCAAAATTTTAGTTTGGGGGGACAAGATTAAAATACAAGGTTGAAAAAAAAAATATTTTGGAAAATATAAATGAATATCTTCACACAAAAATATGACATAAGTATAAATCATGCCTACTGTTAATTAAAAGATATAAACAAAAATATTAATATGTTTCTTGCCTAGTGTCAATTAGAAGATCTAAACAAAAATATCAACATATATTTCTCAGTTGATTAACTTAAAAGAATAATCCAATGTAAGAACTTTATACAGATAATTTGATTACTTAAGAATAAATTAAGAAAACAAATCAATGTACAATCATTAAAAGTTTGACAATATACCTGCAAACTTTTAAGAAATTTTGAAGTACTTTGGATTCTATTAAGAAGTTGCACAAAAAGTTCTAAAAAGGTGGTGCAGTATCATAAAAATAATTAAAAAAAGAAACTGAATTTTAAAAAAGAAGGTATTATTCATGACAATTTGCAGTTCACCGATGCCATGAACTGCTTTTATTTCTGTTTTATTTTTTATTTTTTATGTAGTGATGCCCCATTAAAAACAGCATAAGCGTAACTCATTAGAAAAAAATGTGAAAGAAATTAAGAAATGTAAAATTTTTTGTTGGGTTGTTGGTGGAATATATATATATATATATATAATGTTTCAATGTGGGCCGAACCACAAATTATTTAATAACTTGGCAAAACCATTTGTTGGGTTGTTGGGGAGGCTGTTGGTTGGGGGCTCCTCCCCTTCAAAAACCTTGTCTCTTGCCTTGGCAGTGCAGATGTAACTTATTAGAACATAATTGTGGTTTTGCTCTACATGGGTTCTCGTATACCAGTGTAATGCAGACCAACCAATATAAGAACCATAAACCTTAGTAAGACATATAAACTAGGGTCAATTAATTGTCTCATACATTTGATAATTTAATGATATGCAATGACAATATAAAATTGATATGCTATAACAAATACAATTCATTGAAGTTGAAATGAAATGTTATGTTTAAAAAAAAAAAAAAAAAATCAAGCATGCTTTTAACGTTTTAGTAGTTAAGCATACTTTTTGGAGGAACAGAGGAAAATAAAGTTGTAATGCTTGTTATAGAAGTTTGAAACTACCTATTAATATCTAAAATAAATCATGTCTGCATAGTTTTCCTTTTTGGCCTAAATCATTTCTGTATGATATTTGTGGTACTCTAGCCAAAACTAAAACATCCAATTCCCATGCAAAACACCATAAAAATATGATTATCATGTTGTTTCATCTTATTTACTTCACACACACTCTCTCTCTCCCTCTCTCCCCTGCTTCAAGTAAAATTTTGTTTGTCGTTGATAATCAGGACTTCTATTTGTTTTTGGATTTCAGGATGAGAAATACTTGATTTGGTATTCCAGCCAGAAGGAAAAACAATTAAAATTGAGCTCTGTTACTGAGATAATTTCTGGACAGGTATGTTCAAAATGCTAATGGGTATTTGTTTGTCTTGGTTATACTTTGATTTTTGGGGATTAAATATTTCTCTATTCATTATTCAAACTATAACTCCACTTGTCACAGGTAAGCTTTCAGAGGCAACTTCAACCTGGAAAGGAATGTCAGTCATTTTCGCTTATCTATGGTGAACGCTCACTTGATCTGGTAATCTTTGTATCCATGGTTAATATATGACAAGTTATTTTACTTTGCCAGTTTGAGTTATCCTTCTTAGGCTAAGACTTACTGCTTCATTTCTCTTTTATTTTTATTTATTTATTTTTTTTTTATTTTTTTTTCTAATTGTCTTTTAAATAGATATGCAAGGACAAATTGCAGGCTGATTGTTGGTATGTTGGCTTGAGAGCTGTAATATCTAGGTGTCACCATCCAAGACCGCTAAGCAGTTCGAGGAGCCGCAGAGGGATACAAACTTGTGTCAACAGTCCTGCTGGTTTTTTTCGGAGAAAGCATCATCTGGGAATTCCGGAGGATACAACTGAACTTTCGCAGGTTTTGAATACTGAGCCTTCTAATTATTGCTTGCCATAGTTCTTTCCAGACAAAGTCTTGATTGAGTAATTTCTAAAATAGTTTGAAAATTTTTAAATATGTGGGAAAGTTTTGTAAATTATTAAATGTGATCACAAGTAAACAATTAAACAATTTTCCAAATGTGGCAAACTGTCTATCCTAATAAATGGACAATAATTGATAGTTACTCGTTATAATATACACCTTCAATTGGCCAAGAATTCCTCATATCGTGAAAAAAAGTTTGTAATGAAGTGTTCTATAGATGCTAAATTTAGCATTCAACTCCATTTAACAAAGCCCTAGTTTCAAGTCCATATCATTTAGTATATGGTATATGTGTCTCTTCTCATGGATTCTTTCCATGTCCTTCTGGGCTTTCCTCCTATCCTTTGGGTTCCATCAACTTCAGTTTTAATATTGGATTGAATTTCATAACAAGAAACTGTAAGTGAATGTCTCTGACTTGCACCTGTTCTTCATCCCATTTGAAATAAAAAATTGCACGTATTGATATGAAAATATTTGGTACGTGAATCAATGACACAGAAGGTAAAGATATATAAATTCTGTAATATAAAATATTAAATCCCATGTGACATTTTGTTTTATATATAAACACATTCCATTTTAAAATTTCCTTAATTGCATGTGTATATATACAAAACAATATTGCATGGATATGTAAACATATATTTGTATTATATAATTATATAGATAGAAATGGATCATATCTTGTGTTTTGGGATAAAAAGAAATATATTTAAAATAGTATCCATCAGGGTGCAGCCTAATCGTGGGAGGCTTGGGATGAGCTATAGACCTAGACATCCTAGGTTTGATTCACCAGTAGGATTTTGGACCCTTACCTGATACATGGTTCTGGCTTGTGGGGTTGTGTATCCATGGTTTATCTTGGTTTATTTTTACTTAACTTACACTCCATGTATTCATTTTCAGTACTACTTAACCAAAAGCCTTTAGATTCTAAAACATCCTTTCCAATCCCTCAAAATTTCCAATTTGGCGTTGACTCCACATCTAGTTCTATCCACTAGTAAGGAGTAATTTGATTCAAGGTGAGGAAACAAAAGATGGTAGAAAAAGACTTAAAAATAACATTGGTAGAAGTAGTAAAAAAGAAAATGTTAATTAAGGAGTTGACAAAGAGTGATTTTGGATATGATAGAATATCGGAGAATAATACATGTGCTTGACCTCAATTAGTCTGTTGAGGACTCAAGATTAAGATTTTGTTACTATTCTTGTAGAGGATGTGAAAGAAGCCTCTATAAGATGTTGAACTGAACAAGTGAGAGCCACCATGTATATAGAGGAACTTGGGATAAGTGGGGGAAAATGGATTGTTTGCAAGTCACATTAACTCATTTGTCCTCCCATTACTTGAGATGCAAAATAACACAGGCATGCATGGTAAGTTAACCAACATGCCAAATGGATGAGTGTAGTTAATTTTTATTTTTGGTATTTGATTAAACTATCTTCAAGAGTGTGATGCACAAATTTAGAAGAATTATTTGGTCTAGGCAAGCCAAAGAAGATGACATGTATCAATCATCTCATGACTGTTATGCTTCTTGAAGGTGCGCAGTTTATGTGGGAGTCCTAGTCTATCACTTTCAGAGAGGTGCTTTTCTGATGGCTTATCATATTCTTCTGATTGCTTTTATTCATCGGAGTCAATCCTATCAAATATGCGAAATGCAATGGCTATCTCAGTTCCAAATTCTCCGTATATTGAAGCAGATAATATGAACAAGAAAGGATCAATTCATGCTATTGCAGATTATGGAAAGAATGTGCCTCATAGGCATGTTATGCCTTGTGGATCTCAGCAAAAAGAAAAGAACAATATTTTGAAGGATGTTATGATTTGGGGTGAAGGAGTAGGAGGGATTGTTGGTGGTTGGGTGGATAAGTTTGGTCACCATGATGGAATGCAAGTAGATGCTGTATTACCCAAATTGTTGGAATCCACCATGATGTTTGATGTGCAGAACATATCTTTAGGAGGGAAACATACTGCCTTAGTTACCAAAAATGGGGAAGTATTTTGTTGGGGTGAGGAGAAGGGGGGTAGACTGGGGCACAAAATTAATATAGATGTGAGCTTTCCCAAAATTGTTGAACCCCTTATAGGGTTCCATGTAAAATCTGTTGCCTGTGGTGAATATCAAACATGTGCCGTGACAGACTCTGGTGAGCTATATACATGGGGTGATAATGGTTGTGGTGCTGATTTAATGGGTGAGGAGAGAAATAGAAGTTCGTGGTTGCCATGTAAACTTTCTGGCCCTTTGGAGGGTGTAAATATATCACATGTTGCTTGTGGGGAATGGCATACAGCAATAGTTTCCACTTCTGGGCAGTTATTTACATATGGAGATGGGACTTTTGGAGTTCTTGGGCATGGTAATCTTCAAAGTGTTTCTCAACCAAAAGAAGTGGAATCTCTCAAAGGTTTGTGGGTAAAATCTGTTGCATGTGGATCATGGCATACAGCTGCTATTGTTGATGTCATGGTTGACCGTTTCAAGTTTAATGCTAAAGTTGGGAAATTATTTACATGGGGTGATGGGGATGAAGGAAAGCTTGGGCATTCTTCTCAAGGGAGAAAGCTTTTACCAACATGTGTTACACAACTTTTAGATCATGATTTTGTTCAAGTTTCTTGTGGAAGAATGTTGACAGTTGGGCTTACCAATTTGGGTGCAGTTTATACAATGGGAAGTGTGGTTCATGGGCAGTTAGGGAATCCACAGGCCAAAGATAAATCAATCACAATTGTTGAAGGGAAGCTTAAAGAAGAGTTTATTAAGGAGATATCATCTGGTTCAAATCATATTGCTGTCTTGACATCTAGTGGAAGTGTGTTTACATGGGGAAAAGGTGCAAATGGGCAGTTAGGATTAGGTGATTTGGAAGATAGATACTCACCAACTTTAGTGGAGACCTTGAGGGACAGAAAGGTGGAAAGTATCTCTTGTGGATCAAGTTTCACGGCTGCAATCTGCCTACACAAATCTGTTTCTGTTAGCGACCAATCAGCCTGTAAGGGATGTACATTGCCCTTTGGGTTTACAAGGAAGAAGCATAACTGTTATAACTGTGGTCTCTTGTTCTGCCGTGCATGTTGTAGTAAGAAGGTTACAAATGCCTCTCTGGCACCTGATTCAAGCAAGGCTTTTCGAGTCTGTAATCCATGTTTTACTAATTTGCAGAAAATTGCACATTCAGGTAGGCTATTAAAACTAGAAAGTGGCAGTCCCAGGCAACCATTGACCCAACGAAAAGTATTCACTTATGAGAAAGAAGAAAGGGGAGATGTAACTCCCAAATGGAGTCAAATGTTGTCAATTAGACAATCTTGTACCAGAGGAAGCCAATATGGTGGAAGGAAGAAATTAGAAAACCAAGGGGAAAACCAGTACCATTCAGAACCTGTTTCTTCTTCAGGTGGGCTGCCACAATGGGGGCAAGTCCCATGTCCTCCTCTGTTTAAAACATGTTGTCCAAAAAATGCTGGAGCAATTATTCCTCTAGCAGAAAATCAGTTATCTTCTGTTTTGCCACTTCATTTTGTATCTGCTGTTTCCAGTGACTTAAAAGCAGAGAAAGGTATATCTAAGTCAGATGAGATGCTCATGGAAGAAGTGCAGAGGCTGAGGGCTGAGGTATTTTTTTTTTCCATTTATTTTTATATTTTTCTTTCATGGTTGCATTGCATATTCCTTTCTCATTTTTCAGTATGTGCATGAACACATGAAGACAATGTCTGATACCTAAATTTGAAATTACTAAGACAGCCAACAAATAAAACTAGTTTTAATCTGTATACATCCAGGAAAGTGGATGAAACTGAAAAGTACTGGCCACACCTTTACCGCTTTTATTTTAGCCCTGTGCACACATTTTGGTCTCTAGCCAGACAGTAACTTAATTTGTTTGTGTAGAATATAATTTCACTTCATTGCCATCAAGGATTATGAACTCTGGTTGCATATATGAATGTATAAATATTAAAGGTTTTTGTTTAAATTGCTCTAATTTGGAAACCATATCACAAGAAGAGGTTCAATAATCAACAAGAGAAGTATGCCCAACAGCTGGGTTGTAATTGGTGTGACATCAGAATTGTTGGAGGGAAATCATGAAGTATACTGGAATAATAAGGACACTTGGTGAATGCAAAATACATTTGATAAAAGATAACATGTTCTCTCGAAGAAATCATTTTTATAAAGAAAATAAATATTTTTTTAGAAGAATTTTTAGTAGACTACATATCCAGAAGACATTATTTGAAGAAGCAATGCATATTGCAATAAACACGCCCAGCCCTTGATTATGTAATTTGAAGGTGATTATTAACTTTGTTTTGCTTAGATGTTTCAATGTCAGTCTTTTTTTTTTTTTTTTTTTTTGAGTTCATCCGGATTTTCACCACTTTTTATTACACATATTTTTATTAAACACATACACACACACACGCAAATAATTCTCATATTGTCAAAATCATTCATATATTGTCAAAGTCATTCTTATATTGTCAAAGTCAAAACAATTATGGCCACACTTGCACTCATGCTTCTAATTAATTAATTGGTCTATGAAGAAACATAGTACAATCTCAACTTCAAAAGAATCCCCTCTTATCTTAACAATTTCCTTTCAAATCTAATAAGTGAGAGGAAAGTGCTATAGGTACTACAAGTATAACTACATAAAGCTTTCAAATTGATGCGGCAATGAATGTGATTGGTGGGCTCATTCACTTCATAAATGAATATTTAAATTGTCTTTTTGTGATTGATGACACATTAGTCTGTAAGCTCAATGTGGAAAAATTTGTAGAACTTGTAGCACTACTCTAAGCAATAACATTGGAAGAAAAGAAACATAAACCTACATTTCATTGAAGCTAAGTTACTCTGAGATGATTTTCGTAGCAAAAATGAGATTTATAACTAAAAAGTACGACTGTTGAAAACTTGAGGTTCGACTAATCAACTGTTTACTAAATGTTTGATTCAGTGCCAAATATATATGCAAAAGAAAAGCATACATTTAATTATTTAAAAAATCCGAAAATTACTCGATATAGAGAATATACTCCTTGGTACCTGGTTTAAGGATCTGCAAGCTGGTCCAATTGCTAATGACAAATGAAAAATATAATCCCACAAAGGGCCTAATGGCGAAAGGAAACTTGTTATATCCGCCCCTAAAATTTGGTGCTAGGCGTTTCTAGAAGTTGAGTTTTACTGCTGAAAATGTTATTTTATAGTTGGCATAATATCTTCTAGGCCTCTGCCTAATTTCTACTTCATCTTGTTTCTACAAAACAATTTAAAACAATTTTTATGTTCTGCCCCTGTTAATATGAAATTTGTGCAGGGACATAATTATCTTATTGTCTTGTGTTTTTGTTTGAGTGTTTTTCATTCTATTATGTTCCCAAGAACATGCCATAACAATGAATGTATAAGGGGCATATGATATTAATGATGATAGGTTGGATACATTGTGTATATGTAGATTTTTTCTCTTATTTATATATATTTTTATCCAAGTTTTGAAGGCAAAGCAGAAGGCAGAACAAAAGGCTTGTATTTTCTGTATAACATTCTGCATGTAAATACTCTCTGAGGAGTGTCAGGAGTGGGGGGAGGGAAGGTTCCCACAATCCCTCCCTTTAGCAAAGTGTTTTAGACGTGTCCTTGGATCCCATTCTGGATTAAATTGTTTGACATTCCTTGTAGTTGTCCTCATATCTTCCTTCTACACTATGTTTTGTTGTGTGGAAGAGGGGGTGGGGGGGGGGGGGGGGGGGGGGGGGCGAGAAAAGAATTAGGAAAGGGAAAGGAAAAAGAAAGGGGAAAGAAAATACTTTTTTTATGCGCATATGGATGTAGAAGGGAAGAGAAAGGAGAGAAATGGAATAAAATAATAATACTCCAATAATTAGAGAATATTTTACAATTTTATCCTTGTAAATTATAAATTAATAATTACATATGAGGATATAAAAGTGACTTTGGAGAGAGAAGTAAAAAATAAAAAAGTGGTGGGACCTATGGAAACCATTTTTCTCCACATCTCCTTTCTCTCCTCTTTCCTTTTAACCAAACAAATGAAAATGAGTCTTTTCTCTTCCCTTCTAAAGCAGGTATCATGTTAAGCTTTTATTTAGATAAGGTTTTTTTGTTTGTTTGTTTGTTTGTTTGTTTGTATTTACCTCTTTTATCCTCTTGATTATATGTATATGTTTTATTTTGGCTGTATGGTTGAAATTGCTTTGTCCTTACAAGCTTAGATGGATTTTTTTTTTTCTTACAGGCTAGGAGTCTTGAAAAGCAATGTGAGACTAGAAGCCAGAAGATTCAAGAATATCAACAACAAATTGAGGAAACTTGGTCCCTGGCAAAGGAAGAAGCTTCCAAGTGTAAGGCAGCAAAAGAGGTCATAAAAGCTTTGGCACTAAGGGTAAAATTGTTTATGTTTCATTATTTTGAGTTGGTTGAATGCTTCAGTTCTGATACATATACAAGTTTCCAATTTAGCACCACTCTAAGCTTCATTTCACTTTTAAGGATGTTTGAGCTGTGATTATATCACTTGACCTACCTATATCCTCTTTCCATCTTAAGAAATTGTTAAGGTAAAAGAATAATATATAATTTTAAAGATCTTTTTATTAAATTATCCCATTGTTATTGAAAGCACTGGTGTTCGTTGAGGTTTGTAATGCAGTAACATCAAAGGTGCCTTCAAACAAAGAGTGAAACTATTCCTCACTTCAAATACAAACAAAAATTAAATTCTCATTCAATTATCAATAGCTTCCTTAACAAGGACATAGCATTGCTATTTATATGACAAAGTAAGGTATGATGACATCATAGTAATATGTCATCATACCTAACTAACTAATTACTAAGCACACTCTCAAAAAAAAACTAATTACTAAGCACGTGTAAATGAATTTGGCACATGCTAAAATAATCACAAATTTATCTAATTCTGACATGTCTAAATCAATAAAGCACATGGTCTAAATGATAGCTTTGCTCAGAGGTAGGACTTGTCCACAATGGCTTTGCTTGAATGACAATGCTTGCTCCAAATTCTCTTTTCACTTTGTGTCTTGGAAAGTTGGGCATTCTTCTTTATCAAAATGGTGTTGTCAATTGTTATTTGGCTGTTGTTGCAACTGGCAAGTCATAAATACAGTCTAAAGGGTTTGCTTTGTCTATTTTGTAAAGAAAGCTACAGAAGGATTAAGATATTGGTTACTCTAATTATTAACTAATAGACTTCTTTTCTTGCTTCTTGCATTTCTTCTGTTTGTGTATGCATTCAATATTTGTATAGTAGGAACCAACCCTATAATTGTCTCTGCTCCGCTGAGATTATGCAGACTAGCCTTGCTCCTGCTTTGATTAGATTGCAACATAAATTAGAAATATTGACTTGTATCATTTGCATCTGACTAAGATGTTCATGTGTATTACATACATGAACATACATTCTTGAACACATTTCTTGGTGCAACTTATCTGTAGCCTATGCTGTTATTGTGAATATAAGCTTTGCTCAATTTTACTTATTCTGCCTCAATGCCCAATCTAACATGAAATTTACGATCATGTGGTTACTTATATTTTATTGTTTTGTCATTTATATTCAGCAAAGTGCTACATTTATGGAAATGATTCTGATATAGTTATGATATAATTGTTCTAGGTTTTAAACAGGTGATCACCTATCTAGTTATCATCATTCTGGTTGCTTAGGTGGTTCCCATTTTACATGAACAATATATTGGTATAAATAAAATTGAGTGTTTCTATTTGTGTCTCTTCTTTATAAGGCTTCCATTATTGGAAAAAAGAAACTTGTTTATTGGCTCACCATAGTTAATCAATGGTATAACTATAGATTTTGTTGCATTTGGTCTTCTCATGAAAGTTGAAGGGGTCCATTTAATTTAAGTAGGATTATAGCTCAAGACAAAATTAATTGCATGGGATATTTTTTATGATTTCATGAAATATTATCATTTCATGCTGCTACTACTACTGTTCTACATGTGCTAATGATTGCCATTGCAACACCCTCTTTAAGTTTGAGGAATTTGCCCACATTCCATACAAAGTAAACTGTCCAATACAACTCTTACTGGACAACCCTATAAGCCTTTATTTAATTCATTGGCCTATATATTATTACAGTGGGCCCCGTTTGTCTTTATTTGAGAAGTACTTGATACAAATATTATTGCTGCAGCTTCATACGATGTCAGAGAAAGCCTCTTCTAAAAAGGAAGGCAAGGATGGAATTCATGTGAGTCTGCCTCAAATCGCGCCAGTATATGCAGATCGCATTGAGGGTGTGCACCATATGATTGTGGCTACACATTTGCCTCCTGAAGTAGGATTATCAAAAGACAGACAAGTAGATAGTCTATCTAATACACCTATTGTATTCTCTGATACATTAAAATCCAAGTATGGGAGACAAATTTGCCTTGAAAAAACTAGATCAGTGGAGAACTCACATGACACAAGAACTGAATCTCCACAGAATGGAATTAATGCATCGAAGCCTGAATGGGTGGAACAGTATGAACCTGGGGTATATATCACATTTACAAGTTTGCCAAGCGGGCAAAAGGGGCTCAAGCGAGTGAGATTTAGGTAAGTACTTCCAAGTTGATCATTCCATGTGACTAGGATATTGTTTTGAAACATATGGTAATGGAAATTTATGCATGTGTGTGTACAAGTGCTTGCATGCAAATCAAACTAATTGTGCTTTTTTATGATGTTAACAGTTATTAGACATGGGACCTTAAATAGATATTTATTGCAAAAACCCTATTGCGAGTTGGTCATTGTTTTCCAGTCATTTTACTTTTAGTTTTGTTAGTTCTTTCTGTATTATTTCTCTTGCTATCCAGATGATTGCATTGTTAGCTATGTTTTTATCTGAATATCAGTGCTACTTGCTGCTGTGTTTTGCAGCCGAAAGCGATTCACTGAGAGGGAAGCTGTGCGATGGTGGGAGGAGAACCAAGTTATTGTGTATCAAAAATATGAAATTGAAGGATATAGCAACTCGTCATAATCAGAGGAAGAGATAATTTTAACTTGCCCTTTATAGTTGATGGTCTTGTCTACTTTCTTCCATAGCCAGTGGAGAATGTTAAATGTTACAAGGAAGTTGCAGAGGATGGAAAAGTTCTCCTATCATTGTAGGTGTCATTCATATATGTGAAGTACCTTTGCCTTTGTCAACCTGTGTACAGTTTTCAATAAAAAGCAACTCTCTCTCTCTCTCTCTCTCTCTTGTGTGTGTCTCTCTCTCAAAGCTTACAACAAAATTGCAAAGGGTGTCAGCAGAAGAAGATTTTGCAGAATTCACTTGGAACCACTGTTATAAATGTTTTCTGTTGTCATTACTTGTTTGCTTATTTGTTGGATTGAAGAACCGTATTGTGAAATGATATCATCGAGGACTAGGGGAGTCTGACAATTGGTGACTGCTGCGATGGGTGAGGATACTAGCAAAAAAACAGTGTCTATGACAACTGAGCAACAGAATAGGAATCCCACTTTAACTCTCAATGCCTGTGAAAGAAGTGCAGATCAAAGTATGTGTCCCCTAGATGGTTCTTCAATTTCATGATAACCCCAACTGTTGCTTTAGACCTTATATGAAAATCTGCTGGAAGAGGAGAATAAAAAAGATGATTGCAGATGTTCTGAGGATGGATTTGGCCTGCTTCTAAGTTCAAACTCATTCTTGCTGAGCTTGTGAGAAATCTGAAGCTGCTCTTAATGGTTTGATGGCCACTAACATAGGATTTGGAAAGGCTTTCCCAGAGGTAAGCTTCCTTTCTCCTTTTCCATCTCATCCAAACTGTATATCCAACAATTGTCAGGTAAGATTTTGCTTAGTTGGACATAAACTGCGGGAATTTGCTATGGGCACCAAAAATTCCACAACTTTTCACACCAATCTCACAGCAGTCATATTAGTGGAGCCCAGGTGAGCAAAGGCAGACTATACTAAGTATTGTTAGAGACTGGTTTAGCAACATCCTCATCAGTGTCTCGATATGCCCTAGACTCATTCGATCACATTGGATTTAACAACTTTGTCTTTCTTTAACTTAATCATTTTACAGTTATGTTAAACCCTACTAATTGTAACGTATCCTTGATTGTGTTGCAACATCTACAAAGCAACACAACTTGACTCCTGTAAATACAAAATATGGATGTGTTATCAAATAGTCTTCCTCTGCCCTCCCGCTAGCTTTGGTTCAATCGCTTTCCCAGTCATGTCTATTTAGACTGCATCATTAACAGCCATAGATAACATGCTGGCACACCAATCACTAAATTCTTCTACCTCGTAACGTAGTCAAGGTCACATATGGCATTTTGGGGTCTAAATAATGACCCATGGTCCCATAGGACTCACATGTGCACTCGCCTCCTGTAGTAGTCGAAAAGGCACATGTATGAATTGCATTGTACAATCCTAGTCTTGACACTATCCAACTGCTTAAAATGAGTCCTTTATTTGCTGGCCCCTTGAGTGCAAAATTAATGTCTTGCATTTGACTTATGATAGGTTACATGGATTGAATTAGTGGGTTATCCATGCACGATTTTAATCAACAAGAATATCAGTGGCCTCATCTTATAGTCCAAATTAAGGTGGCATCTATATGTATTTGTCTCATCTTCTTTTATTCTCAAGTATCAAAGGAATCTCATATTAAATTTGCACGTTTCCAAAGCACAAAATGACACAATGACTCATTTCTAGTCGCTACCTAAGCGCCAGAGTAATTGCTAGTGTGAGGGAGTCGATTTAAGCCTGTCAACATACTTTTTCACCATGAAATCTAAAAACATGGTGAGTGTGTATACTCTCTAAATGGCTGCAATGATTATAGAACATATCAGGTATCATGTGCACAATACTTATGAATGACCTATATCATCGACGAGAGGTACCAATTTTACTATATGGTCAATCACAAATACTTATTCTACATGTTCAAGTAGTGTTCTAAGACCATTACTCTCAATTAGCTAGCATGTATGGTGACTTTTGCACTTACTTCGATCATTAAAGATACTCCACTCAAAAGTAAATGACAACTTTTTTAACTAATTCCAACAAAATCTGAAACACTTATTGTAATTTTGGTTTCAATTAGCAAGCTCATCTTGCGACCATGAGGCATTTCATAAATCCCTCTTTGAAGACTAATGCATGAATGCAAAAATGTTGATTGAAATGAAATGAGAGACTCCCTATTTATAGCCACACTTGCACCAGTTTAAAAAAGATGCAATAGCGAATAGACATATTATTCCACTACGTTTACATTTCGGATACTCATATAAGTATTATTGTTTACTCAAAAAAAAAAAAAAAAAAAATCCAAAACAAAACGTTTCGGATACTCATAGTAAATAGACACTAAATAATAATAAAAATAATTAAATACTAGTTGGACTGGGCTTAGCCCAAATGCACACGCAACTGTACCCAAGCCCACCTAACCTGACTTGCCTTAGCTCGATGGTGGCAGTGCATGCTCGTTTGTGGTGGAAGTGCAAGCTCATTGGTAAGGTTCTGCCCCCTTCATTAAAGTTCGGTGCCCATTGGGGCCTAACACAATAGCCAATTTCCTTGTATATAAACCATATGAAATGAAAGATTTAGACCTCCTGGTTTATTTTAACATGATTAAATCTACTTTATTGCATTAACCAATTATGATGTACAATGGAAATATGGAATTCTCATTAATTAGCTACAATAAACTAAAATTGGAATAAACTAAATAACCCAGGTGATTTGTTGACGAAGTGGAAAACCAATGGACACTTCCAAAGGAAAAAAAAAAAAACACTATGAGGGTTATCACCAACCTAAGAAAAACTTCACTATCAAAATCAAAGTTGTAAACAATTGAAATGATCCCTTATTTCTATTTATTACCTCTAGTAGTACTTATAGATGTGATCCTACACTACTCTAAGTCTCTTGGACACTCCTAATATGGAATTCTCCACACGAACCCCATCTACGACTCCAAAGATTGCTTAGAAGGTTTGATCTCCATAACAAAATATTGGCAATAGACTTTGTGGCTTCAACTCTTGATTTGCCCCATGGCAATATCAATACCATAGAAAATCATCTTTGAACAACACAAGCTTATTTTCCACTTCAACATTATGAAAGTCGTGCTTAATAGACCTTTAATTATGCTATGTAATTAGGGTTACAATGGCCAATGTGTTAGGGAAAAAAAAATTGATTTCATGATTCTCGATCGATCAAGATTCAATCAAAAGTTTATTAACAGTCAGTCAAGAGTTTATTAAGAGTCAATCAAGAGTTGATCTAAATCACATAATCTCCTTTCCTTTGAGCGTCTTGGACATGATTTTGTACTTGACACTTTCAACTCAAAACCTAACTCTATCTAACGTTCAATTCATTTTCTATGTGAGACTTAAAAATTATACTACTTTAATTCATGTTTAAATAAGCACTTTAGGAGTTAGTTTCTCATTCACTCTTTAATAGTTTTAGGCGAGTAACTATGGGAAAAAACGTGTCCCAACTCGGACCCACCTCAAAGGACGTGTGAGCCCCCTTTTATTTTGGCTAAAAAATGGCAACCACATATGAGGTGTTTGGTGAGTGTTTTCAAACAACCATTTTCAGTTTTTAAACACCATTTCATGCATTTTCACACACTTTTTCACCTACACGTATTTTCACAAATGTTTTCAAACAATAATTTTTAGTTTTTAAACACATGTACCAAACGGGCTCTTAAGCGCTTACAAACAGCCATTTTTGCAACATCTTCCAAACCAAACAATGTAAGGATGGACCAGGAAGACAAATAAGAGAGCAAAATAAGTCTTGGACAACCCAACTCCATTTAGAAAGACCAAAGCAGTGAGGCATGTCAGCAAAATCTACGATGACGTACGCATTGTTTTAAACGCATGAAACCCGAGATATTTGTCCCTAATTCTAGCCTTGACACACTCCCTGAGCCCAATCATAGGATATGGCGAAAATCATGGAATAATGTCTGATCAATGTGGGTTTTAATTAACGAATTTATAAATAACCCGAAAGCAGGTTCAAATGCATAATCTGATCACCCTTACCTTAATAATGATACTATAATACTAATATTAATATTATATTTTTGGCATATTCATAATAATGTGAGAAGAAGACAACCAGTCAAACACCTTGGAGAAGCATAAAACCCAGAAAAGGAGAAAAGCACCAAAAGATGGATTGATGGAAAGGAAAAGTAAGAGAGAGAAATACTGAAATATAGGGAAAAGGATGAGAAAACTTACAAGTGATCCTGCTCTGCCGCGTGGAAACTTTACTTCACGTGGCCAAATCTGGCCCCACATGGGCCCCTGCTGCTGGACCCTAGTCTTTCGTTTCCTCATCTCTTCGCCACCTTTTTGCGTCTCACGTTGTTTTATTTGGGATAGTATGGTTAGTTTGAAAAAAAATTGTACTCATCACACTTTTGTGACACAATTTTTTCATAATTTTGTTGTAACATGTTGTAAATAATTAAAAATAAAAATAGATTTATGTGAAAGTAATAAGTAACTGATTACAATTAATTTATTTTATAAAATAATTATTAAAAAATGTGTGATGAAAGTGTGATCTTAGAATTGCTCACATTTTTTTTTCTTGAATGATTAGCTATAACCTATACTTACCCACAGTATTAAAAAAAAAAAGAAGTTACAATGACTTACAATAATTCCTTACTCTTGATATTGTTATCATGAGTTAGTTGTAAGAAAAGCAGAGAAAGGTCTTATATAGATTTGTTGTTCAAATTAAATATATTGGGTAAAAGATCTAGGAAACCAATGTTAACCAATTCAAAGTAATCGAAAGTAGATAGAATTTAAGTATAAATTGTGTGTTCTAATTTTATAGAATTTGACTTTTAAATTTCATAATTTACTCTAATAACCTTAATTTTTCTTATTGTTAAAACACTTTCAATTAGATTTTATTTTGGAATGGAAAAGTGAATTGTTAAAATTTCAGCTGTATAAGATTAGGCCCATTGTATTGCATTTCTATTATTTGTACAAAATATATACTCTGCTATATAAAGAGGCAGTCGATTGTACAATGTTTCACACTCAATACAATAAGATTTTAGTCTTTAATATGATATCAATGTCACTGCTTTGATTTTTTAGTATCTCAAGGTAAGTGACAATAGTCTGTTTCTTACTTCACCAAAAGACAAGAGAGCTGCCAAAAAGAAAGGAATACCCAATAGTAGATCGGCAATTAGTGGGATTGCCTATCTAGTTACTTTGGAGAGTCAATGGTGATTGAGCGAAAAAGTGAAATGCATGAAATATGGTGCCTTTCAAATATCAAAGGATTTTGAGAACAATGGTTGAGGATTGCAGTGCAGTCATAAATTGACTAAAAATATGGACCACATAGAAAATGTTTAGGTGAGTGGTAGTGAAATGGTAAACTTGTAAAGATTAGCATAAGGAAGAAGTTCTTCATCGAGTAAAATAGTTGTCTGAATACTAACGATGTAAAATCTATTCCTTATGCCACTCTCTATAGACAAATAATCTGGAAATTTAGATGATCTATTTCTTGTCACTCGCTCAAACATCTCCTATATATGCAGTATCCACATTGTTAGTTAGTTTATAACTACACCACAGTCCTCTTACTATGTCATAGTTCTCAAAATCCCTCCGTATCTAAAATGCATTATGTTTCATGGACTTCACCTTGAAAAATATATTCCTTATTTAAATATATATATATATATATATATATAGTATATTAGATTAATATCAAACTGGTTTTGGTTTTTCAGGTTGTGAAAATCCCAAGCTAAAACTAAATCCATCCCTTCAATTTATGAAATCAAACCAAACTAACCCAAACACGAGAAAGCCTAATTAAGCTTGTCCGTTTAGGTTGCATCGGTAAGACCAATCGGTTTTCAATTTGAATGCACATCCATAGCAGTGTTCCTTGTAAGGATTTTATTCTAGGTTTCCTTTGTCAGTCATTATTAAGCCTATTGGCTCCTGTAATTCGTGTATAATGGTTTTGCTAACCCTTGTTGCTTGTTTGGTAATAATTGTTTGTGCTATACGTAGTACTGACAACAGAAGATTGATTAAATGAGCATGTGAACATGACATTCTTCAGTTAGAATGCCGCCGATATTCGTTTCCCACAGTTTCTCGTTAATCATATGGAAAAGGCCGGTAATGCATCCAACCATATGTTGCCACGTGGACCACTGATTCCGAGAAAGGACAAGAACGAAGTATGGGATAATTGGAGAATTTGAGAGAGAGAGAGAGAGAGGTGGAAAAGTTGCTAAAATGGTAGCTTCAAAAGAAAGATAACAAGAATCATTGTTTGATTTGTGAAAAAACAAATGAAAAGTTAAAGGTGGCGGCAGCCTCCCATTACTTTTGTTTCTCTCTTTCTTTTTGTCTTTTTTTCTCTTATCAAAACCCCAAGCAACTCCCACATTCCACCTCTCTCTCCCCTTTTTATTTTCCTCATCAACTCTCTCCTCTCTTTCTCCTTCTCTCTCTTTTGGATCTTCTTCTGTCTAAGGTCTCTCTCTCTATCTATCTCTACGTATGCATGTTTGTTTCATTAACATGCATGGTTTTTTATCTAATGTGCTTACTAACTTCTTCAGGGTTTTGATTTGTTTTTGTTGTGGTACAGTTTCAATTGTTGTACAGTTGTTTGAATTCAAAGGGCTGGTCTTGTTTTTTTGAATACGAGGCTGGTCATTATTTTCTTTCATTTTTGTTAAAAAAAAGGACAAGAAGAAGTTCCAATTAAGAAGGTGATCATATATAATATGGCTCCTGTTTCATTGCCTCCTGGTTTCCGCTTCCACCCTACCGATGAGGAACTCGTCGCTTACTATCTCAAAAGAAAGATCAATGGCCGTAAGATTGATTTGGAGATCATCCCCGAGGTTGATCTATACAAGTGTGAACCTTGGGACTTACCAGGTATATCCCTTTTTCCCAGTGTTCCTCTTTTTTTGTTTTCTTATTCTATTTTTAATTTTTTGCATATTTTTATTTCATTTTAAATGAAAAACGAAATTTTTTTTTGCATTATTATTATGAAGTTGTTCATTGAGCCATTTACTTGGTTTACATGCCATCCACAATATTGCTTGATACCAATGATAAATGGGGAAAGAAAAGAATAAGCGGTTGGTAAAAGAAAAATCAAGGAATATTGTTTGCTTCTTGAAAAGTTGTCGAATTATGAAGTTAATTAATTACATATATGAGTGATAAAAAAAACCTTTTTCTTAAATTGGGTTTGCATGATAATTCTAATAAGCTGCTTTCTCCTTCTCTCTTTTGGATCTTCTTCCTACCTTACTGCATAAAGAATATGAAAAATTTTCCTTGGCTTTTGCACTACACATCATTACTAAATGACCTACCACTGAAATTATAATAAGATTTTGGAGAATAATACATAATCAGGGTCATTTTTCTCTAAGTGCGTATCTAGTTCATTAGAAATCTGACTAAGATAAGGCCGAAAGAGTTCATCATGAAACCTTTTTCAAAAGGTGACCACACCCATATTGAACCTAACCATTGCTTTAGACACGATTTAGCTTCTTTTTCCATTTCTCTATTTATGAAAATTACTTAAACTCATTGAAAATGCTTTATATACTAGTCAAATATCTTAACTTTAACATAAAATATAGCTCATTCCACCTTGGTTTTTTGTTTTCACTGGAAAAAGGAATGGTACTTGCATGGTCCCTCCTTTTTAGATTTTTTTTTTTTTTTTTTTTTTTTTTTTTTTTTTTTTTGTTGTGTACATGAAGAATTGCAGTGAGACAATATGGAAAAAGTAAAAGCATTGCATTGTCTTGGAGATAATGAGTTTCAAACAATGTAACAATGCTTTTTGTAGCTTTAAAATTTAATATTTTAAATACATATATTTTGACTAACATGAGCTAAATGACTAATTCCCAACTCCCAAGGGTATATAAACATATTAATTATTACAGATTCTAGTTCACAGAAGCCCTATGATTTTCTTATATCTCAAGTTCTCACCAAGTTCATATCTAAGAAATGAACCCTAGTAATATGTTGAATTCTTTAATAATTATTCCTGTTGGTGCATGCAAAATTTGTAAATTTTTTGAGTTTTAAGTTGTTCACAACACAAAAAACCAAACCTTTGTTCAACTCGTTGAGAACATGAAAAAATCAAAGGCCTGTGTTTAATGGCTTTCATTATGGTTGCTCCTAAAAATGGAAGTACTCTCTCTTTGGAGTCTACCTACACACGGTCACTGCAAGTGCTATGGCATTGTAAATTTAACAAACCTAAACGTTACAGGAAAATCATTATTGCCTAGCAAAGACCTGGAGTGGTATTTCTTTAGTCCACGGGATCGGAAGTACCCGAATGGATCAAGGACTAATCGTGCAACTAAAGCTGGATATTGGAAGGCCACCGGGAAGGATCGAAAAGTGAACTCTCAGTCGCGTGCCGTGGGCATGAAGAAAACCCTAGTTTACTATCGAGGGAGAGCACCTCATGGTGCTCGAACAGATTGGGTTATGCATGAATATCGTCTAGACGAGAGAGAATGTGAAATTCCTTCAGGCTTGCAGGTACATTAACCTGTTTTCTTATTTTTCTCATTCATATGCCCTCAAAATCATTTGATTTGTGTATAATTCTCATCCCACTTGATGACCAAATACATATTAATTTGTAAATTAATATTTGCAGGATGCATATGCGCTTTGTCGTGTGTTCAAGAAGAGTGCAACTGGTCCAAAAATAGGAGAGCATTATGCTATCCCTACTACCAGTTATCAACTAACTAGTGACCATTCATCTAGCATTGAACTATATTCCGAAGGAAGATGTGAAGACTTGGAGAGCACGGATTATCGAATGCCATATGATAATTCATGCTCGCCCAACATGGTAGCTGGATCATCACATGATATCAGTGGAACTAGAGATGGGAAATGGATGCAGTTCTTATCAGAAGATGCATTTAATTTCGCACCTCCACCATTTCCAAATTATGGAACCGTTTCATACCCTCCATCTAAGGTAAAATTTTCTAATATAAGACATTTTAATCAACATATGTTGTGTTTAAAGCATTTTAACATATTTGGTAACGTACTGCTTTTTAAAGCCTTACATTTTCTAGGTTTAACTATTCTTTAACCAACCTTCGGTGAATAAGCAAATGAATTTTCAGCAAAAAGTTACATCCAAACGCGCTTCTGATCATATTATTTTCTTATGCCTTTGCAGGTGGATATAACATTAGAGTGTGCAAGGCTGCAGCATCGGTTCTCACTTCCTTCATTGGAGGTGGATGACTTCCCTCAAGTTGGATACACTGACTTTAAAGTGTCACAATTAACACCCATATGCGAAAGTGCAAGTGAAACTGATATTTTGCAGGAAATTCTTTCAGTTGCTCAAGCTTCTCAGGAACTGATAAATCAAAATAACTTTCCGGGGACATGGGGTGGAAATTATGCCCCGGAAGATGATTTTTCCTTTATGGTTGGCAGAGATACTTACAATCAAGTTAATGATGCGAGTGCTGAGAGATATATAGACAAACCCTGGGAAGATCCAAATGCAAGGTCAATACAGATTGGAGATCTAGATGAAGATTTTAAGACAGAAAGGATGACAGAGAACTTAAGATGGGTGGGAATGTCAGACAAAGAACTAGAGAAGGTACCTTTATTTTATTTGATAGATATGGTGGATTTATCTTGTTTTTGTATTTTTTTACAAAAAATTTTTAATAGTAATTGATAAAAATGTTAGGAAAAATAAAAGAAAAATGCTAAAGCTTCTATAACATTGTCACTACAAAATATTTACAAACTGTTCTAATAATAAATGTGATTAATGTCATTTAATATATATATATATATATATATGGGTAATTAGTGATTTATAGTTTATAAGATTTATATAGTATAATCTATAGTATCACTAACAACACACAAGTATAAACATCAACTCAAAATGATGACTAGTCAAAATATGCCGACTATGAAAAGGCATACAAGTAAGGAACCATACATATATAATAGAAACTGCCTTTGCACTAGGAACCAATATCATTGTGAACCCTAGTTGCATCGCATCAAAGTATATTTATTAGTTCTTTAGCACGACCAGATCCATGAAAGTGCTTAATATAGATCCTTACGTATATAGTTTTTTTCTTTCTTTTTTAATACTTAATGGACAGAGTTTTATTGAAGAACACAAGGTCGTTCCAATAGAAGATATTTCAAACTTTCCAAGAAGAGAAGAGCATGAGTTTCAAGGTATCTAAATGGCAGTTGCT
Source organism: Quercus gilva (assembly GCA_023621385.1). NCBI lineage: Eukaryota > Viridiplantae > Streptophyta > Magnoliopsida > Fagales > Fagaceae > Quercus > Quercus gilva. Next base: position 61,358,042 of record CM042474.1, on the reverse strand, counting down.
TCTTTTCCTTCTTTTCTATATTCTGACCACTTCATTTTCCTTTATTACATTAACAAGCGTTTAATTGCAGGAGAAAGTGGGCATGACAAAAGCTGTAAGGAATTCAATGATTCAGAGATGAATAACTTCCAACTTGGATTCATCGATGAGCCAAATGAGAACTTTCTTGATGATGGAAACTTGGAAGATTATTCAAGTTCTCCGAGCTTCGAGGTCATCGAGGAAGTTAAAGTTAATCATGGAATGTTCATTTCAACCCGCCAGGTAGCCGAGACATTCTTTCACCAAATAGTGCCTTCACAGACAGTTAAGGTCCACCTAAACCCCGTGCTGGTGAGTAGCTTCTCAATAGAGAAAGAAGATGCACAAATTACAGCTGAGAATAGAGCTTTTGAGAATAGAGCTTCCTTCCTTAGAAAGTTCAAGGCATTCGCAAGAGGGAAGTTTGTGGCATTCACCAAAGCAGTGAATCCATGTGCAATCATGTGTGTGGTCACACTTCTTTTGGTGCACATATATCTTGGGGAGCATATGGAAGAAGAGAAATTGATGGATGGCTTTAGCTCAACTGGCAGTGTGAAAGAAGAAGGTTGCTCTAACAATGGGAAAAGCAAGAAAATACCAGGCAGAATCAAGTGCAATGACAAGAGGGGACAGGTTTCAGTGGTGACTACAACAGAAGGGGGGAATAGCTTTAGTGCTTTTTTCAAGAGAATAGAGATTTTCCTCACCGTTTCTTTGGCTCTTTGTACCATGTGGGCTAACCACATTATACCTAGGGATTGATTGATTGATTTTTTTTTTTTTTTTTTTTTACTTCATTTCTAACCATAGTTGCTAATTTGGGAGGGCAAAAGTTAGCCTTCTCCATATTATAGGCAGCTACATCTCAATATACTTGTACTTCTTATCGACTCTAAACTATTGGATAATTAATTGTTCATTTCTATTAATAGAATTTTCACATATCTGTTTCAAGATAAGTTGGCTGCAGTATTGACATTATCTCATCTCTTGTATTTGACTTATGCATTTATGAATTCTTGTAATATTTATCATAATATCATTTGTACTATGTAAATAAAATACATCAAACACTTAATAGATTTTTCAATTTTGGTATCAGAGCCATCTCAACCCTCATGGCTTCCAACTTCTCTCTTCATCTCCTTCATCTTCCTCCACACTTCACCCAACTGATACTTCTCCACAAACTACATATGTTCTTTCTTTGTCAAATGCTCACCATTTTTTATCCCTCAAACTTACCAACAAAAATTACTTTATTGGAAAACTCAAGTGATTTTGTTAGGTTCTAAGACTTTAGGAACTAATGTATTAGAATTTCAATGTGTATTATGTTGCAAACCATAATCAAAACATAGAGTCTAGGTTTACACTTGCTCAAAGTGTGATTTAATATAAAATTAAAATCGAGTGATTGTAGGATTTATTAGACAAAATCTGCAAGGCTCGATCGATCAAAAATTAGACTCGATCAATCGAAACTCGTGCAAATTTTATTTTCTGTAGAAATTCCAATTCAACTCAAGCCCATATAACATGTAGGGTTTTGTATTTCACTCTAAGTATAAAAAAGAAAACCCTAGTTGCGTTTTAGAAGTCTTTTGAGAGTTGTGTGTTAAATCTTCTGTGAGATCTAGATGTGTTTACCTTCATACATATACATAGAGTTATCAAGATCAAGATTTGCGTCAAGAACTTGATGATCTTTTCAGTTGCTGCATAAAGAACATTAAAGAAGATCTGAAACCTTGGAGTGGAGTCTCAAAGTCACAAGTATGAGAACTTGTGGTTGTTGTAAATCAAAGAAAGAAATAATCTGTAGATTCGAAGCTGTCACGTGATCGTGGTAGTAAGTTTTCTACTTGAAGTAGAAATAAGATGTTAGTGGTCTAAATTCTATTGTAAAAACTTCAATTCTTACATAGTGGATCTGTTTTTACCTTGAGAATAGCTAGGTTAAATCCTCCCCAGGTTTTTATCGATTAGGTTTTCCTGGGTCATCATATCGTGATGTACTTTATATTTCCGCTTTATTTGCATGATGTAATATTATTGTGTTAACCTAGAATTGAATAATTTATCTAAGTAATCACTTGGTTAAATAACTAGGTTAAACAACTTGTGTTAAGGGGTCTAAAAACGTACAGATTCCATATCCCAAAGGCCAAGATCTTATGGGTTTTATTTATGGCTCCAACCTTTGTCCACCTTCCACGATATGTGTTCACAATATCTCGACTCCAAATCATGCCTTCATCTCTTAGACTCACCAAGATCAACTTTTAATTATTTCTTCTATCTTGAATAAGACTTTACCTCTTGTTGTTGGTCTCAATAACCCTCAAGATATTTGGACTAATCTTGAATCCTCACTGCCTTCTACTTCCAACATCCAAAATTTTCATATTCACATGCAACTCTAATTAAAATCTCAAGCATCTCTCTATTGCACATTTTTTACATATGGCAAAATTTTTTGTTGATGAACTTATTACAATTGGTCACCCTCTCTCTACTCGAGACTTTAACATTTGTGTTTCACGAAAAGATGGTGTGGGTGGAGAAGATTGGCCCATACACAAGGCCCACAATGCTTAGGACTAAGGAAATAGTAATAAATGGGTTATGCTTGGCCCGAAGAATTATGTTATAACCCAACCAGAATTGATAAAGGGAAAGCCCAAGAGCCCAATTAGGGGTTTCAGATTTCTTTACGTATCCACGGTTTGTGTCTTGTCCAACGAGTTCATCTCGAATTACCAATGTCATAGGCAATATGGTCAAGGAGCTCCTACTATACGATGAGAATAATTCCAATGAACTAGAGAAGATAATGTCTGGATTTGGCAAAGGTCACATTTGCATTAAATGGATGTTCCTACTTAATTAACAAGGCTGCATTTATAATAGAATGACATATATGAACAGTGTCATTGACACATGCTCACCTCTCCTAAAAGGTGGAGGAAACCCTTGATGGGACAAGTATCCATCCCACTACTGAAATCCACTACTGAGATAGGTAAAAGGGAGGGGATAAAGCTTCCCCCCCCCCCCCCCTCCCCCAAACTTAAGGGGATGCACAAATAGAGAAAGAAATATCTTGGTCACTTATTCTGATTAAATATAATATTGGCATTACTATGTTCAAACTCCTTTGGGTTTTTCGCTCTCAAATCCTTATTAAGCTTCAGTGCTTGATTTCCTTTTTAGTTCTCCCATTATAAACCCCAACCCATTTATAGTAAATTAATTGTGCCGATTGAAGCCTCGAGTTCTCACTCAGTTTAATGAATAGATTTATTGATTTTTAATTTCAAGTACTAAAACCGAATTTGTTGTGAACCAAGATAATTGAAAGATAGATTAGTCAACTCGAGGTAGCTAGCCTCCTAAACTTGAGAGAGGAAGTAGACATTTTTTTAGTTAATTTTCTACTTGAGTCTCATTAATACATTCAACATACATAAATAGCCAAGAATGAGATAACCTCATCAACAAATCCAAAAACATAAGAACTAGTTCTATCCTAAAACATAGGGATCAATTTAAATACAAGTAAATAACAATACTAATCTGCTACTACCTTATTCAAATAAAGATCTATCACCAAGCCTAAATTTAAATACTTCTAATGCAAATAACAATTTAACTAGCACATTATCTCGGGTCATAACATTCTATCCCCCTTTAAATGAATCTTGTCCTCAAGATTCCAAGATATAAAAATTGATGCTTGCTCATATTATTTAGAGAATACTTGACCTTGAACTTTAAACAGTTGAAGGATAAGAATTCGGACCATAGATATTTGCACCAATTCTTTAAGCATTTTTGTGAATAGAAAAGCCTTAATTTTCACATCCTTGAACTCACCGGGAATGACAAATTCAATTTGTGAAATTAGACTAGGCTTATCCGAAATCATGAGAAGATCCCTTTGATTTATCTTTTCCACTTCATTAATCATTTGATCTTCAAATGCGATTTGTATAGCAAGTGCATCCTTCAACTTACTACTCTCTGGAATTATTGGTGATGCTTGGAGTACATCACTTTGATTCTCTGAAATTTCATGGGATCCTTGAATTTTTTATTATTTTTTGATTTCCAAAATTACATTAGATTGTTCATCCAAGACCTCTATCATGTGGGACTAACGCGGCTTCCCATGCAACTAATGTTCCTCCCATGCATTAGGTGACTGTACAAATAAGACAACTCCATTGACACCCTCAAAGTTAACTAGAAAGTGGAGTAAGTTGACCCGTGCTATTAACTTAGAGAATCAGGCTACCCCAATTCAAATGGTGTCAGACTGCAGGCTTGGACTTGAGTTAGAAGATGAACAAGGTGGTAAAAGGCAGTGTATGGACATTTGTGAAGTTGAGGATAAGGAAAATATTCAGGTGGTGGCTAGTCTCCAACACCACCGCCAGCAATGAGTTGTTTAAGCTGGAATTGTCAGGGGCTTAGGAACCTTCAGATAGAAGATGAACTAATTGCTCTAGTTAGCGATAAAGATCCCAAAATTCTTTTCTTAAGGGAAACAAAACTCGAGAAAACTTCAATGGAGAGAATTGGTCGTAGGATGCAGTTTAATAATATTTTTGTGGTTCCACTGATTAATAGAAGGGGTGGTCTAGCTTTGTTATGGAAGGAGGATATCACATTGGATGTTCAAACATTTTCTGATCGCCACATTAATCTTTCATAAACCATGGAGTGGATGACGCTTGGCGGTTTACAGGTTTCTATGGAGACCCCGACACCGCCAGCCGGGAAGACTCCTGGTCTTTGCTTAGAGCTTTGAATCAAAGAAGTAATTACCCATGGGTGGTTCTGGGTGATTTTAATGAAATATTGTTGGCTGATGAGAAACAAGGAGGGTTGGATCGGCTTGAATACCATATGCAAAATTTCAGAGACGCTTTGGATTATTGTAGACTAAAGGACATGGGTTTTAATGGCTTTCCCTTTACATGGTGCAATAGGAGACTAGGTAACCATAATGTATAGATTCGGCTTGACAGGGGGGTTGCAACGATTGATTGGATTCTTCACTTTCCCACTATCAGAGCCCACCATTTGGATTGCTTCCATTTAGACCACAAACCGTCCTCCTAGGCTTGAATTCTGATTTAAATCGCTTCTATAAGAAAGGGCGCCCGTTTCCATTCGAAGCTATATGGCTTAAGGAAGTTCTTGTGAGAGTATTATTCAAACTTCTTGGAAGAAATCTGAGCGGTTCAATTTGGTAGGGAATTTTACCCGCAATATTGTTTCGTGCTAGGAAGGGCTTAAGGTGTGGAACCGTAACACATTTGGACATGTTTGGAACACTTTGTAGTGTAGTTCCAGAGAATTGAACCATGTTAAGGAATCTGATGGGTACCGTACTAATCCAGGGCATATCCATGAGCTCTAGTCTAGGATTGAGAAACTTAAAAAGAGGGAAGAATGCATGTGGAAGCAAAGATCTAGATCAGATTGGTTGAAAGAAGGGGACCAAAATACGAGGTATTTCCATTGTAGAGCTAACCAATGAAATAAAAGAAACTATATTGCAGGGTGCATGGCTAGAGGAGGAAAGCCGTATGGGAGAGCTGATTAAGGAGTATTTTGGAGCATTGTTCACTTCATCAGATCCATCTAGCTTTGATGATATTCTATGTGGAATCCAACCCTCAGTCATGGATGACAAGAATGAGGCCTTTACCCAGGAGTTTACTGCAAAGGAAGTACACCATGCACATAAACAGATGGCCCCCACCACTGCTCCTGGGCTTGATGGTACAGGAGGACTTCAGAAAGGAAATATTCATAACAGTAGTCTGGACAATTTGGAATCGCCGAAATGTCATAAAGTTTGGCCATCTGACAGTTTCAAGGGATTACATTATCCCAAGAGCAAAAGCACTACTCCAGCAGTTCTTGGCAGCTCAAGACAAACCGGCCGAGGTCCCCTCCGTTGCTGTTCTTCATCAGTGGCATCCTCCGAAGTTCCAATATTACAAAGCCAACTTTGATGCCGCGGTGTTCAGACCAAGCTCCTCGGCAAGGATTGGAGTGATCATTCACAACAACATGGGTGAAGCAATTGGTGCATTATCAATGCCAATCCCCCTATCCATTTCAGTTACTACTATGGAAGCTTTAGCATGCCGTAGGGCACTCCTATTTGCTAAAGAAATTGGGCTGAAGGAGGTGGTCTTCGAAGGAGATTCTGTTGTGGTCATTCAAGCAATCACCCAAGGCAACTCTGAGTCAGCGAAATATGGAAACATCGTCGACGACATTAAGATTTTAGTTGCAGACTTTGATTATATTCAATTTAGTCATGTTAAATGCAACTATAATGTTGGTGCGGATGCTCTTGCCAAGAAAGCTAAAGACTTTTTGAACCTAGCTATTTGGCTTGAAGATGTGCCAGAGGACATTGCTCCTCTTCTTTTGTTTGATGTTCCTTAAGTAATATTATCTTCTTCCCTGGCCGTTTTGGTCTAGGTTCTCAAAAAAAAAAAAAAAAAAAAACACCTTTATCATTTGATCCCACGAGTCTTGCATCCTTGCTTCCATCCTTGCTATGCTTTAGGACATGTCCTTGACAATCTCTAACATTCAATTGCACGCTCTTACCTTGTTCGTTGTTCTTCAAGATTGAAGCTTTGATATGGGCTAGACATGATTTACTTTGTTTGATGCAAAAAGTGAACTTCAAAATATTTCCTTCTTCTTTTTTTGGGTGTAGGTCATAGGAACTAGTGCGTGGGTTTTTTTTTTTTTTTTTTTTTTGGCTGGGTTAGGAACTATTTAGGGTTTTAAGCCAGGGGCTAATAAAAAGCAAGTTGGACGTTGTATGGTTACTGGTTGGCAACTTGGACTCTTGATGGAACAGGTTGTTTGGGGCCTATAGATCCAGTATTGTTTTGCCTTTTTTTTTTTTTTTTTTGGTGGGTTTACTTGTAGATAGTGGCTGGTTGAGTAAGATGGTGGTGGTTTGGTAGATTGTGATTTAAAGGATGGGTTTTCTGGTGGGTAGAAAAAAATACAACTATTGATTTTTTTTTTTTTTGTGGTGTTATAGTGGTTGTGAAAGGATTGAAATGCTCTAATACTAAATGTTGTGAACCAAAATAATTGAAAGATAGATAAATCAATTTGAGGTGACTAGTCTTCTGAACTTGAGAGAAGAAGTAGGCATTTTTTGGTTAATTTTCTGCTTAATTCTCTTTGATGCATTCAACGTATTTTTAAACATAGGAACTAACTCTATTCTAAAATTAAACATAGGGATCAATTTAAATACAAACAAATAACAATACTAATTTAAATACTTCACCATATTCAGATAAAGATCTATCACCAAGCCTAAATTTAAATACTTCTAATGCAAATAACAATTTCCCAGCACATTATCTCAGGTCATAACAGAATTTGATTTTTTTTTTTTTAAAATTTTTTTTTAAGTAAGGGTTAAAATTTACCAATAGAAGACTTTAAAAATCTAGCTATGAGTGGCATGAAAGTATTAAGGGGCCGGATGTTGACAACCCGACAGTCAGTCTCTTCACAACTTATGGCCAAAAGGAAAGGGAACTTTTGAAAAGATTTTTAGAGTATTTAATTTAATGGCATTTTTTCTTACATCCCCAGTTCCCATGCTAAAAACACTTTAGCTCTATGATATCAAGATAATGATAATGATATACAAGGTCATCACGGGTGCTAAGATGCATGGGATGATGGGGTCCAATTTGATATTATTCAACTCAACCCATCTTTTTATGTTGCTTCTTCTTGTGAACACACCGCTGGATGAGCACTGCAAAAGTGCGACTGGACCTCCCTACCCACCCAATCATATCTATGGTTGTGAGAGACCGCCAAAATTGGGTGCCTCTCAAAAAAGAGAGTCTACAATGGTCTTAACTCTTAAGCTTCAGAAAGAGAAAGTATAAAATATTGATTTCTCTAGTCATTACAATAGGAAAATATAAGTGCTTTTTCTGTGAAGGATTGATATATTAAATCTTTACTTTATCAACCAAAAAAAAAAAAAGATATATTAGATCTTTATGTTCATTAAAAATAAACAAAGAAATAATATCTTTGTGCATATAAGGTTCGTTTACACCCATCCGATCCATCCACTTGAGGGGGATTAGCTAGAGGTTCGTGAATATATTCGATCTATAATTCTATATAGCAGGCCCTTATAATAAGTTGCACTTGTTCACAACTTTTCTCCTAAAAGATTTTACAATTACTGAAGAAATTGATTGTGAGTAGTAATATTGGACACAATTGACATTCATAAATCCATTACTTTTTCTTCATTCATAGTCAACCACTTTAATAATTATGAAATTTGTTATTAAAATAGTTGTGTGTTGTGGCATTATTGCAAAAAATCTCAAAATCATTTTATCATAGTAAGAATACAAATTCTCAACAACAAAAAGAAGAGACTAAGTTGCAATTTACACCATTAAAATTTAAGGTAATTTTGAGGCCCTTATATAAAGCACTTGTTCACAACTTTTCTCCTAAAAGATTTTACAATTACTGAAGAAATTGATTGTGAGTAGTAATGGACACAATTGACATTCATAAATTCGTTACTTTTTCTTCATTCATAGTCAACTACTTTAATAATTATGAAATTTGTTATTAAAATAGTTGTGTGTTGTGGCATTATTGCAAAAAATCTCAAAATCATTTTATCATAGTAAGAATACAAATTCTCAACAACAAAAGGAAGAGACTAAGTTGCAATTTACACCATTAAAATTTAAGGTAATTTTAATTTTATCCTATAAAATTTGAAAATTTGGATCCACATTCCTATTATTATATAGTATTTCGATTTAAACCTTTCTAACTTTATTCGTTGATAAAATGTTTATTAAATGCCAAATAAGCCTACGATCTTTACCATTGGCCCAATTAAAACACAGTCACACAATTTACAAAATATATATATATATATATATTAAATAAAATAATTACTAAAATTCACAACAACAAAAAATAGCTTTTACCTCTCTCTCTCTCTCTCTCTCTCTCTCTCTCTTTGTGCTAAGGCCAAATAGTGATTGAGATGATTACTTCACACTCCTTGCTCTCTTAAATCTTTTACTTTCATTGTTTATGAACTCACTCAACACACAAAAATTCTAAGTCCATTCGTTCTCATTCATTCTCTCTCTCTCAGCCTCTTTAAGTTGTCGAGGATGATGTCAACGACAAAGACATTACCAGATGACAAAAATGATGTCATTCATTGCTTATATAGGTATGGTCCATTTCAATTACGACAACTCTGATGAGTTTTTTCCAATTGTATGAGTCGACCTACAAAGACAACGAGTAGAAAGAGCCCAAAGTGGACAACAAGGACATCATTGTTTTGAAGAAGAGAGATTCAAGAGGTAAATGCCACTAAAGAATATGAAAAGAGAAAAAGTGCAAATGAAAATAAAAATAAAAATAAAATCATAAATTAAAAAATTAAAAAATTAATAAAAATCTCTCAGACACACTCACACACATATATTTTATAGACAAAACAACGTAATTTTAATGTATTTGAAAAAAAATTATATCGTTTTGAGCTAATGTGGCACTTAAGAGTCAGCTTATCAACAGACATAGATAGAATTACTTAAATCTAAACGTTATGTAATTTAATGGAGTGAATTCAAATTTTATTGGGTAAAATTAAAACAGCCCAAATTTTAAGTGTGTAAATTATAATGTGAAGGTTTCTCAAAAAAAAAAAAATTATAATGTGAAAAAAAAATCATATTTTTACTAAAGCATAGGATAATTTGGACATTTTGACTTGGTAGTGGTGCGCACCACATGGGTTTGACGATGAAGAAGACAGAAAGGGTTGGAAACAGGGAACAAATGGCAAAGGTTGAAAAGAAAATGACAACTTATGGGTTCACGGGTACCATACTATTCACAGGCCAATTAACAAAGTACATATGCCCCAGTCCACAAGATGCCAACAAATGATTCCCGCCCCAATATTCATGTAATTAATTCGACACCACCACCACCACCACCACCATTCCCATTTCTAAAAGCTGCAAATCTCTCTCTCTCTCTTTTTAGATAGCTGTGATGTGGGGGTGTTCATAGTTACATATGATATATATTCATGCGCGTGCTGAAAGAGCTAGCAGAAACGTTATAGAGTAGTAAAGGCCAAAAAGGGTCTTGTTTTTCTTGTTCATTTAGCATGGCTTCTTGTTGCTCTTGTTGTGTGGTGCAACTCTTCTTCTTCTTCCTTGGCGTAGTGGTCTTCTTAAATGTTGGGTGTCTTGATGGTGTTCATGCAGCAACAACGGTGAAAGTGGGTAACATTTCAAAGGTGGAAGATGCCGTCAATTTCCATATATACTATGGCCAGACCTTCAAAGTCATCAAGAATGCCATTGACGGCAAGAGCTACCTTCTCATCCAGGTACTCTTTTCTTTCTTCTTTACGCGCTACTATTAGTCTATTACTGTACTGATACTAATATGGGAGAAACTCGGGCTGTAATGCATCCAAAATGATGATATATGCCCCAAAAATGAATTCGTGTCATCATCCCAATAGGTCTAATATAGACCCAAACTTTACTCTCAAGTCTAAGAGAGAGGTTTGTAACTTAGATATAGTTTGTAGGGTTAATTATTATTTTCGTCCTTAACATTTGTCTTATATGCCAAAATTATCCCTAATATGATATCTGTCTTATAGAGTCTCTAACATTTTGATATTTTTGTCAAAATAATCCAAATCGTTAAATGATGTAAGAAAAAAGTGAGGTGACTTACTGTAAATTAAAATATTATTTTTTTTATGCCAACTATGTTGCCATGTGGCCTGCTAGGTGACCTTTTTTTAAAAAATAAATAAATAAAAAATCAGCTAAAATCCCTAAACAATAAACCCAACAGATTTAGGATTGAAATCCCTGTACCAACCGAAAACCCAAAAACTTCACATGAAATCCATCTTTAAAAAACAGAGCTCTGATAGAGATTTATAGCACAAAATTAAAAGAGACAATAACCATATTTATATATGGTCATGGTGTTAGGCTAACACTAATTGGTTATCCTATTATCCTCATAAGTCATAACACAGTGATCTTTATTCTTTACTTAAATTAGTAAATGATGTTTGTTCTAGTTAGCTCAATTGATAAAATTTCTGATTGTTGAATAAAAGATCTGAAGTTCAACTCCTGTTTAAAGCAACTACATCAACTCTTGCAAAGTCTTGCAAAACAGAAAAAGTAGTTTATTTTACACATTTTGACCAAAAAAACATCCACATCAGTAAGTGTAAAATTATGCATAAATGAACAAGTACTACAGTAACCGTGCATATATGCACGGTTACTGTAGCTCTACTATACATTATTTTAGTATTATTTTTCTCCCCTCACATTCTCTCTTCCACTTACTCTCTCTCTCTCTCTTCAACTCATAAAAATATTATTTATATAAAATATAGTGTATAATAGATGAACTGATATGCATGTTTTGTAAAAATGATGGTGTAAAATAGAAAAAGTAAGTTTTTTGTGTAAAATAGACGAAATTTTTTAGAAGAGTTGATGCGATTACTCTACACCAAAAACCGATTGATGTCTTGGTCTGATAATAAAAAGTTATCATTCAGAATGAACGTCTTAGATTGAAACTCTCTAAACAAAAATAGTTAGTCTCAAAAAAAAAAAAAAAAAAAAAAAAAAAAAGACGATACTTTGGGCCAAACTGCAGGCTATCTACTAAGCCAACTCAATGTTTGAATAATGTATCCAGTTACCAACCATTCCCACCATGGTAATTTGGCATCCTTCATTATTTTTCTTCTACTGCTTAGGATGGTAGTATCTTTTTACTAAAAACATTTGAATAATACATATGATTACTTATTTTGTCACACTTTTACATATAAATTATAGGATAACTCGAGGATGGCAGCAAGGACAAAATATTGCACCCCAAGGATCAAATCGTTTGTCATCCCAATGTCAAACTATTCCATTGATACCGAATTATTTTCAGGTACTTCAGCTATTCACACCACACAATTTAATGTTTCCATTAATTTCGGTGTTATACTTGAGTTTTTGAATAGGTAATAGCTCACCCACCCCATATATATCACTCTGTCTCTCATATATGTCTGATTAATAAGTATTGATATATAAAAAGTTAAATTCAATAACATAAACAACAGTTATTCTACTATCACAATTTTTGTGCTGCAAAACAATTCTATATAGCCAATTGTGAGTGGCTGTTTATTATTTTCACATAAACCCACAACTTTTTTTCATCACCCATGGTCGACTACATAAAAGTTGCAATAAAAATTGTGTTCTAAGGCCTTCTCTTGAAAAAATTTACCTAATTTAAATTAGAATTTTATTAAAGAAAATCAAAACCTAATTTAATCATAATTTTTTTAATGTTGATTTGTTTTATTCAAAAAAGACAAAGAGCTCTAATTATTTTCATCTAATTATTTTCATCTAATTATTTAGAAATTATTTTCAACTTTAAAAAAAATTAATTAATTTGTATATTAGACTAATAACATAAAGAAAAATATGAGCTTTTAAAATCCTATGTGATAACATTAAAAGAAATTAACAAAAATTCAAAAGCTTCTATTCTATACAACAAGAAAGCTTTAATGTTATAGAGTACTAAGAGTGCTTTTCTTTTCTTTTCTTTTTATTTTTTTCTTGATAAAGAAAACTTTCATTAAACCAATTACAGAGTAACATTCACCTTCCAATGGCCAAAATTAGGTTTTACCTCCTTTCAACCAAACTTTCCAGCAAAATGCTCTATATCTGAAACTATTTAAGGATATACATTTATTTTGAAACTTGATTTTTAGAAAATCGAGTTTTAATGAAAAACTCGATTAACCAAAAATCAAGTTTCTTGAAAAAATTTGCATGGAACTTGAGTTCTATGCAATTTTTTTTTTTTTTTTTTAAAGTTTGATTGCTTGTAACTTGATTTCGGCAAATCGAGTTTTTCATTAAAACTCGATTTTTAGAAAATCAAGTTTAAAACAGGAGCATATCCTTAAATAATTTCAGACATAGGGCATTTTGTTGGAAAGTTTGGTTGAAAGGGGTTTATCCCCATTTTGACCCATTCCAAGCATCCCCAATTGATGACAGGAGGGTAGAGTTATTTATTTCATAGTAAGACTTTAATTATGGGATTTGGGAAGCTCTGCAAATTAGCCGTGACAGGGGCTACTGTGTTCAGCTCTCTCTTAGCCCAACTAAAGAGGACTTTTGTTATTGTTCATTTAACATTGCATTGTCACTCATCACCATTCACCATAATAATCATCATCATCTTCATTTCTAGTGTATTATTCCCAATCTAAATGAACAGAAATTTCAACTCTTTCCTTTACCTTGGTCTTTATTTTATCTGACCCTTTTCTTTGTGTCTTCTCCTTTTGCTTTTGGTGAAACTTCAGTTTCGTTTTTCGAGGTGAGGATCACAGACTTACAGTAAGTTGTAATTCTGGTTTTATATATAGAAGTGTCCAAAGAAAAATGTTCAATGAAATTGTTTTAAGTCATTTAAAGTTTGCCTCTTGATGTCTTTTTGAACAGCTTCTTGGCTTACTAGGGAGCTTGAAGGGCATTACATCAGATTCTGTGGCTTCTCAATGTGTATTAAAATTGTATGAAGGTGGAGAAATTCAGATAATTAACAAGAGTGAGCCCCAACAGCTTGCGCAATTTGCAGTACACTTTATTACCAACACTGATCAACAAGAAGCTTGCAATTTTGCATCTTTTGCTCCATTTGGAGAAGAGACACCTCTGCAGGTATGCATATAATTTAATAAATAAAAAATCATCCACATGATATATATACACACACACACATGCCCCGAATGAGTATGAAAGAATCGTAGTATTATATATATGACCTTGATGTTTTTGAATGGTAGAGGGCAGAGTGGATCAAGTTTTTGGGAGTTTTTGCAAATCTTGAAACTACAGCCAATCAAGTCTACGATGCAGTAAGTATAACAGTATATGATATATTACATATTTATATATGATTGTGACAATATTACAAGAAAGTGGTGCACCATGACAGGTCTTTTTGTTTTTCTTTGGGAATCAATATTATATTTACACCCATGCAAAGATCTTTTTGTTGTGGTTTTAACAAATCATTTTTTCTTTGCAGGTAAAAGAAAATTATTTGTGCTTGACTAAAGTCGCGGCGAGCAAGAAATCATTCAAACCAACAGTAGCCTGGATGGGATATTATGACGTCTGTACCTTCTTTAATAGTGTTTCTAAATTTACCAGAAAAATATAGTGTTTTTATGTAGGCATAACCCATACATGAATCAAAGTAATCCTGGATAAAATCTCTGGGGTGGCTATCAAATGTGTTAGTGAAATATAGGATTCAATTAAAAAAATCATTGTGATATATCTTTTCTCAACAACTTAACATATAGTTTAAGACTAAAGAGTTTTGTAATTCAGTGATATTATAAACCACCTTAGGCAACTTCTTATTTCATTATTACCTGGTAATTCCATGTACTATTTTCCTCCATTGACACTGTTAGATTGCCTCATAATCTTTAATTCTTGTTGCCAACTATATCCCGTTCGTTTTTATACTTATAATCTTTAATTATATGACTACATAAATTCAGTCTTCATAGTAGTAACGAAAATTACTTGCTATTGTTCCTTTACATTAATCACAGGAAAAAAAATGAAGGAAATCAAATGGAAGAATAATATGCGACTTACTATTGCTTTTCAAAGCAAAATTTTGCAACTTACTATTTAGGTTTGCCATTCCTTTGCAGGGTGTCTGGTCATTTACAAAGGAAACATACAAGATGAAGGTACCAAATAAATTTTGCAATTTTTCATTATGTCAAACCATAAAAATCGTAACGGCATAACACAGGAATGGATCTATTGTTAATGAATCATTGTGATTAAAATTTTATGCCATCGCTTTTGTCAGATTCAAAGTAGTTTTAAACTTTTTATTGCAACAATTTTTGTGAGACAGAAAATAAGAAAAAATAAATCACTGTAAGAAGTTTAATAAACTTTAACTTCTGAACAAAATTAACATGCTATCAATTGTCAATTTATAGTTCATAGTTCCACTTCTTAATAGTAATACTACTGATAAACCTACATGGAAATCCAACAAAAGTTGTAGGTCAATTTTATATTTTGTATTTTGATTTTTTTTTAGCATTTACTTTATTCTCGTCTTGATTTTGCACCGGAAAATTATGGAAAATAAGAGGATTCAAATCTTCAACCTAACTAAGCCAATCCTTTTAACTCTTTGAATGGATTTGTATGTACTTATACTTTTGATGCAGTACACAGAAGATGCAGGCGGAGGGAATGTGGACAACTCTATCAATAAGATGAGCTATAACATCTCTAACCCTGATGATTTGGATGAATTGCATGCCATCCTATGTGTAAGTTGAATCATAAAATTACGAATGAAGTGAAAAGCTTACCAGATTACATATTTTACTAAAATTGTACACTTGTATGAATCCAATTGTTCTTCAAGTTTTAACTTACTGGAATGTTTTATCCAACTGTAGAAACTATAAAATTTAGCTATGGGAACAATTTTATCCTTTAATTAAACTATTGTTTGTTTTTATTATTCCTTTCTTCTTTACATAAATTGTTTGAAACGTAAGTTACCTAAATTTTTTTTTAATTTATCTATAGTTTGATGTTTTAGTACTAAAGCAAATTGTGCCTGTAATAGTTCAAATAAATCAAAAACAAGCATTCTTGGAAACAATCCTTATCAGTGCATAATTCTTCCTTAAATTTTTGGGGAGTCCTCTGTTCTCTTTATGCCTTGTTTTCTTTGGGTGTGAAAGAGAGAGATTGGTCCATATATTTTTCTTACATAAAGAATATGAAAGCTCGTTACCCTTGATCTAAAATTAATGTTAAATTCTCTTCTTCAAATAAAAATGAATTTTGCATATGAAATTATTACGAATCTTTGAGAGCCAAATGTGTTAAATTTATTTTTAGATCTTAGATAATTTTTTTTTCATTGATAGGGATCACATTTTTACTTGAATTCAATTCTCCTTGTAGACTGTGGATGTCATTATTGACGAAACATATACTGCTGATCCATCTGGCTACACTTTAGCAGCTTTTCTCCAGAATGTAAATATTGAAGATCACTCCTGTTTTGCTTTTCTTACAAACCAAAGCTTGTGGAGATATGATAAAAGAGTTTACAACTCAACTACTCTTGGTAAGTACTTTCAAAATGAAATTCTTCTTCCACTTAATTTTCTAGATTTCAGTTTCATAGATGTTTTTTCATAGTAATGCTAAGATTTTTTCAGTTTCTTAGTAATTAACTGCTAAAAGCAGAAGTTGTCAAAGGCAGTTATAAAGGAAACATGAAATCATTTATCTTTTTTTTTGCATATGATAGATTTTCAACCTGTAGTGTCCACTTACCTATTGAGCTAACTTGGAACCCACATGAAATGGTGTATCTAATTCATCAACATATAATTCCTTCAATTCTACCATGTTTGTGCATGTTATTATGTTCTGTGATAAATTTTACTTATAGTTGATGACTATATATGTGTAGTTTGTTTAATCCTTCTTCTTTTCATGAATTTTCTTGTGAAGATTGGTTCGATGGAGCTGTCTCTCAACCCCAATTGGTTTTAGCAGATCTTGTTGAAGCTTTATTTCCTACAGGAAATTACACTACAACACATTTTAGAAACCTTGCAAAGGTAAAAGTATTAGTTATTTTGAAAAGGAAATTTTCTTTTTTGAAGAATCTCTATGGTTAATGCTTCAAATTTATGCATCTTGACGTGCAGGAAGAAGGAGTAATAAGCATCAGTCCTAACATGTGTGACAGGGATACCTCCGTGGCATTGCTGCCCACCATAGTAGCTTGCGGATAATGCTTCATATGGTTTCAAATTATTTTATTTTTTAGAATGAATTTCAAATTATTTGTCCTCAAGGTTGTTTAGTATTCCTTAAATTTGATGGTATAGGCTACACAAGGATATAATTCTATTAATTAGTTTTTCATAAAATTTGTAGCACTCATAATTGCATTGATTCAATTTTTCAGAGCTATAAAATTTTACATTGTTACATATCAGTTGAAACTAATTACAATTTATATATTTTTTTGGACAAAGAAATTTAACAATAAACAAACTCTAATTAAATTACTTTTGGTCTCCTGAAATAAATGTTTATTTAATTACATTTGATTCTTAGGACTTCCTCCTCTGCAGCAACATTAGCTTTTGAAAGCCCTGGCTTTCATCAAACATTTCAATGTTTAGAGCCATAAAAAATGCTAATTTGTTGTGTGTTTATTTAGAAAAGATCAATTATATTTTTTAATAAAACAATGCAAAACTAAACAAATTCTTATTACATTATATTCGACCTTCACTAAATAAATTTTTTAATTAATTAAATTTATCTTTTCTACTAGAACTCTAATTAGCTTTTTATTTATGAATGTGTTTAATTACTTTTTTTATGAACTTTCATGTCTATTGTAGATATTCTCAACTAGCATTTATATTTGCAAAAAACTAGCCGGTAAATTGTTTGAGCTTCTGCTATGCGATCTATTCATTAAAATGAAAATTGGAATGTATTTATAAAAGTAGTATTTCCTTCTTTCCTTTTTTTTTTTTTTTGTCGAACATCTCTCCAAACTAGTTTAGCCAAACTAGTTTAGAGAGAAACTCTACAAACTCCTCATAAATTTTTATATGAGTGTGAATTTTGAAAATTTAACAATTGGATTGCATGTTCTTATTATATTTTTCATACTTGCAAAATTTTAAGAAAATCAAAGATCAATTGCTATGTCATTAACCAAATGTTAAAATTTCAAGTTTTTGTAATCTAAAATTTTGTATAAAAAATAAGTCTATTAATCGAATAATAAATAACATTCAATTTGAACAAAATTTGATATACATGTTAAGAACATAAAGAATATGAAATTCAACGGTTAGATTTTCAAATTTTACACCAAAAAAAAAAAAAAGACGTATGAGAAGTTTAGAGAGAAACTTTGTTCTTTTTTCCCTATGTGGTCTGCTCTTTAAAAAGAAACTTGAAATGTAAACTTATAGAAATAGAGATGACAACAAGATGGCACATTGTCGAGACAGGGGCATCTTGTCCCCTCAATTTTTTTTTATAATAAATTTATTTCAAAACAGTAAAGATATACAACAAAAAGCGTAGAACAAGCATTAATGATATGTGATTCTAATGCATAAAAATTATTATTCCATTGTGGGGAAGCAAGAATCCTTACTACTTAATGGTCCATTTGGTTAGAGGGTTGAAAAAGTAGGAGATTAGAAAATGGGGAAGAAGTAGAAAAGTGAGAGAACATAAAAGATTTTAGTTTTCCTAATTTATGTTTGGTTGGGGGTGGAAAAGTAAAGGGATGAAAAAAAAAAAAAAAAAAAAAAAAAGGAGTTTGTATAAATTTACTAATATGCCCTTGTTAAAATAGAATTTTGGTGAGTTAAGGGAGAAAACACCCTAGACTCTACCAATTTTCCATCCTCTCTCCAACCAAATATCCATAAAATCAATTTTCTCTCCACTTTTCTCTACCCTATTTTCTATCTTTCTTGTTTCACCCCAACCAAATGGACCATAAGGGTTGAAAAGAGTCAAGCTTTACAAACACATGATGATTAATCACTCATAATAAAGGTAAATCTAGAAAATTATAGTTTCTAAGGAGGCTTTGTAAATTTAGAAAATTATAGTTTCTAAGGAGGTTTCATAATGATATTGGAGACATTTTGACCCCATTTTCTCTTCCCATTTTTAGTTGATGAATTTTTATTAATTAAATTTCTCTTATTTTCTTCTTTAGCTACATCACTATTTGAAGCCGGAGAAGATTGAAATGAAGGACCTCACTAATATCATCTTGAATTGCATTGACTGAATGGCATTCCAGGGTTCTAATTCTTGAGGACCATTAACTTTCCTAGAACACAGAAAGACCCTCCATTTAAAATACTAATGCAATTGCAGGTAGAGTCACTAGTGCATTTGAATAGTTAGAAGTCACTGCCTAGCAAAATGAAATCTTCTATGGCATACTGCCATTTTTTGGCTGCCCAATGTTTTACCAAGCGCATAGGGAGAGGCCTATCCAAAAATATATGCAACTAATGTATTCTCTTGTCAATAACCCTTTGAAGATATCCCCTCTGAGATGTGAAAGACACCATCTTTCATAGGCTCCACAAATTATTTTTTTATTTGCATGATAGGTGTCGCCTTACCTAAATTGGACTTAGCCTCACTACCATGAGAGAGTGTTAGCCCAAGAAGACATCATAACAGATTTTAAGTTCTCCTACTAAGTGGACTTGTATAAAATGATGGATCTTGCTTTAGAAAGCTTTGGATTTGGACCCATTTGTTCAGTTGAGATCCCTTGGGTCTACTGGGTTGCAAGTGATGCTCCAAAGGAGGGAAATCATAAGTTCCAAACTTAAAATTGGTTCAAGGCCTCCATGTAATGTCCCTACCTATCAACTTAATGGGGCCCACTTAAACCAACTTTTCTTAAAAAAAAAAAAAAAAATCTTTGCAATGAACTAACATATTGTTTGTCGGTTTTGAAAACCAAATAAAAAATATATATTGTTTATTGGTTACTGTCTTCCTATGTTTTCCTTCTTTTCTATCATAATTTCTTGGACTATCATCAACCAATCCAGTAAGTTCCTTTAATCTTTGTATTCTTAATCCTGGCTTGCTCATGGGGCTGGGACTCCCCTGCGGCCCTGCCTAAGATCAATCTTGAGAGGCTATGAAACTGATTCACAAGAATCATGCAAACTAGACAAACTACTCATTAAACTCTCTTAAAGACAAAGTTTGAAACATTTCTCGCTTCAGAATTCTATCCCATATTGTAATGAATTTTTAGGGGTGCTTGGACTCCCATGCCTAAGACAATTTTGAAACATTAAACATTTCTCTCTTAAAGAATTCTTTCCTATAATTCTTAAGGAAAGAATTGTTTCATGACTGATTTTAATGTATGAGAGAGATTTAGCTAGAGAAGAGAGTGGGTGATGGGAACAAAGGACAAAGAATGGGTGAAGAGGGTGGGAGGCGATGGCACCAACAGAAAAGGAAAAGTGAGTTCAGTAAGGCTAACAATGTTAAAAGAGTTAAATTGGTCGTGTGCATCTCACATGTTCAGGAAATGTGTCACTTTATAATATTGACAACTGACTAGTTTGGAGGAATTTGCTCCAAACCTGTTTGTATATAAACTTTGTCCATTGCACATTGTGGCATGCTGCTAAGCAATTGATAAATGCAAGAGTAGAGCTAAAAAAATTCTGGAGTAGGAACTACATAAGATGCTCTAGTGACCTCTACACAGATCAGACTACGTTTTAATAAAACAGAATTCCAAAATAACGACAAACCAATGGTGATTCTAAAAGCGCACAATTGATTAATGACTAACATTCACCATCATATAGAAAAATAGCAGCTAAAAACCATAAGATATCCTTATAAAAGTAAGAGTGATATTAGAAATATTACAAATTTTACTACATGAATCTTACAATCTAACATGTTACCTATATATTTTATCACATCAGTTTGTAAGCTTTTGTAATAAATTTTGAAATTCTTTTAGCATTTTTTGAAGATAAATTAGGTGAAACTCCTTTCCTATATATTTTACCAGTTGAAGGCAGGTTGAAGTCACATGATGCATTAAAACCTTCATAACAAACTTATTTAGACAACCACAATCTAATTGGTCCAAGGTTGAGAGAACTTGATGGGACTGACAGGTAGTGTGTAATCCACAGCAACCGCATCAGTCTATGCAAAATTCTTATCTATTTTGCAAGAAAAAACATAGTTTTTCTATTTTACACACTTACTTTTACAAAACACTCACATCAGTTTATCTACTCTATCATCAATTTTATTTAGATAATAATATTTCTTTAATTTTTTATTATATCAAACAAACCACTACCCACATGACCTCACCCACCTTTTACTTTCTTTGTTGTGAGAAAAAGACAAATGAGAGAGCAACCTAACGGGGAGAGAGAAAAAAATAATAAAAAAATCATTTGCACATGAACAGTTTTGTATATTTGCACATTTTTACAAGTACTGATATGGGTGTTTTTTGAGTTAAAATGTGCAAAATTGAGCACTTTTTGTATTTTGCAAATTTTTGCAACCACTGATGTGGTTGCTCTAACTATCCATAATTGGTAAACTAAAACCACAAATATACCTACAAAAAAATGGAAGATGAACCGTAAATGCCATGCAACAAAAATTACATTAATAATTTAGGCAAGAAATCCATAAAAAAGGTTCAGTCCAACTTTTCTTTCTTTTCTTTCAATTACATTAGGATATTTGCAATCCATTTGAGTTGAGACTAATTATCAGGAATGCACACAATAGTCCACAAACTATGCCCATTGCGGCAACCCAAAGGGAATTGAATTTAAACCTGTAATCCCACTTGCTTTGGAGAAACAAAGAATAAAGTAAGAT
This sequence comes from Quercus gilva, assembly GCA_023621385.1. Taxonomy (NCBI): domain Eukaryota; kingdom Viridiplantae; phylum Streptophyta; class Magnoliopsida; order Fagales; family Fagaceae; genus Quercus; species Quercus gilva. Next base: position 61,336,323 of record CM042474.1, on the reverse strand, counting down.
GAAAAATATTATAACAAAACTGATCCTATCACCAAATTAAAACAAAGCCATTGCTAACTAAAAAAGATAAATATTGATAACAGCAGGGCTTTCTATACACTCAAATTAGAATGTCGCAAACATAAATTAGGCTCAGCATTGTAAGAACATTAATAGTAAAACATTTGCACATGAGAGATAGAGCATATCTTAAAAGGTTAAGTCTAATTCATTATTCCTGACGGGTGTCTGTTCCAAGACAAGAAGGCTGGGTCCCCAAGAGGCCTGCATAAAAAGCAATTACAAATTCAGACTCAACTTAACATATGACCTATGCTTTACAATTCAAGGAACCATTCTAATCATCAATGTATGAACCAGGGTGGCATCAAATTTGATTTTCTTTATAAATGTAAAAGAAGAAATAGTGGAACATGCCAGGGCAGATAAAGCTACAAGTTCAACATTGACTAAGCTATGAATCACACAGAGTAAGTGCCTGTTTTCAATAAGACCAATAAAATGACAGGATTGACACCTTAAAAGAACCAGCTTAAGTTTTATACTTGCATCTTATTTGTGCGACCCTTCAGGTGTTGGAACCTAGATCTGGGTGGGTACCACCTTTGAAGAAATTGAGTAAGAGGACGATTACACGGAATTTTTGCATGCCATCCCCCAAAATCCGGAAAAGTACACAAGGAGGTACAAGTACTAATATGGGTTGATAAATACCAGAAGCTTATCAACATTGATGGACATCTAAAATTTGGGAGGACTTGGTATTTAAACATGCTGCTATTAGCCTAAAAAAATCTAAACGGCAGTTTAAGCAACCATATATTCTCCATTATACAAAATTAAATCAGAAATTTCTTTAACAAAAACAGGAACTAGTTTCAGCTGAGCATAGTGACTAATAAAATTTTTGAACCATTTCCTCACCTTGGCTTGATCACATAGAGAAGTATGAAGCCAATAGCCAAGAACATGCAGAATCCACCAACAGTAAGATATGCTATTCCTAGAAAATCATTTTTGCCGCCAATCCAGCTTGTGGTTGAAAGAACCAGCCTTTTTCTGCCACCAAAACTATAGGTGTTGTAGTTGTTCTGTATGACTACTGTTATTTCATCATTAGCTTCAAGGTCTGTCTCTATCTTCCCATATAGTTTTCTAAAAGTTGGCAGTGCCGCAGTTCGCATCCAAACAATAAGATCCTCTTGTTCACTCAACTGTTACATTCAGAACCACTCAAAATTATATCTTCTTTTGCAAATAAAAGAATATAATACAAAATAAGAGAACAAGGACATAACCAGGAAAAAGGGATAACGAAAAAGGGAAAAAAAAAATTGGGGGTGGGGATATGAAAAGATATAACAAGCAAGGAAGAAGATGAAGATGTATTACAGGTATGCTCGGATTTAGTTTGGCACCCCCAATCAAACCTCCACTCTGAAAATTTTTTGGATAGACATCAGAGCCAAATTTATGCTCTTGGTCACTTTTCCAAGCTATGTTCTTTTTGCTGACATTTAGCACCTTGTTTTTCATTGAGAACCCATATGTGTCATTAAACAAACTCCATGCAATAAGGCCACAAGGAACAATTGGAGAGTTATTTCCTGTTGTAGCTTCAGGTTTACAGGTACTTATATCAAGTTCGCCTGCTTTGCTTCGCAATTGTTTATCACTTCTACTCTTAACATATCTGGAAACAGTAATTCACATCCAAGATAAGGTCCAAATTATTTCAGAAAAAGAAAAAATAAACAGTTGATTATGAGCACAAGATGTTTAAAGTTTTAATTCCTATAATACCTCCAAGCGCATTAACTGGATAAAATAAATAAAATGTTCGCTCAGTGATTTTAACATACCGACGATGATTCTGATAGAAGTTATCAAGCTGGTAATAGACATAGACAGGACCTTTCATTCGCTTTGGAACCTGCACAATATCCAATTAATGCGCTCATTTAGTAGTAGATAATAAGGTATAATGTGTAAAGCAAAACCAAAGCATAAGCTATATCAAACACAAGAGTGGTGAAGGAAATGAGAACTAACAGTGAAATTCTTAGTACACGTCTTGTTAGTGATACTACTTTGAATATAGGCAAGCTGATTGCTGCTAAAAATAGGAGGAACACATTCTTCATCGTAGCGGTGGACAATTTCCACAACCTGCAAGACAAAGAAAGCGTAGTTTCCTCATGCTCAAAGCTCAATATCAGTCCCGTTGCTATTGCTAACACTACTAGATTTTGATGTAAAATAATGAATAAATAAAAAGGATTAGAAATATTTTACACGTTGTGATGCAAATAAAGAAGCAAGGCCTATCGGTATGAAGACAATGCCAACAGCGACGAAAGTTGCAATGACCTGAAAACCAAATTTGTAACAAATAAATAAGTAGCTGATGAATGTAAAGAAAATGAGCAATTGCAAAAGAAACATAAGTGAAACAAAAAGCTCTAGCAATGTAAAATTGAAAAAATAAATAAAGATTAAAGAGATATATTTGTTAAGCTATACCCATCCTGGTGTTAAAATTGGTTTGCAAGCAGGAAGCTCTTGCTGTGTGAACCTAGAATCTGCAGTAAACAAAACAATACCATCCATCATTTAATTATATAAATTAAAATAAAAAACAATTTCCTGAAAGAAGATTAGCAAATCAAAAAGAGTTCTTCTACGGCCATCATAAAATCTTACAACATTTCACAACAACTCAATACAAGGTTGTTGTTAAGAATGTTGTGAAATTTTGTTTTGTACATAAGATTAAAACCCCATTTTACTTTGATCTCTTAAAAAAAAAAAAAAAATCAAACTTTAAAGGTTTAAAACCCAATCTTAGAAAATATTGTTCAGAGTCCAACATCTGGGTCCTTGAGATTTCAATGGCAAAGACAAAAACTTTTTGATTAAAAAAAAGAAACAAACAAAAACCCATCAAGATAAATGGCTCATCAAATTCTAGATTAGATTATATTACTCCGAAAACAAAATGTGTGGAAATGAGAACAGAGAAAAACATGGGAAAAGATGAATGGCATTGGGGGCATAGATAGGATAGGAATACTGGAAATCACAATGTGTAATGTAATGAAGATCAAGATGCATTGCATTTCTAACAATGGAAAAAAAGAAAGGAAAAGAAATACAGACATTTGGGTTTCTTGGAAATCCTCTTGGATGAATCTGAAGTCCCAAGTTGGGGGCCCCCAGAGCTGCTGGCTGCTCCTCTGCTAGACATCTTCACACACACACAAACCCCCCACACCACACGGTGTAGGAAAACAATATTAATATGATATAAATCGCTACTCTGTTTTTTGGGTTAAATTTTTAAGAAGAAACTTTTGGTTTAGGTAAGGGTGGGTGAAATGTAAACTTTTTTTTTTTTTTTTTTTTTTTTTGTGTGTATGTTTGATAAAAATATAAAAAATGAAAAGAGCAAAATTAGATTGAGTTAGGTTGATTAGTTCTAGAACTACAACTATTATTATAACTTTTTTTTTTATAGGTATTATTATAACTTCTTTATAATTATTTTACGTGGCAGTGTACAATCGGTTCCTTGTTATTTTTCACACCTATTCATTTTATTATTTTTTTCCTCAACCACTCACATTTTACAGCATCAAAGTTGTGCCGACGTTGTAGAATGGTACTAGAGTTTTTTGGGGTTAGGATTGGGTGTGAAAAACGGTTTGGGAAAGAGGAGGGAGGAAAGGAGAACCGCAAATTTGTTTGTTGGTTGCACTTTACCACAATACACAAGCGGAACTACCGGTCCTTTTTACTCACTTTCCCTGTGGATAGACCGTTTGGAATGGATCACGTGACATGCGGCCCACACTATGGCCTTTTTTTCTTTTTTGTTGTACCTACAAAAACGAAGTTTTAAATTTATATAAATAAATAAATAAAAATTTGGTTGTACAAAAATATTCACAAATGGGCCACACGAATATACAGTGGGCACTTTAGATACTGCCTATGATGGGCTCTATGATATGTCTTTAAAATTTACTGTAAAGACTTAAAACATCAACAAATCTATTGCGAGAGAGAAAAAAAAAAAATTCAATTTTTTATGTCTCTTTCTCGCAATAGATTTGTGATGTTAATCATCAAATCTTTAACATGACAAATAATCTTTCTCTCTCCAAGAAGATTGTTATGTGATTGTTTGGATAGCGCATCCATGTTCAGTGTCCAACGTTTTTTTAAATTCTGTGCATTGTTCAAGAAATCTGCAAGTTATTTTTTTCACAAAAACAACTAGGTCTCAAGGTATTATCCACATATTTAAAAATTATTTTATTACAGTATTTTCAGTTTTTAGTTTTTAGTAATAAGCAGTATCCAAATAGATCCTAAATGAAGTTGTAATGCATTTTATAAAGTAGATTATGTTATTCGCTTTAAAATTTATTTTATTTTTTGTCATATTATCATTTTAAGTTGTAGACAGTTTTTCTTTTATTTGTTAATTTTTTTTTAATTATAAATCTACATTAGAAATATCATTCTCGATATGAAAAACTTAAAGGAAAAAAAAAAAACGAGAGAAGAATAGAGAAGTTGAATTGAATCTCACAAAAGATCTCTTAATAAATTTGTTATTAAGAATATAAGATAAAACTTATATATAAAATCTTTCAAAAAAAAGAGTTATAACATAATGAAATAATACAACTGAAATATAGTTTTTCAAATTAAAAATTTTACAATTATAATTAAAATCAATCATATTAAAAAAAAAAAAAGGCAAACTAAGTGAATAAGTCATATTTTCAATTGAAATCTAGACATTAGAAAAACTTATTTAAAATTTAATTAGTAATTTGCATATTAAAAAGTAAGAAAAATGAATACTTTTAATACATATACGTGTGTATATATAAATTAAATAAATAATACTTTAAAAAATCCACTTAAAATTGTTGCCTCAGGCCTCGAACTTTCTTGAGCCAAAACGTGATGATGTGAAGAGCATCAATTAAGTCAAGTGGGATGTCTATGCAAATGGAAATTATTGGTCTCTTGATATACCTAGGGATAAGGAGTTAAGGAATAAGGATCCAAAACGAACATGCATGCCCCATTACAAATGATAGCTATACATATAAAATCATTTAGTTTTTTTTTTTTTTTTTTTGAAAAGTTATAAAATCATTTAGTTAAAATAGAATGTTACGAGACAGTCTTATGAGATCTCTCACGCAATATGTGTGATTTCCTAGAATTGTTAGGAATCTGTCACCTATATTGACCAAATTAAGCCATCAATAATAACAGTGTAAAACATCTCAGCAACAAGAAGTTGATCTCAACAGAAGGAAAAAAATTAATAGAATGTTTTATAAAAATTAAAAGAGTCACATTTAGAATATCTGGTTGATACACACTTAGAACTGGTTTATATCATAAAACCTAGTTCTCCAATTCTCAATCATTACACAATAATTTTAATTACAAATGTTAAAAAGAAATGGAACTTTATGAAGACAACACTGTAATTACATGCAACACCAATGTCTGAAGGCTTGAGGTGCAATTTAAGATCCGAACAACCTGAAAAGTCAGTTAAATTGGTTTGAGTGAATTGTTAGGTGGCTAAAGTGCAAAATAATCCATAGCAATGCCAATGAGTCAATAAGGGAGAAGCCTTACCTTTGTAGTCGAGATTGAGAGCGTTTTGGGCTGCACAAAAAAAAAATTTGTATTTTATATTGAGTGAAAAGTAAACATTTTTATTTTGTTGAAAGAATTAATATTATCTGAAACAAATAAAAGAGAAAGAAAATTAGATGAGTTATCAGCAATATATGCAAAATATGTTATAAAACTCTATATCTAAGAATTAGTTCTGTTTGATTGTGTTTTCATAAAATAACTAACTTTTAAAATGGTCTATTTCAATGGTTTTATTTTATATAAACCAATAAATAAATAAATAAAAGTAGAAAAACATCATTCCGTATCTGATATCTTTATTTTTCGTTGTTTTCTGTGTTTGTGAAATTATAAACAAAAGATTCCTTTTAAAAAGGAAAGTGTTAAAAGGGTTACAAATTTTTTTTATTTATTATAAAAGACTTACAAAGTGGCTTAACAATGAATGTAATTAGTATTACTTAAATTACATAATACATTAATGTTGAATTATATTTTTAGTAATTGTTGATACATCAATTTATAAAGTTTTTGTAGTAACATTTGTAGTATTCTTAATATTACTCTTTTACAAAGTGGTTTTTAAGAAAGTTCATTGTCTAACTTAACAAGCAAAATGACACAATGAATAATGAATGAAGAAATATGTGAAATTGGAAGAACATTGGTATAACTTCGAGACTAATTTCAGTTACCATGTGGTCAAGGTTTAGTTTTGTGATTAAAGAGCTCCAAACACTTCATTACTCGAGGTTTTTATTTTATTTTATTTTAAATATGGTTCCAATAATTTATCAAGGATTCCCATTTTACATGCTTTGAGTCGTAAAAAGTAGCTGAACACTGTTCTGGCACCCCATAATTATAACAATTTTATTCTAACAAAATAATAATATCTATACTATTATTTAAGGGGTTTTCTCTGTTTGGACCGAATTTTTTTGTTCCAAAATACCCCTACACTCTAGGTTTAAATAAGGATAAAACTAAAAGATGGTCATGTAAAAATACATGTCTAACTTGCACTAAACATTGCTTATAAAATAGAAATACTCTTCCACTAATTCACTTTTTCTAAGTAATTATACATTTTTTTTTAATAGAAAAATAAGTTAAACAACCCACATTACTGCTATTTTTTTCCTTAAAAAAAAACACCCCATGTCTATCCAAAAACAAAACTAAATATAAAAATAAAAAATAAAAAATAAATAAAAAAAAACTAAACTAAATAGATATATACACTTTATATATATATATATATATATATATAAGTAGATACATTTGTAACTTCCACTAATACGTTACCTATAAAATAGGACCACTCTCCAGATGGTTTTGAATGAAATAATTTATTCATCACACTCCTAGATATTTTGTGATTGAAAAATGTAGTAATTCCAAATTATAATGGATTCAAATTATTGACTTTTACAAAAAAAAAAAAAATAGAAAAGTCTCTGAGAACATGTGTGAGTGTGTGCTCAAAGGCCAGTAATTATAACAATCTTCTCATTCATATAATATAGACTATGCATTAATCTTATTGAGGAAGATGATCCACCTTCCATTCAAATATAATTTTGTTCATTTAAAAAAAGAACGAGAATTTGTTGTAATATATTAGTATTGAAGAATATTTATAACATCAAGTAATTATTAACAAAGCTCCCTCTATATTTTTGGTCCAGTAACATGCCTTTTTGAGGGCTGCGGCTTGACATCTGGTTTTGGCGCTGGACCTTCTTCACTTGGGATAGGTACGTTCTTTACCTGTAACAATTAATGACATGATGTGAGAAACAATAGGGACCCATATCCTGAAAGAGTTGTGACAGTTATACACTGTATGGAGGACATACAGTTGAAATCGTGTTTTGAGAGTGTGTGGCAGTGTGCAACTCAAAATGTGCAACAACAATTAGTGATCTTGAAACTTGTATCAATCGGGACAATTAATAGTTACGCAATATTATAGGTTAAAGTTTAGTAACATACCAAGCTTTTGAATTGGAGACCATAGAACAATTGAATGTATCTTTGCTTTGCCAGTTTCTTCTCCTTGTTCAGTTCTCTCCAGAAACTATAAATGCTCGCCATATTCAGCACCTTGTTTGCGTATATCTTCCAGGTGTAGCTACAAAGAGAGAAAAAATATTTCAAATTTCATATGATATAAGTAATGAATCCTCACAAACTGATAAAAGTGAGGCCTAATGAATGAAAATAGTCTGATGTTGGAAAGCTATGAAATACTCAGTTTTGTGATTACCATTCATTTATACGTTGCAAACCAGCTGTTGAAAATTTGGTCCAGTATGTGGCATCCACCTTGCACTTGTCAAAGAAATCCGCAATTTTCTTACTTGATTCATCCCCATTGTTGGGATCAATATGAAAACCTGAGACCCCATCAACAATGATTTCAGCTGGGCCACCTTGATTGGTTGCAAAGGTGGGTAATCCACAGTTCATTGCTTCAATGACAGTTAGACCAAATGCTTCATACAGAGCAGGCTGCACAAAAGCTCCCTTTGAGTCAGCAATGCAGCGGTATAGTTCTCCATTGCGTTGCCTATCAGTCTGTGCTGCAATCCATCTTATCTGACCCTTAAGTTGGTATTTTTCTATCAATGCATGTATTTTCTTAATTTCAGAAATTTCTTCTCTATCCTTTGATTTGGAAGCATCGAAGAAGCCCCCAACCACAACAAGGTTAACCAGATTTCTCAGCCTCTTGTTTTTCCCATACCACTCAGTTAATCCAGTAATGTTCTTCACAACATCAAGCCTTGCCATCGAGAAGATGATAGGTTTCTTCTTGTCTGCTAGATATCCACTGTTTTCGAATAAAGTTCATAGATGATGTTAGGCAATTTCAACAAATTTCATCAACAACTTTCATGATCCATAGTAATAGCAGTAAAAAAGTACATGCATGTTTTGAGGCTCCAGAACTTACATGTGTTCATTGTTATCATCTTTACTATACAGTAATTCTTCAATGGCAGGGTGAAATGATGTGAGCCGTCTTTGTCTCTCAATGTAAGGGAAATAGATGGACTGATCAGCCCCTGGTGCAGCAATGTTGAACTTCGGATCAAATACGTTGATGCCTGAAACTACTCTGCAAAGCCCCGGGAGTGTAAATGCTGTGTGGCTTTCATACTGTCCAGGTCTGTCTTTGCTGCAAGAACAATCAAATTCATATGAAACAAACTTAATTGCACTTATACATCAAATAGTTCTTTCCCTTTTTTGTATGTGTATTTATTACTAGTTATATTCCATCCATATTGAATTTTGCTAAAAAAATCTGAAAATTTTTATCTGACTTGATTCTGAAAACTTGTGCTTCTATATCATTCTAATTCTTTGTCAAGCCTGTTATATTACTTCAAGTTCTATTAAATATATATAGCTTTGTGTGTAATTCTCTAACCTTCCTGCAATCTCCTGGTATGTGCTGGCTATGACGAAATCTGTTGCATTCATTGCAATTGTATCAGCAATGAATTGGCATGAGAAATGATACTTGGGATCTAATTCCTTCCATCTGATGTCTGAATCTTCATACTTAGTCTTCTCTAAAGCATGCGCAATAGTTCCCTGGTTTTTAAGAACACTAGTTTAGTAAATCTAACATAGAAAATTTATAGCTGAATAAACTGATGAAGAAAAGACACCTGAGTGACCCCAAGTTTACTAGCCATGAGAGATGCAACCAAATTCCCATCAGTATAATTTCCGATGATAAGATCTGGCCTCCCTTCCAAGTGGTCAAGGACTTTGGTTGTAGCATCCTGTTAATATAAAAGTGTTAGAAATGGTTAAATGAATAAATCCACCATTTATTATTGCTTTAAGCTTTTTGGACAAGTAATAGATTATTAAAAAAAAATGAATAATTGAAAGGAACTAAATCCCACTAAAAATGTCATTATAGGATGCTTTCAAAGATAGATGAAATACATACCTGACTGAACTTCTCAAGATAGGGATAAATATCAAAACGAGAAACCCATCGGCGGAGGACTCCATTCTCTGTCTGAAAAGGCACCCTAAGAATGTTGGAGTGCTTGGTACCATTGATTGCTTCCACCTCCTGGTTACACTTTGTTCCCCGAGCATCTGGTATGAGCCGCGTGACCTGTCATCATCCATAGCATGATTACATGATGCTTCCAAAGTAAACTGCTGTAACTGAGATATCATTCCTGGCTCCTTATGAAACTCACCACAACAATTTGAGGCTTCGCATTAAGCCCTTGTTGCTTAATTCTAAGAAGCAATTCTTCTTCAAGAGCTTTTACTTGATCCAGAATGTAAACCACCTGTTTTTAAGTGTAGAGGAAGAGCAATGTCAGCTTACTAATGAGTGTTAATTACTGCAGGCAGACTACTTTGATTTTTAAGGCCAAGTAAAAAAACTTGTACCTGCCCACCAGTGTCTGGCAAACCTAGAACATCTGATTGACCAAAGTAGCCATGAGGAGAGAAAATTACAACATTGAATATTGTAGGAAGCCTGCTAAATAACTTCTCCATATTAATTGGATCGGGTGCTTGGAGTACTTCTGAGAGTGTTCTCATTGTCTCCTTTACTCTTTGTGCAGTATCTCCCCAACCTTTCTCCAAACCCCACTGCTTAAACCTGTAAAGGAATTTGATTTATCAGATAACAATTCTTCAGCATCTGATAACAAAATTTAGTATTAGATAGATCACCTTAGCTCAAAATCTGGATATGGAGTGTCCTTGGGAAGTACTGATAGGAACAACTCAGCTACTATCAGTGCCATCTGAAGCTTCAAAGGAGTATCAATGGTGCTATTTATCATAAGATTCTGCAAATTTAAAATTACTATAAGTATTCAGAACCATTTAATAGATGTTACAATGGCAAATTCAACAATGTTTTTGGATAATATTTTCTTTAAATGGTCGAATGATGTCTTTCCCATACATCTCCTAGATGATTCAGTGATAATAAGTAGTCCACAAGTGGCTGTGAATTCTCCAATTTCTGGCTAAGCGTTGAAGTTATGAACTTTGAAACAAGGGTGACTCCATTTCCAATTGAAGAAGATAGGGTTAAGCGAGGCATAGAATAGTCCAGTGCTGCGAAATCCAATTCCAAAGCACTTTGATCATTTGCCCTGCAACATAAAACAGAGTTATTATTACACAACCTTTGAGCTATAAGCTTGGATACAATGCTGGTTATAAGCCAGGAAATATACACGTAATACAGATGATCAAAAACATGTGAAGTGCATGAGAAGCTAGCAATTTGTTCATTGAAATAATGGGCGAAGTTCTTTTCCCAGTGGTACTGTTCCACTTGTATTTGATTTTCGAAAACAAATCCAAAAATTCTAGGAATATGATTAAAAGAAAAATACTCAGTCAAGTCGTTAGATAGATGTATAAGTATTTTAGAAACATGGAATTTAAATTTAGCTGGTGCTATGCTAATCACATGAAGCAACCAATCAGAGCTAAATGAAGAGAGAAAACATACCATTTTTCATCATAGATCATTTCTTTACATTTCAAGAAATCTGTAATGGTGATTCCCTCAACCGATAAATCATCAGCGCTGACTTTAACATATTCCCAAAATCCAGGATTTGGTCTTATGGCAAAGGCAACATAAGGTGGTATAACAATCGCTTCCTGAAAAAAAAATAGCATTTTGTTATCAACAAGCCTATCATCTTGGTTTCACAATGTTAGCCAAAGAGGGAAAAAAAAAAAAAAAAAAAAAAATTTTGAATGTCAAAGAAAAACAAGAACCTGTGTAGAACACAATATGTAACCAAGTAATCCCTCCAGGACCTGAGTTCTGTCATTCTTGTCATCAATGGCTTTCTCCATTTCTTCCATTAGATGGCTCAGTTTCATTATCCTCCTTCCCTTTTCGATATACTTAGCAAAGCACCTCTTCATATGGTAACGACTCTGCTTCAAGGCTTCGGGCAAGCTATCAGTTATTGACTCAGAACGCTTTAAGACTGCTGCAGCTGAAGCCATTTCAGAAGACAAGTTGTTAAGGTCTTGAATTGTGGAAATCAATTACAAGTTTGGCTTGGTCAGTGGATAGGATTCTGCTTTTATAGTCTATGGAGCTCGGATTTTTTTTGTATTTAATGCATGGCTAACTTGTCCATCATGATAGCTTGCTTTGAGTTTCGTCAACGTTTTGGATGTTTAACTTTCTCCAGCTGGAAAAGAAGGGTGCATTGGTGCAAGAAGAAAGAAAGAACATTTCACAAAGAAAGGGTAGGAAAAGAAAAGAATGTATCTGTAGGAAGAGATTCCTAGTTAAAAAGCAAAGCTACCATGGAAATTATTTTTCACGCGAACGTACTGGGTAATGGGTATCATTCTTTCCTTATTTCTCTGTCTGAATGTCTGATGTTGTTTGTGAACATAGGAAAGAATATGAAAAATTGTCATTTCTAAGGCAACACATATCTTGTTTCATTGCAAATTTTTACGTGACGTTTGTTACGGGGTAATATTTTAAGATTCTTAAGAATATTTAAAAATTTAATATTTGGTTGCAAATCACGTCAAGGAATAAAATGCCAAGAGAATTTGGATTTCCCCTTCAAACCCCTCTCAAACTTAAAATAAATTGTATTTTTAACAAATTGACAATTTTAACAATTTTTTCTTATCATTTAAGCAATTAAGATAAAAAAATAAAACAAATTACCAATATCTTTTTCCTTTTCTTTATCTTTTCCCGCCAAAATAATATAAACAGAATAGACAACTCTGTTGATATATTCTTTAACAAAGTTTTATTTAGATTTCACGTGTGAAAAAAAAAAAAAAAAAAGTTTAAAGGGACCCTCCATTATTGCTAGATATTCACTTTTTCTGTTGTATGTGTGTTGCTCAACAAATTATTAATAGTTTATATTTTGTTTTTCATTATTTATTTAGAGGAATTTTTGTTTACAGGACTTAGTTATTCATATTCAAATCTAAGGATAGAATAAATAAAAAAATTCATTTAAGATTCCTGAGAATAAACCAAACATTATCATCTCACATCCCTAGCTAGGAATCTTAAGAGATTCCCAATGAAACCAAACATAGAAATAGCTATATTCGTAGGCATCTAGATTGCAAAGAATCACATTCCTAAAAATCTACAATCTGGATGCCAAGAATAGTGTGAATTCCCGTACCAAACGTCAAATTAATGTTGGAATTCTCCATGTTGGATTTTAACTCAACTTGGGTCAAAGTGGTTCGTTATGCACCCATTCAAGGCAACCTGGCTAGGCTGTGTGGAATAATGAGATGTATTAAAAGGAACTGATGAAGTTGATTAATTTGAAGTAAATTGGATATGTAAACATAAAATTTAGACTTTGCCTTCAATGGGGATTTTCTCTTGGATCTTCATTTCATCAATGACCTTTTCCTCACTTTGTTGTACATTGTCTATTTGAGCATTATCATCCCACAATTCTAATTCTACTCTATTTTACCATTCCAAAAAACCACTTTATCATTATACCATACTATTTTACAATACTTCTAGCATCCCAAACTTTTATTTTCCTATTCTACTCATTAAAATAATATATCTACATAATAAAATAATATATCCCAAAATTATATATTTTCTCTCCCATCTCTCTCCTCTCTCTAATTTTTAGCTCTCTTCTAGTCTTCTATCTGCAACTTCTGCCGGAGCCTTCATTTCCGGCGAGGTTCAAGAAAAAGACCATTGAATAGGTTCAAGAAACCTAGAAATCATTCAAACAAAATCCAACAATAACCCATCAACTCAAACACCCAAAACTTCATAGATCAACCAAAAACGCATCAATCAACAAAACCCACAAACAAAAAATCCTAAATTTCTATCTGCAACTTCTACCAGAGCCTTCATTTCTGGCAAGGTTCAAGAAAAAGACCATTGAATAGCCCAGTCTCGCACTTCCTGACGAGGTTCATTTCTGGCGCTCAGTCTCGCACTTCCATGGGAGGTACAACTCGGCTTGCCTGCACTTGTTGAGAGGCAACCACGCCCAAAAAAGCTTAAACATGCTGCCGATCATACCATGTCGATCTGGACCCAAAAAACCCAGAAATCGCCACCATACCACGCTGATCTCAACTTCCCCAGTCTCACCTCCACGCCGAACTCACAACCCACGCCAGAATAGCCCACCGTGAGAGAGAGATGTGATGAGAGAGAGAGAGAGAGGCCGTTGTGGAGAGAGAAAGGAGATAAGAAACAAAGAAGTGACAAAAGCGAGAGTCAGATATGTGAATAAACAAATATTATTTTGTTTTAGAATTGTGCTAGAGTGCAATTCTAAAGATAGAATTGCACTGTAGCACTATTGCAAATTTTACTGTAGCACTATTGCAAAAAAATTTGCAATAGTTAGCAGTAACATTTCCTGATGGAGAGGATTTTGGGCTTGAAATGCCAAATTTCCCTTACATTTGGAATGCTAATGCTCTTAGGACATGTTCTTTTCACGTGAAATATGGAAAGCATTAGTATCATTCCTAAAAGTTCATTCTTTCTTTTGTTTTTTGATAGTACTAGAAGTTCTTTCTAATTTGTGCATATGGAATTAACAATTTTTTTTTCATTGTATTATAAACAAGGGTGGAGCCAGGAGGTTAGCAAAATCACACTATGTTTCGGATGCATAAGTCCTCTCTTTCACATAAAAGTAAACCTAACACTTGTGAGATTCACCCTCATGTAAGGGGTTGACTCATGAATCCGATACATGATATAACTCCTTGGGAGGTTGAGCGAGGGCAATTGCCACCCGGCTCCACCCAAACCCCACCTTCTATACTTCATGGTTTTTGTTAGTTTTCGTTATAGGTTTTCATTTTTTTAACTTTATCCAAATACAATTTACATCAGCTAAATTTATCCAAGAATTATTTTGGTCTTTTATGTTTGAAATTAGTCATTGACTCATTATATTATCGTAACTTTGCCCTAAAATCATTTTAGTCTTTTAAGTTTGAAATTTATCGTTTTCTCAAAAAGTTTAAACTGGTCATTTTAATCTAGTAACTTTACCCAAAAATTAGTCAAAACTACCAGCTTATAAGACTAAAATTATTTTTAGGTAAAATTAACAATTTCAAACTTAAAAGACTAAAATGATTTTGGGGTAAATTTATTAGACTAACATGACCAACTTTAAACTAAAAGCTCTAAACTGATTTTTGGACAAAGTTAATGGTGTACATTGTATTTTTGCCAAAATGTTTTCATTAGATAAGCTTTATATGTAAAACTTAATAAAAAAATGTCAAAGTTTTCCTCTTTTTTTTTTCTTTTTCATTTTCTTTAAATATGTTTTATATGTCTAGCTTAATTGAAAAATGTAAAAGACAAAAGGTTTCTACTTAGTGTTTTTAAATTTTTTTTTTAAAAAAGCTATAAAAAAAAAAGGATTTTAAAAAATAGATAATAAAGAATGTGGAGGAACGAATCTCTCCCTTAGAAGGTATTGTCCGCTTTGGGAATGGGCCGAGGAGGTCAATGCCACCTGCACAGATTTGCTCAATCCCACATCGGGAAGAGACGCCTCCCACCCTTCCATCAAACTACTTTGATTTGATGGGTACACCCCACTTATGAGCTCATGCTTATAAACTGCGGGTGGGGGAGACGTCTCTCTTCGATGTGAGATTGAGCAAATCCGTGCAAGTGGCATCGGTCTTCTCGGCCCATTCCCAAAGCGGACAATACCTTCTAAGGAACAGATTCGTTCCTACACAAAGAAGCAAACATTTTTTAATTCAAGATTTTTAAAACAAAAATTACCCTAAAAAAAAATTCCTTTAAAAGGGTGAAGAGGTCAATTTTTAATAAAATAATATTTATTCATTTATACTTTTATAAAAATGAATGTATGAGTCATAAAACTTAAAAATATTTAATAAACTCCATAACTTGATATTCGTTCTAAGTTGAAATCTAAAGTTATAGATATACAAATGGTTACAAATATGACTTAAAATTGTTACAACATTAATTTTATAATTTAACAAAAATTAACAAAAGTTATCCTTAAGGTTTATCTAGTAAGTAAAAATCGTTGCAATATATTATAAGTAGAATTTTGATCATAAAAAAAATTACAACACTATCTTTTTATTTATAAAATAAATTTTAAGAAATGAACACAATATAGCAATTATATTATATTTTTATGTGTTTTATAACATTAAAATACCACTTAATATTCACATTAGTGTCATTTTGAGAGACTGCTTGGGTATGAGTTCAACTAAATTACATTAATCAATCACACTTCTCATTAGTATCCAATGTTGGACTTCACTCTTTAACTACTATGTTACTCATAGGTGAATATTCCAACAAATCTCTCACTTCACACATGAGTCTTCTATCAAGTCACTCACTTTTGGCACTTCAGTTAGTCTCCCCCTTAAATATAAGTTTTTTTCTTGACAATCCAAGTGTCATACATCACTTACACCAATAGCGTGCCCTTCACTCAACTATAAATATAAGTTTTTTTTCTTAACAATCCAAGTGTCATACATCACTTACACCAATAGTGTGCCCTTCACTCAACTATGCTTAGGGCACATGGTAATTTTCCTTGCTCAACTATGGGAGTCACTAATACACAATTGCCTTAACTCACCACTAACAGAACCCTTACTCAACCATGGGCGGAGGCATGGGAGTCTTCCTTATTCTACTCAGTGGCAAGTCACTCACTTTGGCACTTTGGTTAGTCATCCCCTTGAACAAAAGCTTTTTTTTCTTGACAATCCTAAGTGTCATGCATCACTAGCAACAATAGTGTGCCTTTCACTCAACTATGCTTGGGGCAAACATGGGAGTTTTCTTTGCACAACTATGGGAGTCACCAATACACAATCACTTTGACTCACCACTGGTAGAATCCTTACACAACAATGGGTGGAGGCATGGGAGTCTTCTTCATTCTATTCAATGGAACCCACTAATGAACATTTGCCCTTTAAGCATTAGCTCTAATACCATTTATTGGGAAGAGAAACATCTGAAAAAGATTTTTTGAGTAGTTAATATAACATATAAAGACATCACTCAACCCAAAAAGTTTAAGCCCAATGAGTATAACTCAACGATATCATATTGATCATGCACTCTTTTTATTATTATCTAACGTGGGAATTCACTTTTTAACTAATTGCGTTACTCACACATGAACATTCTGACATAATAAAATTTGCTCCTTTTGCAACCAAATATTGGCTCCACAACTTTCTATAAAAGTCCAAATATTTTATACAATTAGTATTATGCCCATATGATGCACAACTTAATCAAGAATCATATATAAATTAAATAAAAATTTTCAATAATACAATGAACTAGAAGTTTTTTTAAATTGTGAAGAAGATTTTAACTTAATTACTAATCATAATAATTTAATTAAAAAACTATAGACAAGTATAAGCCTAATCAGAGTATACTATGGTATATATTAAGAAAAAAAAATTACAAACTCCCTCTATATATATATATATATATTTATTCATTTCAATTTTATATATGTATTAACTTATCAAACATGTTTCTTAAAAAAATAAATCAAAATTTTCTTATATATAATCAATTTATTTAAGAAGGCGAATGTATCCTTTATTATTACAATTTTATATTTATGGGAGATGCTACAAGTAATTTTTTTTTTAATACATTTATAGAGATAAAAATTTTGATCAAATAATAATGATACTAATTATTAAAAAAATTATTTAATTTATACATTATAAGCACTTTTTTATTTTTTCCCGAAAAATTTATTTTATTATCAAATCATATTATACTTATATACTATATACCAAATTGTGAATTATTACATAGTATTTATGTCTATATTTAAGCTTTCTTACAGCCGTACACGTGGCAAAAGGGCAGCCGTCGATCGCTAAAACCTAATAAAAAGAGAAAGAGGTTTTTAGGTTTAGGGTTTTGAAGTTGGAAGACGAAGAGCAACTAGCTATATATAAATACCCTTCACCTCTCTAAAACCTAAAAACAGTCTTAAACCTCTCTCAAATGTCTTTTCTGGCTTCTCTGCCTCAGCCTCAGCCTCAGCCTCTAGGGTTTTTTAAGTTTCAACTAAGTAATTCTGAAACGAAAGTGCGGCGTCGTTATACTGATTACCGGCGCTCATATCAGTGGGCGTTGAGTATGAGCCGACGCCGATAGTTGGTCCGTCTCTGCACAAATCTACACAGTAAAAAGAGGCTCTTTCTACTCTCTTTTTATATACTTGCAGATCTGGATAAATTCCATTTCTCTTTTTTCTCTATTCATTTAGATCCGAATCATATTAATATGTGACTACATGATGGAAGTGATGATTATTTCCCCAAATGATCGAAGCTGAATAAACTGAGCGATTTTTTTTTTGTTTCTCTCTTTTGAGAAACCAAGCCAACAGTTCTGATCCATCTTTCTTTGTTCATATAATAATTGCTTTTTCCACATGTTGATAACTTGAATTGTGGCTTTGCTTGTGATTGGTTTTGATAATTTAGTTAATATCTATTAAGTATGGACTGATGATGATAAATCTAAGGCTTGTTTCTCAAAACATTCGCAGGGCCGCCTAAGAGCTTTCGCCTTCGCCAGGCTTGAGAGCTAATGCTGCTTTTTTCCTTCCTTGGATGTCTGAGGTCTTATGTTGTTTCTTTTTTAGAACTGAATTGTAGAGATTCTGATTGTTTTACTTGTTCAGCGTTAAT
Source organism: Quercus gilva (assembly GCA_023621385.1). Classification (NCBI taxonomy): domain Eukaryota; kingdom Viridiplantae; phylum Streptophyta; class Magnoliopsida; order Fagales; family Fagaceae; genus Quercus; species Quercus gilva. Next base: position 61,317,861 of record CM042474.1, on the reverse strand, counting down.
GTCTGAATATCTGTTTAGAAACTAGATGTTATATATATATATATATATTAGAGATGGAGGTGATGATTATTTCCCCAAATGATCGAAGTTGAATAAACTGAGCGAATTTTTGTTTCTCTCTTTTGAGAAACCAAGCCAAATGTTCTGATCCATCTCTAGTTTATAATTATTTTGTTAGAAATACAACTTATGCAACAATTTTTTTTTTTTTTTGAAATTGTGTCTCTGCAAGCAGTTTACTTGTATGTTTTTTTTTTATGTGTAACTTGTTCCACCTTTAGTTGAAATCTTATTTGTAGCTTGTGTGATAAGATATCTTAATTGTTTTACTAGTTCTTTTGGAAATTAAAGATTAAATAGAATTGAGATGGAAGTGATGATTATTTCCCCAAATGATCGAAGCTGAACAAACTGAGCGAATTTTGTTTCTCTCTTTTGAGAAACCAAGCCAATAGTTCTGATCCATCTCATTTTTTTTTTTAATTAATTTGATTTTTTGTTTCAGTTTTAAAAAATTGTTTTTAAGTTTATTAATATAATATAATTAAATCGTTTTGGCAAGCATTATTAATTTTATTCATTTGCATCTGTGTAATTAAGCGTTTCGGAGGTCAAAGTTGGTGTTGTCTCTTTGAATTATTGTATTCCTTATGTGATTTGCTACATTTATGAGATATTCTTAAACTGCCATCGACATTAGATTTGCTAGACTGCTTTGGTTTTTATAGTTAATAGTAATGTAGTTTTGTTTTGTAGGTAAGTTTTTGTCATGTTTGGGTGGGAATGGATTTATTTGAATTGTAAAATGCCATGAATATTGGAAGATGTTTTCTAATTTAATATAATGTCCGATGATGACAAATCTAAGGCTTGTTTCTCAAAACATTCGCAGGGCCGCCTAAGAGCTTTCGCCTTCGCCAGGCTTGAGAGCTATTGCTGCTTCATTCCTTCCTTGGATGTCTGAGGTCTTTATAAGACATTGTGCTTGTTATTGCTGAATAAATTGTTCTCTTCCCATTAGCTTGTTATTTTTCAAAACATTTTAGCTTTGCCTGCTCACTGCTCAGGATCTGTCTTGCCTGAGCTTGTAGCTTGTACTTTTTAATCCTCTCTTGTGTTGGTACTTCTCAGTCTTATAATTTTTTGTTCTAATAGGTAGCTAAATGTTGCACAACTTCTCTTTGGATACAGTTAATTTGTATGTGATTAATTCTTTTGAGATGATTAAATGGAGATGGATGTGATGATTATTTCCCCAAATGATCGAAGCTGAACAAATTGAGCGATTTTTTTCTCTCTTTTGAGAATCCAAGCCAAATATCTGATCCATCTCTATATTAATCATCAATCATGGATTATTAGTTTCTTTTATAAGTTTATATTCATGTGACGATTAATGGATTTATGCTTTTCATTTGCTAGTGTATAACATGGACTTTGGGAGGTCAAATTTTTTAAATTATTGTTTTTAATGTGCTCAATTTTTCTTGTTTTTGCATTCTATTCGCTTTTCTTTTCCCTATTTAAAAACAATGTTTGATTTCTTAAAAATATGCAGTAGCTACCTAAGATTGGCTTCATCCCCATTATACGTGCTATATATTGGAAAGTTGTTATGTTAGAGCCGTATAACACTGCTGCTGTTTGGTAATATTTTTTTACACCAGCATTTGCGAAGTTGTGTTAGAGAATGTCTTTCAGCTAGGGGTGTTTGTGGTGCAGTGCATTTTTGGGCCATTTTTAGCACCACACTTAGCCAAAACCGTAACTGCACCACACCTGAGCCAAAACTGTAACTGTGCAGTGCAGTGCGGTGCGGTTTAGCGTTCAGCCAAGTTAAGTTCCTTCCATCTCTACTTGAAAGGGAAGATTGTGGCAGAAGAAGCAGATTTTACGGTGTCATTAAGTTGTTGGTTCTTGTCTTAATTTGTAATAATCTTTTCTAATTGAAGAGGTGATTTGGGCTGTTTTCTTGCCGCCATAGTCAATTGTTTCTAGTCTCAGAGATGTAAATCAATATTATCATTTTTAATTTACTGTTCATCTGTCTCTATTGGTTTCTCAAAAATAATAATAATCTATCTACTATTAAGTTTTGCCGGAAAAAGCTAGTTGAGAGGGACTTTATTTATTTATTTATTTTTTTGATAGCAAAAGGGAATTTATTTGTGTTTAATCGACTCGTTTATTAATTTTAATTGATGTCATTTGCACCTAAAGTACCAAGCAATCTCAGTGGGAAAAATTGTCCAATTTTTTTAGGATGATGTTTATACACGCTCTACCATTCCCACGTGTGAACCGAAATCAAAACTTGTAGTCAAGATTTTTATGTTGGAAATTAATAAGTCATTTGCGTGTTCTCTTAGGGTGATGTTTATACACGCTCTACCAAACAGTGGTAAAACATTCTCAGAATGTTGCTTGCAGTGATCACACTTGTCTTTGAAAAGAACTCTACGCCAACACAGATTCTTCTTTACTGGGATAGTTTCTTTACACGCTTTTCATAAAAAATTTCCATAAAATCTTTCTCACCGGGATAGCTTCATTACACGCTTTCCATAGAAAATTTCTTACCTTGTGGGGGACTGCAATTACAGATTCCTCCTTAATCTGAAATTTATGTGAGAAGATACTTATAAGAGCTGTTTAAGAAAGTAAACTACTAATGAAACATAGAACATTACTTGGAAACATAAACTAGAACAAAAGATTATATAAATATGGTTTTTGCATTAGACATAAGGGAAGGATTTCTAAGGGATGCTAAGTTCTGTCTTTCCATAGTTACAAAGTTGCTATTTGTAGGCCATGGAATTCAAACCAACTTAGCAATAATTTACAATCAGTTTTGTCTGATTATGCATGAGATGGTAGGGGCCTCGCTTGTGGTTGACAAGTGGTTGAAGAGGTAGGGGCCTGGCTGAGCCAAAGCTTTTGCTAGAAAAAGTTGTTGTAGAGAGCATTAAGTGCATCTAACATGCATGGATAAGGTTGAGCGAAACTGCATCAGCATGTTTCTAGGACCTTTTATTTTATTTTTTTGGGTTTTTTTTTAAATTTTTTTTATTGTGTGTTTTAAGTGTTGAACATACTTAGTTTCATCCGTCTCTTCCTTGAAATCAGTCTTCATCAAAGTCAGCATATGAGTCATGATTATCATCATATAGGTTAGGAGGGCCTATTTGAAGTGGATTAGGCATTTTCCAAGGGTTGTCTTCATCTGGCCATTGTTGTTTGTAAGCTTCTAGAGTACCTGGTCCTGTTCCGGATAAAGTTCCCATATTAAGGGGTTCTCTCATTCTAAGAGCATTCTGACAACATGCTCATGTGGTGTTCATGTGTAAATGGAGGGAGTCATCTGGGTTAGTGAGCCAATGAATTTTTGGTAGGTGAGAGACACCTTCTGTTCGGGTGTCCTTTTTTGAATTGAGCTTAGCAATCATTGATCCTATAGTAATTTTGTGACAAAATCTTGGATGCTCTGTGATAGGATACTTTTTCCAATCTCCATTATAAGCATCATTTTTCAAAATTTCAAACTAGAATTTTTGAAAATATCTATCTTGAATAAGTTCTTGAAGGGACATAGGGCCAAATCAACTTGTCCTCCATAGTGGGTTGGCAAAGAGAGATGGTTTCAATCAATTCAGCTTCTTGAGGGGCAAATAAACCATGAATTAATTATGTATCCTAGCTTCTAGTCATTGGATTTATAAGGGTACCCACCTTCATATCCTCAAAACCCGCTACCACTGGAGATTGAATATGAGGATGATCAAGAGGTGGAAGCCAAGAGCCCAGCCAAACATTGATAGAATCTCCACATCATACATTCCACCTAGTACCCCTTTTAAGCTCATCCCTTCCTCGCAAGATGCTTTGCCAAGCATAGGATCCAGAGATAAATTCAAAGGCCTCCATAAAAGAGCAATTGGGAAAGAACCTTGATTTAAAAACCCAATAGAAAAGGGAATTTTTGTTGTGTAGAAGTCGCCAAATTTGCTTCGCTAGTATAACATTATTAAATAGAGCTAAGCCCATACCTCCTTTGAACTTGGGTTGACAAAGAGTTTCCCACTTAACCCAATGAATTTTCCTGCGATCCCCCTTTTGGGCCCACCAAAATTTTCTTATGGGATTCTCAATTTCATTGCATAGACCTAAAGGAAGTTTGAAACAACTCATCAGTTATGTAGGAATAGCTTGAACTACAAGTTTAATCAAGATTTCTCTCCCAGCTTGAGACAAAAGTTTTTCCTTCCAACCTTGAAGCTTCCTCCACACCTTCTCTTTAATGAAATTAAAGCTAGCTTTTTTCCTCCTCCTACCAAAGAGGGCAAGCCAAGTATTTTTCGTATTGTCTGATTTTCGGGACACCCAAAGCTTGCTTGATGCGGATAATAAAATTTAGAAGGCGATGCAGTGAATGTAATCAAATTTCCAACAGGATGATGTACTTTCTTTTAATAGTGCACGCAATCTTGTGGTTGGGCCTCTTGTGTGACACAAGTTGTGTCCTCTTTTTTCTTTTTTAAATAAAATCATTATTTAGCAATATTAATAATATAAGACCATGTTAGTCTCTTTTTAGAGTGATATCAAGTTTGCTCTCTCATCTGCAGTGACTAAGGACCCCAACCATACCATACCACTTATGGCGTGTATTTCCATGTGTTCCAGTATGCCAAGCCTGTGGTCGTATTGTGATTAGAGGTGACTATCACACTCGCCTGTTTCATCGCACCAAAGCTTGTGGTTTGAAGAACTTTAGTTAGATTTCAGTTTTTGCTTTCCACAACCAATCAGTTATTAAAGTAGAAGATGCATCTGGGCATATTATGGTTACTCTTCCAAGCCATTAAAGTTCATTGATATCCACAGAGAGAGAGAGAGAGCATCAAACTCAGCCTTGTTCAATTCTCAAGGTAGAAATATTTTTCAGCAAGAGAGAATCAATGATTTCACTGCAATAAGAAATACAATCAAGAAGTATTTTCTTGTATCTGAGCCTCCACTGGATAGCCAAATTCCATCTGTCCATAGACCTTCTTGTTTTCCTGGACAGAAGTAAGTTACTACCAGTTTCTACATTTTGCAAATTATTGGCTTTTATGAATGCCTGAATCTCGTTTCTAGAAGTGGATAACTCCTTGCCAAGCTCCAAAAGAGTATCGAGATCTTGCATCTCATTGATAGCACTTAGTAGCAAACTGTCTTCTTCGATTGATGTTGGCAAATTCTTCAAAATGGTATTGCATTTCTTTGCTGTCCACTTCATGACAAGTATCTCATTGTCTACTGAGAGTTGAGAGCCTGAATAAGCAAGGTGTCCTAGAGATCTCCGCTTATTTGGTGGGGTTGCCCATAATCGCAAAGCAGACAACAAGGAGAAAGATGGCTTTCCATTTTGATGAATATATAGGGACTCCTTTGGCCATGAACTGGAAGAATAAATTTCAGGTTCCAAGGGAATAAACACTTTGTCATTTGGATTTTCATTTAGAATAAACCCATAATGTTCAAGCAGCTCTAAATTTGTGTATGTCCCATAGCATAAAAGAACCTGGAGAGAATAAAGTACCATCTCAGTTCCATATCTCCTCATGCATCAAATAAAGGTAAAATATGTAAGTCAATTGCAAACCTCCCTAGGCTTAAGGAATCACTGCTTTTATAAGGTTGCCTCGTTTTTAGAAATTCATTTGGCAACATGTCCAAGAAAAAGCCCAATAACCTGTGTTGGTTTTTGGTCACAATTTTAAACTAAGAAATTAATAGTAAACAAAAAAAAAAAAAAAAAAAAAAAAAAAAAAAAAAAAAAAAATTTACTAAATTAATTGTAAGATCTGTATATAAAATCTATGCTCTGGACAAAATCAAGTTTTCATCATTTCTCATTTGTTAAAGAGATGAATGACTCTTATTTTTGCAGCAATTCATGGACTGCCATTTGTTAAGTTCTATTTTGTACAAGGGCTTCTTCATTTTGATCTTGCTGCCATAGAACTTTGTTTAGTCACAGACGATAAGAGTATTTCTCAAAATAGATCAGAAACAATTCGAGGGAGTAGAAATAATCCATCTCAAATCTTAGAGCATTTTGGATTGGGAGCTATGGAATTGGTTCTGCTAGAGCTAACGACGTTGTTTAACTGTGGAATTGCAGATTAGGAGTAAAGTGTTACACTCTATGATTGGCCAAAGCGATAGAGTGCAGCACATCTGAACAAAAGGGGAAAGGATGTTGGCACTGGGGCCGTAGTGTGGTTAGGATTGAATACAACCAACTCTTTGAGTTTACCATTACCTTGATGGGACAAAACACAGACCAGCCATCCAATAATAACTGCTTTGCTCTATCAAGGCTAGAATATTTAACCTGCATTTCTATGTTTTGAAGTAATTTTGGGGCTGAACATCAACTTGCATAAGAGTAAATTGGTCCCAATAGGGGTTGTGGACGTTACTGTTGTAAGGTGGGATCTTTACTCCCGAACTCTTTGCATATACTTTCATACTGTGGCATTGACTACGATTTTAAAGAGGATGGAGAAACTGTTGACTGGTTCAAAAAAATTACATCTGTTGAAGGGCGGTCATCTTACTTTAATTAATAGTCTATCTAGCCTTCCAACCTATTTTCTTTCCTTGTCTACACTATACCTACACATAGCAAATGGAATGAAGATGATCCAAAGGAATATTTCCATTTGGTAGATTTAAACATGCTGTGTTTCCCTATAAAATTAGGTGGTTTGGGAGCGTTAAAGTTGACTTCCTTGAACCAAGCTTTGAAATTTGGTTTGTTTGATTTAACAGGTTTGTTTAAAATTTTCTGCCAATATTCCTTTCGCTATAGAGGGTGGTAAAAAAATCCATTTTTGACATGATGTGTGGAGGACGTGCCTTAAAAGATTTAAACCCTATCTAACTTACATCTGATTGTAGAAACTGAAGATGCATCTGTATTTGTTCTACCGAATTCAAGAGGGGAGAATGACCACGTTATTGGAATCTAAGCCTCATACAGGCTTTTCATGATTGGGAACTGGAGGTAGTAGGTTGCCTAATGGATTTGTTGTATTCTAGTGTAGGCTTTTTGTTTTTTTTTTTTTTTTTGGGGGGTTGGGGGGGGAGACGGGGGAGTGTGTCAACTGTGGCATTAGGTGAAATTCTGACGGTGGATAATGTTATTTAATGCAATGTGGTCATGGACAATTGGTGTTGTATCTGTAAGTATCGCTGTGACTTTCAGGATCATTTGTTGCTACATTACTCGTTTGCATAACAGATGTGGCCCTTTGTATTTTCTACATTTGGGATCAACCGAGTGATGCCATAGAAGGTGATGTCTATGCCACTTGGAAGGGGTTGAATGGTCGGGCATACTCATTTTGTTATGCGGACCATTTGGAGAGGGAAAAATCAAACCTTTGAAAGAGCAAAGAGATTGGTTTCAGACTAAATCTAGATTTTTGTATTCTCTGCTTGAATATTGTACTTCAATTGGTGGGGTACCTTGTAATTCTATAGCTGATTTCATGATCTTTTAGATCTCATATTGTAATTCTTTAGTAGGCACTATCATTTGAGTTCTCCTCTTTTGATGTCGGGCATACTAATTTTGTTATGCAGACCATTTGGAGAGGGAAAAATCAAACCTTTGAAAGAGTAAAGAGATTATTTTCAGTCTAAATCTAGATTTTTGTATTCTCTGCTTGAATATTGTACTTCAATTGGTGGGGAACCTTGCAATTCTATAGCTGATTTCATGATCTTTTAGATCTCATACTGTAATTCTTTAGTAGGCTCTATCATTTGAGTTCTCCTCTTTTGATAAAATACTATATACAAAATATATAAAGCATAAAAAGCCAAAGATTGGAGTGATCAATTACCAAAGAAGCCTAATGATACAACTGAAGAGGTTCTTGACGTGAAGAAGGTCCAATTGTATTAGGAGTAATCACTATCAATTAGAACATCCAGTGGTTTGGCAAAAATGCTACTTAAAGTACTTGGAGTTTTGAACAAAAGAGTAAAAGAAAATCTATTTATCCATGTCTTCTCACTGTGGACCAGTTATTTTCACCACAAGGGAAAGAAGTTGCACATTACTATATAAGTTACTGTTCACACTAATGTCGCACGAATTAGCAGTTTCATTTTAAGGGTTTAGGGGATTTTTTGGAACTCTTATGCTGGACTCTCTCAATTTTCCAACTCCTTTAAAGGTTCAATTTTTTAGACATTGATGAGAAGCCAAAACAACACCTACCCCCACCCCTCAAGTCTTATTCAATTAAATTATGTCAAAGTTATTTCTAAAGGAATATATGTTGGGGCACAACCTATGACACCTATTAGAGTAACTAGTGGCAACCCCATGCAATGCATGGGAATACATAACTATTTTGTAAAGAGGTGTAATATATGAAAACCAACAATTGCTTCAAGTATTGTTTTTTTTTTTTTTTTTTGTAAGACTTCTACAAGTTCTTTTATCGTTTTATCTCTACAAACATAAATAAATAAAAAGGCTTCTGTAACAGTTACTTTCTTCACATCAATTATGATTCTCATTCCTACTCTAAGGAGAGCCTAACTACTAATAATCCAAAAAAAAAAAAAAAAGAAAGCTCATTTTTTATGAGTAATCTAGAAAAAAATGAAGTACTTTTGTTAATTGATCTTGAATGTAGACATTTTTAAGTATAAGTCACTGAACTATCTTCTATTTGATTAGTGGCTAGGGAGCTCTGATACTTTCTTCCCCAGTTCAGGGTGGGGTTTTGCCACAATGTGTTTCTGATGTTCACTCTAGCTAGCATGGTAGATTTGGAAAGTACATGACTCGCATTGCAAGTTTGGAGAGTTACTTTTATGAGCTTGTTTTGGAGTTTTGGGAGGAGACGGGAGAGCAAACAGAAGTCATATTAAAGGTGTGGAGCATTATATTCTAGAACTTTTCATATGTTGCATTGTTAATTCTTAATTAATACTCTATGGTGGCTTCTCTTGTAAACAACTTGTATACTTGGTTTGCGCCCCCTAAGCAAACTTTATAATGGGTTCTCTTTTAAAAAAAAAAAAAAAAGAAAGTCCCTTCAAAATTTTAGGTTTTAAGATATAGAAAAATGAAGCTAGAAGCATTAAAGCAAATATAAGAAGTCATGAAATCATATGAAATATTGATCAGCCAATAACTACTATAGAACCCAAACTTAATGTTGAATCATGCAAAGCTTGCAATACCTGCTCTCCTTTTTTATAATCTTGCCGAGCATAGAAGCAATATGCAGCAACATCCTCCTCGAACCCACCATCAATTAACCTCTGAAAATGAGGATTGAATTGCACCACATCTGACTTATGTGTACAGTCCCCATTTGACAGAGAAGCAACATGAAAGGATGAGGCGCACATCCGACTGTCTACATCTTCAGAATCCAATATCTCCTCCCCTGGTGCAGCATAATTAAATAAGTCTCCTACAGGACATAAACATCCAGCTTCATCCCATGGTATATGCAACGTCCGTGAGGATATCTTTGAACAGAAACAGATACAAAAGATTCAGATTACTAACAAATTAAAAACAAGGGCAAAGTAGAAGTATATAATGTAAATAAGTCCCAAAAGTAACAAATAAGATTACACCTCTTGAATGCACCAATTAACAGATGGGACTACTAAATCAAAGTGCATCAATAAACAGATAGAGACTATTAAATTGGTGAACATAGCCCAAGAGCATCTTGCTGGTATACTATTGTATGAAAAGCAGTAGATTTTGCAGCTCTTGGATGTTGCCAAGAGCCTTGTAGTTCAACTGGCACCTCCTGGTGTTTCCAAGGGAGACATCAGGGCTCAAATCCCCCCTCCCCATTGTTGTAACTAATTATCAAAAAAAGAAAAAAAGAGCAGTGGATGTTTAATTATAAACTAGATTTGTCAATATATGTATTATATATATAAATTTTCAGACAATGCTCAATGATTCAAAAACCAGAATGAAGATATCATCAAATGGGGCAACTAATTTGAGTATGGCATTTCATTTATATGACTAGAAACAGAAGGGGGCAAGTATTCTCACAGTTGCAGCAGCCCAAAGCCATGCCTTAAAAGTTAGAAATTGAGGCTTAAGCCGAAGTAGTTCCATGAGTTGATTAGCTTGTTGCCACTCGGATTTAGCCTTTGATATGGCCTTTTCGGCAGCCCAGATAGCATCATCGACCTAGCAACCAACCAACCAACCAACCATTTTAATCATTGAAATTAACATGAATGTAATATAGACACAATAAGTTTGTGAAGATTGTTAAAAAATGGGAGAGTAAAAAACAGAACTTGCAGAGCTTTCACGTGGAATTCACAAAATGTTGATAAAAGATCATAAGAGCGAGGCATGTGGATGAGATAAGGGTGCCACCACGAACTCTTTCCTTTACCCATTTCGTGTAACAAACAGACAGTGAATATCTGCATCAGAAATAGGAAAAATTTTCAATTAAATCCAAAAAAAAAAAAAAAAACAGTACTGTATTTGAATGAATGAATGGAAATTCTGTCTTACCTGGGTGGAGGAGAGAGAAGAAGAGTGAGTGTCGAGTTTTTGGAGAGGAAGAGAGAGTTTGCTGAAAAGGGTATCTTTGGTCATGAAAGCAGACTTGGGAACTCTGAGAATGAGTTCTCCCTTTCTAAGGTCACGCGAAGCACCCAAACCTCGACCTCCTGCTTGAGGAAAATAAGAGAGGGACAAAGAATGGCCCAAACAGCCACAAGAACGAGTGTCAGTGTGCGTATCAAAATCATCATCGGTGGAGTCTGAAATTCCAAGGTCTGCTGCCCACTTCAGAAACCTCTCCAGCTCCACCATAATGACTCCTTCTTCCTGCTCCGGCTCCTCCATTTTTCTCTCTCTCTCTCTCTTTTGCTCTCTGCTCTCTCAGGACTCAAATTTCCAAGTCAGATCAGTGGGCTTCAGAGGCCGGCTTGGGCCTTTCGTCAACTTTGGTCATGTCCGGCCCGATACTTTTTAAGGCCCAAATGTAAATAGAACCACCTATCTATAAGTTTTAGATTTATTCAATTTAGGATTTTTTTTTTCAATTTCATTAAAAAAATTGAAATTAAGTATGCAGTTTACTAGTGAAAAATATTTTTTGAAAAAAAAAAAATCTCACATAAAAATTGGATAGAAAGTCTGAATTGAATAAATTCGAAATTTAGAAAACTCAATAAAAGTAAAACTAGATGATTGAAATAAATTTCAATCAAACTTAGATGGTGTAATTTGAATTTTAGCATTTTTTTTTTAAATTTATAATTGAAAAAAAAAAAAAAGACTTGCAAGTGTGGTCACTCTCCTAGCTCACTTAAATCCTCTCATGCATGGCGTGAGACTATTTGCACAATGGTGAGGCTTGCTATTATACAAACTCAAAAGTGTGATGAGTTATAAGAGTTTTCTATGACTAATCTACTTCTATGAATTAATGACAGAGTTAGGATTTTAGTATACAGACAACAAAATTAAAAGATAAGAGGTTGAAAGTTAAATTAACCTTAAAAAAGTATTCAATATTAATAACAAAATAAATAAGTAATTATATGCTAATGTTATTGTCACACACAATCTACATAGAAACTATAAGGTTTAAATAATACATTTTAACCCCTTGACATTTGTTCCAAGTGTTTAAGATTTAAAATATAAGGTTTAAAAATAATTTACCTTTAAAAAAAAAAGATGTGTGACAAATTATTATTGTTGTTATTATTATTACTTATGTGTGACAGATTACTATTGATGTATAGGTATTATTTCTTGAAGCATATTGTACTTATAATAATAAAGTCTAAGAACTCCACCAAGAACATCATGGACATTGGACACCACTAAAACCCTGTTGGGTCTTTTTGGTATGCGGTCACGTTTTAACCATTTGAGGCCGACCCAATGAAGACTAATGTCTACCATTGCACTTTTTGGCCCACAAGAAATAGAAGGCCTAAAACCCAAAAAAACAAGATAATACAGATCCAACGGTTAATATAGTCATGACTCATGAGTGTCATGTGATAGGGTACCAGTAAAGTTATAAATCCAATGGTAAAGAAACTGCAAATAATGATACGATCAACCATCAAGTTTCCAGATTATAGACACGAACTTTATTAATGATGGAGGGGAGAAAGTCTGGCCAACTGTGCACAAGGGTGCATTGGCCAAGTCTATTTGTTTGTTTTTTTTTTGAAACTACCAAGTCTATTTGTGATCACTAGCTTAAAGGAATATTGGATTTGGTCCTCCCAATATTAGCGTCTTTCTTTTTGTTGAAATGTTTTTTGAGTGGAGCGTGATTTTTCTGTAGTGTATTTGGTTATGGGCAATAGGACAATCATGAGTTTTTAACTTCTTTGTCTTTTTGGCTAAGCCAATTCTAGGCCTAGGCCACTTATATACCATGTATCTACTATATGTATTCCCTTTCTTACATGGAGTCTACCCTTATGTGAGAGGGAGATACATGCACCAGATGCATGGTATACCACATCTTCTACTAGAAAAAAACCTCCAAATTTCAGGGTAACAAGTGATTTTATTTTTTATTAAATTGAGATTAAAAAAAAATTGAAAGACATATTATTACCAACAAAAAAAAAGGAACTAATGATATTTATTTGGTAAATAAGATTGATGACTTTGATCTGCAAATCATAGATCATAACAAATACTATTTTAAATGGGACTTTACCATTATTTGCATAATGATTTTGTAATGGATTGTTTGATTTTGTATATTAAAAGGAAAATTACTCTGAAATTTAGTATATAGTCGATCATAGATGATTTTTTCAATTTAGAACAACGTGGAGTTCCATTGTGATAGCCCATAAATGATTGACTTGAGATGTAGTATGAAACATTTATTTCATGTTTTCTCTTTTGTTTAGATTTTTTAAGTAATGAAAAGATAATAATTTTATTTTTAATGTATTAATTTAGTTATATATTTTAATATATATTTTTTCAATGATCATTTTTTATTAAAATTTACATGATTTAACCCAAATATTTTTAAAATTTTTGAACATTTTGGCATTCACTTTTAGATGGTAGATTTAGCTTGGGCTATAAATGAGCCGACTTTTGTTGAGTAATGAATGTTTGAGTTGACTTGATAACAAAAATAAAATGTTCAAGTTTGATTTGAGCTCAAACAAAGCCTATAAACAATGTTTGAACTCAACATTTTCAAAAAGTTCAAAACCTTAAGCTTGACTTGGGTTAGTTTATAGTCAAGCTAAGCCCAAGCTCAAAATCCTACCCAAATACATTATCAAGTTCATGTAATTTGAATGAGTGGTTTAAACTCTCAATTAATTAATGGCTCAGTAAGATATAGAATTATTTCTCAAGCCCATAAATAATCCTAGGCTTAACTTATTTTTTAGGGAAAATTCTTATGTACTTCTAGAGCATGGTAAATAGTGCTCCCTCCTCTCACATTCATGGTAAACCTCACCATGAATGTGAGAGGAGGGAGCACTATTTACCATGCTCTAGAAGTACCTAAGAATTACTCTTTTTTTAGGCTGAAATGCAATTGCCCCCTCTAAGTTTGGTTGAATTTAATTTCAATCATTTAACTTTACTTTTATTCTATTGAGTTCTCTAAATTTATTCAATTAAGGTATTTTGTCCAATTTTGTTAAAAAATTTCAATTAAACAAATTATTTTCACAAGAAAATAAATTTGTAAAATTAATAAAAATATAATATAGGTTTTTTATGAGAGAATTTTTTTTTTTCATTAGTTAATTGCATATGTGGGTGTGAAAGCCCAATGCTACGTATTGGGCCTGGGGCCCAATTTGAATATCACTGTTTGTCCGAAGAGGTAAAAGGGATCAGAGCTGAGTCCGTTTGGAGGAAATGCATTTGAAAAAGAATGATGGGATATGTCCGAAGACGATCGTGTTGGTCCGAAGAGGTCCCTCTCATCGGATCATTAGAGAACTTGATCAAGCAAATATACTGAAAATCTAAGCGACCTTCCCAACTGATTTCATGGTAAAGAGCGAACTCTGAGCATGCCTAGGGATGAGAAGAGCATAAAATATCTTAAAGGAAAAGCTGCTACCACCGCATTTAATGCATTGCAGCAACTTTCCTAGCCGCATTTATGTGGAGAATACACCTGAACAGTTCAATCTCAGCTACTACCACTCATAGCAGACTAAAGCAAATGTCTGATGTGACATGTACTCAAGTGAATGCTTAGATGAAGAACAAGTGTATGGTGAAGATGAGGAAGAAGGAGGATATATAAAGGGAATAGGTTTCTGAAATGAAGGGAGGAAAAAATTGTATTGATTTTGTCTATAAATATTAAGCCTCTTCGAATTCTAGAGAGTTTTCACTCGATAATAGTCTGAACATCGTTTTATCCTTACTTGCATATTTGAATCATTACTAAATCCATATCCAGCCCAGCTGTTTAACCCATTCTCTACAAATTTATTGTTCGGGATTCATTGGGCTCATAATCTGCAAAGCCTGCGCTTGGCCTACCAAATTTGGACCCTACAGCATACTTAATGGAATTTTTTAAACATAATTGGACAAAAAAGCTTGAATTGAATAAATTTAAAACTTATAGAACACAATTGAAAGAAAGTAAAATTAGAATATTGAAATAAATTTCAATCAAACTTAGAGGCTTACATCTAGTATTAAAAACACACACACACACACACACACACACACACATAAAGGTAAAAGAGTACTCATATCAGTGCTTGTATGATAGAAAATGTATCACATTTTAGCTAATTAACTGAATTAAGTCCAAAATTTATCCACATCATGACATGCAAAGTTATGTAAAAATATATGGTTGTTATAGTAACAATGTATTTTTACACTAACATTATTTATTTTTCATTTGATTTTTTTTTTTTTTTTACATATTCCGATGATGAAAAAGTGAAAGTAAATAGTAATTGTTGTGTGTGAAAAAATATAAATAGATAAAAAAAATCAAGAAAAAAAATGATATTTTATTAATATATAATGTAAAATAAATTTTTTTTTTGAGAAAGATGTAAAATAAATAATATGATTTGAGTGGTTTCGAAAAATTAGTATATTAAAAAAAAAAGTTTTTAATGCTAAAGTGTAACTAAATTTTTTGCATAATCTTTTTTTTTTTTTTTTTTTTTGGGTAATTTTAAAGTGGGGGGAAGCGCACAAGGGTTGCGTGTCAAAGAGCTGACCGACCATGAAACGAGTGGGGAATGGAGAGTGGACACTAAACCCTGTGCTCTTTTTAGTCTTTCTTTCTTATGAGTCACGAACGACAAGACAAGAATTAAAAACAAAAACAAAAAAGCGAGGAGTGGAGCAGTCGAGTCGACAACATACACTGTAGGACTGGACTTGTAATTCTCTCCAATTACATTACAATACCCTATACTCGAACCAAATCGAACTTTAACAAATGAAATTGCTGTCGTATCGTGTCGTGTCGTGTGCCACCTCAAAATTGTCAACTGTCAAGCCAAACACTCTCCCCCAATATCACACTGCGTGGGTACCCACTCAACTCCACCAATCTGCGCCTTCTGGGACTCCTTCATTCCTTCACTCATCTTTCGCCACGTCTATTGTAATCCACCCAACACTTTTTTCACCTCCACCGCCATTCTACTGTGATAACGTTATCTTTCACCCATTGGCTGATTTTCTCCACCTGTAATCCTCTTTGGATTTTCTTTTCTTTTTTCCAATTTAGATAGAGTTAGGCCCTATCTTATTTGATTTCTTTCGGATTTGAGATTTCCCTTCAAATCTCCTCGGATACGGATCCCCTTTTTATTCGGAGTATTTTTTTTACCAACTTTATTTCTTATCTAATTCAAAATATATACTATTTTTATAAGGAACAATTTATAAAAATGAAAAAAAAAAAATTATAAGTTTCTCAAATTTTCTCATAAAATTTATTCACTCCTTAAATTATTTGGGTTTGATTTATATCTCCAGTATTTTTTTTAACTAGAATCTCTTTTTGTTTTAATGAGAAATTGTCACATTACCAACTAATTAAATAAGAGGTGGAGATTAAAACCTACTATTACTTGTCATTTTATTTTAAAACAAAAGGAAATCTCCCGTTAAAAAAGTATTAGAGGTAAGCTAAATCCAAATTATTTTACCAATAAAATAAAGATAAAACTTAGATGTTGTTCCTTAAATTTCCTTTTAAAATTTAGTCACGTGGTTGTACTTAATTAAAAATATATTTCCATCAATAAGAAAAAAGCCACATAACTGAATTTT
The DNA here is from genome assembly GCA_023621385.1 of Quercus gilva. Classification (NCBI taxonomy): domain Eukaryota; kingdom Viridiplantae; phylum Streptophyta; class Magnoliopsida; order Fagales; family Fagaceae; genus Quercus; species Quercus gilva. Next base: position 61,301,501 of record CM042474.1, on the reverse strand, counting down.
AAGAGGAAAATCTAAAGAATAATAACTAAGATATTGCACCTAAATTTTATCCTAAAAACAAAAAAAAAAACGATAGCTAATTTTATGTGTTAAATGATTAATAAAGGATCATGTAATGTAATGACCAATGCCACCTATTAATTTCCATGGGAACACCCAAATGGAAGTTTCAATCATATAAAAAAAATGCTATTTTTACAATATTTTTACAACAAATTCTATGTGGTAGGTTATTACGAGTTGTTATTAGTGGGGTAAAAAAGTAATTTCAACGATAAATTTAATGAACTTAAAGGGAGTAATCTTAAACATTATAATCAAAGTTAAGAAGATTGCTTTTAATATAAGCCATTAGATCAAAGTGGTTAAAAGAGTAAAAAAGTTAAGAGTTATAAAAGATAAAAAGATGAAAATGGTTTAAACTTTCGTGAATAAATTAGAAAGTATTGCAGGCTATTACACCGGATTCAAATTTCATCAAGATTGCGCATAACTTCCTTATATTAAAAAATTAAATAAAATGATACTTATCCTCTTTTTAGGATTTATTAATTTTGAGTGTGGAGTTCTTATAGCTTTTAAAAAAAAAACTTATCCTCTTTTTAAGATTTATTAATTTTGAGTGTGGAATTCTTATAGTTTAAAAAAATTAAAAAAATTAAATAAAATGACTCTTATCCTCTTTACAGGATTTATTAATTTTGAGTGTGGAATTTTTATAGTTTAAAAAAATTTTAAAAATAAAATAAAATGACCCTCAACCTCTTTTTAGGATTTATTAACTTTGGATGTGGAATTCCTATAGTTTAATTTTTTTTTTTTTTTAAAAAAAAAAGAGGGAAAAAAATAATACAAAAAGTAACAAACAAATGTTCAAAGTAGTTTAGAATATCCGGGTTACTCGTATGGACCTTTGTAAAATGGGCGGGTTCAAGAATAACACTAGTAGGATCATATTCCTAGTCCCCAGTCCTGTCAGAGTTGTCAGCGCTGATCATTGTCCAGACAAACTTTGCAATTAACAAGCACACCAAAAGCCAAATAGGAAAAAACTGAAACTAACCCAAATCCCAATCCAAACAAACTTACAAAAGCCATGAATAAAATGTGCTTTAAACAGAACAAAAAATATGACATTTTTATGAGCAGAGAAAATAAGAAGAAGAATAGGGACAAAACCAAAAATAAAAAATAAACATTGCAATAATTAGATTCAAGAGAGTCTGGAAGAATAGAGAACAACAAACAGGTGTGAGTGTGAGTGTGTGTGTGTGAGTGGAAGAAGTGGGAGTGCGGGTCAGATATTGCTATTAGTGGTAGTTCATTTGTTTGTTTTTGTTTCCATGATGTTGATGACATGAACTTAGTCTTTATTAATTTGGAATCTCCTGTGTGTGGCTCTATAGCAACAGCAATTTGCGGGTAAGCTTCTCTTTCATTATTTTTGTATATATCAATGCAAGATTGTTATTTTAATTTTTTTTTTCTTTTGTATAGTCCTTCTTCTCTGCTCTGATTTTGGAATGTAAAAAAAAAAAAAAGTTCTAATGAACTGCTGAGGAAAATCTTTGTTTTAGTCAGACTGAGAGTGAAGAAAAGGTAAACCCAATTGAAAAATTTAAGAGAAATAATGTCAAGCAGTTAGCTGAACTTATTAAAGATCCCATTTTGTGAGTTACAGATGCTGGTAATATGAAATTCTTGTAATATTGAGTGTACATGTTCTTTGATATGTATTAAGTGTTTCTATACTTTGTTTTGTGGTTCAATTACAGATAGTTTTGACTGAGCTTCCATTGTTTTTCAATAACTGAATTGTTGTCATCCGTGGGTGGTTTCAATAGACAAGCTGATTTCTTTTGATCCTTTTCCTACAGGCTGAACTGTGTTTGTTTCAAGGAACCTATAGTATAATTGGTTTTGTTTAAATTAAGGTTGGAGAAATAGGAAGGCAAGAAGGAGAAGTATATTCCAGGGCATAAGTGATTGAGACTTTGAAGTTTAATCATGTCAGTAGCATTGCTATGGGTTGTCACCCCAAATGTAGAGATATCCAATTGCTTTGGTTTCTTCGATTCAGTCCGAGATGGAAACTGGCTTTTAGAGTCATCAAGATTTATATCCCGAGATTGGGGATCGATTAGAGCGAAGAAGAGTAGGAAACAGAAATGGAGGTCTTGCTCTCTTAGTACAGATTTGAAGTATTCATGCGTTGGTGAGTCGGGCTTAGAGAGTGGAAACAACTTCCGTGTATTATCAAGCATGGTAGTCAACACTGCAGGAGAAATGACAATCTCATCAGAACAGAAGGTTTATGATGTGGTGCTGAAGCAGGCAGCCCTGGTTAAGAAGCAATTGAAGTCTAGTGTGGATCTTGATGTGAGACCAGATATTGTACTTCCCGGAAATCTGAGCTTGTTGAGTGAAGCTTATGATCGTTGTGGAGAAGTCTGTGCAGAGTACGCAAAGACGTTTTACCTGGGTTAGTCTTCTCATATCTATCATTTAACTTAAGGAATTTTACTTTGAGGTTCAATTAGAGATTTAAATGTAGAATCAGTAGTACTTTGAAATTCAATTCTTCTTTGCTTTTGCTGTTTCAGGAACTCTGCTAATGACCCCTGAAAGGCGAAGGGCTATCTGGGCAATATATGGTGAGTGGTGGTGACCTTTAATCAGAAAACATCTTTCTTGTTATGATGTGGAAATAGTTTACTGATTTTTAACTCTAATAGGAATGTAGAAGTTAAGAGGGCAATGATTATAATAGTAAACTCTGGTGGATTTTCTGCAAGGGTTATATCAAAGGATCTTGCTTTAGTAAAAAACATATAATATTCCTCACCAGGTGGGGCTCATACTAAATCTTTAAGTCTAGTTTCTGAAACATGAGTAATACTGCTTTCTTTGTTCTAAGGTGTGCTAATGCATAAACTTTGGATGATTGTCAGATATGTTCTGAATATCTGCATGAAATTTTCGCGGGTAATACTTGTCAAAGCTAACAATGATGCCCATGGATTAGTTGATTAGTTCCACTACTTGACATTTCATGCTTTTTAACTTTTGTTCTGAATGACTTTTGTAACTATCTGGCTTATGACTTCTTTCCCTTTTGCTTAAGAAGAAGTTAGGCACCTTTTGGTTACTGTTTTAAACGCATAGTTCTTCCTCTACTAAGAACAAATATATGAGATGGTGATGATCATTAAGTAGTGTCTTGCCTCCAAAGAAGGTTTTAGTTCTCTTCATTGCGTTTCCTAATTAATAGTTAATTTAGCATAAAAGTAGGCCCTCATCATGATACAAACGTAAAGATTATTAGGACATGAGGACTTGAAGATACCCATAATCATTCTCCAATATTTGGATGAGTGCTAGTAAATTACTTTCAAATCTTAAATTATTTTACATGTTATAAATCCAATCTTAAGGTCTTTTCAGATAGACAAACTAAAATAAAAAGGCAACACTTATTGATTTAATCTCAGTAAGGATGGACCCAGCTATAGCTGTGAGCCTGTGAGGACAGTTTTTGCCATATGATATCTGGAAGCAAGCTTGGAGGTTCATTAAAAGATGTAGGAAAGTTTTAGGTTTTTTCTTCTGGTGAAAATTTAGAAAACAAATTGGAAAATGTATCAACAAAATGAGAATTTTATTCCAGTGTCCAAGACTGTGACAACTGCTACCAGCACTGCAAGAGAAGTTCTAGTGCTTATCTTTCAATCCTAGAATAAATCGTATCACCTTTACATCTGCCCATTGTTTGGCTTTATTCAATGTACCAGATAGGTGAACAGGAGTGTTACTTGTTTTCCTTAAAATCCATGCGTTTGTAAGCAATTTCTATGTATGTAAATCCAATACAAAGAAAGATAAAGTTGTTCCATCTATTAAGGTTTAGTGAAGTTGAGTTGACTTTTTTTATATCCTGTGATGATGCTTGTACATACAGTGTGGTGTAGGAGGACAGATGAGCTTGTTGATGGACCTAATGCTTCACACATCACACCAACAGCTTTAGATAGATGGGAGTCACGGTTGGAAGATCTTTTTCAAGGTCAGCCATTTGATATGCTTGATGCTGCTTTATCAGATACAGTTGCCAAATTCCCTGTTGATATCCAGGTTAGACATTGCTTTTGAGAAATACATTAAATATCAGATCATGTCTCAATAATAAAACTAAAGTCTTCAGTTAGGCTTGCCCTGACCTCTTGATTTGATTCCCACATCCATCTGTATTCTTCATAACACGTTCTTGAACATGCCAAATTTACAAACTTTAGTTTCTTTAGCATTTTCATCGTTGATTCACAATCCAGCCAATATTCTATTTTTTCCATGTTTTAATTAAGTTGACGATTATTACCTTTCACTCTGAACCCATGCATTGCCAAATGCAAAGACATTGGGAGCTGAACCCTCAGGTTCGGTCAGCATGTTGCCACCCACAAAGGGTCTGGCGTTCTCTAACAAGCCAAAAATTCTTGGGTTAAGGGGGAAGGTATTTGGGAACACCATATTTGTAGCCTACAGCTACTCTTACTATACTCAATCTCATTTAAGGTTTAATTGATAACTTCCATTTTACTGATAGTACGCTTGACACAATATAGCATTTGAAGTTTGTGGCTTTTATTGTTACACTACTTCTAACACAATTGTTATTTTTGCAGCCATTCAAAGATATGATTGAAGGAATGAGAATGGACCTAAGGAAGTCAAGATACAAAAATTTTGATGAACTTTATCTCTATTGTTATTATGTTGCTGGGACTGTTGGATTAATGAGTGTTCCGGTTATGGGCATTGCACCTGAGTCACAAGCAACGACAGAGAGTGTATATAATGCTGCCTTGGCATTAGGGATTGCAAATCAGCTAACCAACATACTCAGGGACGTCGGAGAAGAGTAAGTGCAGTTCTTTAGAAATGGATATGCTGCAACTTTTCTGTCTTATTATCAGTGTTATCACAACAAAAATGCCCTAAACACACAGGTTGATTCTTGGCTTGAATGGTTGGGGCATCCGGTTGTAAAGAATAATATTCTGAAAAGTATTAGAATGTTTTGAAAATCTAATATCAAAAGATTTGAAATAGTAGAAATAATTTATCCAGTGAAGTATATATTTAAGTGACATATATTGTTCAACTGGTTATATGGCACCTAGCTTAGTTGCAAAACTGGAATTTCCAACTTTTATTTATTTATTATTTTTTATTGAAACTGGTTCATGCTGTTCAACCAGGCTACCTAGTCCAATCCGGCCTTTGAGGTTCCTTACATTTATATTGAATATTTGAAGTGATCTAGATCCAAGTCTGTTTAAAATATGCTTATGCTCCATTTAGTTCCCTATAGAAGACTAGCAATGATTAAAGTCAACTTGGAATTTTATGGCAGCCATTCTATAGTAAATTTTTACTTGCTCTTCTTTACTTTTGTTTTTTAATTTTAATCCTACTCGGGACAAATTTTATTTTCCTTTGTCTTCTTGAGAATCAAATTGAACATCAATTAAATGTCTGGTGCTATAATAAACATCTCTTGATGGAAGCTAGTTACTCTATCTTTAGTAATGATCTGACACTTCTCTTCATATCATCTTCTCCTGAATTTATCTTTATTCAGTGCTACAAGAGGAAGAATTTATCTACCACAGGATGAGCTTGCTCAGGCAGGGCTTTCAGATGAGGACATATTTGCTGGAAAGGTGACAGACAAATGGAGAAACTTCATGAAGAATCAAATAAAGCGGGCGAGGATGTTCTTTGATGAGGCAGAGAAAGGGGTGAAAGAGCTAAGTGCAGCTAGTAGATGGCCGGTAAACAATCAAAAACTTTTATTAATATGAAAATATGCAGTGGAACATCCACCAAATTCTTTTTGGTATCCAAGAAAACAAATGGAGAAAGGGGGTTAAAATGGTTGTTTTATGATAACCGAATTTCACTATTTTTCCCTATCATATATAGTTAATAGAATAAGGTGGAAGGGAATCCCTTGCGATCATGTTAAAAAATTAATGCAAAGCCAATTTGTTTTACTAGCAAATATCTTATGTTGATTTATGTATATGATAAACTGATAATATTATGCCATTTTATTAACCATATAAAAGTTATGATGGTTTATAAATGTATGTTAGAATGACAATATTTATACATGTAATGTGTTGGAAACTTGGCATATCGCCTTGCCATGCAAAAGCTTAGCTATCAAAATTATCTGAGGTCAGGAAATGAAGTTCTTCAAGAGTTTACGTTAGAATTTGTCTAAGCTTGGCCAACTGGCTCGTGGGTTGAAATAATGATGTTCTTGAAATCTTTTAAGAGTTATTTTGATATCTGGTTTATATAGTTATTTTTATAAAAGTTTCCTTTCCTCCATTGTTGGTCATATGAAAGAAATGAAAAAGACTAATTTATGTCTCTGGTCGATAAAATGTTTGGAAAGGATTGTTGGGTTAATCTTTGTGTGTGAGATTGTTTCTGAGCTTCCCATTGAAAAAACTATATGAATGCATAATGGTCTTGTATATTGCAGGTATGGGCGTCCTTGCTATTGTACAGCCAAATATTGGATGAGATTGAAGCTAATGACTACAACAACTTCACCAAGAGGGCTTATGTAAGCAAAGGCAAGAAGTTGCTTTCTTTGCCGATTGCATATACAAGAGCTCTCATCCCACCATCAACGACACCGTCTCTGTTGACTAAGGCATGAATTAATCTTGAACATTGTATAAAATTCTACTACTTTGTTATACAGGGAAAAATATTGTATATTATGAAATCTTATATTTGCAGTTAGTATCTATCGTCCACCTTTTTAAGTATTTTGTGTGTGTGTGGGTGTGTGTGTGTGTGTGTGTGTGTGTGATTGAGATTATATGTGATTCAATTTATACTTCAGAATTGCAGTTTCTGGATTCTGATGCAAGCTAAATTCCTTAATCAAACGGAAATTGAGCAAAACAAAATAAGCCATTTTCTGAACGTTAACTTTACACGCAACATAGAAAGTCTTTGACCAATCCTGTGAAAAAAAAAACCCACTTGCCACTATTGTAAATTATTTGATTTTCGAGGTTTCTAACAAAATTCAAAATACAGGTATTTTTTTTTAAATGATATTGAAATGAAGAGATTTAGAGGTTTAGTTGTCGTAAAAGGGCAAAAAACTATTTCCAGAGAAAAAAAAAATTATCAAACACTTTTCATAACTTTTAATTTTCCTTATAACATATGTTATTAACCCATTTTCAGTTTTTTTTTTTTTTTCTTTTATTTAAATTTTTTTGTTAGAATTCAAATTACATCCTTTTTTTAAAGAAATATTTTGAAGTCCATAAACCATACCTTCGTTACCCTAACCCCAAAGTTAAAAGTCCTGAAAAGGTAACGAACATTTGGGCTATAAGCTTGTGTAATGTTTTATAATATTATTAGTAAAATGATTAATAATGTATCGCTTGTTTTGAAGTAAAATATTTTCAAATGTTTTACAGGTAAAAAATTTTACATGTAAAACATTTTCAGGTGTTTGCTATGACAAGTAATTTTTTTTTTTTAAGTTAACCACCAAAATCGATGGCTTATAGCCATTGGAGCCATTGGTGCCAAAGGTCTGGGGAACGGTGGCCCTAGAGATCTCTTCCAGATTAGTGTCTTGACTGGATTGCCAGCATTAGTGGCCGAAGTAGTGTCTTCGACCACTAGACAACTAGCACTAGTGGCTAAAAAGGAGTCTTTGGTGACTGGACCGTTGATATCAATCGTTGTAGCGGTGGCTCCGTTGACTGAACCTTGGGCATCAGTTGTCAGAGAGACGAATTTGGCCATCAAACCCTGACACAAGTTGCTGAAGTGGCAGCTTTAGCCACCCAACCACTAGCATCGGTCACACTAGCAGATCTAGACATCAGAGTGGTGGCTTCAGCCACCAGATTATAGGCACCAGCTACCTAGCCTATTAGACCAGTGACCTAGCCACCAGATGGGGTGAGGGAAGTCACTGTGTGTTTTTGTGAAATATTTTACCAAAATTTTAAAAGTAAAATGTTTTACAACTTTTTATAAAAGATTTTATGGTCACAAGAAATTATTTGACTACTTTGACCATATTTTACCTGCAAACAAATACTTGAAAATGGAAAAACATTTTTTGAAAAATATTTTATTTCAAAACAAATGAAGCCTAAGAGGTTGAAAAGGATCGTACCCTCTATTATATTAGAGTCCCTAAGGACTTATCAATCCCTCAAGAGGATTACACCAAGGAGACTCGATGTCTCCATAATTGTTCTTATTGTGGGTAGAGGGCCTACATGCTCAGCTAGACCAAGTAGTAAAGGATGGGGCGATTAGAGGTTTTCCATTGTTGAGGGACAATTTTTTCAACAAGCCACTTGTCCTAACCTCGTTGGATTTCACCTACCTTGTCACCAAAAAAAAAAAGAAAAAAAGAAAAAAAAGAAAAGAAGCGTAAGTAGCCTCTACAAATTATTTCCTACACCAAAATGATTTTGGACCTATTTCACTTCACTAGAATATTAGGCCAAAAACCCACAATTACATTACTAAACCAGAAGCCTTTATTTTTCACAATCTTTAAGGTGGCTAATTATAGTGGTGTATAATAAAAATAGTGTCGATGTTGTACTATTAATAATCTAATACTTTAGTCAGATGTAATTTTTTTTTTTTTAAGATGAAATTTGTTGTTAAAATCCTTAAATCCTACAAAAGGGCTAAAACTTACACAAGAAATGCCACTTATGCTGCAGCCATACATCAAGGAATGGAGGTAAAAAAGTAAAAACCAACTCTATGTTTGGCAAGGTGTAAGAGGGGAGGGAAAAAAAAGGAAAATGAGAGGGGAGGAGAGGGAATGAAAGAGATGCCTTTCTGAAATTATATCTGCACACCTTTTTTATTTTATTTTTTTGCACCGCACATGAACAATTTTTGACCAATGTGATAGAAAGTACTGAAGTACTTTGGTTGAACTTATTAAAAATAAAATCCAAACAAAGTAAATTATGCTATTGCTAATAATAGTTAAGTAGCACCATCGGATTACAGTAAACATATGACACGTCCTTTTGAAATTAAACTTGCACACTTTCTTATTTTAGGACAAATTACACTTTTCTATTATAAACTATCAATCCAATTATACTTAATCTTCTGAATTGTTGAAACACACGATTGACCCTCCAAAGTATAACACATTTTTTAAATTGGAGAGTCGATTGTTTGTTTCAATAGGTCAAAGGCTCAAGCGTAATCCGGGTGACAGTTTAGAGTGAAAAATAAAATAAAATAATTTGTCCTTTATTTTATGTTTTGCACCACACATGAAACAATTCTGGAACCAACATTATATCTTGGGCAAGGTTCAAGAGGTAACTAGTAACCAGCAAGCTTCATTAACTTCTTCCAAGAAGGTCTGTTTGAGATGTCCTGCCACCATGCATTGACATTCTTTTTCTCTGTGATTAAGTGCCCCATATTAGCTTCATTCATAAGATATCTAATGCCTGGAAGATGGCTAAGATCAGCCAAAGTAAAAGAGTCTCCAGCAAGGTAGTTGCATTTTGATAACCTTTGCTCATACACATCCAACACCTTCTCTAGCTTTTGTTCACAGCTATGAGCCAAGGCCAAGTCCCCAGGCTCTCCCATCCGTGGAAGGATCACAAGCTGAAGCACAAGTGTGAAAATCAGGTCATTGAAGTTGTGTGCTTCCACTTCCAGCCACTGATCCACCATAGCCCTCTCTTCCAAATTATTTCCCATTAGGCTGGGAACACGGTCCGCGTACTTTGCCACGTAGTACCTTATAATTGCCCTTGACTCTAAAATAAAAATGAAAAAAAGAGTAACCATATGCAAGAGAAGAAAAAAAAAAAAGTTTTTTCACATTTGTAACGTAGCAAATTGTGAATGATGAAAAAAAAAGTAAGTTTATATAAAAATGATAAACAACTACTCACAATCTGTTATATCAAAATTGTGACAAAAAAAAAAGTCCTAAAACCACTTCTGTAGAAAAAGAAAACAAGATTTTCATTTTCCCATCCAATTTTCTTTTCCAGCTAATCTATTTTGTATATTTATAACTACAAACAATATTGTTTAGAGATGAATGTCACACATGATATGTCACGTAATTAAATAGATCCATACATTTATTTATGTTTGAAGATAAGTTACATAATATATCATAAAGTTATTAAATTAAAAAAAAAAATCCTTTATTGATTTGGCTAAAAAGGGAAAGATGTCCATTTTTAAGTGCTCAATCAATTCGGACTTTGGAGGTTGGGCTTGGGTCGCGTCACAACTCACATGGAGTAATTTTTTTTAGACACTTCTGGAGTATGAAAAATTATGTTTCTTCCTTTCACATTTATGGTAGGGTCTAGTAATTAAATTCATGATGGAGTCCACCACAGATATAAAAGAAGAGAGCACAATTTTTCCATATTTCGAAAGTATCTAAGAATTTTCAATCACATGATCCAAATCTTAGCTAGATACTTTCAATCATATCCGAATTGTATTAGGGTATTGGTTCCCATCAGATAAGCTTTGTGTTGCGTGGACTCCACCTCTCCAACTCTCCACCACTGACTGAGCTAAAGGTATATTATTTAGGGCTATATAATCTAATATTATTATACTTTTTTTTTAGAATCTTAATATTATATAATATTAACTTAATAACTTTTTATTGAATATATTTTTTTTATCTTCAGCTTAATAATTTCACTGTTGCATTTTATTATTTTCTTATATCTTCCATCTTTATAAAATGTCAAGACAATCAAAAATCAATAATTCTTTCATCTAAATTATGAATCAAGTAATAAATATATACATAAAAAGATAATGCAAAGGAAATAAATATATAATTTTAGAGTCCGAATTTGGTAATAATGAGTTGTAAAATTCATGTTTCACAACATCCAATAAGAGATTGTCACATCAGCATTTCGCTTAAAATTCAATACATCCTACCATACCTAATAATATCTTAATAAACTCCTAATTTGGTTGGATTTATATACGGGTATTAGAATTGATTGGATGTAGTTGTGCTTATTTTTAAATATTTGATAAGATAATGTGACATGTTGGGATTGAAGGGATAAAATATGAGTTTTACACTACATCCTTACAAAATTTAATCTCATTATTTTAATGAGCATTTATTTATAGCCATTTCATTCTTTCCTGCAAGACTTTCTGATAAGGGAAAGAATATCTCTTAACTACCCTTTTTATTTCATCCATTTTCCTCCCTCTAGAAGGACCAATGTCCTTTAAAAATATGATTATGATTGGATTATAGTATGATTGTTACCATGTTAAACAAAAACAAAAGTCAAGGGAACATTAAAAAAAGGCAGTTAAAAATATTTAAAATGATACTCAATTGCCAGATTAACACGACATAGGTGTAAAGATATTAGATTTACTTGTAAATTTGTTAGATAACTAGTCTGCACAATGCACAAGAAAGTTTATTAAAATATAAATTTTTTTGTCTAAACATGAAATTTGATAATTATGATAACTATTAATAGGTATTTATTATGATTGTATTTGTATATGGAACAATCCTTTATTTTTTTGAGAAAGTGTATATGGAACAATCTATTCTACCATTTTTTAAAAAAATGATATAATATGATTTTAACCAAACATTTAAATATAAAATAGAATTTAGACTTAATTAACAAAATTAAAGTAATGAATTGCAAAATTCTGAAGGCTTAAAAGTTTACGTGGCAATATATTAGAAGGTCAACCAAAAGATGTTTTTTTTGTATATATATAGATTATAGTTTACAGCTAGATAAACAAAACTAAACCATTTATATGTTTTTGTAAATTGATGCAATCATATAGTCGGTATGGCAAATTTTTGGAACTCTCCTAGGTTTTGTTGTGAGCTCTGCTTCGGTGTGAGCCTCTCTCTGTCCTGTTTGTGGGCATTTTGCCGTCCTTTGTAGTGGTTTTCACTGTCTCCTTTATGGGTCTCAAGAAAGGACTTTTATATATTGTTACTTTTAAACTTGAAATTAAAACTAGGCCAAAAGTTATGGGTTCCAGTTAGCTCAACTGGTAAAATCTCTGATAGTTGTATAAGAGATCTGGGGTTCAATCCCCGCCTACACCAAAAACTGATTGGTGTCTTAGTCTGATGATAAGAGCTATCATCAGAAGCGGACGCCATAGGTTGAAACTCTCAAAAAAAAAAAACTAGGCCAAAAGTTGGATTGAACGAATAAAATGGGGAAAGTTTGGACTTCAAGGTTTAAGGAATTAAATCTTTACTTTTTAAAAAAAAAAAAAGATTGATTTTTGTAGGGAAAAAAAAAAAGATAAGATTAAAAAAGAAGAAGATGAAAATTTAAGAATCATTTTGGAAGAACTTTCACATTATTATTATTTTTCCCTTTATATTCTTATACAGAAAAAAGATTTAAAATCATCTAGCAGATGATGACAACACTTTTTAAGAGTATAAAAAAGGTGATTTTTTTTTTTGAGCCCAAAAAAGGGAAAATTAAAAAGAGGCAACATTCATAAATAATTTTCTCTAAATAAGTACATTATTACCACTTAAGAGTCTTTATAAATTGACGTGTTACTAGTCACAAAAAATAAAATCGACAATCAAAAATTTATTTATTGTGTGTTTCACTCCATTAATCACAATTATCAATTTGTAAGACTATGCAAAATTCCTAGTATTTTTTGCATTTTTCATATCTCTTATTATGAATGAAGAGATATTGAGGAATAAGAATTGGTAGCGAACTTAATTAGATTACATTCAATGTAAATGCTAATTTTTTTTTAGAATACTAAGAATTTCTAACATATACAAGAAAATGAGAGAAAGTTTTAAAGAAACAATGTAAATGATAATTAATGTCTAATAGTAACCATGTCTGTCAATGTGTGGTTTGTCTTCTCTAGGAAAAACTATAGAACAATACTCTTTTTTATTATTATATATAAATATAAAATAATACTTTTGCAGTATCATAAATACATATTTTCATCTCACATAAACAGTAAAATTTATTGTTACATGAGAACATGTTAGTACGCATTTATTATAGGCTCGGAATATTATTTTCTCTTTAGAACAATGAATATTGTTCCCAAGAAAGGTTAAGGGACCATGTATACATATGTATATTTGTGAAAGTGGTGATCCGGGTTCTCACCATAAAGTCTGAAGTCGCCATCCTCTATAACCGGAACTTGTCCAAAAGGCTGCGCCAAAGAATTAGAACATCTCCCATCAATAAACTTTTCTTTTTTTTAATAATTAATATCAAAAACCAGTAATAAACCTTAAGAAACCAAATTTAAGCTCTACCCATAATCTATTATGGGGTCCATTGTTTAAGCTCTACCCATTACTTATTTTTTGTGTCGATCTTGATGGCTTATTTTGGGGAGTTTATTTTTAAAGATAAAAACTCATTTTAATAAGTGAAGTTCTAATAAGATGTATTTAAAAAAAGAAAAACTTTAAAGTATTATACGCAAATAAATAATGAAAAACAAGCTGACCAAGTTTATTAACTCAACTTTTTCTTTTTCTTTTTGTTGATAAAACATAAGTTCATGCATATACATATACATATAAGAATTTATTATTCATATTATTTCTTTCACGGACAAATACAAGCAGTGTCTGTGTCTAATATATGTTTGGCAAGACAGAAGTCTTCCGGTCTATATCTTTTAACAACCTCATAATTTATGATTGTACTTTTATCAACATTGTAATATAAACAAATGGGTTTCCAACATATATATATATATATATATGCACACTTAAGTGGAAGTATTGGGAGCCAGACATTCTAATCAGCAATCTTAATTATTATTATTATTATTACCTGACGGACGAGGAACTCAGGTCGCTTATGTTCTCCGGCATCAAGATCAACACGTACAAGTTCAAAGTCCACCCCCATCTCCAAAAGGCAAGCTATCACTCTCTGTGTACATGCTGACTCAACTGTACCATACACTTTCACTACCATCTTTTCTAAATAAAAATGGCACCGCACAACAGTTTGTATTAACTACGAGAAAGCTCTTTAAATCTTACCAAGATCCAAAGTGTTATTTATAGCAGAGAGAGAGAGATGTGTTGTGAGTTTTTATCATCTTGCAAGGCTTGGGGGTTGCCTCGTGAGTTCTTAGAAAGATGACATTGATGTTCCATTTTAGTTGTTGTTACTGCATGGTGCTTGGCTCTGGGGGTTGTCACATGCTACTGCATCAACTGGTGGAGTGGTGGGTATGGGCAAAATGCCAAAACCAAAGCTTTCTAATTGCGTGAAAAGTAATGAACTTAAAATTCGGGAGCAAAGTCTTCACTCAATTTTAACCCACACGGCGAGTCAGCCACGTGAGTGGATCATCCAGTTGAATATTGACAACTCATAGATGCAATTATAGTTTGAGAAAGTTTATGAACACAAAAAATTTAACATCCGCTTATGTGGCAGATTGTTAGTGGTAGGTAAAAAAGCGATGTCCGTGGTGAGCTCAAATGAGAACGAGTACAAGTTTATCCCATCAATAAGGGTAAAAAATGTTATCAAATTTTTTTTTTTGGGTGTATGTAGCATTGCTCTTATAGTTAGGATCGTACAAGTTGTAAAATGACCTAAATGAATGTGGCAACTAGGACTGTCCAAGCACCCAGGGCTGTCCAAGCAACCTGAAGACTTGACCGAAACCAACTCGTCACAGCCGAATTTAACACCTCCAGCGGCCAGTGATGGGTCACAACCCTTAGAAACCGACTTCAGTGGGTTTTGTCCTCTAAAACCCAAATCACCTGACCCAATTGACAAAATCATGTGTATTGCACATGACAATGACACATTTCATTTTCCAATTGTTCGCTACAAACTTTGTCTAGTACTCATTTTTTTCATATTTATGATAAGGAAAAATTGAAAGATTAAAAAAATTGTGGGTTTAGAGTTTTCCTTTATTTGTTAAGGTGAAAATGAGAGAGGATAACCAAAAAAATTATCGCTCAACTGAATTTTAAAATTTTTTTTTTTAAAAAAAAAGTGTCATCTACTTTGACACAATTTGAAGATTGTATTTTTTTTTAGAGGTAATTACAACATACTGTTAATTTTACAGTTCGAACCCTTTCCTCCTTAAACCTCCAAGCACTCTGTGCATGAGGAAACACCAATTCAGCTACAAAGCCTTAGACAAGATTGCATTTTTATTAAATCTATAATAGTATCTATTTATTTATTACTACAAAAAATTTACCATTCATTTTTTTATTATTAAAACATCTCAAATTTTATTTATATATTGTATAAATTAATATATTGAGATGGTTATAAATGTATGATCTTTGTATGAGTCATCACCGACTCATACGTGGGAGGTTGAGAAAAGATCTTCTTTCCTTGACTTTTAAATTTTCATGGTTTTAACAGTTGCAACTTGCAACTTTGTAGAATAGTTTTATTTGCTTTTAGGTAGAAGCATTTAATTTCTAAAAAAGAAAAAAAGAAAAAAAGAAAAAAAAAGTAGAAGCATTTAAGGCCTTGATTGTGGTAAGAGAGAAATAGCAGCGGCGTGTAGTGCGTAATGTATTAAGTATCAATAAAAACTTTTATATTTTTTTTTCTTTGAGATAGTTTTAACTTATGGTACCTGTTCTTGATAGTATTTTTTTATCATCTGATTAAGATATCAATCGATTTTTAGAGTAAGTATGAATTGAATCACAGATCTCTTATTCAACCATCAGAGACTTTATCAGTTAAGCCAACTAGAACCCACAAAAACTTCTTTTTTATTTATAACTCTTTTGTATATTTTATTTAAGTGTGGTGAGATTTTTTCACAAAATATTTAAAAAAAATACTTTTTTTTTTTAGTGTCAAATTTATTTTGATAAAACTTCTTCAGCAACAAATCTCTACCATTGTTTCTTCCATCTTCGCTTTTATTGGATCCAAAACTATTACACAATACCTAAATTGGAGGATCCCCAATTTAGTATACTGATGGAGAAGGTCAAGTCATTATCAGCGATCTAACGATGCAAGTTGGAATCTTGCCTGTAGGGACAAACCACTCAATCACTATAGACTCAGCAATTTTCACAACAAATTTCAATTATTAAGTTGATGGGTTATTATTAATTATCAGATGAGACCGTTGTAAAATTTGTAGTGCTTTGTATACTTTTTATTTTTTATTTTTTAAAATTTTCATGAAAATGACTGAAATTTATTAACCAAACGAAAAGGAAAGGACTAGGTTGATGACCACAGAAATGCAACAACACATCAAAAATATTAATTACAGACCCAACCCTACAAAAACAGCCAAAAACAAAAACATCACATTTTTTTATATTTGAGGCACTTCTACTACGATCTGGTGATGAAAGAAAAGCCCTCTGAGTCTGAGAGTCCCAAAAAAGGGGAGGTGTCATGCATAAAGGATTTCACGGTCTACTTGATTCTATTTCGCTTCGCCAACCTACCTATCAACTTTCCGCACAGCTGTTCCATAATTTGGATTTTTCCTTTGCCGACTTAGATGAGGTGGCCAAAGTGAACTCGTATGCAGAAAAAAAATCATATCATAAGAGGCCATGGCCCTAATGGGCCTAGAGCGCACTTTAAAAGGGTTGAAGACTCTTCCCTTTGGTTGAAAACCAATCTCTCTTTAATTAAAACTAGCATCTGATTTTTTTTAAAAAAATAAGTTAATAATTTCATCAATTATAATTTGAGATTACTACATTTTTCAATTGCAAAAAAATCTAGAGGTGTGATGAGTAGGATGCAAATTATTAACTTTTTAAAAAAAAAAAATAGAAGAGTTTCTGAGCATGCACGTGCTTAGAGACTAGTTAATATATTGATTAAGATAAATAAAAATTATAAAAAAGTGTTTAAACTTTAAAATAATAAAATATTGATTATGTTGTGATCTAATGAAATGAGATTGGATATATTCACTTACTCTATAAAATTAGATTGCTTGGCTTTCTAGAAATAACATATAGTAGATTTATGAGATATTGAAGAAGAAGAAGAAGGAAGATTGTTGGGAAGAAGCAAGTGGAATCTAAAAAATACTTTAAAAACGATATTGGGGGATAATTCAATCAAAATCACCTCAATGTACAACATAATAATTCCAAACATTCCAAAAAAAACACCATCATTCGATCTTTACAAAAAGTACATCACATTCACACCATTCACTAAAGAGAATGAGAGATATAAGGATTTCATGAAATAAGAATGAATGTCAAAGAAAAATATATACACCAAAAGTACCCTAAACAAAAGGAGAGATTTTGGATTCCATCTTATTTTTGTTGTTGAGTTTGAGCTGCTTGTCTTAAAAAGTTTTCCTCCTTGTATCCTTGCTCATTTAGCCATATGCATAAAACCCATTTGAAATCCTTCTTCTTCTAAGAGAGAGATTTATAGTTACATATCTTTTAAGTAAATCAAACCTAAAAATAACTCTGCTATAAGCATGTTACTGCTATAAAATGTTGAGATACCAATGTAACACACATATAAGAAGAATTTGAATAATGATCGATATTCACTTAGTGTGAGTAGCAACTCTTACTCCGTCTTGACCAATGCCTTCCTTCAATTATTGTTATTTTTGGTCTTCCTCTACAAAGCAAAAACAAAATTAATAGGTCTGTTACCTACGCCATAGACCTTGAAAACCCCTGAAATGAAATTGATAATAAATTTATCTTAACTTTGGAACTAATAATGCCCCTTAAACTATCTGGTGTCGAATCCAAAGTTTGTAAAGTTGTAGCCACCAACCTGTCAAGCTTCAGGTAAGATAACATCTTAACCCCTTTCTGCATGCAAGTAGGTGGGTTTCAACTCAACTGATCAGTCCATTATAGTCAAAATTACCAACACGTGCACAAAACCACATAAAATGATAAAATACTTGTGATTTTGCATAGCTTCTCTCTCTCTCTCTCTCTCTCTCTCTCTCTCATCCTTTCTTTCTGTATTAACCATATATAGAAGCAAAAAAATTATGCAAATAGTCATCCTTCAACCATTTTTACATCTGTCATGATACAAATCCAATTTTTTGTACCTTGACAATGGGAGCCTAGTAAGCACAGAACAAAGGCAATTGATAACGACTCCATAAATATTGGGAAAGAAGAATTCAAATAAATGAATAATAAAGATATATAACATCCATACCTAGATTCCCAACCAAGCATCTCTGCCATTCCAACAACCGACAAAAGAAATGCTTTGCTGCTTGAATTGCAAGTTCTCGATGACCAATGTGAAGGGCATCAAACTTTCCCAATGCTACTATTCCTCCTAGAGATGATAATCTTGGGTTCAATACTAAAAAGCCATACGAAACGAAAGTATGATAGGTTTTCTGTTTAGAAATAATAAATAGATGGTAAATATAGGATATAAGAAACTTGCCACTGGGGACAATCCTTGAGATGGAACCTCACGATTCTCTTCTCGTTGGCTTCCGACACAAACGAAAAAAAGAGAGAAGCAAACCAGATTCTACACCAAAATATGATATGAAGCAATACGTATCTAGAGTAATGATTCCCACATTAGAATTAGAATTTAGAACCTTTTTTATTGCAACCACCAAATCATCTCAAGGAACCTTCTGATGTGCTAATACTTCAAGTTACAGAATCATAATTATTTCTTTCCTAAACTTCTAATGAGAAAGTAGAGCGTAAAAGTAAATAAAAATTGTCAGCAAGTTAATACAGTAAGTAATTAGTAGCACTGTTGAAGGCAGATTTAGAGGATTTTTACCTCTAGCCTCTCAATTCACTGTTTAAAAAATATAAACAATCAGAAAGCAAAGGAATTTATATAATTAAGATCGAAAAGCATAAATATTAATAGCTATCCTTGAATGTGTGTGTACCTTAGTTCACTGGTGATTGAACAGAGAAGAGGTCGAGACGTTGAACGCCGATGTGGCTGATGGAAAACGGCCCCATGTGGCCGAAGGTTAACGGTGGCACGAGGAAAAACTGTGACATTTTCGATGGCAAACTGAAATGAGAGATAGAGATAAAATAAGTTTTTAAAAAAAATTGACAAAATAAATTTGTAGTACAGATTGAATTTTAAAAACTTACAGGAAAATAGTCCTATTTTGTAGGCAATATTGCATGTGGAACTTAAATAGTAGTTTAAATAATTTGCTAAATTTAAGGATAAGGATGGGAAGTTATAGTAATAGTTTTTTAATAGGAGTTTTTTTTTTTTTTTTTTTTTCAAAATAAATAAGAAGATATTTGAAAAAAAAAAAAAAAAAAACAAACAAACGTCATGACTCATGAGATCATAGAGTAAGGAAAGCAAATTCTATTAAATTTTTTTTTTTTTTGAAAACGATCAAGAGAGTGGTCCTATTTATCACAAAAAAAGTAGTCCTATTTTGTTGGCAATGTTTTAGTAGGAGTTAAAAGATATAGTTTTACCAAATTATCATTTAGTTTTATTTCTACTTAAAACCTAGGGAAATAGAGGTATTTTGGAACAAAAAAAAAAATCCGGTCTAAACAGGAAAAATCCCTTAAATAGTAGTATAGACTAGCCTCTAAGCACGCGCTCATGCGCGTGCTCAGAGGCTCTTCTATTTTTTAGGTAACAGTTAATTTAGAGCATTTATTATATTTTGGGATTATTATATTTTTCAATCACAAAAAAACATAGGGGTGTGATGAGTATTATGCGTTTGTAAGTGAAATAATTTTTTATCACACTCCTAGGTTTTTTTGTGATTGAAAAATGTAATAATCCAAAAGTATAATGAATGCTCTAAATTAACTCTTACCCAAAAAATAGAAGAGCCTCCGAGCACGCGCGTGAGCGCGTGCTAAAAGGCTAGTATAAGTATAAAATCATGGAAAAAATTACTTCTAAGTAATATCTAAATAATAGGCAAAATTTATGAATAAAAATACAAAAAACATTTTTTTTAAAAAAAATTTAAATGTAAAACAGTGTTGGCATATTATTAAAATACCTAAAACATTGGGTTTTTTTTTTTTTTTTTTTTTTTTGCTTGAAGTTGCAAAAAACATAGGAAACCAACGTTGATGGATTTTTTTTTGCTTGAAGTACATAAAGTTGAGTGGACGTGTGATGAATTGAAATTTGCCCAGGATATGTGCAATTTCATTGGTCTTTTTGATTTTACAGTTTTTTTTTTCTTTAGTCTTATATCTTTTCTTTTTGTAGTCATTTACTTTTTTGAGGGATTTCTTTCTTCAGTTTTTTTTATTTTTTTATTTTTTATTTTTTATGGAAAAGTTATGTGAATGTTTTGTTTTTTTTTTTTTTTTTTTTTTTTGTTTCTGCTTGAAGTTGCAAAAAACATAGGAAACCAACGTAGATGGATTTTTTTTTTTTTTCCTGGAAGTTGCAAAAAACATAGGAAACCAACGTTGATGGTTTTTTTTTTTTTTTTTTTTTTTGTGTGGGGGGCTTGAAGTACATAAAGTGAGTGGACGTGTGATGAATTGAAATTTGCCCAAGATATGTGCAATTTTATTGGTCTTTTTGATTTTACAATTTTTTTTTTCTTTAGTCTTATATCTTTTCTTTTTGTAGTCTTTTACTTTTTTGAGGGATTTCTTTCTTCATTTTTTTTTTTTTTTTGATGGAAAAGTTATGTGAATGTTTTGTCGAGCACTTCTTCACTTCTTCATATATTCTTAACTTTAATTTTGTTAACTTAAAGTGATAAATTAATTGGTGATTTTAGCATAGTTTTTCTCTCGAAAGGTTATGAAAACTTAAAGAATTATGAGATTATTTTTCTCTTTGTAGCAAGTAATATATTGTGTCTTAATACAAGTTGCAACAAGTAATATATTAAGTCTTGGATTATCGTTTAGCAAAAAGAATTCTTGGATAATCAAATTATGTGTTAATTTTCTTCTCCATGTGTTGGTTTACCAATGAGAAATTAAATTTATGTGGTAGATTTCGGGAATAGGATAATTATTGCTTAATTTGTAAAAAATGATTGTTTTATCTCCAACAAAAACTTATTATTTTATCATGATTTAAATTCTAAAAGGAAAAAAAATAACTCCCACGTAAAATAGTGCCTACAAAATAGGAATGCACTTTGTTATCATTATCCTTTCCATATCATTACCTTATCTTATCTTATCTTATATTATCTTTTTTTTTCTTTTATTTGGTCAGTTTGATGGATGTTTAAGTATTTTCTTTAATTAATGATTATTTTTTAAAGAATAGGAATGATTTTTTGGGTGGTTATCGGGTTTCACTCATTATTTTAGTGTATGTACTCTAAGTGGTGCCCTCTCTTCCTCTTATTATTTTTGTTTGCTGTTTTACTTACATTTAAGACTTACTCTCTATTTTTTTTTGTATTTTTTTTAGGGTGACATATCAACAATTTGGTTAGATTGCATAGTAGACACATTGGATGAATTCGGGTGAACGAAGTGGTAGTCATTCGATCAAGTAGTTGTTAAAAAACATTTTTTGTAAATATCCTATGTTATGAAATTTAACATTGTCCTTTTTTGTGTCTTTCATTGCACATTTGATGATTTTGTAAGCAATTGTTATATACGCAAATTTGCTAAAGCAAGATTCTCAAAAAAAAAAAAAAAAAAAAAAAATTTGCTAAAGCAAGAATAATACTGGAGAACTTATCATTAAAGATAAAATTTTAAAATTGTGGTGAAAATTGTTTCTAAATAATAGACTAACTTTTAGGGGTAAAAACCTACACCCTTAAATATATCTTATATTTGATACTTTAAAATGTTACTTCATTTTAAATTTTAAAATTTTAAAAATTGGTAAAATTTAATCTGATCCAAAATAACTTACCAAAAGACAAAAAGACTCCAAACAAACCATGCCTTCTAAATTTGCATCAAGTGTTACGTGTCCTCAATTCATAAATTTGCACCAACATTTTTATTTTTTTATTTTTTTATGGTGGTTAGTCCTTTAACGTTGGTTTCCTTTTTTCTTTTTTTCTTTTTTTTTTTTGCAACTTCAAGTAAAAAAAAAAAAAAACCCCCTATGTTTTAGGTATTTTAATAATATGTCAGTACTGTTTTACATTTAATTTTTTTTTAAATTTTTTTAAGTATTTTTATTCCTAGAATTTTGCCTATTATTTAGATACTAAAGCAAGAATGATACTAGAGAACTTATCTTTAAAGGTAAATTTTTAATATTGTGCTAAAAATCGCTTCTAAATAAATAATAGACTACTTTTTAGGGGTAAAAACTTACACCCTTAAATATATCTTATATTTGATAGTTTAAAATGTTACTTTATTTAAAATTTTAAAATTTTAGAAATTGGTAAAATTTAATCTGATTCAAAATAACTTACCAAAAGACAAAAGACTCTAAACAAACCATGCCTTTTGAATTTGCATCAAGTGTTACATGGTCTTAGTTAATAAATTTGCATCAACATTTTTTTTTTTTTTTGAGGGTGGTGAGTCCTTCAACGTTGGTTTCCTATTCTTTTACAACTTCAAGCAAAAAAAAAAAAAAAAACCCAATGTTTTAGGTATTTTAATAATAAGCCAACACTATTTTACATTAAATTTTTTTTTTTTAAAAATGTTTTTTGTATTTTTATTCCTAAAATTTTGCCTATTATTTAGATATTACTTAGAAGTAATTTTTGCCCCTACTTAAACATAGGCTTTAAGGGTATTTTGGAACAAAAAAAAATCCGGTCTAAACAGGTGCAGCCCCTTAAATAGTAGTATAGATAAAAGGAAAGTCATGGTTTTTGAGCCTTTTTTTTTAATGGAAAATTCGAAGTGTTTTGTAGTCTACATCCCCAACTTTTTGGGTTCAGGCCCTTAATCTTCCAATAGATTAAGGGTTCGTTTGGGATCTGCTTATTTTGCTGAAAGTACTATAGATAAATGTAAAAGTTAGCAGAAATAGTACAGTAGGACCCATAAATAGTACCAAAAAGTACAGTGAGACCTATGAATAGTAGCAAAATTAAGCTGAACAGTAAAACAAGTTGGCAAAAATAATCTTTGCCAAACGAATTGGAGCACAAGTTGATACGTATGACATCTACGTGCAAGTTTATGCTGTTTATTATCGTAGAAATTTATAACTTCAAAAATAACAGGTCAAAACCCTTTCAAAGTTCAAACAATACAAATCACAAATAGAGTGAGTAAAAAAAAAAAAATCAATAAGAGACATAGAAGGGATGCTGCCTAAGTGCATCCAATCGAACAAAGCTTGTAAAATGTGCTCTTTGAGTACATAAGGACACTCCACTTCATCAAAGACCCGTTTGTTAATATATAATTTGGAATTGCAAAAATATATTAATGATTTTATGACAAAAACAAAAAAAAAAGTTTCCAAGCTCATTTTCAAGGTCACGCACAAGTCACAACCAAACACAAAAAACTGGTCAATTTTTCAGAAAATGTTTTTCGGGAAAAAGAAGAAATTATTCTCCAAAAATGTTTTACATTGAAATAAAAAGAGATTAGCCAAAGAGGTGAAAAAATTAATCCAAGAAAGTTAGCAAGACTGATTAGGCAACAAAAAATGTAACTTATCCCAATAAGAGGAATAAATCATATAACATGATCATAAAAAATACTAGCCTCTTAGCACGCGCTCACGCGTGTGCTCAAAGACTCTTCTATTTCTTTGAGTAAGGGTTAATTTAGAGCAGGGGCGGAGTCAGGGGGGTCGAGGGGGGGCACTTGCCCCCTCTGACTCCACCCAAAATAAGTTCATAGTAACATCCTGCAGAAGTGAGCAAACACTCTATTAAATGCTTAACCTGTTTGCCCCCTCTGATATAAAGAAAAAAACAAAATGCAGTCCCTAAAATAGCTCTGTTACCGAAAAAGAAAAGCTAAAAAGGTTACCCAGCGATTGAAGGATTGACGCCACTGTTAAAACATGCTACATCATTTTGGTTTTAAAAAGAAACTTTTATCAAGTCCCAGATTTAAGCATGTCACTACCATTCTTGGAACGTTTATCCCAACTTTCTTTTCTTTTTTATTTCATAAATTTTCAATTGATGGTAGGTCTTATATTTTAATATTTTATACAAAATAATTATAAAAAAAAAAAAAAAAAACTAACTAATATCCTTGTACTTTAGTTTCAGACCCTAACCTCCACTACCTTCTCTCTCCTCCCTCTCTTAGACATTTCAATTTTAAACTCTAGGTCTAGGTTTCTACTACAAACCCAAATTTAAATACTTTGAAGAATAAAGAACAAAAAAATTGAATTGTAGATATTATTTAAAAGCAATCAAAGCAATAGACGTGTATACAACATTAGGTATCTAAATTTTTAGGAATCAAATTAGATATCTAAATTTTATGTAATTAGATTAATCTCTTACTTTAATTGTTTGTAACTATAAATTGGTTATTTTTGTTTCGATATGAAATATATATTTGTACTTAATTGAAATTATGGAAAATCCTGAGTATAATAATGAGTCCAAATCAAGTTCTAAACGAATTCTCATACAATTGCTTTTGTTTTTGCCTTTGTAAAAATAGTCTTTAAATCTTGCCCCCTCTGAATTGAAATCCTGACTCCGCCACTGATTTAGAGCATTTATTATAATTTGGGATTACTACATTTAGAAACCCATAATACTCGTCGCACCTCTAGGTTTTTTTTGTGATTGAAAAATGTATTAATCCGTGTATACAACATTAGGTATCTAAATTTTTAGGAATCAAATTAGATATCTAAATTTTATGTAATTAGATTAATCTCTTACTTTAATTGTTTGTAACTATAAATTGGTTATTTTTGTTTCGATATGAAATATATATTTGTACTTAATTGAAATTATGGAAAATCCTGAGTATAATAATGAGTCCAAATCAAGTTCTAAACGAATTCTCATACAATTGCTTTTGTTTTTGCCTTTGTAAAAATAGTCTTTAAATCTTGCCCCCTCTGAATTGAAATCCTGACTCCGCCACTGATTTAGAGCATTTATTATAATTTGGGATTACTACATTTAGAAACCCATAATACTCGTCGCACCTCTAGGTTTTTTTTGTGATTGAAAAATGTATTAATCCCAAATTATAATTGATACAAATTATTAAATTTTATCTCAAAAAATAATAACTTTTTAATGTGGGTTTCTAAAATTAAAAAAAAAAAAAAAAAACTTTTTAACGTGGGTTAAAAAAAAATTTATATTTTCATCCAATTAAAAAAATAAAGAAAGAGAAAAGTTTAAATGTGAAGTTTGTTTCAAAATAAATGGGTTAGTGGGAGAGTAAATTTTAATAATTTATATCTGTGTGTGAGAAAGCCCAACGTCATATGTTGGGCCTGTGGCCCAGTTTGAATATAACTTTCTGTCCGAAGAGGTTGAAAGGAACAATGCTTTGCCGTCCTGGCAAAAATTCAACCAAGGAAGGATTATTATTTCGTCCGAAGACAACCTGGCATGTCCGAAGAAATTCCGCTCGTCAGACCTCCAAAGAACTTGATCAAGTAGAAGATTCCTCGGAGGGAAGTGCTGGGCATTCCTAAGCACGGAGATATCCTGAAATATCTTACAAATAAAGCTACCATCACCGCATTTAATGCACTGCAACAACTTTTCTAGCCGCATTTATGTGGAGAAGACACCTGAACAGTGAAACCTCAGCCACTACCGCTCACTACAGATTAAAGCAAACTCCTGATGTGACTAATACTCGAGTGGACGCTTAGATGAAGGACAAGTGTGCGGTGAGGATGAGGGAAAAAGGTGTATATATAAAGAAACATGTCTAACATAGAAGGGGGATTATTATTGACTAAGGGAAAAAAGGCAAAATCTCTTCGGATCAGAGATACTTTCATTGAATTATCGCCTGAGTGCTTTTTTCTCTTGTTTCGCTTGCATGAACCGTTGCTAAATCCATATCCAGCCCAGTTGTTTAACCCATTCTCTACAAATTCATTGTTGGGGATTTGTTGGGCTCATAATACGGGAAGTTATTGCGTAGTCCATCAAATTTCTACCCTACAATATCCATCATAATTTGGAATTGCTATATTTTTCAATCACAAAAATTTTTAAGAGTGTGATGAATGTTATGGGTGTGTGTGAAATAAGAATCTCATTCCAATAAAGAATGATCTTAAGCTGCTTGTGTTTGAACTTGCAACATTGTCCTGGAATGGCAAGGAAGAACCAAAAAAATAATGAACTTTAAAGAGAAAATTACTTACAAACTGAGTCTCTAAGTTCAACTTCCAAAGTTGCTAGATATTTGAGAAGTTAAAAAAATGCAAGGATTTGGCTACTAATTCAGTTCAGAGGGTTGAAAAAACTTGCTCAACAAAAGGACGGTAATAGAGCTATCAAAAAAGAACCAAAGTTAAAACAAACACAAACCCCAAACAATTTTGCAACCATCTAATAAGCTTTCTATAAAAAAAACAGAACAAATTTGTAACTATTAGATAAAATAAAAAATGCAGAAAAATTCAGCAGTCGCAATGCCCAACAAAATCATCAACAATTTAAAAAAGAAAAGGCCATACCTCAACATGCCTTGCATTCGAGGGCTCAGGTGGCAACTCAAAATCCAAGATCTCTTCCTTTGGCACTATTGCTTTCTCAGCATTAGGATCCGGGGAAACCTATAGAATATCAAGCATGTGATTACGCGAATATATAAATGCATTCAACTATCTCTAAGGACCAAAATTATCACAAAAACTTAGACACATACCATGTCGAGAAAAAACAAACACAGCAATCTTGAAAACAATTTTTAGCAATCCACTAAGCAACCAAATCAGCCTGCAAACAAAACTAAGCCAAAGTCAATGTAAATATGTAGTTTCGATTTCTCTGCAAGTAGCAATTTTGTTACCTTTTAGTCTATCTCGTACCAAGAGATAAAGAGGTGTCTGTGTTTGTATAGGACTCTATTGCTAAAAAAACCGGTCTAATAAAATAGAGAGATGCTACGTCTACAACAATTTTACAACATTTTTACAACAAATCACATGTGGTTAGTTGTTATTGGTTCAAATTTGAAACTAACACTAAGATTACTTTTTTGCCCCAACAATAATAACCAGTAACAATCTGCCACTTAGGACTTGTTGTAAAAATGTTATAAAAATGTTGTAAACATATCATTCCTCAATAAAATAACAACTTTTTAAAGAAACTACCCTAAAATTTAGGATTTAAAATGGAGTAAACGGTTGGTTTAGTGTTTGCTACTTTTTAGAAAAAAAAATGTTTCAACGCGCGTGAGATATATATATTTTCGGCCAATTAAAAAAATAAAGAAAGAAAAAAGTTTAACCGTGAAGTTTGTTTCTGAATAAGTGGGTTAGTGAAAAAGTAATTCTATTTTGTAGGCAATGTTTTAGTGGGAGTTAAAGATATATTTTTACTTTGTTGTCCTTTAGTTTTGGCTTCACTTAAACTTAGGGAAATAGGGGTATTTTGGACAAAAAAAATCTGGTCTAAATGCATAACACTCATCACACCCCTAAGTATTTTTGTAATTTGAAAATGCAATAATTCTAATTTATTATAGATACAAATTATTAACTATAGGGTCCAAATTTTGTAGGCCAAGCCCAAAAGATTTGGATTGTGAGCCCAACTGACCCAGAACAATGAATTTATAGAGAGTGAGTGAAAAAGCTGGGCTGGTTATGAATTTAGCAATGGTTCACTTTGGCGAATTAGGATGAATTGAAGCAAAAATACTTGAAAACTAAATAATACTCAAATCCGAAGAGGCTTGTTATTCAAGGAAAGGTGAATACAATTCTCTCCGTTCTTTCTTTCCCCAATTTTTTGCTCCCCCCCCTTTACTTAGAGGCCCCTTATATTTATATATTCTTCATCCTCCTCATCTTCACCGTACACCTGTTCTTCATCTAAGCATTCACTTGAGTACATGTCACATCAAACATCTGCTTTAGTTTGCCGTGAGTGGTGGTAGCTAAGATTGCACTGTTCAGAGGTCTTCTCCACATAAATGCGGCTAGGAAAGTTGCTGCAGTGCATTAAATGCGGTGGTAGGAGTTTTTTCTTTTAGATACTTCTCTGTTCTTATCATCTCTAGGCATGCCCAAAGCTTGTCCTCATCGTGGAAATAGTTGGGAAGGTCACTCAGACCTTCAGTATATTTGCTTGATCAGGTTCCCTTGGAATCTGAGGAGAATGACCTCTTCGGACCAATAGGGTTCTCTTCGGACTGCTTCTCTCGTTCATTTTCAAGTACATTTCTTCCACCTGGACTCCTTCCTAATCCTTTTCTTCTATTCGGACACATAGTAATATTCGAATTGGGTCCTAGGCCTAGCACGACGTTGGGCTCTTACACCCACAATAGCCCCTCAAAATTTTAATTTTTCCCTCACATCCGAGGAGAAAAAATAGGATTTTGATTTGCTGCGAAATAAAAGTTTTTTAAAAATCCCTAAATATCTGAGTTCACACGTGTATGTGCATAGATTTAGGCGCTTCATCATTGCCGCTGTCATTTCAGCGTTTTCAAGGTGCTATTAATTACTCCAGGCAGTGTCTTGTCTCTGGCATCCAACGGTGGGCTATTGATCCAACGAACGTGGTTTTTCCTTCAACTTTGGGCGGGATAACTCTCACCATTTCACCTGTCCCTATATAAAGCCTCAGAGGGAGTTATTTTTCCTTTACTTTACAGATTTTCAGATTCTCAGCGAACTCAAGCATTCACGCCCACCAAGCCCTTCCTGTCATCAACTCTAACTTTCCCCAGAATCTGTTACAATCTCTCCTCAAGCCTGAAGATCATTCTTCGATTTAGTTCTGCGTAAGTTCCTCATTCAAGCCTTTCATCTTCTCTTTGGCTAGCCTCTTCGGCCCTCGAGTAATCGCTCCCCCTTCTCTGTTTTAACCGAAATGGATAGATTTCGATATTTAGTGGATAGTCCCTCCTAGATGAAGAAGTTTAGGGCGATGTATTGCATACCACAGGATGTGGGTCTGAGATATTGTCCTCTAGAAAAGCTAATAACAGATCGAGAAGTGGGCGAAGTTAAAATCCCCATCATCGCCTTCCTAAAGGGAGGAATGATCATCCCTATGGGTTCTATTACTAGAGACTATCTCCGAAACCATAGGCTTAGCCCTGATCAATGCGCGCCTAACATGTTTAGAATTTTAGAAGCAGTTGATGATTTGAATCGTCATCTAGGATTGGGACTCACCTGGCTCGATGTGGTACACATGTATGAATGTCATACCAAAAAAGGATCGGGATACTATCTTAAATCCGGATCTGACATTGTCAGGCTCGTCTCCTATCTTCCCAAATCTAACAAAGGGATGAAAGACGACTATCTGATCGTCTCGGGCACGTGGCATGACGGACTTCATTGCCCAACCCAACCAAGAGAGCCAGGTGGGACATCCTAGATTTAGGTTTCCTAACAATAGATTCAGGGTCTTTGCTTTTTAATAATTCGGCCTTCTTTTTGTATCATGTTTCAAGTTTTCTGACTAAGTTTTATTGTGATGTTAACAGATAGAAATCACATTGCTCCTCGGCTCAGCCTTACAAACTCCGAAGCGCTCAACTACCTTCTTCGGTCAGAAATTTTTGCAAGTGAAGACAAGCAACTAAGGGCCGTGCACCTTATCCTCGGCTTTACCCCAAAATCATCTAATTTTCAGCTAGTCGGCAACGCGATAACACTTGGAGACCGCCGCATCAACCGCATTGACGTTGCTCAAAAAGACTTCTTGGCCCCGTTTGATCTTGCTCCTGTGCCACACCCAAACCCACAGGGCATACCATTGCTCATCCAACCCATTTAGCAGGCTCCTCCAGAACCAGCAGCAGAAGGTGAAAGAGTTGCTTCTTCAACCCCTTCACTTGACGAGCAGATTGATAAATTCAGGTTTGAAGAGGAAGCTTCAGAAAAGGTTCAGATTTTGAACGCTGAAGAGGGAATCGATAGGCAATCCAGTGTTTTTCCAAAGAGAATAAACGTGTCGGACGATTCTTCTGAAGAAGATATGGAGAGCCTGAAGGATCTGATGAAGAACAGAGGCAAGAAATCTGTGACTAAAGAGGTTGGTACATCTCAACCAACAGTCACTCTTCCTCCTCCACCTCCTCAGGCTCCCTCGGATCTCGGCCTAAAGCCATTGCTGGATCTGAGGAAGAAAAGGCCTGTTACTGATATTGAAGAAAAAGAGGTGGCGCCTCTAAAGGGACCCAAGCAACAGAAAGTGGTCCAAGATACACGGAGCAGAAGGGCTTTGTCTATTGAGAGTCGAGATGACTCTTTGGTAGTAGACGTGCGCCGAGGACCTCGTACATGGTCCCCTAAGTTGGCATTAGATGGTGCTGCTATCCCCTGGGATGCCTTCCTCAGGAATTATGGTTGAGGGAAAGCTGGTCTTATTGCAGAGGCCTTAGAGCAGCCTCTGCTTCTCCCAAAGGATATGGAATCATACAGGCGCTTCAGCCAGCAAGAACTCTTCTTATCCCTTAAAGGGATTTGGTTATGGTAAGTGAATTGATCCATTTCCTCAACTTTAAGCTGTTGGTCTTTTGCATTCGCCACTTTTCTTTGCCTTATATTAAAAATTTTTACTCTGTTATGCAGATCACTCAACAAGTTTACGTGGCCGAGGAGTGGAACAAGAAGACTCATGTTGAAGCCCAAGCGGAGGCCCGTTCTCAGTCTGAGGCTGAAAAGTCATTGGGCAGCTTGAAGGATAAGTGTGCCCATATATCCGAACAATTAAAAGAGGCGATCAAGGAGAAGAAGAGCCTGGAAGCGGGCCTTAAGAATGCCGAGAGGTAGGCCGAAGATCAACGCCAGCAGCTGTACACAACTGAGATTAATCTGAAAACAGAGAGAGCACTGGTGAAGGGTCTTCGGACTGAGCTTGATAAAGCCAGAGAGTCTGCCAAGTTGGCCAAAGATGATGCTCAATTGGCTAAGGAGGCGCTTGAGGCTAAGAAACAGGCCGCCTACACATTGGGGGTGAAAGAGACCGAAATCAGGCTCACTGAGGAGTTTGCAAAGGTCTACAGGGAGTACTACGATGTAACGTGGGGCAAAGGCCTTGATGCGGCTGGAGTTCCCCCAGAATCTACCTTGAGGCAGCCTGGGAGTGTTTACTATCATCCAGACATCTGCAAACTCCTAGAAGCTTCGGATCTGCCTACTGCCAGCCAGACCCTTCCAGCTTCTACTGAGGCAACCTAGGCACCTGATCAGGCTGGTGGTGCGGGCAAGCCATCTGGGAATGTACAAGGATCAGATGCTGCTGCTGCTCAGCCTGGCCAGACTGCCGACTCAGCTCCTCAAAAGAAGGATTAGACGTTTAGGAGTTTTATTATTATATATTTTCTTTTACTTGTATTAGCTAGCTCTTTTTTTTGTTTTGGGATTGTAAGTTACTTCCTTTTGATCAATGAAATTGTTTCTCTTTTATCTTTAATGCCCTTGCAGTACGCATTATGATGCATCATTACTACAAATAACAATAATTTGAAGACTTAACCACCATATTATGCTGATGATGTAGATAATCTAAATTAACATTTCAGAAAGCTGTTTGTATGAGAATTGCTAAGAAACAATGGAGACAATGAATGACATGGAAACTTTACAAGTCTTATCAATCATGCATAGAGAAAGTTACTATCCAATGATTTTGATTTAAGTATGACTAGGGAAGCCTTGTGATAATAACGACCGCATTAGAGTGTTAACTAGCTGAAACAAACTGGTCCGAGGACTTGAGGCATGGTTGAATTTAAATTTAAACACTTTAAAGAATTGTAAACGAGTGTTAACTAACCCAAATCATCTGGTCCGAGGACTACAAGCATGATTGAATTTAAGTTTAAACACTTTGAAGAATTGTAAAGGAGTGTTAACTAACCCAAATCATCTGGTCCGAGGACTACAGGCATGATTGAATTTAAGTTTAAACACTTAGGAGAATTGTAAATAAGTGTTAACTAACCCAAATCATCTGGTCCGAGGACTACAGGCATGATTGAATTTAAGTTTAAACACTTTGAAGAATTGTAAAGGAGTGTTAACTAACTCAAATCATCTGGTCCGAAGACTACAGGCATGATTGAATTTAAATTTAAACACTTAGGAGAATTGTAAACGAGTGTTAACTAACCCAAATCATCTGGTCCGAGGACTACAGGCATGATTGAATTTAAGTTTAAACACTTTGAAGAATTGTAAACGAGTGTTAACTAACCCAAATCATCTAGTCCGAGGACTACAGGCATGATTGAATTTAAGTTTAAACACTTAGGAGAATTGTAAACGAGTGTTAACTAACCCAAATCATCTGGTCCGAGGACTACAGGCATGATTGAATTTAAGTTTAAACACTTTGAAGAATTCTTAATATAACAAAATGGCATATTGATTGAAGAAAAGACTCATTTAATAATAATACCTTTTGAGGTTATTTACATTCCAGGGCCGAGGTATTACATGATTATCTAGATCTTCTAAGAAATACGCTTCAATGCCAGCCCTAGAAGTAATACGATATGGTCCTTCCCAGTTTGGTCCTAGCTTTCCCCAAGCTGGGTTCTTTGCAGTACCCACAACTTTCCTTAGCACCAAATCACCAGGTTCTAGAGGCCTTAGCATTACGTTGGCATTGTAGCCTTGCTTGAGCTTTTGCTGTAGTGTGCCAGTTGGACCATTGCATTTTCCCTCCTTTCCTCAATCAGATCTAAACTCTTCTCTAGTTGCCCATCGTTACCGGTCGGACTGAACGAACTAGTCCTATATGTTGGGAACCCATTCTCCAAAGGTATGACAGCTTCAGCCCCATAGGTCATTGAAAAGGGGATCTCTCCAGTAGACCTACAAGGTGTAGTTTTGTATGCCCAAAATAGATGTGGTAATTCTTCCACCCATCTACCCTTCGCATCGTCTAGCCTTTTCTTTAACCCGTTAACTATGACTTTGTTAACAACTTCCGCTTGCCCATTTCCCTGGAAATAAGCAGGGGTGGAGTATCTATTTGTGATTCCCAGTTTGCTACAGTAACTCTTGAATGCTTTGCTATCAAATTGAAGACCGTTGTTTGAGATGAGGGTATAAGGGATCCCAAACCGAGTGACAATAATTTTCCAAATAAATTTCTTTACATCTACATCCCTGATGTTTGCTAGAGATTCAGCCTCAACCCATTTGGTAAAGTAGTCTGTGCCGACCAGAAGGTACTTCTTGTTTCCTGCAGCCTTAGGGAATGGACCCACGATATCCAATTCCCATTGAGCGAAAGGCCATGGGCTGGATAGTGGATTAAGGGTGCCACCTGGTTGGTGTATGTTCGGTACAAACCATTAGCATTGGTCGCATTTTTAACATATTCATGGGCCTCTTTTTGCATATTCGGCCACTAGTAACCTTGAGTAATGGCTCGGTGAGCTAAGGATCTACATCCAGTATGGCTCTCACAGATTCCTTCATGCAATTCTTCTAGTAGTAACTTAGCCGTTTCATGATGCACGCATAATAAGTACGGACCTGAATAGGAGTGTTTATATAGTTTCTGGTCCTTGAATAGCCAGAATTTAGTTGCCTTCCTCCGGACTTTGTCAGCTTCCCCTTTTTCTTCGGGCAAGACATCGTCCCTCAAGAACTTGATTATAGGATCTATCTAGCTGAGCTCAGCCCTGATTTGATGAACTTGGACTGTCTTTCGTCTTGCCTCTGTAGGCCTATGCAAATCCTCAATGAGGATAACCCTTGGCAATTCTTGTACCGAAGAGGTAGCGAGCGTGACCAAAGAATTAGCATGAGTATTACCACTTATGGGGATGTGCAACAGATTAAAAGACTCAAACTCTAACTGTAGGGATTTAATTCAACTCAAGCACCCCTGCATTCTTTCATCTTTCGCTTCAAACTCGCCTTGCACTTGACCAACGACTAATCTTGAGTCCGAGAACACCTCAATTGACTTTCCTCCCATTCTTCGTACCATTGTCATTCCCATTAGTAGAGCTTCATACTCTGCCTCATTATTCGTTGCCGAGAAGTCCAGTCTCAACGCCTTTTCAATGATGATTCTCTCAGGGGATATCAGCACTAGCCCCACTCCGGAACCTCTCTGATTCGATGCACCATCCACGTACACTTCCCAGGGTAAGGGACCTCATTGAGAAATCATGCCAACAGATTTTTCATCCATCTCCAGTGTTGGTGTTACTTCTTCTAAGTGGGGCTCCGTGAATTCAGCCACAAAATCTGCAAGGATCTGGCCCTTAACTGATGTGCGAGGCATGTATTTGATATCAAAAGCCCCTAAGATCGTGCCCCATTTGGCAATCCTTCCAGTGTAGTCGGCACTTCGGAGTATAGCCTTGAGTGGGAGCTGGGTGAGAATGATAATCGTGTGAGCTTGGAAATAATGAGGCAGCTTCTGCGTACCAAGCACCATAGCTAGGATAGCCTTCTCTAATGGCAAATAACGGATCTCGGCTTCGTACAGCGACTTACTTACGTAATAAACTGGCCTTTGCACGCCACAATCTGTTCGTATTAACACCAGGCTTACGGCATTAAGAGCTACAAAAATGTAGGGGAACAAGACTTCATCCGGCTCTGGACTGGACATGATCGAAGGCCGAGCTAGGTAGTCCTTAAGTTGCTAAAAAGCCACAACACATTCCTCAGTCCACTCAAATCCCTTCCATTTGTTGATCAACGAGAAGAAAGGTCTACACCTATCTGCTGATCGGGAAATGAACCTATTTAGGGCAGCAGTCATTCCGGTCAGTTTCTGAATTTCCTTGGGATTCTAAGGAGCTCGTAAGTTGTTGATGGCCTTTGTCTGATCGGGGTTAACTTCAATTCACCTGTGGATCACCATGTACCCCAAGCACTTGCCTGACCCCACACTAAATGAACACTTGGACGTGTTTAAACGCAATTTGTGTCCCCTGAGTGTTTCAAAAACATCCTTGAGATCCCCAATGTGCTCAGCTATAACCTTATTTTTCACCACCATGTCATCGATATAAACTTTCATACTTTTACCCAACTGAGGCTCAAACATTCTAGTCATCATCCTTTGATAAGTGGCCCCTGCGTTCTTCAAACCGAACAACATTACCTTGTAGTGGTAATTCCCAATGAAGGTGACGAAAGCTGTCTTTTCCTGGTCATCCAAAGCTAATGGTATCTGATGATACCCCTGAAATGCGTCCAAGAAACTCATCCGAGGATGTCCAATGGTAGCATCAACCAGTTGATCAATCTTCGGCATGGGAAACGGGTCTTTCGGACAAGCTCTATTCAAGTCGGTGAAATCCACGCACACTCGTCATTTTTCACTTTTCTTCTTCACCACCACAATGTTAGCCAGCCATTCAGAATAAAATATTTTCTTAATTGCCCCTGCTCGTTTAAGTTTCATCACTTCTTCCCTAACTGCAGCTGCGTGTTCTCTTGATGGACGTCGGAGCGGTTACTTCTTAGGAACGATGGCGGGGTTAACGTTCAGGTGATGGAAAATGAACTCTGGGTTTACTCCTGGGGCTTCTGTGGAGTCCCATGCAAATACGTCAATGTTGGTTCTGAGAAACTCTATCAGCTTTTCCTTCTCTTGAGGAGGCAGCTGAGATCCGACTTGAAAAAACTTCTCTGGATCGTCATCAACAACTACCTTTACCAGGCTTTCACATTCTGCCCCTTCGGCTGAGGCTCCAGCGTTCAGCACCGGGGGTTTTAACTGCTATAAGTTCCTTTCATTGTGGCCTGAGGATTCCGTTTGAGGTTTATGCTGAATCGCTGCCTCTAAACATTGTCTGGCCATTGATTGATCTCCTAGGATCTCTTTGACTTGCCCTTCGGACAGGTATTTGACCTTCTGATGAAGAGTGTAGGAAATGGCCCCGAGTGTATGGAACCAAGGACTAGCCACAATCGCAATGTAGAGTGAGTACGCATCTACCACTATAAAATCTACTTCCAATGTTTCAGAGCCGATTTGCATGGGTAACCTGATCTGGCCTTTCGAGATGATCACTTTCCCATCAAAACTCACTAAGGGGGAGCTATAGGGCGTTAGGTCCTCAAGCGTCAAGTTCAGCCCCTTATAAAGGTTCGGGTACATTATTTCTACGGCGTTGCCCTGATCCACCATCACTTTTTTCACATCATATCCCCTTATCCTTAGAGTGACCACCAGAGTATCATCATAAGGTTGTATAGTTCCAATTTTGTCCTCGTCTAAGAAGCCCAAAACCGGTTGAATCTCCATCCTAGCCCTCTTCGGCTCTCTGTTAACGCTTTCCGTTGGCAGCCGAGCAACTGATAGTATTCTGAATGGGCAAGACCCTATTCTTCCTAGTGCAGCAAAGATAACATTTATTGTGCCCAGAGGGGGTTTTTAGGAATCATCTCTCCAAGATCCTGTGTTTGCCTAATTACCCTGACCGTAGGTGTGGTGTAAGAGTTGTTTTAACTTGCCCTCGCTGACGAGTTGATCCAGATGGTCCCACAGGCTCTTACAATCCTCCGTAGTGTGTCCATGATCCAGGTAATATTGGCAGTAGAGATTGTGGTTACACCTTTCAGGGTTTCCAACCATCTTGTTCGGTCTCTTGAAGAATGGTTCATTCTTGATCTTCTCTAGGACTTGGTGCACTGGCTCTCGGAACACGGCATTAACTGTCTGAAGGTTCGCCGAACCTTGTCTGACCCAGTCTTTCCGCGACTTGTTGTGGCCTTGCTGATCCGACCTGAAATCCCTCCTCTCCTAAGGGATAACCTTATCTTTTCCTTTGCCTTGCTGCTGGTCTTCCTCGACTCTTTTATACTTGTCAATCCTGTCCATCAGCTGGCGTACACTGGTAACAGGTTTGCCCGTTAGAAACGTCCTCAAGCCATGTTCAGTGGGGAGGCCGAGCTTAAAGGAGCTGATAGCTACCAGGTCGTAATCTTCCTCCATCTCGTTGTACACTTCCCAGAATCTATCCGAATATGACTTCAAAGTTTCGCCCTCTCGCATGCTTACGGATAGTAGGGAGGCCAAAGACTGCAGAACCCTGCGACACATGACAAAACGTGACCCAAATGCCTTAGTGAGCTCTTGAAAAGAGCTTATAGAGTCTGCTTTCAAGCTATCAAACCATCTCATAGCGATCGACCCCAAACTGGACGGGAAAACTTTGCACATTAGGGCTTCATCTCTGGAATGAACGGCCATCCTCTGGTTGAAATGACTCACGTGTTCCACTGGGTCTGTCCGGCCATTATAGATGGTAAACATCGGCTGGTGAAAACGTCGAGGGAGTCTTGCGTTCTCAATGTTGCATGTAAAAGGGGACCTGGAGATTTGATTCAAAGCCTTGCTCATAGCATCGTTCCCTACACCTCCATGTAATGGGCTCCGAGGCTGCCTCTCACGACGATGCGCTTCTTCATAGGAAAAAGACTCACTGGCTGGTGTTCGAAATTTCTGCTTGTAAGCAATGTCCTGTTCGTCGTCAGAATCTTCATCAGAATATGAAGAAATACGCTTCCTCTTTGCATGGCGCAGCTTCCTTTTTAGCCTTTCAATTTCTAATTGCATGTTTTGGTTTTTCTCTGCATGGGACATGCGACTTCCTCCATGCGACTGACTTCGATCATCATGTGCGGTGTGTACACTACCTTCACGATCCTGCCTTCGTTCCAAATTGAGGAAAGGATCAGCATGCTGAGATGTCCTGGACTCTGCTAGTTGTTGCCTTGGTTCAGCCATTTATAAGATGTTGCTTCCACCCTTGCTCAAGCTATTCCCACAGACGATGCCAATTGTAGGGTCCAAATTTTGTAGGCTAAGCCCAAAAGATTTGGATTGTGAGCCCAACGGACCCAGAACAATGAATTTATAGAGAGTGGGTGAAAAAGCTGGGTTGGTTGTGAATTTAGCAACGGTTCACTTTGGCAAATTATGATGAATTGAAGTAAAAACACTTGAAAACTGAATAATACTCAAATCCGAAAAGGCTTGTTATTCAAGGAAAGGTGAATACAATTCTCTCCGTTCTTTCTTTCCCCAATTTTTTGCTCCCCCCCCCCCCCTTTACTTAGAGGCCCCTTACATTTATATATTCTTCGTCCTCCTCATCTTCACCGTACACCTGTTCTTCATCTAAGCATTCACTTGAGTACATGTCACATCAGACATCTGCTTTAGTTTGTTGTGAGTGGTGGTAGCTAAGATTGCACTGTTCAGGGGGTATTCTCCATATAAATACGGCCAGGAAAGTTGCTGCAGTGCATTAAATGCGGTGGTAGCAGCTTTTTCTTTTAGATACTTCTCTGTTCTTATCATCTCTAGGCATGCCCAAAGCTTGTCCTCATCGTGGAAATAGTTGGGAAGGTCACTCAGACCTTCAGTATATTTGCTTGATCAGGTTCCCTTGGAATTCGAGGAGAATGACCTCTTCGGACCAATAGGGTTCTCTTCGGACTGCTCCTCTCGTTCATTTCCAAGTACATTTCTTCCACCTGGCCTCCTTCCTAATCCTTTTCTTCTATTCGGACACATAGTGATATTCGAATTGGGCCCTAGGCCCAGCACGACGTTGGGCTCTTACACCCACATTAACTATTTCCCAAAATAATAGAAGAGCCTTTGAGCACGTGCGTGAGCGCGTGCTCAAAGGCTAGTATACATTTGTGAATTTTTTGTTGTGCATATGATTTTTTGTTTGATTTAATTTGTATAGCAATTTATTTAATTGTTTGGTTAGATTAAAATTGATAAGTAGTTGATTTTGAGTGTAAAATTTAATTTTCAATGTCTTTTACCCCTCATATTTAATTTTCACAAAGATGGAAATAGGATTAAGGCTTGGTTGAAGTAAAAGAAAATTAAAATAGTATTAATTTCTTAAAACACCAAGAATACCATTTGAGAAGTCCACCTATTCTGTAAGTTTAATATCAAGCGATGTAATTTTTTTTGGTGCATCTATTATTTTTTTGAACCCAAGCCCAACAATTTAATGAATGAAAATTATTCATTTTGTGTTGTGAACTTTGTAATGATATAAAAAGATATACAGGTCATAAAGTGTCACAAATATCATTTTTTTATTTAAATGAGAGTTATCAATTTTTTTATAAAAAATCCTAAAAGGCAGCCACTTAGTCCTAAAAGGTAGCTAGTTATTGCACATCCATAACAAAAATTTTAAATGCTAAAGACTCTCATGTTGTAAACTTAGAATTTTTTTTATTCAATTTTTTCAAATGGTAGTTATTTAATCCTAAAAGATAGGCACTTAGTACACATCCATAACTTAGGATGCTTAAAAAATTCAAAAAAAAAAAAAATTCAAAAAAAAAACTAAGAAGGGCGGTCAACGTTACCACTGCTGTAATTTAAATTTTTTTTTTTTTTTAAAAATGAGAGTTATCAATTTAAAAAAAAAAAAAAAAAATTCCTAAAAGACAACCACTTAGTCCTAAATGGTAGCTAGTTATTACACATCCATAACCATAACAAAAACTTCAAATGCTAAAGACTCTCACAACTCATATTTTTTTTATTCAATATTTTTAAAACATATGCTGTGCCTGTGTAAACTCTAGGGTACGAAAGCATTGGAGGAGTCAATTCAAACCTAATTTTTTTTAATAAAAAAAAAAAATTTATATTTAAATTAAGGAGGAATATCAAGGGTTGCTTGTCGTTCCAAAGAATTTTCATGGGTGCATTCATACTTGGAATAGTCTTTATTGATAAAATACTATTATTATGAATTGTATAATTCTAGATTTGTCAAATAAAAAAAATAATGTATTATTGTATATATATCATGAATCGTGACCATAATCTCTCAAAATATATATATATATATATATCATGAATCGTGGCCATAATCTAAGTGAGGATGTTTCACTATTTCTCAAATATAAATTCATCCAATGTACCTGCTATGCAATTTAACAAAATTGTTGATATATCACCCTAAAAAAATACAAAAAAATAGAGAGTAAGGCTTAAATGTAAGAAAAACAACAGAAAAAAATAATAAGAGGAAGAAAGAGCACCACTTAGAACACATACACTAAAATAATTAGTCAAACCCAATAACCACAAAAAAGACAAATATTATATCATTCCCACTCTTTAAAAAAGACTCATTAATTGGAGAAAATATTAAACACTGATCAAACTGACCAAAAAATAGAAAAGAAAAATTTTAAAAAGAAAAGATAAAATAAGATAATGATATGAAAATGATAATGATAACAAAGTAAGGAAATCAAATATAAACCAAATACTGATGAAAAAAAAAATACACACTCATTTCAGACCAAAAGTAAAAAACCACGAACTATTTTGACCCAACAACACTATTCTATTATTGTAAAGAATCCCTCAATCTCTACCTTTGGTGGCATTATCGCAATATTCTCTAGTGACTCACTCCCAAGTGCTTCTTCGTCGGAGAGTCCATTTCAACTGAGTTTTCACATAACTTGCTTGACTGTAGTGTTGCAATGCTAAAACCATTATGAACCAATTAGTTTTGAATTTAAATAATTTGAGAGAGAGACCTAAACAAACCTGAATTTGTAATGCATATTCAAGATAAATTGATATGTAATGCTTTGATGGGATAAGGAAATGGTAATTAGAACTGTGGGGCCCAAATATTTAGCAACTCCGGCCCATTCCATATCGAGCCCAAGGTTCATGCCGAGAAGAGTACAGAATCCGAGGATGAGTGGGAGGAGCCCAAGTCATCAAGGGACTTCGCTGAGGATGCCCACATCCTCGGCAAACTGACATTGAAGAAAAGAAGCTGTCACTCACCCATTAAATGCACGCCACCAACACTCTGACTGCATCAATGGCGAATTGACCAGCAAATAGTGCCGCCTTGGTTACTTCAACTAACAGAAAGCCTGTAAAGGCGGCTGATGGGACAAGCTCTCAGACACAAGTCCAGATGGCCTACAAATGGACGGCAGGGATCAACTAAACAAGGATATATAATAGATAGAATCCCCAAAGTAAAGGGGGGGCCCTTCGGGGGGGGGGGGGGGGGGGAAGGGGAGAGTTTTTCTTTCTTTTAGGGTGTTCAAAGGACAACCCTTGTATTCATTAGTTCAAAGGAAAAGAGCTCCTCAGACTGGGCCGAGGACGAAATTTCCTCAAGAACACTTAGTCATATTTTAGTTGTTCTTCTTGTAAGCTCACGTCGACTGTTGTTTTTCTTACTAGTGCCTGGCCCTTCTATCCACTCTCTACAAATTCATTGTATGGGGGTCGCCCAAATTGGGTCCCTACAATAAGTGTACATGGCTAATCCTCATTTCAAATTTGAATCCAACTTGTACCTGGGTAATCCCCATTTTGAATTCAAGTGCAGGTGGGTGGGTTAATGGTATTGGCAATGAAGGTGGGTTTGAAAGATTGAATACGGGTAGTTTTTTTTT
Source organism: Quercus gilva (assembly GCA_023621385.1). Lineage (NCBI taxonomy): Eukaryota > Viridiplantae > Streptophyta > Magnoliopsida > Fagales > Fagaceae > Quercus > Quercus gilva. Next base: position 61,259,886 of record CM042474.1, on the reverse strand, counting down.
TTTTTTTTAATAAAAAATTTGATTCTTGTACTACTGTATGTGTCTACGTGGGTTTATAACGTTTTCACTTTTCTTTCTTTACAAATTTTTTTTTGTCAAGGGAAACTGGGTATTAAAAAAAAAAACGTTAAAAAGTATTTTTTTTAATGCAAAAAAAGAAGAAGAAGAAAAGTTAAGTCTTGATAAAGGAAAAAAAAAGGTGAAAACATGGAGTAACGCTTAGAAAAATCAACTGTACTTAGACGTGAGAGTTAAACATTGCCTATTTTGTAGGCAAGGTTACATGTAGGAGTTAAAGATATATTTTTACTATGTTATTCTCAAGTTTTATCTCTACTTAAACTTAGTGTGTAAGGGTACTTTGAAACAAAAAAAAAATTGCAGTCCAAATAGGTGCATCCCATTAAATATTAGTGTAAGGGAGAATTGTTTCAGCCCCTGCAGCTGTTTGTCCTCTTTGGGGAGCCAAGCCCGTAAGGTTTTGTTACGAAGGGGTGGGAGTTCAGGATCACTCATGCAAGTGCTAAGCACATATAAAGCATGAGTGGGGCGCGTACTTAGGTGATGTGGGACTAAGGTTAAAGCACTACAAGGTTACTACGCCCTTGGTGTGATCCTGAACTTCCACCCCTTCGTAACAAAACCTTGCGGGCTTGGCTCCCCAAAGAGCACAAACAGCTGCAGGGGCTGAAACAATTCTCCCCTACAATAATAAATTATTAGAATAAAAATACAAAAAAAAAAAAAAAAAAATAGTAAATGTTGACAATGATGAAGGAAATGTCTATGAAAAAATAATTTTGCAACATACTGAACAAGATGATAAAATTGACTTAGATGGAGTTGATTAGCTAAGATGATGAAAATATATTATTATTTTGGTTCATATATTATGTATTATCACTTCTGAGTTTAATCAATTTGAATGTGCATGTTATAAACATAAGTTAATTTGATTTATTTAGTTAAATTAGTTAAATTTTATTACATAAATAATGATTAAATTGGTCATTAGTTGAATATATTTCAAATTCATAATGAATATACCTTTTATTTATGTATGTCTATAATTATTTTATAATTTTATTAGGTGTTTGTGTATCTTACGATACACGATTCGATACGATACACGATATAGAAAAATCAAAAATCGATTCACGATATGATTCATGATTTAACAACTATAGTGTCAATATTCATAAAGAGAAATCATTAGTGATGATTCATCTATGCAGTCATTGATGCCATTAGAATGTTACACACCAATAATATAACCAAATCCAATTTCTTGAGTAACTTTCTAAAACTTGTCATTCTGAGATCATCTGTTAAATAATATAAAGGCTGTAAAAAAAAAAAAAATTCCCCATTTTGGCATTGAAGAAGACACCAATGCTTTCTGGAAAATGCTTGATTGTTAGTAGTATTCTGGTTAGATAATTCCGAGTCCAATTCTTGTGTCCAGTCAAACACTGAGTCTGGAGGACCGATCGATGATGAGATTCAGGTAGAGAAAGCATCTACTGGAACAAAAAGACAAGGAATTTAAAGATAACCATTTACAATTGTTGTGCTCTGCATCAAATTTGGATGAGCAGCCTCTTCATCCTCCTGTGTACTAAACTTGCATAACAAAATAAAAGATTATTATGTATGAATCAGAGAGAACAAATAAGAATCACACGACGTAAGCAGCATAAATAGCATGGAGAAAACAGAGACAAGACAAATCAACCATTACCCAATTACACATGAACAAAGCAATAAGACAAAAATTTATCTGATGCCAGAGATATGTAAAATCATATACAGGATTTTAGAAAGGAAAAATGAGAAAAGGTATTTATAAATTAATTACTAGCAAATTTCTAAATCTATATATGTCAAGTCCATGAAACACCTGATATATAGCATATTCAATCCTGCAACATAAAGTAAAAATATGCAAACATTGCACATAAAATTTAGAGAAGGATTTCACTAAGATCATAAACATCCGGGTTTTTTTTTAAAAAGAGTTTAAAGTTTATAACCAAAGCAAGTGCAGAAAACAAAGTTAAAAACCAAATTATCAGTCAAATCCAGTTAAACATTTAATAGGATTGAATCATAAAGAAGCACTAGCTTGTAACCTCACGTATATACACGGAATACATCTACAAATAAGTATTAATAAATGCTTATTAAAATTTTATCAAGTTTATATAAGTTTATTTCTAACAAATGAAAAAAAAAAAAACAAATCATTTAAATTGTTATCTATAATATTCTAAATTTTAGTTTGTACAACTACTATTTGTGTAATAATAATTGTGGGGCCCCAAATATTTGGCAATCCCGGCCTATTCCACATTAGGCCGAAGGTCCACACTGAGAAGAGGGCATAATCCGAGGATAAGCGGACGAAGCCCAAGTCGTCTAGGGACCTCGCCGAGGAGGCCCAAGTCCTCGGCAGGTCGACGTTGAAGGAAAGGAGCTGTCACTCACCCATTAAATGCACGCCACCAACATTCTAATCACATCAATGGTGAATTGACCAGCCAACAGTGATGCCTTAGTTGCTTCAACTAACAGAAAGCCTGCAAAGGCGGCTGATGGAACAGGCACTCAAGTATGGGCTTGGATGATCAATAAGTGGACGGCAAAAATCAACTAAACAAGACTATATAATAGATAGCCCTCCTTCTAGCGCAAGAGGAGGGGGAGGGGGAAAAAGAGGGTATCTTCAGGGTGTCTAAGGACAACCCTGATATATGTCAGTTCTGAGTAAAGAGATCCTCGGACTAGGCCGAGAACAAAATTTCTTCATGAACCTTTAGTCGAAGTCATCGATATTATCCTCCCAAACACTTAGTCAAATTCCTTGATTATTATTTCTATGAATCTCACACCGATCATTATTTGCTTTGTTGGTGCTTAGCCCTTCTACCCACACTCTACAAATTTTATTGTTTAGGTCCAATTTAATTTGAGCCTTTACAATTGGCGCCGTCTGTGGGGAGGATTTGTGCACTAGCAAGTGCGATGGTTGGTGTGAAAAGATCAAGAGCAACACTTCTAAAAAAAAAAAAAAAAAAAAAAAAAAAACAACAACAACAAAAGCGATACAGCATGCAGAAACAACATTCACTTAGAAGGCAACAATCGCAAGAAACAAAAAGATGCGAGAAATAAAAGAGATGAAATGGGTCTACTTTTTTATTACTATATGAAGAAAAAGTTACATCTTACAATTGATGCCCATACTGGCTTGTTCTAAAACTAACTACAAAGAAAGACGCCTAACAAGGCTGGTGGAGAAGCAAGAGAAGAGGAAATGAAGGGAGAAAGGCAACGTTGAGAGGGAAAGGGCCGCGGCACCAGACGATCCCACCTCTCGGTTTCGCCTGGTTTCCCTCCCAAACCCATCATTGCCAACTTGAAGGGGCTGACGGATCCAAGTCCAGGGAAGGGAGGTTACGTTCTTTCTGGATCCTCCTCCAAACAGCAAGGAGAGGTCCACCTCTGGTTAGGTTGAAAAGAAGAAAAATCTTCAGCCTTCTCCTACCCCAACCCCAGCATAACGTCCAGGGTCGGGGTGCCATCTTTGGCTCCTGAAAGGGGCTAGGTTTCCTCATAACCGCCCTTTCCAAGGGCCAATTCATTTTATGGGGCACAAACCGCTATTTTTGTAGAGCCTCTGAACAGTGTGTTGGTGAATGTGTTTGTGTGGTTTGAAGAAAAGGGTTGTCCCAGAAAGGCCTTTTATAGAAGGCGAAAATTGGTGAGAACCAACCTGCACAAAATCCCAGGGAGAGATTTCCGGAGGCAATAACTCCGCCCAATTTCCAAGGGGCTTATCCACCGCTAGATCCTCACAAATCCCCAAGGATATTAATGAGGAGGTGCCTCATTAACGAGGAGGCACCGAAGCGTCAAAGCGCGTTACTCGAACAGCCCAAGGGATGTCTCGTGATCAGAAGAGGCACACCAAACGAAGAGGCTAGAACAGAGTAGGGTCCCCTCCTCGGCGGAGAAAATCAAAGAACTAGGTACTGGACAGAACCAAGGTATTGCATGGTCCTCGGACCCAAGCCTCTGGGGAAACCAGCTACTTCAAACTATGAACTGAGAGTTAGACAGAACCAAGGTATTGCATGGTCCTCAGACCCAAGCCTCTGGGGAAACTAACTACTTAAAGAAAGAAAGTTACTTAAAAATCAAAGAACTAGGTACTGGACAAAACCAAGGCATTGCATGGTCCTCGGACCCAAGCCTCTAGGGAAACCAGCTACTTCAGACTATGAACTAAGAGTTAGACATAACCAAGGTATTGCATGGTCCTCGGACTCAAGCCTCTGGGGAAACTAACTACTTAAAAAAAAGAAAATTACTTAAAAATCAAAGAACTAAATACTAGACTGAATCTAGGCATTGTATGGTCCTCGGACCCTAGCCTCTGGGGAAACTAGTCACTATAGGACGATCTAAGCACCGGGCAGAACCAAGGTTTTGTACTGACTGTAGGCCAAAACCTACGGCAGAGCCAACCCCTTTTGTGCTAAATAATGAGCCCTGCTAGGGACGAAAACCAAATAAAACTGAGTGCTAAAGCACAGCAACTTAAACCTACCCATCCTAGAAGAACTAGCAAGGAACTCAGGCTAAAAAGTATAGACTAGAAAGAGAAGAAGACTCACAGAAATAAGGAAAAACTCCCCGGGCGGGCCCTTTGTGCTAAAGAAAGTTGCAGGGGCAGTTGAAAGGATGGTGACACTGACAGAAAGGCAAGGTCCGACAGGCCAATATGATAGGCCCGTGAAACGTCAAAATCCTCCTTCCCGCCCAAAAGGTCGGACAGCAAAATTTTGAGGGGCTATTGTGGGGCCCCAAATATTTGGCAACCCCAGCCCATTCCACATCAGGCTCAAGGTCTACGCTAAGAAGAGGGCATAATCCGAAGATAAGCGGACGAAGCCCAAGTCATCTAGGGACTTTGCCGAGAAGGCCCATGTCCTCGACAGGCCGACGTTGAAGGAAAGGAGCTGTCACTCACCCATTAAATGCACGCCACCAACATTCTGATCACATCAATGGTGAATTGACCAGCCAACAGTGATGCCTTGGTTGCTTCAACTAACAGAAAGCCTGCAAAGACGACTGATGGGACAAGCACTCAAGTATAGGCTTGGATGATCAATAAGTGGACGGCAGAGATCAACTAAATAAGACTATATAATAGATAGCCCTCCTTCTAGCACAAGAGGAAGGGGAGGGGGAAAAAGAGGGTATCTTCAGGGTGTCCAAGGACAACCCTAATATATGTCAATTCTGAGTAAAGAGATCCTCGGACTAGATCCTCGGACTAGGCCGAGAACAAAATTTCTTCATGAACCTTTAGCCGAAGTCATCGATATTATCCTCCTAAACACTTAGTCAAATTCCTTGATTATTATTTCTATGAATCTCACGCCGATCATTGTTTGCTTTGTTGGTGCTTAGCCCTTCTACCCACGCTCTACAAATTTTATTGTTTAGGTCCAATTTAATTTGAGCCCTTACAATAATAATACTTTATGAAAAGAAATATTAATAACATGTGTTATTAATTTTCTATTGTGTTGGAGTTTAGTTTACTTTGATTTAGGTTTGGTCCAGGTGGGAATGAAACTTATGTTGAAGCCTAAGTGCAACATAAATAATTACTCAAAAAAAAAAAAAAAGTCCAACATAAATATAAATTGGCCAAAATGTAAAACTCACCCTCTAAGTTTCAACATTTTTCATTTTTTTTTTTTTGATACAAGATAGAATTCTATTCTAACCTAATCTAAATGTATATGTGTGTGAAGCTCATAAAGTATTATTATTATTATACAAATATACTTGTAGAACGACCATCGCACCAAGGGTGTGCGGTGGTCAACATTTTTCATTTCAATCCAATAAGTTTGGGTTTTGTCATTTCAGTCTTTTAAGTTTTATTCATTCTCAATTAAGTCCTTCGTTAATGTGTTGTTAGTTTCAGCGTTTAACTTACCAAAACGGCGTCGTTTTGGACCTTAATTAATACTTATTATTTCTTTCTTTCTTTCTTTCTTTCTTTCTTAATTTTAGAAAAAACATTAATTAAAAAAAAAAAACTGAAATCCAATTAGACCCACATCTGAATAACAACCCCTGATTGCAATATTGAAGCAATGAACCTCACCAAAATCTAATAATGACAATGATTGATGCAATTTGATGGGTATATGAGGTTGGAGAGTTTTAAAGATGGGGTTTGAATTGTTATTCAGGCGTGGGTGGGACGACGTGTTCCTCTAATTGGATTTCTGTTTTTTTTTTTTTTTTTTTTTTTTTTTTTTTAAATTAACGTTTTTTTTTTTAAATTAAGAAATAAATAAAACATAAAAAATAAATATTAATTAAAGTCCAAAATGATGTCATTTTGATAAGTAAACGGCATAAACTAACAGGCAACAGCACATTAACAGAGGATTTAATTGGAAAGGAATGAAACTTAAAGGACTGAAATGACAAAACCCAAACTTATTTGACTGAAATGAAAAATTGTAAAAGTTAAAAGGTGGATTTTGCATTTTGGCCATATAAATTCAATTTTCGTTTTTTTTTTTTTTTTTAAATCCTCAATCCCTATTGCCAACAATCATGTCAATACATTGTCAAAGTCAAACTCTTTGGCTTTTGCCCTAATAACTCACTTGGCATAAAATTCAAAAAATTATTTGGACATGTAGTGCAAAATTATACTCAAATTAAAAAAATAAGGAATGAAACCACGACTTGGAGTTAGGGGGCGAAGTATAAACCAAAAAAAGGGAAAACAAATCATTGTGAAACTCCAAATAAGCATCCACTTATTATTAACAAAATCTAAAAAACTAATAATAAAAACGTTAAGCCATGGTAAAATTGGTTGAGTGGATTATTTGTTTTGGGTAAAATTTTTACTGGTAATTTTTGTTATTGGACTAATTCTTTTATTTGGTTTTTGATCAATAATTTTTTTTTTTTAATGGCCTTTAAGGGGGGAATGATATTGTTAAGGGGGGAAGGGCGCCAATGTAATTTTAATTTGAGAGGGTTGGGGGGGGGGGGGGGGGGGTTGGGCCACCCAAGCCAAAGTATGGCTTTGTTTTTTTGAGAAACAAACAAACTACTAAACACACACACACTTTTAATTACACTCTCTTACCAAGTTCAAACACATAACTTAACTCAAAGTACCACTACAAAAGGGCCCACACTACTATCTAATAAAATCAAATCAAATAAATAAATAAACTCTTTATACAATACAATTACTACCTTGCCAACTATGTGGTTCTAACGTGTCAAAGTGTTATGATCCTAATGTCCCACATTGGTTAAGTGTAAGCTTAACTATGTGTTTATAAGTTTTTAGGCACCCTCCCTTTGCAAGCCGATTTTCAAGGGTGAGTTCTACCCATAGGTTTGTAACATTTAGTATCAGAGCCAACCATCACCCTGATTAATCGAGAGTAACTCATTGAATATAGGATCAAAGGAGTTGCAGCTTTGTGGTCGGATCCCGGAAGGGGCGACCTAGAGGCTAAATTAAAATTACTGATAGTTGAATGGAGCCACCAAAAAGAGAAAGGGCTACCAACGAGTCAATGTCACTAGAGTGAGTCGTCGTGGACATCGGCTACGAAGCGTGGTGGTATGTTATGATCCTAGTGTTCCATATTGGTTAAGTGTAAGCTTAACCATGTGTTTATAAGCTCTTGGACACCCTCTCTTTGCAAGCCGGTTTTCAAGAGTGAGTTCTACCCATGAGTTTGTAACACAAAGTCAAATTCAACTACTTTAATGTTTGCACTACCACCTATAACAATATTATAACCATGATTTTGAGGCAAAAATGGCTTAATTTTAAACTATGTAGTCAAACAGCCTCCTTTTCAAACTATGTGTACATAACACCACTAAGGCATAGGGGAATGCATATGTAGTTGAATCTAGACCTTACACGTGGAACGGCAGTGAGCAAAGGAAGATGAAGCGTTGGCTTAGGATCTTATTCTTGGTCCGTGCTAAAGGCGTGACTGTCTTGGGAAGGAAGTAAGATATGCACCTGACATGGTACTCAAGTACTCACAAAAAGGGAGATAGTGACTTTCTAAGGTCAGAAGCTATGAGGACACCCCTTATTAGTTGAATGCATGTTGGACCACCTCAAAGACACGTGTATCAATCATAGTACTCCTGATGTCCCTCTCAATGTCCAAGAACTTATTTCCCAAGCAATGGCAAAGTCACCTACCCACAAGTCCCAGTGCCATGTTGGCGCAACTCCTATCCTCTAGTCAGCAAATAACCTCACAGTTGTGAAAAAGTCCAAAATAAGAAATTGATGACTTAATACCTGTCTTTGTACTCATCCATATTCCTCATATTATAAGAGAGACATATAGCTGTAGTTTTAGGCAAGAACCCAAAGAGATATTCTAGAGAGAAGAGTAGAAAGTTGAGATGGTAGGAAGCAAGAACACCTTTATTGTATAAGAGTGACCTCTTTTTATACATAATACAATCTGAGCAAAGTAAGAACATTCCATTCTTTCTCAAACCATGGTTTTTTATCCCTTCTCTAGGGTTTTCCACATACATCTTGAGTCCCTTCTTGTGTCCTTACTATCACTTTCTTCTTATTTTTAAAGTGTCATGTCAAAACTAGCATCTTTTCAAACTTTCTCATGTAGATGTACTGTTAAATAACTTATTTTATTTCCCTATATAAGCCTAAATCTAACTTGCACGTACACTATGTAACAAAAAAAAATACTATTCTTTTGGCAATTAACATTGTTAATTGGCAAAATATGCATAGAACTCGATATTGCTAATGTCGATTTAGCCAAAACTCGACATCAATAGTGTCGAATTTCAAAAGAGTGGTATTTTGCTAGATAGTTTGAAAATATAGTTGTTTTACTACATAGTTTAAAATTTAAGGCTATTTAGCAATTTTCCCTAATTTTGAAACCCAGATCGTTCAAATAATAGGAAAATGGAGAAGTTCAATATTTTTGAAGTTGAACCAATGTTGAGCCAAGGTCAAACCGTGATGGCCTCAAAATTAATTTAATAATGATTTAAAATATAAATAAATATAGTAAATTAGTAAAAATAGAAAATTTGACTAAAATAATTCAAATAAATATAGAGATCTACCTTTCTAAAGTATTTTTCATCTCATAACTTTCATGAGACAAATAAGAAATATTAAATCCTTTTTTTTTTTGAAACAAGAAATATTAAATCCTAAGTAAACATAAATAGATATTGAGTTTCTCAATCAAGAGAGTCCATACCGTACCCAAAATCGTTTTGGTTTAATTAGAGGAAAGAAATATTTCAGCAATGGTCAATATCGGTGTACTTTTTTTTGGGTTACTATAATTATATATACACACACATGCACACACACATGAAATTAATATACTAAATATTTTGGCTAAAATACAAATTTCACCATTTAAGTTTGACTGAAATTCATTTCATTAGTCTAATTTTATTTTCTTTCAATTGAGTCATCTAAATTTCAAATTTATTCAATTCAGGCATTTCGTCTAATTCCATTAAAAAATTGTCATTAAGTATGCAATTAACTAATGAAAGAAAATATTTTTTTGAAAAAAAAAATCTCACATAAAAATTCGTTAAAATATTTTTTCATGTGAGGAAGAATATTTTTTTAAAGGAAAATTTTTTAACAAAATTGCAAGAAATGCCTAAATTGAATAAATTTGAAATTTTGAGAACTCAATTGAACGAAAATAAAGCTAAAGAAGTGATGAGTTTTGGTCAAATTTGTTAGAGCTTAATATTCTACTTTTTTTTTAGGCAATCTTATGTCTAAATTATCTTAAGCCATGCCCAAACCTATTTGACTACCCAATAAACATTTTTTTTTTATGAGACCAATAAAAGAGTTAAGAGAGACATTGAATAGTCATCCATCTCCCATGAAATTTACAATCAAAACGCGCACACACAAACAAAAACAACAACACAAAAGCTAGAAGAGTGACGAACATTGGTTTGTCCACCCATTAAGCTTTTTTTATGAAAACCCAATAAAAAAAGTTAAGAGAGACATTAAATAGACAACCATTTCCCATGAAATTTTTATTTAGGAAAAGAAAAAAGAAACTAGAAGAGTGATAGACAAACAAAGCCCAAGAAAATTTAAGAAAAAAGAGGTTAGTAGGTGACATTAAATAGACAACCATTTCCCATGAAATTTTTATTTAGGAAAAGAAAAAAGAAACTAGAAGAGTGGTAGACAAACAAAGCCGAAAGATGTTAGTAGGTGACAGTGAAGCATTGCAATTACATTGTTTGCAAAGTAGACCAGGGGGGAAAATGCAGAAACGAAAAAAAGATTGCAGAGGGAGAGAGAGAGAGACAGAGAAGAAGAAGAAGAAAAATAAGAAGAAACGATGATGCAACCTCAATGCCTAACAGCATGTCACGGTGGTTGAAGCTTCACCAATGGCAATAAAGTGTTGTAATTGTAAGCCTATAAGTAAAAATAAAAATAAAAATAAAAACTTTGACCTAAATTGTGAGAATCGTTCATGGTTTTCAATGATTAATTTGCATAGGCCGGTTTTTGGGGTTAAAAGAACAATTTTGGACCTTTGATGAATGATTCCCAGTTAAATAGTTTGGTTTGAGTTTAACAACCATAATTATAAGCACTTTTAAAATAATACGAAATATGGTTTCCATATGAAAACAAAGATAATAATAGAAAAAGAAACATCAAGAATACGTGGATTTCTTTTAGAAAGATTGAAGTGTGCTTCCCACGATAAGAGATTTATCCAACACATTGCTCTCATCGAAGTTTGGAATGTATTTCAATGTGCTTACAACAATTTCAATTTTCCTTCTATTTATGTAACTTTTTTAGTTTTTTTTTTTTTTTTAATTTTCTTTCACACTAATGGTTTTTTTTTTTTTTTTTTCATATGCTACCAAAAATATGGTCTCAATAATATTGAGATACATTCTTGATCACAATTTCTCTCTTTTCAGCACTTCGATTTGTTATGAGTGTTGTTTCATATTTAGTTGTTTTTAAAAGTGGGTATTTGAGTTTTACACAATATTTGAATATGTATTTTAATGAGTATAGAAACTGTTTGATTAATTGCATAGAATTTAAGTTATTTTGTTACTCTTTTAATGGATTTTTTCTTATTTCTACTTTTCTTTTTCACTTATGATCATTTTCCTTGAGCATAGGTTACCAAAGTACAATCTCAATCACATTAAAATACAAAATTAATCACATGTTCTATGTTTTCATCACTTTGTTTTGTTTTTAGTTATGTTTAATATTTAGTTGTATTTTGAAGTGGGTAAAGGAATTTTTATTTCAATTAGCATACCAACTGTTTGATTAATTGCCACAAAAAAAAAAGGATATTCTATATATATATATATATATATAATATGGCCACAACAATTATTATAACCAAAAAATAAATAAAAATAAAAAACAAAAAGCAACCTTTGTGTTAGAAAAGAACGGAAACTATGATTTAAGATTCTTACAACAAAACAACCAATTGGTTATAATTGATATATTTTTTTATTATTATTATTATTATTATTATTATTATTATTATTTTGAATTGTGGCTTTGTTGGATTTTGCTTTTGAATTATGTTTTTTGAATTTATAAAATTTTTTGATACATTTTGTGTTATAAATATAATTAAGAGAAAATTTAGACTATGATGTGACTTTTTCCCCCTCTTTTTTGGTTTCATATTTGTTGTGTTTTAGCGACTAAAAACGTTTGTTTCATTATTTTTTTTTTTCGATTTAAAAATATTTTAGATACATTTTCAATGTTTTAGATATTAAGGAGAAGAAATTTAGTTATTGAGAAAGTTTTTTTTTTCTATAGAATAATGACCTTTTTAGCATATTTTGATGATGAGCAAAATTTTATAAATAAATCTTACATAGGGATGGATATTTTTTCTACTTTACCTTTTAACTTCTTGAGAAAGATTGTTTTGTGCATCATGTAAGTAAGTTATATCACCTCTTATATTAAACTTTTGGATCTCTAAGGTTAGTTTAGATCTAAATTGCAAGCATTTAACTCATTCTCAATTTTTTTGCAATTTCTTGTTGGAAAAACATAGTTTGTATCGCATACAAAACATACACAGTGAAAATTTAACGGATCTACTTCATTCGCAATTGATAACATGTACTATGTAAATTTCAGAATTTAAGAACAAGAGAACGTACCTTGGTGCAGTGAAAATCAAAACCAAAGATTAGAAATACTAGGGAACACTTTTAATCTTCACTTCAATTCCACTTATGCCCAAAAAGTGTGGTCTCTCAATCAATTTATACATATGTGTTCAAGAGAGAATAAGAGAGTGGCTTACACTCATATACACACCATTTTCATACATTACACTGCATTACTAAATTTTGTATGTTTCTCTCCTTATATATAACTAATTATCTAATTGGGCTAGCCTTTTGGGTCATTCCAATTGGGCTTTAGTATAAGGCTTGGAGTGGGACCAAAATGGACAAATAGAACACTAGCTCCGATAGGTTTTTGGTCTTTCTATCAACTCTTGACAAGCTCAAAATTAACATTAATTATATTTAATACCACTATATAAATATAATTGTACTCTAGGCCTTATTAATAAATTATATCCCAAGACTTTATTATATATTCAACCCCTTCATTAAAATATTCGTAGTAATACAAAGTCATGAATGTTGACTGCCACTTTAAAGATTACTACATCTTAATCCTTGAGTACCCGGTTTAATCCTTTAAGTTATTCATCATATATTTATGAAATCCAATTTCATAAATATATATTTTAGTAACTTCTTACTAAAGTGATTAGGCCTAACACTGAATAACCAAACTCATTAAACTTATCTCAAGGGAATATTTTATATCTCCATTAAGAGATTATGAATTCTATTTTAAGAACATATGTTCCTTCAACATTAAATGTGGCTGCCCAACATACTGAGGTTTTGATTGTGACTTTAGATCTTACTCCTGATATATCAAAGCAACCTACACTTCATGATCAGGTTCATTATTCTCTTAGGATTGAGAGTTCATGTAAATAGAAGTCGTGAGATTTATTATTCATTTGACAGTTGCTAGTAGAATAATAAATCTCACAGCGGTCCAGTTCAATATATCCTAATACTTAAAACATATCAACATATCAATTAGAAGTCTCCACTTTCGTGATTAAGACAAATCATCTTAGTTGATTTGTTATAGTTTTTGCAGATGAAATGCCTAATTTTATCACCGACTACAAACTAAAATTCCAAGTTTACAAAGAACTTGTGATTTATATCTTTCGTGACTAAATCACATACTATGCATCTCATGTACTATATGATAATGTCTAAATATTCATGTTGCCATTATTTTAGATAATAATAAAACAACTTTATTAATCACAACATAATATCATACATAATGTCATACATAGTATCATATAATACGATTTAAAGGGCACATATCCTAACAATCTCCCACTTGCCCTAAAGACTATTGTGCACTAATCTAAATCTCATTCCCTTCAAATGTAACTAAAAAGTCCTTTGGGGCAAGGTTTTGGTAAAGGGATTTGCTAGATTATTTGCACTATCAATCTTTGCTACTACTACATCTCCTCGAGCAACAATGTCTCGAATGATATGGTACTTTCTTTCAATATGCTTTCATTTCTTGTGATTTCTTGGATCCTTGGATTTTGCAACCGCTCCACTATTGTTGCAGAACAATGTGATAGGAACTTGCTCCATTCTCACAACACCAAGATCAAAAAGGAATTTATTGAGCCAAACAGCTTCCTTTGCTACTTCACAAGCAGCAACATATTCAGCTTCCATGGTAGAGTCGGCAATACAAGATTGCTTAACACTCCTCCAACTTATAACTCCACCTCCTAAGGTGAACACACATCTTGAAGTGAACTTTCTGAAATCAAGATCTGACTGAAAATCAAAATTTGTGTAACCAATAGGTATAAAATCCTCACATCGATAAACTAGCATATAGTCTCCCGTTCTCCTTAGATACTTGAGAATATGTTTTACAACCTCCCAATGTTTTGGTCCTAGATTTGATTGATATCGGCTGACTATGCCAACTGAATAACAGATATCTGGCCTAGTACATAGCATGGCATACATGAGACTTCCCACTGTAGAAGCATAAGGAACTTGTCTCATTGTCTTTTCCTCTTCAAGAGTCTTAGGCCTTTGGTCATCAGATATAGGAACTCCATGTATGAAAAGAAGTAATCATTTCTTGGAGTTTTGCATGCTAAACCTTACTAGAATCTTATCTATATATCCAACTTGTGACAATAGAAAATAAATAATTGACTTCGAGAGAATGTAATTGGATAATGTGCACTCTTGCGTACTAGGTGCTTTGGATCATTATTTTGATGGATTTTCAACAATTTCAACGAATTCTTTCAATTTTTTTATTTTACTATGTTCAACTCTATGTATTCCACATTTGTTTTTATTTATAACCATACGTTCGACTCCTAATTAATTTTTCTCAACTCTACTCCATATTATTTTATCTATTATATGAGAAGGGAGGAAGTTTAAGAATTTAATTTGGTATGGAAATAGTGTTTACCTTAAACAAATATTGTTATTTAAATGTTTATTAACATATTTAGTACATAGTAAGTGGAAAATTTTACTCCAAAGTTGAGAGATTGAGTATATTGACATCTCCTCCTCTTTTGATAAGCTATTGGGATTAATTTGGCATTGCCACCATTCTATTTATGAAGACCTTCCTGTGGATATTTTGATGGCTCAAACAAGTAGATACATTTCTCTGATCTTACGCCATTAGTTTTGGAAACATGGAAGCAAACATAAATCATAAATAAAAAATATCACAATGTCGGCCAAACATATTTACATCGCAAATTGTGCCTAAAATCATACAAAAATAAAAATGGCCACCTAATTGATCATTGCAGCCATGCCTCCACCTATGGCCTCGTTGGATAATACTTGGAATTCATAATCCACAAAACAATTTACAAGTTAATATATTTTATGTTTATGATTATGTTTATGGGTAAGACTAACTTTACCTCTCTTCTTCGAAGTCCAAACCCAAGATAAAAACAAATTTTTCATTATTCATTATGCTCTTTAGATAAAGCAATGCACATATTTATTTATTTATTGGTTTATTTTAAGTTTAGGTATAATATTCGTTGCGTTGTCATATGTGGTGGATATTTTCAAATTGATTAGCTCGAAACTAATTTTAGGTGTGACAAATACTTGACACCTCCTTCTTTGGATTAATCAATGAGAAGATAGATTAATAATAAATAATTAAAACTATTATTTTTCACTACTTCTTGAGCACGGTACTAATAGCAAATGCATCTTGTAATACCTCGATTTTATTTTATGATCATCACCATCATCGTCATTATTATCATGGAGTTGAGGTACTTTACGTGTGCACAGTAAAATGGGAGTAGACAATTTTGTGGTGCTACAAAATATGTGAGAAAATTAAAGTCTTAGTGCATACAATTTTGTGCAGCAGTTAAAATAAAAAAGGAAGACGTAACGTGGAGGGTTACTATGTGGGTTATTCATATAAAATTTTTGGTCTTCTTATCAGATAGGAAACATGATAAGAGATTAAAACCTATTTAGATTAGAAGTTTAAGAGTTATTGAGATCTTTTGGAGTTCCAGTCTATCTAAATAGATAAACCTTAATTTGAGGTTAATTGGAAATTAAAGTCTTGGAAGACTATTTAAACTAAGCGGATTTCTTAGCAAATGTGGATGCCAAAGAAAATTTGAGAGGGAGAGAGGCTTGATAGAAAAAGGAGGCCAAAATTGTTTAGGGGCATAAAGTTTGGCTACGATATAAAACTGAGAACCCCCATCTCTAAAATGATCAATATTTATATGTTTATTAACATGTTTAGTATATAGTAAGTGCAAAACTCTACTCCAAAGTTGAGAGATTGGATTTAATGCCATCTCTTCCTTTGCATTATGTACTACTGGGATTAATTTAATGCATGAGGGTAGAGTTTCAAATGAAAAGAATGATGGAATATTGCTCCTCACATTCATGTATTTCTAGAAAGATGATTATTTGAACTATTTTATTAAAATTAATTGAGTTACATATGAGATTATGCCAAATCCAAACATCAACACTGCGTACCAGGAAGCTACATGAGAATTAATTTAAGATTTCAAAAAACTGCATGCCTATATTATAGAACATCATAGTAGGATCAAATAAATTAAAAAATGTGTAGATTTATAATCTTTTTTTTTTAGTAAACAATAATACTTATTAGAATACACACGAAAATAGTAATAAATTAAAAAATGTGTAGATTTATAATCCTAAATATAGATGTTTGGGGAGAACAGTAGTTGTTGTGATAAGATGGAGTGCGAATTCGTTCTCGAAACTAGGATTGTTCTTCTTGAGTACCTGAATGATATAAACAGTACAATATAAAACATTGTAGACTATGTGGGTGTCTTTTAATTGACTTCGAGAGAAAGTAATTGGATAAGGTACACTCTTCCCTACTATGTGTTTTGGACTGTTCATTTGATGGATTTTCTTCAATAATTTCAACGAATTCTTTCAATTTTTTTATTTTACTATGTTGAACTTTATGTATTCTACATTTGTTTTTATTTGTAACCATATGTGCAACTGCTAATTAATTTTTCTCAACTCCACTCCTTATTTGTTATCTATCATATGACAAGGGAGGCAGTTTAAGAATTAAATTTGGTATAAAAATAGTGTTTACCTTAAAAAAAATATTGTTATTTATATGTTTATTAACATGTTTAGTACATGGTAAGTGAAAAATTTTACTCCAAAGTTGAGAGATTGAGTTTAATGACATCTCCTCCTCTTCATTATGAGCTATTGAGATTAATTTAATACTGCCACCATTCTCTTTATGAAGAATTTCTTGTAGATATTTTGATGGTTCAAACAACTAGAAACATTTCTCTAATCTTATGCCATTAGTTTTGAAAACATGGAAGCAAGTAAAGATCATAAATAAATAAAATATCACAATGTTGGCCAAACATATTTGGATCATAAATTGTGCCCAAAATCGTATAAAAATAAAAATTGTCACCCAATTGATGATTGCACCCATGCCTCCACCTTTGACCTCGCTTGATAATGATTGGAATTCATAATCCACAAAACAGTTCAGAAGCTAAGCGAATATTAATATATGTTTATGTTTATGTTTATAAGTAAGACTAACTTTACATCTCTTCTTCGAAGTCAAAACCCAAGATAAAAATGAACTTTTCATTATTCATTATGCTCTTTAGAATAAGCAATGCACATATTTATTTATTTATTGGTTTATTTTAAGTTTAGGTATAATATGTGTTGTGCTATCATATGTGGTGGATAATTTCAAATTGGTTAGCTTGAAATTGATTTTAGGAGTGGCAATCATTGCTGCAATACTCAGCACTTCCTTCTGTGGATTAATCAATGAGAAGATAGGTTGAAAGAAATAATAAAAAACTATGGGTGTTCTCTACTTCTTGAGCACAGTATTAATGGCAAATGCATCCGCTTCGACAATATTTGTCATTGACAAATCATTAGTTAAATTAAGAATAGGAATTGAATGAATATCAATTCCTCTATATATTTGATCCTTTCTTAGCCTGGATAGGAGGGATACTAACCAAAGTATTTTCTAATCTACATTCGTAACTTCCAATAGTCTTAAATGTCAAGGTTCAATAATACACAAAAAATTGAGGCACAAGTTGATCCGTATGACATTTGCATACAAGTTTATATTATTTATTACCTTAAACTATACTCTTGATTGAATTTTGTACCCTAAACTTTGAATTTTCATCCAAGTTAATAGCAAACTTAACGTTAGGGTACAAAGTGTAACAATGGTCATAGTTTGGAGTGCAAAACGTGTATTCAAAAAGTTTAGGGTGAAAAATGTAATATAGGGTAGTAAAGTTAAAAGTGGTAAAATGTAATTTCTCTAATAATTACATTAACTCATTTAGTTATTTACAAATAGATTTTTCCATTGAAATATACAGTAGTGCCCTCCAATGGATTGAAGTGGACTTAATTGCAACGAAAGGACTAAAGTTGACTGAAATGCTATGCTAATATCGCTCAACAGGAAAATGTTACTCTTCAACTTTTAGATATTATATAGATAGATAAGGAAGAGAGACCATATGCCCTGTACATAAATTTATAAAAAATTTGAAAACAATTTACCCAAGACATTTTTATTTTCACCCTAAAGATGTAATAGGAGTCACAATATCAAAGAGCATATCAACAACACAGGTTAGCTTCCAACCATAACCCATATATGATATATCAATAAATTAAATTGAAAAAGAAAGTGGGAGTTAAAGCAAGAAAGTTGGAAAATCAAAACTACGCAGTATAAAGACAATTGACATGATCAATGACAAGCTCAATCTTTTCCTTCCAGAGTAATGTCCCCTGTATGTTAAATGCCGACATCTAGAACAAGAACACAGTCCAATGGATACCTAAGATAGGCATGTAATCTCACCCAAACAAGGCTAATATGGATAACATCGCACAATGACCAAGTACACAAAGCTAGCAAAAAGTAAAGCCACTTAAAAAAAATTGACCAAGACCAAACTATAAGGTTTTTGTTGTTGTTGTTGTTGAGGGGAAATAATAAAAAGGCCTAAAGGGATGTCTTATTCTTTTTTTTAATTGAACCTTATACTTGTTCTATACTGCTATGTTTACTTTGGTGCTTTTTCTTTAATGGATTACGTATTCACTCCCAAAAAAGAAATCATTAGAGTATAGAACGTAAACATGCATAGTAATGTTCATCAAAAGTAAACATGCATAGTAAAAAGTAATTAAACAATGATATTTTAAGTTACTATTAAGAAAACGAGTAATGCTACAGTCACAAACTATTTTACAATATTTTTATAAAATGTTGATATGGCCAACTTATTATTGGTTTTTATCTATGCCCACCATTAATATCACTTTTTTATTTACCAATAATCACTCACCACATCAACAATTTGTAAAAAATTTTGTAAAAAAATTTATATCTCTAGCATTATTATAAGAAAACAATACATGTCAACATTCGATATGCTTCTCTTTCTTGTTGTAAACACACACAAAATGTAAATAAATAAATAAATAAATATATACAAAGTTCAGTTCGATAATCTATCATCATCTCAAAAAAAAAAGTTTTGATACTCTATCATAAAAAGTTAAGATTATAGCACAAGCATACTACTAAGAATAAGAATTTGAATGCCCCGGGCTCACAAGTCACAACTATAAAAATCAAATCTCTACAAGAAAGGGAAGCCCAATAGATTTACATGCCTCATAGTCATTCAAAAAGAGAGAAACTATCCATGGTGAGTCTTCGAGCCTTGATTCTCTACTCTACGAGAAATATGTCCACAATATTTTTACAACAAATCTTAGATAGTAAGTTGTAATTGGTAATAATCTGACCTACTGTGGACGACTAAATTTCTAGTTTGAAATAAATCAAACAAGTAAAATAGCTTCACAAATATGAATTTGTATTAATGAATATGTGGTACAATTCTCTAAAATTACAAAAGAGTGATCATTTGATTCGTTCTCCTTGAAAGACTTATTGATTAGAATTGTAATAATGTGATTTTGACTCGAACACCAAATATCCTTCAATTTGGCTGAAGGATGGATCGAAGACCCTTTAAACAGAATTACAATGAATCTCTGGCTATGAGCTTGTTAGAAATTCTTTGTTCTTCACGTTCTTCGTGTGTTCTTCCTGCGTTCTTCGTCTTTGAAGGTTTGTGGTGGAAATTTTTCAGGGCTTTGGAGGCTTGAATCCATTGAGCTTCACCAATTTGTAGTTTCTTGAAATTTCTAGAGGTTTTTAAGCTTGATTCCAGTGACCTTTGAGATCTAGGAAGATGATTTGGATGATTTCTCTTCGAATGCCCTTCGTAATCGAAGTTAAAGTTCTTGAAGTTCATGAAGGCTTCAGGGCTTGATTCCAGCAGAGCTTCTGTACTTCTGAATCTTCTTTAATACTGCTTGTGCCCTAGATATCTTGGTGTCTTCCAAGATCTCTCCCAAGATGTCTTGGTGTCTATAGAAATGCCTTAGAAAGGCTTCTATTTATAAGAGTTTGGGGGTGGGTGAGCAACACGTGGCGGAGTCTAATTGGTGACACATGTCACAGCTTGATTGGACTGCTTATGTCACTGCTTACACGCACCTGACTGCTTATGTCATCGCTTACACGCGCCGATGTGTGATTTTTTTTTTTTTTTGGCATGCTTTTTATGCTTTTATTCCAAAGACACTTGGCAAATTTCTATTGGTTTCTAAATAGTGATAGTAGAACCTAGAACAGTACATGGCCTTTTGTAATTAGCCGCACTTTGTGGAGTTGGTAATATAATGTGTCAGCTTGTAATAGGTCGGGAATTTTGATGAGAGGTTTTGATGAGACCGAAAAGTGGTCAGCAAGTAGTTGAATGTACTTGCGTGACTAGGCCTTCTCAAAAGAGGTTAAGTTGAAGTAATTTCAAAAGAGTGTTCCATGGTATTTGGAATGGATTGGTGAGGCTGAAAGTTATTTGCAAGTAGTTGGATATACTTACATGATTGAATCATATTAGCAGAGGTTAAGCTGAGGTAATTTCAGAAGAGTGTCCCATGGTATCTAGAACGGGTCAATGAGGCAAAAAGTTATTTGCAAGTAACTAGATGTACTTGCGTGATTGAATCATATCAACAAAGGTTAAGCTCAGGTAATTTCAAAAGAGTATTTTGGATTGTTAGTGGCGATCACAGGGTGTAGAAGGTGGTGATGAGGCGAGGTTGTTGGCTGGGTATAGCATGCAGAGCTATGGGCCTAGCCTCACGTTTTTAAGAATTCCAGGCGAAGTAATTTTAGAAGAATATACTTTGGATTATGGAAAGGGCGTGTGAGAAAGTGGTTAAGTGTGCAAGCATTATTGTATCACTCAGGTTAAGTTGAGGTAATTTCAGAAGCATAAGGATTTTGGGTTTGCTAGTGGTGGTTGTGAAGAAGACGGAGATGAAGCAAAGATGGTGATTGTGTGAAACATATGATACCATGGAGCTGGCACTGTACATTGGGGAATTTTTGGTGTAGCTGTTTCCAGGGAGTATAATTTTGAATTGGGACTGACTGTATGCCAAGCGAAGTCCGGCAACAAGTCATAGAATGTGCGTGCATGATGGGACCATGCCGACAAAGGCTAAGTTGAAGTAATTTAAGAAGCATACTTCCTAAAATACTTCAAGTATAATTTAAGTTGGAGTAATTCCAGAAACATGTGTTTTGAAGTACCAGCAACGATGACCTTTGTGTCTTGAGCTGGTGGTGACATGGAATGTGGCTTTGGTGGAAACACATTTTTTACCAACACCAGAGGCTAATAATTGTGGAGGACCCAGACTGAACCATGTTGCTAATTTCTAATGAGCTAGGACCTTGGAGTTTGTTGTGAATGTTAAATGGGAGAAAATTTGTAGAATGCCCTAACACCTTTACAACCCTACCTAATGACATATGCTAAAAGATATGAACACAGTCGGGCTGTCAATTGAGATATATGGAGTTATGGTCTTGAGTATGTTGGAAAAATCCAGAAAATGAAAGATGGAGCTAACTTGTAATCCTAGTTTGGAAACCAGCCAAGCTGCTGTTTGGTTCTAAGCTGCTGCCTCTGCTGAAAAACAAAACAATTGGAGAGAGATTACGAGGTTCTCAAAGCAATTAGGAAGTCTCCTGAGCTTAGAAACAAGTGCGTTTGTTGGACTTAGATCTCTTGGCTAGGCAAATCTAAGGTTACACGAGATTATGATGTGGGCTAGGTTATGTGAAATTTTATGGACATATGGGGTCATTAAGTGGGGAAACGAAATTTGTTTGGATCTCAAAACTGCAATGATGTTGTGAAAAGGGTTTCTACTAAACCATGAGAAGGTTGGGTTCAAGCTGATTATGAAGCAATAGTGGTTGTTAGGCGTTGAGACTAATAAAGCTATAGAGAGAAATGGTTGTGAGAAGGAGGATCTGAATATTTGAAAGAAGCAGATTTTCATTTCATGATTCAGTGTGTTTTTCTTGATGAGTTTCAATGAATCTGAACCTTCTATTTATAACGGAGAGATGAAGAATGGTAAATAAGAATGGCGGATTGGAATTTTTGGTAAGAATGGTAGATGAGAATGTTTGGCACCGAGTAGGAATGGCAGGTGGGAGACTGGTAGGCACCAAACGGGAATGATAAGTTGAATATGTGACCCAATGTAATTTCAAGTTTAGGACACACTTGTAAGAGTTCATATGTTCTTTGAAAGGGAAGCCTTGATGACCCTAAAGGAATCCAGACTAAATGGATGAATCTCAAATTTTGATTTTGGGAGCTTGAATTTCGGACACTGCCAGTACTTTGGAGAAGTGGGTTAGATGGGCGGTTTCCAAGTCCTAAACAAACAAACAGATTTCAAAATCGGAATCCTCGCAAAAAATCGAGTGGAACAAGCTTTGCTCGGACATCTTGAGTCTTGGTCAAAGTTCACATCAAAGCCAACAGTTGTAGAATCAAACTATTTGAACAATTTTGGATTCTTAAATGAAGAAATGGACCCCAAAATCTGAATGTACATGAAAAACTGAGCAAGGCAAGTCCTTTCTGAAAATTTTGACTTTTGGTCAAGATTTATGCAAAAGTCAACTTTCTAGAAATTGGAGCGTTTGCGTAATTTCCTAGTCTCGGATGAAAAAATGGATCCCAAAATCAGAATGTACTAAAAAAACTGAGTGGGACAAACCCGTTTTGAAAATTTTGACTTTTTGGTCAAAGTCAAAGGTCCAACTTGGTCAAAACCTTTTTTTTTCCTCTTTTTTTTTTTTTTTTTTGGGCTGGCAATTCAAATCTGGGTCAAAAAACGGGTCAGGTTTGAAATTTGAGGTCAACTAAAGGATGACGTTAAGATGACGTCAGAAGCCTATTGAGAGTGTGTCCGTGCATGGGAGAGTGGAAGCGCGTGACATCGCGTGTCTGCGCGTGGATGCCCATGTGTGTTTATGGTTACGCATGAGAGTGCGTGTAACTAATGTTGTGAACTCTGAAGCATCTGGTGGTGCGTGGTGGCACGTGTCTAAGCTTTTTGAGTTGATTTTTCTAGGTTTTGTAGATCGAGGGCCACTAGATCGAGTGGTAATGCCACTTTCGTGAGATGAAGTCTGGATTTGTACGAATGTTAAGGAGTAGGCCGTGATCTTCAAAGCTTGTGGCGGCACGTGGAGGAGCGTGGCAAGGCTTTTGTGCCTAAAATTTTCAAGTTTGGTAGATCGAAGTCCGTCTAAGATTCCTGTGGGGTCAGTTTTGTGAAATGATGTCTAGGCTTTCACAAATCTAAAAGTGAAGGTCGTGGGTGACAATTTGTCTTGTATTGGACTAATGTGGCTTTTCTGTTCTTTTTGCGGCAGCGGCTCTAACAAGGCAGCGCCTGTGTTTAGACTTGAAGGTCAAGAGGTAGGTGGTGAGCCAACATTTTCTGTCTCTTTTATTCACTGAATGGCCTCCTTTATCTTCAAAATTCAGTGCAAACTTCCTTGATTTTGAGTGCATTTGAGTTTGCAAAATTTGACTCCGATTTGTTTTCACATTTTTGAAATGTGAACATAATCTTTTTTTACTGGCTAGTTGGTGGAACCATTTGACTTTCTTTATTTTTCTTGCCTGCTAGTTTAGCAAAAGTTCTCTATGTAAGAGTTTGTGAAATTGGCATCGTCCATCACTTAGGCATTGTTAGCCTTTTAGCCTTCTTCTCCCATTTTCAAGATTTTTTTTTTTTTTTTTTTTTTTTGGCTTCTTATTTCTTTGAACTTGTTAGCTTCTTTTCTTGTAGATGATTTTTTTTTTTTTTTTTAACACTTGCCATGAGATCTTCTTCTGACAAATTCTTTGTTGTTTGTTTTTGTTGTTGTCTTGTAGCACACTTTCCTTGATCTTTGGACTTCAACATCAAACTCTATATTGACGTTCTTAGAGTTATGTTTGCCTCCATTTGGTGGCTTTGCATTTCTTTGATAGTAACATTCTTGCAGTGACATATGCTTTCATGTTGTCACATTCTTTTCCTACAACAACAATCTTTTAATGATATCCATTCTTAACATTCTCATAGCAGCGGTCATCTAGGCAACAATGTGATCACTGGTGTTCATGATACAATGATGCTATCTCTAGTACTTGACTTTAAAGTTGTACTGGCCTTTGTCTTGGTAATTAAGATGCACCAACACTTGTCTTTGCAACATAGGCACATCAACAGTCTTTACCATGAAGCTGTGCCAACATTTGTCCTTGTACCGAAGCCATATTAACACCAGCCTTTGCAATGAAGTTGTATCCATATTTTTCTTTGCATCAAAGTCGCGTCACCACTTATCTTTGTCATGAAGCTGTGCCAACACATGCATTTGCATTAAAGCATCACCATTACTTTGTCTATTGAAGTTATATTTGCACTTGCATCTGCTATGAAGTCGCACCATCATTCACCTTTGTAATGAAGCTACACCAGCACTCTTCTTTTGCCATAAAGCTACATCGACACTTTATTTGCATTGAAACCATGCCAATATTTATCTTTGCCATGAAGCCACATCAACACTTCATTTGCACTGAAGTCGTGCCAATATTCATCTTTGCCATGAGGCCACGTCAATACTTTATTTGCATTGAAGTTGCATCAATATTCATCTTTGCCATGAGGCCACGTCAATACTTCATTTGTATTGAAGTTGTGCCAATATTGGCCTTTGTAGTGAAGCTGCATTAGCACCAATTTTCAGAGGCAACATAGTTCAAACATCGAGGGTACATAGCAATGTAGCCAAACATCAAGATTTTAGTGATGCCAACAAGATTTTGAAGATGCAAGGAGTTGCGAACAAAACCTTGAAGATGCAAGTCCTTGTCAAGACTTTGAAGATGCAAGGAAATGCCAACAAAACCTTAAAAATGCAAGAAGAATGACGCCAATACTTTAAAGACGCCATAGTATGTTGCCGAGACTTTGACATTACACGAACATGCCCTTAGGGGAGAGATGATGCAACACCAACTTCAGAGACATGATGTGACTCAAAAAAGCGGTGATGTTTTTTGGATTTCATCAAGACATTCCAAGTGACTTGAATGAAGAAGTTCGTATAGGATCTTTAAAAGATCTATACCAATTCTACCAATCTTTCACTCGTCACAATACAGATTCCAAGGTATTCATTCCAGCTTTTTCCATAGACTTCGAGAGTTAAGTCAAACATTGTTACAAACAATGGTGGGAAAGAGTTTGCGAAGATGACTTTACTAAAGGAACATATTTTCTAGCCAATGTCACCTCCTTCCATGTTAAATCACTAGCATCCAATAAATTTCATAGAGGAAAGAGAAAAAAGACCCATACATTCCACAACCTTCGACAAAGTTTGCACTGTATTCTCATAAAGATGATTGTCACTTAAAAGATTCATCTTGAAATATTGGAGCTAATCAAAGTCGAGGTATCAAAGGTTCGTCGATCATACAAGTTATGAATGCCATCAAAATTTCTGAGGAGGAGGTGTGCAACAATTCTAACCACAATTAGAAGCATTTAAATAGTCCAATGAGAGGCGTTCATGTAGGAACTTCCATTGATCATGCCCTCAAGAGATAGATGGTGCAAAGCATACTTCAAAGGCATGGGAGGATGTTTCTAGAAAATGGGCAATGCTATGTGGATTCCATTCAATCTTCATTTTCTACTACAACGACCTTTGATCATCGTAGTGAATGGTTGATTGGCCTTAAGCAATGCCTTTCCAATCAAAGGGATATCAAAAGCACATTGATGACATTTGGAAAAACTATTTAAGCTCAACTAGCAATCCTTTTTCTTTTTCATGTGACTAAACTTAGTAAAAAGTACTAAGCTACCTACATACCCCAAAGAGGGATCAAGTCATTAAGTAGTTCAAAAGTTTTTTATTTTTTTATTTTTTTTTTTATTTTTTTTTCAGAGAGGGATTAATTTCTCTTTATTCTTACACTTTCAAAGGTAATGGGAAGACATCATATACCCTTACAGCGTTGCGGTAGGCAATATAAGCTCCTACCGAGGAGCGATCCTCGATTTTCAAGTATAGAAGTGTTGTAAGAGCTTCCCATTGATAGGGTTAATCCTTGCATCATCATTGTTAATCTACTTGTGAGCTTCAATGGTCTTTGCCCCCTACTTAAAAGTTGGAAGTATATCACAAGCAATGGTCACATGGTTTGACCCAACAACTTCATCAAAGTCTAGATCAATCTTGTTTTCTTTAACGATCTTCATGATTTGTTCTTTGAAGACAAAGAATTTTTGTATTGGGTGGCCAATGATGCGATGATATTTGCAGTAGTTAGGGTTATCAACTTTCCCCATGTCTTCTGGTCGCTTGCATTCTGGCAGTTCAATCAACTTCAATTGCAATAGTTGTTCTAAGATGTTTGGCACATCTTCATCAGGGAATGGATATACTTTTTGTTCACGTTCCTTAAAATTCAAATGACGCACTTCGTTCTTTTGCCATCCTTCAAGTCATTTTTCATTTGCCTTTGCCTTTCTTCTTGGAACCTTAACTACGACAGTGTTAACAGCCATTGGGTCTTTAAGATTGACTTTTGTATTTCTTTCATTCCTCCTTACTTCCTTACTTCCTTCCTTTCTTTCCTTTCCTCAGGTATGGGAGGTTTGGTATTTATGTGGCTAGCAATGCTTAACTCCATGTCATGCACATGAGTTGTTAACTCTTCAAATGTTTTGGGCTTTATCCCATAAAGGATGTATAGAAGTCCTCAATGCATGCCTTGGATGCACATCTGTATAGTATATATTTCAAAAAGTCTATCTTTGCAATCCAAACTCAAAGAACACCATTGATTAATATAATTGACCACTGGCTCATTTTTCTATTGTTTGGTATTAGTAAGCTCCATCATTCTCATCGTGCGATGCATGCTATAGAATCGGTCAAAAAACTCTCTTTCAAGTTATTCCCAACTATCAATTAACTCAAGTTCTAAGTCTGTGTACCAATCAAAGGCATTCCCCTTGAATGAATGGACAAACTGCTTCACAATGAGATCTCCTTGAATCCCTGCATTCTCACCAATTTCTACAAAGTGAGCAATGTGTTGTTTTGGATTGCCCTTCCTGTCAAATTGTAGGAACTTAAGAGGTTGGTATCCATTTGGCATCCTCATGTTATCGATGCACTTTGTGTAGGGTTTTGCATATGTGAGAGAACTTGTAGAAGAACCTCCATATTGTGCTCAGATGGTATTTGTTATCATGTCTTGCAATTGTTGGACTGACAACGAAGCAACCGAAGTAGATTGTTCACATCGATGAATGTCTTCATTTCCTATCCCTTTGTCATCCTCTGTAGAAGTGAAGCCAAATGGGAACTTAGGACCATGGCTTGATTCACCAAGATCTTGTATTTTGAGTTTATTCATTAGATTTGCAATTTGGAGGTCTTTATCTTCAAGTGCTTGTGTGAGAAGGATGACCCTTTATTCCATTTCAGCCATCTTTTCTTCCATCGTAGAGGTGTTAATCATCATGACTGACACAACTTCCCAAGATGATGGAGAAGAAAGTGAATTGAAGTGAGCACGTGAAATCTCATCTTTTGGGTTCCCTTCAATGAGAAAGAAATCGTCCAACCAACTTCTTGTGAAGGAAGAAGAGGATTTTCCCCCATACTTGAGGTGTTCCAAAGTGGAGATGTCCTTGTTAATGACCTTGTTTCTTGTAAGAGGGTCTAAGAAGATGATTGTCTAGACCTTGGCTTCCTTGGTTGATTGAGATTGAAGTTAATTGTGAGTTTTAGGTTAGCTTCAATTGATTGCACCAATGCAGTTGTTGGTGGTAGCCGTACCAAATCTAACTGAAGTAGCTATTGTTGAAGCTTGAATGTTCTTGCTAGAGGCCATTGAAGTTGGTAGCAAGATGATGAAGATTTCTTTCTTTGAAGGAGAATGAGATTAGAGGTAGAAAGGTCCCACTGGGCATGCTAGAATTTGTGGACGACTAAATTTCTAGTTTGAAATAAATCAAACAAGTAAATAGTTTCACAAATATGAATTTTTATTGATGAATATGTGGTATAATTCTCTGAAAT
The DNA here is from genome assembly GCA_023621385.1 of Quercus gilva. NCBI lineage: Eukaryota > Viridiplantae > Streptophyta > Magnoliopsida > Fagales > Fagaceae > Quercus > Quercus gilva. Next base: position 61,231,490 of record CM042474.1, on the reverse strand, counting down.
TACAAATGAGTGATTCTCTAATTCGGTCTCCTTGAAAAACTTGTTGATTGGAATTGTAATAATGTGATTTTGAATCGAACACCAAATATCCTTTAATTTGGATGAAGGATGGATCGAAGACCCTTGAAAGAGAACTACAATGAATCTCTGGCTATAAGCTTGTTAGAAATTTTTTGTTCTTCACGTTATTCGTGTGTTCTTCGTGCATTCTTCGTCTTCGAAGGTTTGTGGTGGAAATTCTTCGGGGTTTTGGAGGCTTGAATCCGTAAAGCTTCACCAATTTATAGTTTCTTGAAGTTTCTAGAGGCTTTTGAGCTTAATTCCAATGGGTCGAGTTCGAGACAGGTTTTTTAATGCTCGAACCCGTCCACGGGCCAGATCCAAAAACTCGAACCCGCCCCGTTTAATAAATGGGTTTTTTTTTAACCCCAAACCCGCCCCATCGGCCCCGCATGCCTCGTCCAGCCATGCCACGATTTGGGCCTAATCCGTGGCCCAAACCATGGCCCAATCAAAAAAAAAAAAAAGATTGCCTGAAGCCTAAAGCCTATACTGTGGCCCAGCAAAATAAATAAAAATTATGTTTGCACAGATTCAAGCAGCTTGAATCTAGGCAAACATATATACATATATATATATATATATATATTTGATTTTATACTAGCAGGAGTATACTTAGGTAGAGAAAATCAAAGAATGAAATTGAAAAATTGAAAAATAAAAAGACCCACCAAGAAATTATGGATGGATGAACAATGACCAAAGATTTATGATTTTCCCTTTCAAAATCATAAATACAAACACAAATCCTAACACCAACACAAACACAAAATTTTCAAATTTATGATTTTCCCTTTCAAAATCACAAACACAAACACAAATTTCAGATTTACGATTTATGATTTTCCCACTCAAAATCACAAACACAAACAAAAATCCTAACACAAACACAAACACAAAAATTTCAAATTTTTGATTTTCCCTTTCAAAATCACAAACACAAATCCTAACACAACACAAACACAGAAATCACAAACACAAACACACAAAAAAAAAAAAAAAAAAAAAAAAAGATGGAGAACTAGGTGGTCCGGTGGAGAAACATGGAAGGAGCGAGACGGCTAGGCTGCGGCAGTGAGGCAAGGGAACAAATGGGGATGATGTAGGGATGAGAGTGAGAGTGCATGAGGGTGAGGGAGGGAGGCGGCTGGGCTGAGGTAGTGAGGTAGTAAGTCTGAAAGTGAGAGGCAGCTGTATGTTTAGAGAGAATTTAGGGTTAGGTTTTGTTATAAGTTATATATATATATATATAGAGAGAGAGAGAGAGAGAGAGAGAGAGTGCATGAGGGTGAGGGAGGGAGGCGGCTAGGCTGAGGCAGTGAGTCTGAAAGTGAGAGGCGATTGTGTGTTTAGAGAGAATTTAGGGTTAGGTTTTGTTATAAGTTATATATATATATATATATATTATAATTTTATTTTTATTCTAAACGGGTCGGGTTCAAATTCAGGTTCAAGGTGGATATTGCAAAAATCCGAACTCAACCCAAACCCACTTTGAATTTTATTTTAAAAACTCAAACCCAACCCTACTATTTATCGGAAGTGGTTACCAATTAGGGTTGGGTCGGGTATCCAGGATCGGATATTAATGGCCATCCTAGAGCAAGATAGTGGGACACACCGAGTTTAAAACTAAAGTCAGATATCAGATCATATCACTCGATTCGATTCCATTCGTAACCAATTTTCCTCATTCCTTTATCATCTCTACCTGCAAGTCCAAACACTAAAACCAAAACATCTTTACTTGCTTTCCACTGTAATCGTTACACACACTCCTCCCTCCCACTCTCGCTAATCCTTCCTTCTTGATCATTATCTTCTTTCTTCTTCTTCTATATATTTATATAAACGAGTTACTCCAAACCAAACCAAAAGGATCTAAATACAGTACAGGAACAGGATGGGAGGTGTCGGTGGTGAGATATTTGTTGTTACAGGTGCTGGCCAAGGTCACCTTCACCCTTGCATGGAGCTTTGCACCCACCTTTCCTCCCGCAATTTCCACACTACCCTCGTCATTCCCTCCATCTCCGGCACCACCACCACTCAGATTCCCTCTTCCTTCTCTCAAAACCCACTCACTTCCTTCGTCTACATCACCTCGGGTCCTCCTATGCGCCCCGGATCCGATCCGACCCGCCAGCAATCCGCCCTCGAACTCCAAGCCCATATCACCACCAACCGCTCTAAGTCCCAACCTCCCATCATCTGCGCCATCGTCGACTTCCAGATCGGGTGGACCAAAGAGGTCTTCCAAAAATTCAACATCCCCGTCGTCAGCTTCGTCAGCTTCGGCGCGTGCGCCGCCGCCATGGAGTTGGGCGCGTGGAAAGCCCAGGCCGGTCATTTCAACCCGGGCGAGGAGGCCCGATTCATTCCCGGGTTACCTGAGGAAATGGCCATTACGCCCTCCGATCTTAAACGAAAACCTGTAGGTCCAGCACCTGGCGGCCCACCTGGAGGCGGAGGTGGTAGAGGAGGTGGTGGTCCGCCTAAACCAGGTGAACGGCCGCCTTGGGTTCCAGAAGTTGAAGGCGCGATCGCGTTGATGTTCAACACGTGTGACGATCTGGAGCGTCCGTTCATCGACTACATGAGAGCTCAGATGGAGATGCCAGCGTGGGGCGTGGGCCCACTCTTGCCCGAACAGTACTGGAAATCATCATCGTCGAATTCGATCATCCGCGACCGTCAGATCAGACAGCAGCAACGCCAATCAAATTACACCGAGGAGGAGGTGATCCAATGGTTAGACTCGAAGCCACGTGGCTCGGTGCTGTACGTGGCATTCGGCAGTGAAGTGGGTCCCAGCATGGAAGAGTACCCACAAATAGCAGCCGCATTAGAACACACAACAAACCAACGTTTTATCTGGGTCATACAACCCGGGTCGGGTATACCCAAACCCGGTGGTGGTGGGGGTCAACCCGGTTCAGAAAACCAAGAAGGGTACTATCCACATGGGCTGGATAGCAAAGTGGGTGAGAGGGGTTTGATAATAAGGGGATGGGCACCACAACTGTTGATACTGAGTCACCCATCGACTGGTGGTTTTTTGTCACACTGTGGTTGGAACTCGACAGCTGAGGCTATAGGGCGTGGGGTTCCATTTTTGGCATGGCCCATTAGGGGTGATCAACACTACAATGCCAAGTTGGTGGTGAGCCATCTCAAAGTTGGGTATAAAGTGGCTCATGATCTTTCAGAAATGGTTAAAGAGGAGGACATTGTGAGAGGAATCGAGAGGCTAATGGGGGATCAAGAGATGCATGGAAGGGCTGCTAGGCTTCGTGCAAAGTTTGAGAATGGGTTTCCTGCTAGTTCTGAGACTGCTTTGGATGCTTTTGGGGATTTTATTCGCCAAAAAGCACCTTAAATTAAGAGGACTCGAGATTTCAGTTGATGTTTACATCATTTTCTGTGTTACCTTGTGTTGTGTGTGCCTCCTGTTCATGTAAATAACAAGGGCTTAGAAATCTAATCCAATTAAGTTGCTTTTTTAATGCATGGATTAAGTGGTTTTAAGGCACATTGAAGAGCAAACAAGGACACTAGATAATGATGAACTCTATTTATTAAAACAAAAACACTTGTTGATGGGATCTTGGCCTTTCATAACCATATTCCTTCTACTGAGGCTTTGGTTTCCCAACCTGCCTTGATTTTGGTTTCTAATTGGCTTTAACAATTCAACAATGTCCATTGTCATTGCCTCAGCCTTCTACACATGGAGAAGTGTCCACTGTCCTTGAAATGGTGTGATAACTACAAATACATAGTCATAGACAACCCTTGATGCTTAGGGAATGTTTGGAATCGGTGTTTAAACAACAATAACATTTTTGACACGTATTTCTATAACACTTAAATACATATTTTCGTATTTTCATAACATTGAAAACTAAACAACAGCTGTGTTTGGTTCCCGTAAAATATTTTCTGGAAAATAGTCTATTTTCTGGAAATTCTATTTTCGGAAAAGAAAAATATTTTCAAGTATTTGGTTGCATAATGAAAATTGTTGTAGAAAATATTTTCATGTGTTTGGTTATATTCTGAAAATGCTATTTTCCTACACATTTTGCACATTTTCTCAGCTATTTTCTCAGCATCCAAACAAATTTTATTATAAAAAATTTCAAAATCACAACCAATTCAACAACAAATTCCGGCAATCAAAAGCCACAACCACCAAAACATCACCACCACAACAACAATCAAACTTTAAAAAAACAAAACTGAGAGATCGAGGAAGAGAGAGCGATGGGTCTGAGTCTGGGTCGACGACGAGATCAAGGTTCGTGGAAAGGCGAGATCGAGGAGGCGATGGGTCTGGGTCGAAGGTCGAAGGCTCTGGGTTTGTCGGTTCGTGGGTCGAAGGTCGCCGGCGGTTGCTCCGGGCTTGGAGCGGCGGTTCGAGCTCGCGGCTTGTGCTCTCTCTCTCTCTCTCTCTCTCTCTCTCTCTCTCTCTCTTCGTGCTCTCTCTCTGTGTTTTCTGGAAAATGGCATTTGAAGTGAAAATAGGAACTGAAAACCATTTCCGTTGTCAAAGGGAAAATAGGAAATGATTTTCCGAAAAAATTCTATTTTCCGTAACTACCAAACACGCGGAAAAGGTGGAAAATGATTTCCTAAAGTGGTTTTCACCCAAAACAAATACAGTCAACGATACTAGAAATTTCCAACCAAACAGACCCTTAGTCTCTCGAGATCCAAGAAATACTTTACATCATTTCAAGCAGAAACCTTTAGCATGCCCGTTGCATTTTTGACAAGAACATTCTGAGTGCGGGTTGAAGCAAGCCTCAGGATATGGTACATTGTTTTTGGGTCTCTTATATTAACTGGGCAAAACAAAAGTTAAAACGATCTTCAATAAATAATCTGTGTACCTTCTCCAACATATTTGCGACCTTCTTTATATGATCATGTCAACACGGAAACTATGATCCATCTAGACCGCAATTTTCATCAAATTTTTCAAGTAGACAGAAGAACACTACATAAGGGAGTTGAAAAGCACAACAAATGGTTCAACCTGTTCGTAGAAAGGCAAGAGACAGACTTTCCTTACTTCTTTAGGGGGTTGCTTCAAACACTCAATGTAGTCTAAATTATTCTTCTAAATGCATGGTTGTTGTGACTCCGTCCCGAAGTAACAGAATAACGGAATACTTGTTGCATCATCTAATCTTCCAATCACACCATGTTTGCTTCGCACCCTTCTCCGCTCTTAAGTTGCAATACACATCAACAGGATCCAGTGACAAAAGGGGCAAATAACCACCCTCAATAGCAACCATGGAATGGTGAACAATACCCTCCTCATTCACATGTTTTTCCTACTCAACCATGTTTGTACCACCAACACTTCTATACAACCCTCATCTACTACACTTTGCAGCAATTCAACAGTTTTCCTATCATCTGCATCAAAATCACATTCTGATTCAACCATTGTCAAAGTGTCATCATCATTAGGAACTGTTGCTGAAAAAGAAGAAAAGGGTTTTAACATAGAGAGGGTGGCAGAGCCCATAGATAATTTTAGCCCTCATAATGGCCATTTAGGGTGAATAAAACTAAAACCAGGGGGAAATGGTCAGTTTGGGACATCCAAAGCAGAAGCAGCAGGCTAATGCAAAGGGAGATAATCATCACTGTCTAAAAAAGAAAAAGGAATTGAAATATTGGTTGAATAGCAAAACCTAGAAGAAGAGGGACATGATGGTGATTCAATTTAAGTTTATTTAACTAACACACACACACCCACATGGAAAACCTGGCAGGCTGGAACACTTTCGGAGGGAGAGAGAGAACTAATTTGGTTGAGCTTGCTGGGCGATGACAACAGAACAGACTTAAGTCTTGACACTTGCGGCGTTGGTCCCTCTTTCGTGCTGGTGGGTGTGCATTCATTGGATGAAACACGCCACCACAGTCCACAGGTTGATTCACTTTCTTGGTCCACGAGGACGAGGTGAAAAGTTGGCAGAGACAATTTGAGAAATCAATGGATGTAGCAAATGTACAGCATTGCAACTTAAATGTTCTTAAACCACCTACATATCAGCTAATGCTTGATAGCCTTCAGCCATTTTCACAACCGCACTCTTGACACTAATGCGATGACTGCTCATGTGCTTTTAGCATTTTCTTGGTCCACAAGGAGAAAAAAATAAAAATAATAATTGAGAGAAATGCTGGCATAGAAACACTTCAAAAAATCAAAGGCATACATATAGCACACATTCACAGGAATTTGTAATATAAAGCAATTTAGGACAAACTCTAAAGTCATACTCACAACCAGTGTTTGTTTTACTTTATTTAATCATCTTTCCCTTATATATAGTCTTTCACACTTCACAGGATACGCAGATCCCTTTAGAAAACAACAATGGATTCTATAAGCTCTTGAAGTGGAGCCAGCTCCTTTCTGTCAATTAGCACAAATTCCTGCACAAAAGCACAGTGACAAGTTTAGCTAAAAACTTCACAATCAAGGTGCATTTTATATCAGACATACTCTAAATAGCTCATTGTATGTTAAAGAATGTTAAACACAAGTCAAAATTGCACATTTGGGATGTCAAAAGTCAAAACACATTGGGACACTTAATGGAGAAAGCAATGAGATGCCTCTCCACTTGCTATGTCCAAGATTAATGGAGTAATTATGTTAAGGTTTTCCATGACCTAAGGTTCTAAACAAATTATTCTGCAGAACCATGATCCAAGGAAACAAAGCTTTTTTTTCTTTTTTTTGTTAAGGAAGAAAGATGTATATGTAAAAAGCTACTTTATGCATGAAAAGCACAAAGCTGACCAACATTTACAAAGAAGAAAAAGAAACAAAAAAGAAAACTAAGTACAAAAGAGGAGAGAACAAAAGAACCAAGGGAGAGAATCACTAGATGTGAGTCCCCAAGCCCGAGACTAGTCAAATAGAGATGAATAAAGATCCACTAAAAGAGGCAAGCAACTGATCTCTGAAGCTATCCAAGAGTCCTCAAAAGTCTGCCGATTGCGCTCCTTCCAAAGACATCACAATAAGCGCTTTGGAACCGTTCTTGGTACGACCCACGAAATCCCAAAAGATTTAAGAACAAAACTCCACAACTGATGAGCCTTCTCACAATGAAGCAGTAAGTGATCCACAATCTCCCCACAACAACGACGCATAATACACCAATCAACAAAATCAAAACCCCTAATTCTCAAATTATCAAGGAAACAAAGCTTTCATACTAGGAAATGCTTCAAATTCTTTATCTTTAAAATAAAAGATAAAAAGTTATGTTCCCCAATTGCAAATCCTAGTGCAAAATGAACAAGCACAAAAATGGACAAGATCTCATTTTGAGGTTAATGCCAACATTCTGCAAACTAATGCTAGCTTTGATTTGTTACAATGGGATGTTCCCCAATGTCAGCTTTGATTTTGATCTTTCTGAACACTTGTGCAGACTATTACCAAATAGGAAGTTGCATCAATCAATGATAATGCAACAAATTGTTGGCTTCTTTAATATTATTTACATCCCACTGCAACAAATTTAGTCTTATGATGGTAGCAAGGCATCGCCTAGGTTCAGAATTACCAAATGTTATCTCAAAACATAGTAATATTTGCTGTAGGAACCCTTGCCAGCTCAAAGATCCAAAACAAGCATAAAGAAATGAGAGAAGTGAGTTTTAAAACCAGACCCATCTTGTACAATTGAGTTGTTACAAAAGATTAAAGAATTTCGCAAAAAATTGAAGTCACAAAGCTCAGGATTAAGAAATGTAAAACTTTATGCATGACTTGAAATACACATATTTTATTCCCTTTTTGTTTTTTGGTAAGTTACACACCAAGTGGGTCATGAACCTACAACCTCAAGTTACGCACCAAGTGGGCCATGTACTGACAACTTCACATGCTATGACAAACACATTGACTAGTGATCCGCAAGCATCATATAGTCTATTAAATCAAATGCTTGAATAATGCTATAGAATCCTTAGAATTTAGCATGGTTTTATCATTTATATATATATATATATATAAGATTCTGGTGTTACATAGAAATATCGTCTTTCAAAAGCATGATTAAAGGAAGAAAAAGGCAGGCTTTTGGATCATCAAATGATCATGGATCAAGATTTGCTAGAGTAGTAGTAGACTCTTTTGGTTACTTATTTTCCTTTCTTATCAAGTTTCACTTCTTTAATATTATGCAGACTGAGTACAAAAATTATATAGAGAATAAATTATGGTATTTATTTCAAGATCATGATACTAGTTCTGTTTATGAAACCACCATGGAATGAAGAACTCAAACAAAAGAGTAAAGAAAAATAAATTAGTCATTGAGATATAGAAGACTTACACAAGTAAATAGTATAAAATGCTTGAAGCATGTATTTAGATGGGCCTCCTCCTTGAGGCTTACAATTTTCTGAAAGTGAGAGTGGTAGATGTGGGCATATACACGGAACAATCTTTTGAATATTGTCTTTACAACATCTTTGAAGTTGGGAGGAAAGGGTGACCCTACGAAATTTTTACTAGAACAAATAAATATAAAAATCATAGAGATATAATTGAGATAATGTACAAATATGACAATGGATATTACCGAGCTTTTGAGGAAAAAGTGATTCATTATCAAGCTGGCCTTCAATCCAGTCCATTAAAAGTTCAACATATCTTGGAGCAGAAACCTCAATAGGTTTCTTGATTTTTTCACCATCTGCCCACCGATACTCGTATCTGTAAAATTTATAAGCATATCAAAAACTGTAAATCTATACTAACAATTATCCATACATCTATCTAGAGTTTTTTTTTTTTTTGATAAGTGTATCTATCTAGAGTTTTAACACTTCTTTATTCTTTTTTCCTTTTTGTCTTTTTTTTGTTGGGGGGGGGGGGGGGGGGGTGTGGGTGTTTAAACATAATTGATTTTAACAAAAATTATTTCAAGAGATTTATATAGGCATTTCATTTTATATCACCATTTAATCAGTTTATGTCATTCTGGGAGGCTGGTACTAAAAATATAGATTAGTTTGTAAATCTATAGGCTTAAAATATATGGGAAAAAAAAAAAAAAAAGGCTTCAATGTTAAATATTCACGTAAATAAATATACGGCAAATTGCACTTTCCCCTCTTAACTATGGTGCAATTAAAATGTCCCCCTAAACTACAAAATTAAGCAATGATAACTTAAGGAAGCGGGGTGTAATTATTTTGGAGTGATACTTCATGTGTAAAACTGAGAGAGTGAATCACCTATTTCTACACTGTGTCATGGCAAGGGAGTTGTAGTCTATGATATTTTTCTTGTTTGGGGAGAGGGGCATTACTCACTTTTGAAGTTTAAGGGGTAAACTTCAACGGCACCATAGTTGAAGGAGGTTGGGGGTGGGAGGTGCAACTAACCCAAAAATATATACACAATGCATCTAGATATCACATTTAGTACCATGTCTTCCCCAAAATGATCAGAAAAATAATCCATATGCTGATTAATTATAGCAAAAACTGCCAAAAAGAAACAACTTCTTTCAAGTTTTAAAGTAGTAAAGGTCATGTAGACATGATGCTTGTTTAGACAAGAAAATCAGTTATGTGGTAGTTACCTGGGAGTAACAAGTAACATTGCCACACAAAATGGAACCATGTGCAAGACAAGTGAGGCAAAGTGAGGTTGAAAGGACTTCATTTACATATTTAATCCCATGTAAGTAATATGGGTAGACCAAAAGCTATTAATTTAGTTGGATTTTTAAAAAATTTATACAAACAGTTTAATTAGGTGAGGGAGAGACCAACTTCTCACTTTATATGTTACTGTAGATGGAAAAAAATCCACCAATGGAAATATCCCAATTACTACCAAATTGGAGGAAAGCTGAAAAAATCAGTGGAAAGTAACACTATTGAATTTCTATAAACTAAGTGTGCGTTTGGCTCCAGCTTAAAAGGCCAGCTTATTTTACTATTCAGCTTATTTTTGCTACTATTTATGGGCCCCGCTACACTTTTTGGTACTATTCATAGATCTCACTGTACTATTTCAGCTAACTTTTACCTTTATCTACAGTATTTTCAATAAAAAGTTTTCAATTTTACCAAAATAAACGGATCCCAAACAGACCCTAAATGTCATAAAAGAAGATGAAAAAAAAAATTCAGGTTTCAATATTATTCCATACTTGGGGCCTGCTGTCATTGTTGGACAATTCTCATTAGTACAAAATTCTGTGAGGGTCCCATAGAGCAAATTTACTTGGTTGAAGAAATCCACAGCTGAAAAAAAAAAAAAAAAAAAAAAAAAAAAAAAAAAAAAAAAAACCCACTTCAGATTTGGATCTCATGCAAGAGCTGCAGCAAAGCAAAAATTGGTTGGAAAAATGTATTATTACATTTAAGCATCAGCTAAATAAAGAACATTACACAGATTAGATAATACAGCTGAATAGCACATGATTGTACTAAACCTAGCAGATTGACAGGCTTAAAATGAAGGGAAAAACTCACATACATTAACAGGCTACATATTCTGAAATTGTAAGAGCACACATGCATGCAAGAGAGAGAGAGAGAGAGAGAAAGAGAGAGTTACTGTTGACAGCAAGCCACTCATTCAAGTCCTCCCCAGTAGGAAGTTTTACAGCCTCCCTTAGGTTTCCACTACCTAGGGTGGCATCAATGTGCTTTCTAAGTTGTGCCCCCTGCAATAGAACAGGATAAGTATTGGAGCTTTCAGTTATACCAATAAAATAACAATCAGAGAATCATTAATAAAGAGGCAATGTATTTCAATTAACCACAATAAGACAGATCTAAAGAACTGGACCAGAGGGTCTGGAAATGGCAACTTGATCATCATATCAAAAAGAATATCAAATACATTTTCTACATAGTTGTTCAATCCATTAAATATGCATTTAAAAAAGTACCATTGCATTGACTCAACCTTGTTTCTCTCTCCATTTTTACCATTCAATTGTTTCTCAGCACATTTTATGCCCAAAATAAACTATTGGCAGTCATATTTCAGCCACTGGATCCAAATAAGGCCCCAATGAAATGACATGGACTAAAGGGGCTTTGTAGGCAGCAGGATAGTCCTTTAAAGAAAAGGCTGGAACAGCCCCATAACATGACCAAGCTGTGGGCGCCAAGTGGTTGACATTCAGACAACAAAAGGACCTGATTTCAGCCAATTCCTGGGATGTTTCCAGCATCGAAATTGGGCCCTGCTCCCACAACCCTAGAAATTGATTTTGCAGCAGAGAGGACTCTTTGCTAAAGGTTTAGATCTTAAAATCTTGTTTTAATTGGATAAAGTGACTGCTGATAGAAGCAATATGATGCAGATGCATATGCATAAACTTGTTCTCCTTCACCAAGAATGATTTTTCAGCCTATCAAAAAGAAAAATATGCTCTCTATATGTAGATATACGTTCACTAGGGATCAAACTAAGGGATATAAGGCATAATTGATTTGTTGGGGATAGTTTCTTTTATATAAGTAATAATAAATTTTAATAAATGAACTCTAAAATTGTTTCCAAAAGAACTACAATCTAAGATCTACTAAAGAAATAGAAGACATCCCACCAATTATAATACAACACTCAAACAAAGAAAGTAAAAATATAGATTTCATCTCAATATGATAGATCTCTCTACCCCTTTAAACATTCAAGTATTCCTCTCTCTCCAAATTGTACACATAACACACTGAGGATTAGCATTCCAAATAAGACTATTAGCATGTCAACCGTACAGCCCTCTCCAACAAGCATAGTCATCTATCATATTCTCTAGCATCACCCAATCAATTCCTATAACAGAAAATACAAAGAACCACATCCTACAAGCAAATGAAAAGTGTAACAACAAGTGATCCAAAGACTAGCAACTATATGACATAAGTATTAAGCATAATTTTCATCTATGAAATAACATGTGTTACTTTCATGCTTTATCATCACTGTCTGTGTAGCTGTTTCTTCTTAAGAATTGGAGATTTACTCCTTATTAGTTGTAACTAATTATTACACTTTTGCTATAAACAATTAAAACCTATTTCCAAAAGTGAATTTGGTCTTACATATTTTGAGCCTTAATCAAAAGGCCAAAATCTGGATCATCAACAACTCAGATAAAATAAGAAAAAAAGTAAAGACAAAGCACATAAAGCACCAAAAACTAAGGTCTAGTGAGCCATGACAAATATTGGATAAAGGACATCAGTCAATATCTACTGATCTAATTTAGTACTGAATTCCTAAAGATCCTACATTAGAGAGAGAGAGAGAGAGAGAGCAAGGGTTGATGATGGTGGTGATGGTGATCATGACAAAGACAATAAAGATGGCGAAGACTGAAGAGACAATGATGATTGAAGCAAGAAGCAATACAAGATTTTCTGATGGTACAAAAAACAAATGAGCACCCATGTAAAACAGATAAATAAATAAAAACATTTTAAAAATATCGTAAAACCCAAAGCACCAAGAAAGAGATGTGACTAGATAGAAAAGGGACTTAACCTTACTCCCTGAGGGTGCACTCTTTTTTGGGCGGAATGTCCTTTGGTTTCTGTTTGCAGAAGAATTAAAAAGGCAAATATATATCAGCAAAAGAGGTGCATCACATGGTTTTAAAGGGCATCAATATTCAAATAAAATCTAATGTAAAAAGGAATATTTATGAACAGCACAAAACCATGATCTTCACACCTACAAGGACACACACACACCAAAGGAGCAATAGAACTACATACTGAAACTTTGGCATCAAGTCAGGTAAAAACTTGTATAAATAGTCATTCCCAGCAACAATAATAATTTCAAATTAAAATAAATACATACATAAAAATGTACAAATAGCCTGGAAAAAAACTTCCCAATGCACTGTAGCTCATTTTACCCTAAATTAACTAGCTTTGGTACGATACATTTATATGCTTTGAACTTCACCACCATGTTTCTCATAATGAGAGACCCCTGGTCTAGATTATTCAAGGATCCACTACAAGTTTAATAAAATAGACAACATTAGCTTACCTGTCCAAAGTTTACTATCTAATTTTTTTATAAAGCAAAAGCCTTCTTCTCCCCTATAATCTTGCAATACATAAAGTCATCTGTATAACACTGCAGTCCCTACATAATCAAACTCTCTTCAAGGATCTCATTATCACTTCTTAAGTAGTAGCGATGTCCTTCTCCCTTTACATTCATACCCAATCATTGATTTTTTTTTTTTTTTTTAACACACCCCCAGTGGGTTTTGAACCCACAACTTACCCTCCACCCTTCCTTATGTGGGGCAAGAGGTGGGATTTGAGCTAAAGCTCATTGGACAATCTTTTTTTCTTTTTCTTTTTTGGATTTACATTTAAACCTAACTGCAAAACACATTCTCTCCTCGGGTGCATTGCATTTTTGTACTTTGTAAGAAGCAATCACTAAAGCTTTGCAAAGGTAGATGAAGTGTTTCATAATAAGGTCACTCCTCTAATTTAAATGGCATCCCTTTTCCATTGTTTAAAAAAAAAAAAATGCATCCTACAATACTGATATAAGGCTCTTAAACATATCACAGAGAATCGTTCCTATACTAGAAAAAACAGACAAGAGGGCTTCTTTCTCAAAGCAAGCCCTGTCCTTCTTGGTGCCATATCTTTCAAGAAGTTACATTTTGAAAAAAGTAATAGCATATAATTCAATTATGCTAGGCAACTAGCTCACCAACTGAGCTGTCATTTATCTATATCCAGTGGAAATGCACCAATAGCATATATTATTTCCTTTTTCTCCTACGCAAGATTGTATTTGTAGAAGAAAATTACATTCTGAAAGAAGTAATTAAGATATAAAAAAATGAGACCACACATTTAGTTCACCAAGTCAAACTATCATTTATCATGTCTAATTGAAAACGCCCCTATAGCATATAAATAAACAACATTATCTATTAAAAATACACCACTTAAAAAATGCACAACACAGACATTGTGAACAGTCAATTTTAAGATGCAGACAGCAGACGTCTACCAGCAGAACCAAGATATCATCATAAACAGGCAAATGCATCTGAATCCATATATGTGAACAAGTTAATTAATTTTTGAATAAGCATATCAACCAATTAGAAGATGCTGCAAAAACTTGTTCAGAATTTGAATCCATAAAGTGATTACTATCACCATAATCAGCGGTTTCCTTTTTCAGAATTTGAAACTTTTGTTCACTGTGAAGAAAACAAGAGATGCCGCAAAATCTTTCCTCTTCTTCTATATTAGAGTGAAACCATCGTGTCTATTCCTTTCTAATAAAGGAATGATTCTCCATCATGGTTCATACACAAAAAAATGTTGACAGAACTACTGCTTAGTTCTTATAATGAAAAAGGAATGAACGGGAAGTTTTCATGAAGACCGAAGTTGTTATGCAACACTTCATTCATTCTAAAACTTCAACGTTCACTTCATATGAAATCCATCAGCACAATGCACTCAATGCATCTTGTATACAATTAGAACAAGGATTTCCCACTTTAGCGTCATCCTTTGAATACCCAAAATAGCTTTTAGATAAAATTACATGTTTAATAGAAGATCAAATATCTACAACTAAGACTAAAATAGTCAAAAGAAAAATTCAAGAACACCATTTCCCACTTCTTTATCTCATATGCATGTAATCACGCTACATTCTCAACTAGTTAGAATATTATAACGCAAAGACAACTATAGAATGCTAAAATTGAACTTCAATTTGGATTTTGGACCCTTTCAATTCAAGTAATTTTTGTTTTTTTTTTAGAAATAGTTTCAAACTATTGCGTCCGCCCCTGACAATCGTTCTTTATCATTATACCAAAACATCAATTTGTTTTTGGTGTAGGCTGGTATCAAATACAGATCTCTTACTCGACCATGAAGCTTCTATTCGACCAGATGTCTAAAAATTATTCAAACGGGCAACTATTAAGCTTCTATTGTGTGTTAGTATTTTTGTAAAAAAAAAAAAAAAAAAAAAACCCATATACACAATCTTGATCATATAGCTTTTTGAACCCATTTGCAATTATGCCAAATAAATAAAAATTAAATATATAACCGTTCGAATTCACTATCAAAAATCACTAATCCGATCTAATCTTCTTCACATAAAGTAACCCAATAAAAAGAGAAGTACATTTTTTTTAAAAAAATTATTTATTTACCTGCCCAGGCCAAAGAGACTCATGGCTAGCGCGAGAGAGAGCGAGGATTCAGAATTCTTTCAGGTGTGTTTGGTTTTCTATTCGAGTAAATTTCGAATAAGCTCCTGAGTATGTTCTTATTTGCGTGGAGCGCTCCAGAGAATGAGACGTGATGGGATATAAATTATGCAGAGATTGACTTTTTTTCTTTTTTTGAGAAACAATACAGAGATTGACCGGCTGTACATGTGCTGTAAAGAAGAGAGGTACATATTTTAAGGGAGTTTGTGGCCCTACGACAGGGCCACAACTTTTACCACCATTTTGGGCCGTCAATCATTTTCGTAACAATCCACTACTTGTTCTTTACCATTTGTTTCTAACAAAAAGAAAAACATATTTGTTTTTCACTACTCATATTTGATTACACGTCTCGCAAAATTTTTTACATAAAAGTTGTATCCATATATTTTCTCGGTAAGAAATGAGGTTTTCTTTTTTCTTTTTTTTTTCTTTTTTTGTTTAAATCAAAAAAGAAACAAAACAGCTTTATAAATTAAAAATGAGAGATTACATCTTGGATTATAGCTTGCTTAATGAAGTAAGGATCCTCTTTAATCCATATTAAAAAATCAACAATGCCAAAAGAGACACATAGGGAATGGGTTTAATAGTATATCAAGAGGGACACGTGTCGCGTGAATGGTTTGTAGGGTCTGTTGGAACTATTTTAATTCGTACATTTATTATGCCAAAACTACCCCAAAATATGATAGGCAAGGATTGGGTCCACTTCTTTTGGGAATTAGACCTAATAGAATGTGGATGTGTGGCAAAAGTTTGAATCACAATAGGTCCAATGCACAGGAACTAGACTCAAGTCAGTTCCTAATATAACATATTTTATATACTATATAAAAAATAAGTCCGAATTTGATAAGGAATGGGTTGTTTTACACCCTCCAACCATAACATGCCACATAATCTTTACACAACTTTTCACAATTTGAAGAATAGGACTCACCACACACAATCATTCATCTTATTAAGAACCCTCTAATAATAAAAAAATCCCATCCTCCTTCCCTTGGAATCGAAGAATCATTGATGACCAAACCTCCACCTACCAATTTGACAACCACCGGAGACACTATCGGAGTTTGAAAAGTAAATATTTTTTTGGATCCCCTAATATGTTTTTGAATTTTGGTAAAGAATTTTTTTTTTTTTTTGGGTTACCAACACTTAACTTTGTGTTTGACGGTGCCCAAGCTCTTGTTTTTGGCCTTTAATATCAGCCTCTTCAATGGTGTCTCTCAGTCCGGCAAGGTTTGTGGTGGGAGCTTAAGGAGGGAGGTGAGATTTTAGGGACTCTTTTTTAATTGGTTTGAAAATGTGAAATAGGGTTTTTTTTTTTTTTTTTTAATTAATGTTATTAGATGTATTGATTTTACAGTGAGTCTTAAGTAAAAGGCTGATATGGCATGTTCTTATTAGATGGTATAAACCAAGGGGTTCGCACCCCTTCCTTATTGAATTTATTCTCATTAAAAAAATTGGTCATAGAAATTGTTGACGCACCAAGTAAATATACTCTCCTTAATTATTACACATGCAGGGTAATTTAAACTCACCCTATAGGTACTCGTCCCATCTTTTGCCCCTAATGAAGCGGGTTTTGCCCACCCCACTAGCAAATAGGGTGGAGACAAGGAGTTAACAACTCCTTCCCCATAAGTACCCCTCCCTTTATATAATATTTTAATATGTTTTTTAAAAGTCATATATGTGTGTGTGTGTGTATGCATGTGTGTGCAATGTGTTCTTTAACTTTCAAAATTAAAATTAATGAATCTTGTGCTGTTTTTTTATTTAATTTATATTTAGTGTTTAAGATTTAAGATTTCTATTTAAAAAAAAAATTGTTGTATTATTGTGTTTGAATTGTTTTTATATGTTTTAATACTCGACTTATTGTATTGTTATGGCAATGGGTGAGTATGGGGTAGGTTTCTATCCCCCCCGCGCCCCCCCCCCTGGTCCTCTCATTTTGGGACTTCCCATTCAATTTTCTATTTTATAATTTTATTAAATACCTCATACATTAAATAAAAACCATTCTATCTTGGCAGTCCAAAAAATTAAATAAAAACCATAAAACATAAAGAAATCAAGATATGGTATTACAAAACTGTTATTTACCATCTATTTATATTTCATAGCATCCCAAATTGCATTGTAGCTAACTCAAGCCAAATGGAAACCTAACTACAAAAAAAAGAGAGAGGCTAAGAGGCTGTTTGGATGGCCTATTTCCGTAACTCAATTATTAGTTTCTATAACTCATAACTCAAAAATGGAGGGACCCATAGCTCAATATTCGTTTGGCTACACGATAACTCTATTTCCATCACTCAATTCTCTAATTTTTGAGTTATGAGTTATGGAAACTGAAAATATAATTTGGCTGTTTTCAGTTTCCATAACTCATAACTCAATGACATTTTTATAACTAAACACACATGAGGGACCCACTAATCATAACTCAGCTGCACATTTTGTCTATTTTTTTTTTCCTTTCTTCTCCTGGGTTTGGTTTCCTAGTGTTCTTCCTTTTTTTTTTTTCTTGGGTTCGGTCTCCCCTGTTTTTTTTTTTTTTTTTTTTTTTTTTTTTTTTTTTTTTTTTTTTTTTTTTTTTTTTTCCTGGGTTTGGTATCCCTTGTTCTTCATTTTTATTTTCCTTTCTTCTCCTAGGTTCGGTCTTCCCTATTCTTCCTTTTTTTTTTCTCCTTTCCTTCTCCTAGGTTCGGTCTCCCTTGTTCTTCCTCTTTTTTTTTTTTTCCTTTCTTCTTTCACTGGGTTCGGGTTTGTGGGTACTAAAATAAAAAAAAAAAAAACTGCACCAGTGACAGGTATGGGGTCACAAAGTGTGAAAAATATAGAGTGATGGCAAGTAAGTGATGGTGCCAAACAGCCTTGGTATTTTAGAGTGATAAGTGATGAGTAATGAGTGATGAAAGTTGAGTGACAAAAATTGAGTGATAAAAAAAATGGAGCCAAATAGCCTAATTACTGTTTCGTTGACTTATTACCACATGGCTTCTTATTCCTTTACAATCACCCCATCTTATAAGATATACTTTTTAAAATGTGTTTTTTCCATTTATTTTGCTTTTTTTTTTTTTTTCTTTTTTCAATGAGATTATTGAGTTGGACTAGTTTAAAGAGCAAAGCAAAGTATAGGCTTTCTTCACAAATTATAGTTTTGCGTATATATGGAGTCATGAACATGTAACGCGTTCATGAAAAAAAGAAAAAAGAAAAAGAACATGTAACACTAGCATGTGGGCAAAGTTTATGCACTAGGAATATTTCACAACCCTAATCATGTGAACACCTATAATGGGAGAAGTGGCAAGAGCCCTTTATAAAAGTTCATCCCCGCACACACCAAAGTATGAGTTAAATCCCAAAATACTATGCATATCAAATATACCATCATTGTGATTGTTGACTTAAGCATCAAGGAAGTTTTGATTGGCACTACACCAATACCAACTCCAAAATTTGGGTGATATTTGTTTTGCCAGCCTTCTAAACCTTGTGCAAAACCTTTTAATCACTTAGGTGATGTTTTTTAGATTATCTTTTAAGATTTTGTCATGTGAATTTTTTCTCATAAAATGTAAGTGTATTTTTTAATTAAGTAGAACTTAAAGAATAATACTTAAGACCCCATTTGGTAGAGCATCTTAAATACACATTTTTAGTTTTTAAATAATATTATACGTATTTTTATATTCTTTTTTACCCACACGTATTTCAAAGAAATATAAACAAAATTATTCAAACTCCTCTACCGATCAGACCTTAAGTTACTGTACTTAAATCTTATCCATATATGTGTATATATATATATATATATAGAATATTCTATTCATGATAATGATAAAGATGTATGGTATATACATTGTATGAATATCGTTCAAACTTGATATAAAAGACTAAAAAATAACAATAAAAGGTGAAGTTGTTCGGTCAAAACAAATTACAAAAGTCTTGAGGGCAGTCACCACCACCACCAGTGGCTGAGGAATTACAAAACCCTAAGCACAAAAAGAAACAGCAAAAATTAAAAAAGAAGATAGACCAGACCAGACCAGACGAGAACCCAAGTCGCCGTGGACCCAGATCGGATCGGATCGGATCCGACTCGACTCATATCCTCCTGGTATGTACTCGGTCCTGTCTTCCTCGCCAATTAAGGTTTTCGTTCTCTACTAATTTCATCGATTTTTGTTCTGTAAGAGAAAATCAGAGAGGAATAGAGCTTGAATTTTCCTTCCCATATATCTATCTATCTGTTTTGCAATCCTAATTTGATTCTTCATATACATAGGCATATACTGATCGTTGATAATTTCTTTCAAAGATACAGTTTTTATAGCTACACTGGTTTTAAATTATGGTGTTAGTATGGATGTTGTAGAAAATTCATATTGGAATTGCTGATAGATATGCATTTTGAAATGAATGGCTTCTCCTTCTTGGAGGATTTGCTAAAGCAGTTTCAAAACCACCTGTTTTTTTGTTTTCCAAGTACAGTTCACTTTTTTTCAACGTGCAGCTTTATTTAAAAACCACATTTTTTAAAAAGCTGAAAATTAAGCTGTACCAAGCAAACAGGTGCTGTATGACCCATCTTCTCTTGTGTTGAAAGTGTTTTATGTTTTGTCATGAATCGTGATAAGCAGAAGAAAAAAAAAAGAAGAATTTTGAAAGAAAATTTTTGTTTTTAGCTACTGATGATATTGATGGCTAAAATTTGAAATATATGAGTTTTTATTTTATTTTATGGTCTCTCTGCCAGCCAGCCTGCCTTGTCCCACCCTACTATGTGCTATGAAGTTGTTTTACAAAAAATGTCGTGCCTGTTTATACTGGTTATCTAACATTTGGTTTAGGATTTGAAATTTTTTTTTTCTTTCAAGATTTGATAATATTCATGATCTCTTAGCTGATGCCCTGATGGGTTTCTACAATCAAGACCCCTCTGTTTTGTGTGTTAAAGAGAATTGGAAGATGGGTCTTACTGAATTTGTCGAAAGGGTTTGATTTTGAGGATTCCAGGGAGGCCAAGATGAAGTCGTGGGAGTTATTGCTTCTTGGTTCATCATGGCATAACTGTTTCTGTTTGTGCATATATTACAGGAGAGGTTTTCATACATTCTGCTCCTCAATCTTCTGAACAATCATCAAGGGCCTGCCTTGCAGGGGCTAACGCTGACGGGTATTGCTTGCGAGAAATGGATCCTGTTCGCTATGGTCTTCAGCAAGGATGGGATAATAACAGCGTAATTGTGGTTTCCTCCTTAATAATCACCTATATGGGATGATAAAACAAGAAACTATTAGGGCCATGTGATTGCCCTTTTTTTTCCGGCATCTCATCCTTAAAGAAAAATGAGAGAAAGCCGTGGGGCAGTGAGGATTTGGACTGGATTTGCCTAAGCTCGTATCATGATTGATTATTTGTGGCTGACATAGCTTATTCTCTTGAATTCACAGGCTCTGGAGGGTTATGGTGCAGTACACGAGCCAAACTTCCGGTGAGTGTCGACCGTTGCTTATCATCGTCACAAGGGTAATTTAGTATTCGCGGGTATAATGCAGTCACTTAAAAATATTTGAATGAGAGGTTTAGTGTTTACTTTTTTTGGTATGTATTGCATGCATGATTGTGCAACAACACTTGCTAATTGATGTTGATATTTATCATATGTTTTCCTGGTTCCTATTTTTGTTGTTGTTGATAAGTCTACGTTTTTATGGTGTTTTATTTGGAGTGCATGATATCACATTTTATCTTTTCTCTTCCATCCCATTTTACATTCTTTTGGCAGGGTTGGTGCTCCCTATGATGAGAGGAGGTTCTTAGATGAAAGATATTCAAGAGATAACATTTACTCGAGGAATGCCTTTCATCGTGATGTATTGGATAGGGAGAATTATCCACCACCACCACCACCGCCTCCTACTATGGGTCTTTGGCCACAGTCGAGGAGGAGAAGTTATGAAGAGGAATATCCACTTGATAGGGAATCTAGGCGACATGAGAAACCACACATTGATTCATTCCATGAGAATGATGAAATTCAGGAATTTGATAAGCTTCGGGATGACTATCGCAGTGTGGATAACTATCGTGATCATGGATTTGACAGGCCTGGTAGGTTTGGGGAGCATGACCATGATGATTATACTTATGATGATTATGACTATAGGTCCCGCATTTCCCATCAAAACAGGGAGGATAGCCGTGACAGGGATTACGACTATGGTCGGCATAGTTATGATTCTGATTATGACAGAGGCAATAGGAGAGATGGTAATTGGAGGCGGCGTGACTCCCGTGATAAGAGATGTGCAAGTCGAGAAAGAGATCAGAGTCCATATAGAAGACATGAGCGCTCCTGGTCTCGGGGGCGTGATGATCGGCCTAGGTCAAGGTCTCCTCGGGGAAGAAGCCATGGTCGAAGTCATCGAGAAGACAGCTATGATGATGATCGACATGAAAGGATTGATAAGCGAAGGGAGCGGGAAGACAAGCGTCATCGGGAGCAATATTCTGTGGTATGCTTCAGCTGATTAATATGTATCTTGCATTCTCTGTGTTGTCTCTATGATTTGTTAAACGGTAGGGGGCTTTAATAATAATTCTGTTTTCTTATAGGCCCCATCTGCGACTATTGTTGTGAAGGGCCTCTCACAGAAGACAACTGAGGAAGATTTATACCAGATCCTTGTAATGTTTTGATGATTTTTCTGCAAATGCTATTGTTTCATTTCTATTTAATATTTCCTTGATAAAAACTCATTTTTGTATGACTATCAGGCTGAATGGGGACCCCTTCGTCATGTCCGTGTGATCAAAGAGCGAAACTCTGGAATTTCTCGTGGATTTGCTTTTATCGATTTTCCATCTGTGGTACCTATTATAATTAACTTGTTAATTTTTGATGTTTTTTATTTAATTAATTGTATAAATGGGAGATTATTGTTTTGGAACAGGGTGCAGCACGTGCAATGATGGACAAGATTGGAGATGATGGTCTTGTTGTGGATGGAAGGAAGATTTTTTTTGAGTATAGGTAGTTTTTGTACTACCATATTTTAGATTAATTTCCTTTTATTCTATCTGATAAGATTGTGTTCTACATTATTCTATGCTTGTTTTTAATAAAAAGAAAATATTTCACACTTAACTGCATGTGAATGTCATAATCATGTAACACTGATGACAAAAAAAGGTTAAATGTCATAATTATGTATTGAAGAATTAGTCTAACCCTCAGACTGGGTGAAATCTGGATGAGTTTTACCATGGAATTTCAGTTGCATGTGAATTTTTTTTTATCAGTATCATTTTTTTTTAAGTGAAAGCACTAGTGAATATGTCTCAAATACATGCCAATCCTTTGGTGCAAGTATACTTGCTGACCTTTGTTGTGTTGCAGTAGTAAGCCAACTGGTGGGTCAGGTGGATCATTTGGTCAAGAGAATGCTTTGAAATCAGGCCACTTTAATCATAAAAACATTACAATACCATCTGATTGGATGTGCAACTCTTGTGGCTGTGTCAATTTTGCACGTCGGACATCTTGCTTCCAGGTTTGAATTTTTGTTTTATTACCCTTGATTTTTCATCACCCTGTTTCTTCACTTGCGCTGTTGTGATGAGAGAGAATTTTTCAAATGCAGTCCAATTTGTTTTTTGTTTGGGGATTATACACAAAGCCCATCCTGCTCACTAACTCTTCCACCTTGCTTGTACTAGAGGAGGTGCCATTTGAGCTAGAGCTCGTTGGCTGTAATATGGGAATCCAAAACTATCTATATTAAGTTACTGAGCATACTTGCATTTATTTGTGAACTGCTTTTCAAGAGAATCATCTATCTATTATTCTCTGATTAATTGTTTGGCGCCTGATGCTCTTTTCTGTTGTCATTTATTTTTCGGACAAGAGTACATATTAACATTGTTGGTACAAGCACAGGGAACACTTAAGCGCAAAGCGCAAGCGTGTGCCTAATTGAAGTGAAGTGCACATTTAAATTTTTTTTTATTATTAAATTTGAAATTAATTATTAGTGAGCAATACAACAATCAAGTGATCAAATAATTATATAAATTGAAATAAAACATTTTATATACTTCATATAACATTTATATAAACTCTCCTTTTGCAAATTTACCATAAAAATTGCAAGTCAAGTCATTATTATTTTTTAGGTAAGCTAGATATGAGTATTGCAATGCAATATCCCTTCTTGAATCTCTGGTAGCTATAATGCCCTATTACTAATTGCTACTATCAGTTAAATTATCATATCACTTATTAAATTTGAAATTAATTATTAGTGATCAATACAACAATCAAGTGATCAAATAATTATAGAAATTGAAATAAAACATTTTATATACTTCATATAACATTTATATAAACTCTCCTTTTGCAAATTTACCATAAAAATTGCACGTCAAGTCATTATTATTTTGTAGGTAAGCTAGATATGAGTATTGCAATGCAATATCCCTTCTTGAATCTCTGGTAGCTATAATGCCCTATTACTAATTACTACTATCAGTTAAATTATCATATCACTTAATGTTAATGGCTATAAGTCTATAAGAATTTTTCAATTTAAGTCTAAGTCCTATGTTCAACATTAACTATAACTAAATGATTAACACAAATAAATTATATCATACGTTTTTTTTTTTCTTATTTTTCATGAATGAACTAAGAATTTCAGGACATTGCAGTTTTGGTAATTGGTACCAAGTAGATATTTGAGGGGGAAAAAATAAAATAAGAAGAAGAAGAAGATGGGTGAGTTAATTTTTTGGGGAGAAAAAGCCAAGAAAAATTTTAAAAATAAAAATAAAAATAAAAATAAAGTAGGGGGCTATGGGTTTCAAGATAAGTTACACTAAAAATATGCCAAAATCAATAATTTTAAGATCCTATGGCTACAATTCAGTTTTGGTTTTTTTTTTTTTTTTGAAAAATATAAAAAAGCGCAAAAAATCGCTTTTTGAACATTGTAAAATAGTGTGCCTAAAGTGCGCTTCTTTGAATGTGCTTCCTGAATTTGAATGCACTTCTTTGTCGCTTTTTGCTTAAGCGCCTTTTTATAAACACTGCATGTTAAGGACCGTTTTTCAGCTTTATCATGTCGCTGTTTCATGTCTTTTACCTGGTGCTTCATTGGACCTAATCAGTGTTATTAAGTTCTGCTGGACAGGGCTGATACTTAGCCTTTATGTTTGAATTCTATTTTAATATCGTATTGGTTGTTTCATTGTCTTCAATTCCATGCAGTGTAATGAGCCACGTACTGATGATGCTCTCCCAGCAGATATTGCTTTATCAAATTCAGCACCTTTAGGGAAGAAAGGATTGGAGGCAGGTTGGTTTGTGTTAATGATTTGAGCATGCATGCGTTCTTTTTTATTATGCACTGCAATATAAGTTGATGTAATTGATATGTATTCAGGGCCTACTCATGTTTTGGTTGTTCGTGGATTGGATGAAAATGCTGATGAGGAAATGCTTCGGTATGAATTTTCCAAACATGCTCCAATTAAGGTACAAAAATGATAAGTAAATAATTAAAAGCTTATTTGCCCTTTTATATTTTATAAATGAGAAGGCTGCATCCTTCTTCCCCTTTAGCACTTGCGTAGAAGTTTTATTGATCTTAAATTGCAGGACCTTCGTCTTGTCAGAGACAAATTTACTCATGTCTCAAGGGGATTTGCATTTGTACATTTTCATTCGGTACGTACATTTGTTGTCAGTGATTGAGCCCAATTGAAAATTTTATCCTTGTCCTTTATTCATGTTCCTAGCTTGTTTTTAACTTTTAATTTTCCCAAGCATGTTATGGAGGTTGGCAAACACACATTAAATGTATAAAACTACTGCAGCCTTCTGCCTGGTTTGAACATAATGTAATATGGACTTCAATGTAACCACAGGATTCTCCATGTATAAGGTTGTAAGGGAAAAAAATGGAACCTTGCACATTAATTGAATTGTGGAAACACTGTTTAATCTCGTCAAGTGAAATGAGTGGTTCGAAATTGATCAGTAATTACTTATTTTCTCCTTTTTGTTAATTTTAATGCTGAATATGCTTTTTGTGTGTTTGTGTGTGTGTGTGTGTGTAAGTTGTAACCATGTCAACATGAATACTGCTTGTGAACATGTGGTGCATGTGCTTTAGTCTGGTGTTGAGCAAACTATATTTTGTTCATACCAAGAGAGTTTTCTTTTATCTGAGCTTATTTGGTAATAACTTTCAATAAATACAAGTAACACAATCCCAATGCTTAGGCTTGTGGAGATTATCTTTGTTTTTATAGAGTCATGGATAGCTTTCATCTAGTTCCTAGGTACACTTTAAAAAGACTGGGCACTCCATGTCCTACAAGGCTGTGGAAATTGTTATTACTTGTCCTCCCCTCACCCTCTTTTCTCCCTAAATGAAGAAATTTTTTCTAAGATTCTATAATACACATGCATGTTAGGGTGTAGGTGATTGCTAAAAAGTTTTGATTTGAGCTAGAACCATATCTGTTTTTTGTAGGTGGAGGATGCTACCAAAGCTCTTGAAGTGACAAATGGAACAACTCTTGAGAAGAATGGGCAGATCTTGAGGGTGGCATATGCAAAAAGCATACTTGGTCCAGGATCAGGGACATCAGGACCTTCCCAGTCAAGCAGCCTTGCTGCTGCTGCAATTGAGGCAGCGACATTTGCTCAACAGGTGCTTATATGTGTTTGTGTGTTCTCTATATATACATATATATAGTATTTATTTATTTATTCATACATATGTTGATACTTGGTTTTACCTGTTTTGAATACTTTGCATTAAAACATCATGGAAAGAAAAGTGATTTGGTGCGTATTCTAGAAGATTGATAAGTTTTTATCTTTTATAACCACTCATTGATATCAAAAGAGTGATTATCAATTGATACAGGTAAGAAAGCATGAATTTCTTGTTTCAGTTGTACACCAGAGTTATCTACCTGCCCTCACCAAACTAGCAGAATCTATTTAGAGCAATAATATTAGATATTTTGCAGTATATAGACATGAATATCCCATCTAGCTTTTTTTGGCAGAATGAATGCCATTGTTTTCCTGTATTTTGGCTTGACTATAATGTGATGGTGTTCCATGCTCCTATCTTTTTTGCCTTTCAGTATGATGCGGTTGGATGGACACCAAAAGAATACAACCCAGATGATAAGCAATCAACCAGTGGGCAGGAGCAAATTGGTGGGGAGATTGCCGTTCAACATGATGGTTCAGCTCCGCAATCCGGATTTGTGTGGGATGAGGCATCTGGTTATTACTATGATGCTGCTTCTGGGTTCTACTATGATGGAAATACAGGTTTATATATTTTCTGACTGTATTATGTTGAAGCCATCTGAATCTTAATTATCTTGCATACATTGTGAACGAAATGGGGTGAAAACCGAATATGTTTAAATGTCATTTGTCTTTTCTTGTTTTTGGGTGTCAATCATTCTGAACAGCTTAATATTGATCTACTTGGCCGCACATGGGGAAATGCATTTTTCAAGTCATGGCCTAATGTCCACCGTCCAGCCACTGTTATAGTCTGGCGATTCTCTCTCTTTTTCTCATCCTGAACATGCACAAACGCATTTTTACTCATTTACGTACTGACATATGCACACATGTATAGACAAGTGCCAACTGCCAAGGGATGAATAAAATATATTCCACGCAATGACTAAAAAAATACAAAATACATCTTGAATTGTACATATGGAATTAAATTTTTGTTGGAAGTAGAATATTAAATTTCTTGAACACATAACCTAACTCTCTACCTAAAACTTATTAAGGGGAGGAGGTGCAATGAGCTCTAGCTCAACAAGCACCTCCTCTTCTTATGAGTTCTATGTGGAGGGTGAGGTTGTGGGGGATTCAAGACCCACTAGGTGCATGTATAACTTACCAATTAAAAAAATCCTTACAATTAATAAATCACTTCGGTAATAGAGCTTAATATTAGGTAATTTATTGTAATAATTAATGAGTATAACCACTTGTTGCAAAGAAAAGATAGTCAATTGGCATAACCACGGCTTCTAGTATTCAAGTTTTATTTTATGTGTGTGTGTATATATATATATTTTTTTGATAAGTAAAAAAATATCTTTTATTATATAGTATATGATATATTCCTTCTTTCATGATGGTTCTTTCTTCAATTGAGAGTTTGTAATTTGGTTTCCTTTTGCCATGTATACCTTCATGTTATGGTGCTTACGTTAGAACAACTTGTAGAATGATCTTTCATCTCTTGAATCAGATTTGATTGACTCTTCATGTTTGTAGTTTGTGTATTCGTTTGGATCCACGGCATATTTTCACGTTTGTGTTTTCTGCCTTCTTTTTTTTTTTTTTTTTTTTCCCTAGCGCGTGAACAGTAACATCACATGGATTCACTATGCAGGAGACAAAATGCACTGTTCACGCACTGTTTACAGTTCTCACGGCATTGTTCACACATTTAAAAATTATTTTGCTACAGTATTTTCAGTTTTTAGTTTTCAGTTTCAGCAAAAATAAGTTGTATCCAAACGGATGTGCTCCTACCTACCTATAGGGTCAACTATAGTTGGTGTGACTTTTGGTTAAATAACTTTTTTATACATATTTTGTCATATTTACCACTAGAGTAATTCTTATCATCACAAGAGTTGCATGTTAGAATCTTCCCCCAAGTTGCTGTCCACATGAATGTATGCTTTTCCACAGCATGCTCATCAAATATCAAGATCCACAGCATTCTTGTTTTTTTATTGGATGACTAAGATCCACACCATTCATAGTAGGCATAAATGGGCTTGATTTCTAAGAAAGGATGAAGTTTTCTGAAACCAATTCCTTCATCCATGTAATAGATTACCAACACTCCTTGGCAACACCCAATGAACCCCAACACTAGGAGGATAAAAGCACACAACTCAAAGGCAACATCAAAATGCAACAATAAATTATCCGTGGTTCACCACTATGTTTGCAAATGCAACACTAATCCACTAGAGTAATTCCTATCTTCATAAGATTCTCACACGTTAGAGTGCTCTCCCAAGTAGTTGTCCACATGAAGGACGCATCCCTTTCTGGAGCCTTAATACAGCGATACTTTAACTAGAGCCTCTCAATGCCTTATAATGTGAACGAAAATCAAACTTCCAATTAAGGTTCAACCTTCGTCTCATTTTGTCAGGACTTATTCCACTTGGGATGTTGGAATTCAAATATGAAAGAATCAAATAAATCGAATCCAATTCTCAATCATTGAAATTACAAATCAACCGGATCCAATTCTCAACCGATTAGTACATGAGCGTGTCTTCCCTTCTTTGTGAGACTCTAAAAAATGATTGATTGAAGCATCCTTATCACCAAATCTCATTCTTTCCATCAAGAAAACTAAGGTGTCACAGTGGACACGAGCATACACCTTTTTGATATCTAGCTTACAAATCACTCCTGGAACACCACTTTTAATTTGGCTATGAAGCGTGAAATAAGTATTGAGGCCAATATATGCCTTCCCACACTGACAAATGCATTCTAGGACTTAGATACAAGTTTATCTAGCACCAACTTCAATTTATTTGCCAACACCTTCACCAACAATTCATAAGCGCTCCCAACCAAACTAATAGGCCTAAATCTGTAATATTTATATCAACTCCATCTAGGCATGTTGAGATGTTCACAACTAGATGCCTCAATAACATAAAAGAATTCACTTAGAATTGCTAAGCATGTCTAGGAAACAACTCTTACATGAGGGAATGTCTTGCTGCACTTGGGGTTTGACAGATAGAAATCAATCTAGAAGTTCCCATGATATCCGGTCAAAGAATGTATATTACTGCTTGCAGTGCATATGTATGTTGAAATTGATAGAGAAGTTATTGCAGTACATCCAAGCAGCACCTTGGTTGTTATATTTACATGCATCTCAAACGATCTTCTGGGACTAAGTGTGTCTTATAGCTAACTAGTGGTTATTGGGCGGTTTATTTCATGTGTCATAAAAAGGAATGAAACTATTGATGGATTTTTTAAGGTTACTAGTGAACTTCTTTCCCTAAAACTCTAAATACCACTGGCCAACTTTGTGAAGTGTGGTACCTGTGGTTTTTAATTTGTTGATGCACAGGATCTTATTATTATTTGTAGATTTGCAAAATATATATTGCAGTATAGGATAATTCTCTGAATTTTATTAGAAATTACTTCTCTCTGAAGTTGCATTTAGAATAAAATATTTGTTGATTCTCTTGTATGTTCTTACCATATGCAGGTCTTTATTATGATGGTAACGGTGGAATCTGGTATTCATATGACAACCAAACTCAGCAGTACATCCCTTGCACTGATCAGAATGACAACAAAACATCTGGTAACCAATCTGGGCTCCCCAAGGCATTGGATGGTTCCAGTAATAGAAAAGTAATCATCTCTGCACCAGCTACAACTGTAATATCAGTTGAGAAGGCTGCCTCATTACCAGACGCTGTACAGGCTGCAGCAACAGCAGCAATAGCTGCTGAGAAGAGAGAGAAGGAGAAGTCAAAAGAGATAAAGCTCGCTTCAAAGAGCAGTATTTTGGCTAATAAGAAGAAGATGAATAATGTATTGTCAATTTGGAAGCAGAGGAGTCATGAAGGACAAGCGACTCGTGTGGCTCTTGATGACAATCAACCATCTGGGTCAGCTGATGATAGACCTTTTTCTGTTGCACCAGCCACAAAGAGCAAGTTTAAGACTGATGCAACAGCAACAAAAGATAATATTACATCCAGTTCAGTGGCTACCACAACTGTTTCTGTGGCCCAGACTGTTGGTTTGGAGTCTTTGGTCAAGCCAAGGCCTGTGAGTAACAGCTTAGGTGGAACTGTGATGGGGGTTATTAGGGGCTCTGGAAGAGTTGCAGTGAGATCAGATACTTTGTATTCAGGATCTTCTGGTGGAGTTTCCACTTCAACTGTTGCAGCAAGTGCTGCAGGTATGTCAACAAATGCAGATATGCCTACAGTGGCTGCTCCATTTAAAACGGATGCATCTGCCTTGGGTTCCTATACCCCACCGACGGCTGCTGGGAGTGCCAAGAGGAGGTTTTCTGAAATGCCGTTAAATCCAGCTTCTGCTCACAAGGAGCAACCTCAAACTACCTATAGGGATCGTGCTGCTGAGCGAAGGAACTTGTATGGTTCATCTGCTCTTGGAGATGATCTATCTGACCTGGGGCTCGGTGATTCAAGTAAGCTTGCTCAGCAATTTGTCTTTTAGTGGCATGCCTTTGGTTGTGTCTTACATGCTTATATTATATATGTTTATTATAATATAGTATTTAGAAAAATTCTTCAATAGATTGAAAACATCAACTTCCCTTTTACATTTGTCTTTGTAACTGGCCCTGGCCCTAGGATTCCTGCCACAAGTCAGTTTTTTTGTATTAGAATTTGGTTATCCAAGTTTATTGTCCATTGCTCTCTGCCTGTCAATTTTTGTATAAACATCTGAGAATTCCTGTCTGTTTACTGTTGGTGAACCTCCAAGATCGAGATTTTGGATTAAGGAAGGGTTCTATGGATTCAATGCCTTTCCCACCTGGTGTTGGTGGAGGACGTGTGTTCGGAGAAGCTAATGTCAATAGTTATGAGGTGATTACTGCAGACAAAGCAATTGATGAGAGCAATGTGGGCAACCGGATGCTCCGCAGCATGGGCTGGCATGAAGGCTTGGTATTATTTCCTTCTTTGCACTTTGAATAATGTGGACTGTTGATGTAGTGGTTGAATATAATTGAAATTCCCATTCCTATATTTTTTCAGATGCATCTAACAGTTCCTCAAGTCCTTCAGCTTGTCAAGCAGTCAAATATGGAGTATTTAGTTCTTAGAGTGTTCTATTTGTTTCTATAAATGCTAAAAAGCATATGATGCCAACATCGTCAATACCCTTAAAATATTTTCTTTGGTTTAATTCTACATCTTATTATCATAGTTACTATCCTTTTTTCTCCTTATTTATGGGGTACTGGGTTCTACATAGGAAATGGTATCTCCTTAAAATATTATCTTTGGTTTAACAAACATCTTATCTTATATAATAGTTACTATCCCTTTTTTTTTGCTTAATGGACTCTACATAGGATGTGGTATCTTTTTACTAGCTTATATTTTGGGCACTTCAAAATCTGAATGATACCTGTGGCCACATGGTGCATCTCTATGACACTTATGCTAAGATTCTAACATTTTCACTCTGGGGATTGTGTTTTTGGGTTTTGTTTTTGTTTTGGTCTTGATCTGGTGCACAGGGACTGGGGAAGGATGGAAGTGGAATGATAGAGCCAGTCCAGGCACAGTCCACAGAAAGTAGAGCAGGACTTGGGAGTCAGCAAAAAAAGGTTGATCCTAGCCTTGAAGTGCAAGCTGGGGATAGTTACAAAACTCTTATTCAGAAGAAGGCGCTTGCCAGGTTTCGGGAGATGTCGTAAATAGGTATGGAGTGACTGAAGCTGCTTGTGGAGTGAAGGAAGTGGATACAAAATCTTATGGTGGAAGATAGTGCCAGAGCTTTATAATTGGCATTGAAAAATGTAGATTGCGATAGCTTTGTGGTAAGGCAGTATTGGTTTAAGGTGTTGTATGGCTCATTGTCTTATAAAAACTATATAGCTTTCCAGCAATAGCAAATTCTAATAAAGCTTTGAATTTTGATTGCGCTTGTAGCCATTTTGTTCTGCAGATATCTTTTTACAAAACAGTAGTGCATCTTTCTTAATAGATTAGTAATGAAGTAGGTTTGTGCTATTGACCACTTGAAAGTGAATTGCTGTATTAATTTCATCAAAGTATATCTATTTAAAGGAAAAAGCTCCAAAAGCGGCTTCCTTTATCTAAATTGACCTCAATCGTAGTTCTTCAACTCACTGATAGATCTAGGGTCCCAAATGTTGATTAGGAATTTATAGTAGGGTTAGTTGTGCGGAGTTCTTAGTCTATAGAAAGTATTTGACTCCTAAAATGAAAATCAGCCGAAAGAGCCTTGAAGTGATTAGAGAGTAGTAGTCACCCCACATCGATATAACTATGCGACGGTCTATGATAGAAGAATCCTAAAGAATTTCTTAAACTACTATGAAGTGGTAACAATATTTGATAAAGAGTAGTTCGGCTTCCTAACCCCTCTTAAAAAAGGAGAGGAATACCATTGATGAAGTAGTTTATTGTATGATTGATTGAGTTGATTGATGAACATGCAATTAAAAAGATACTAGGATGGAAACTAGAAATGTCTTTGAAGCCTAAGTAAGAGAGTATCTTTATTGGAAATTAATTTAGAGAATGAATGCCGCATCTTTCTTGCCTTCGTCGTTTGGCATGAAATTCATTTTATAAAAAATCTTGGTGGCATATTGCCAAATCCTTAGCATGATTTAGTTTAGTTGTTAGGTTGCTTATCATGTATATTTAGTTGAGTTCTATTTAGAGTAGTATCTAATTACATTCTTGGATGTATTGAGCGTGAATGAGACTCTTTCCAGAGATTCTTGCCATATTTCCGCGCATTTGATGAGATCATATCTATACATGCTTGGTTGTCCTTACATGAGTATGTACATTTACATCCATGTGAAATTATGAGGTTGGCTGTTTAGATTCTTATTCCATAGATTGAGCTATAACTATAGCATTTTTACAATAAATCTTAAGTGACAAGTTACTGGTGGACAAAACAGTAATTTAAGTAGTAGGTTTAAATTAGAACTAGTAAGAGCATTCACAGTAGCTCATCTATAATTTTAGCTATTTAGCAACAATAAAAGTTACTTTATCTATTTTACCTACACACATGCTACAGCAGTGGTTCTATTTTAGCTTTTGACACAATAAAATAATATAAATATCACAATAAAATAATAAACCTCTAGAATAAAATAATATTTCCTACTACCAAAAAAACATCAACAAACCAACCACTACCAGCTCTGCCATCACCACAGCCACAGCCACAACCCCAACAACCACCACCACCACCACCGGCCACAACCATTCCTCTACTTCAACCACAACACAACATTAAAAAAAAAAAAAAAAAAAAAACCACAACCACAATCACAAATTCCACAAACACCATTTCAATTCTCAATTCATTGATACAATCACTTCTAAACAACGATTCCAGGCACCGAGCTCTCGGCCAGAGCTGTGGGACCCAGATTCTCGATCTTAACCGTGGCGGAGGAGCTCAGATTCTCTGTCTTGACCTTCGTGTTTCGAGCGGAGCCAAACCGGAGCCTCCACATGCCGTGGATCGACGGCGTGGATTGATGTGGATCGAACGGCGTGGATCAACGGCGTGGGTTTGGCGGAGAGGATCAATGGCGTGGGTCTGACGGCGTGGGCTTAGGCTGGCAGCGAGGATCGATGGCGTGGGTCTGGCCGCGAGGATCGACAGCGTGGGTCTCGACGGCGTGGGTCTGGCGGCAAGGATCGATGGCGTGGGTCTGACGGCGTGGGCTTGGGCTGGCAGCGGTGAGAGAGTTGAGAGAGAGAGAGGTGAGCTGAACAGAGATGAGAGAGAGCTGAAAGAGTTGAGAGAGAGAGCTGAGATGATCTGAGTGATTTGGGAGAGAGAGAGGCACGGAGTGAGAGAGAGAAAGAAATAATTTTTTAATTAGTGGAGGAGTAAAATAATATTTTTTTTTTTAGCTGAGATGAACAGTACACATTTATTTATAAATGTGTACTGTAGCAATGGAGCTAAAATTTTTAGATTTAGCTCCACTGCTGCAGCAACGTTTTTGTGTTTTTGGAGCTAAATTTTAGCATTATGCCTATATAGCACCACTGCTGTGAGTGCTCTAACAATTTATTCCTTGAGATTTATTGTGAAAATATTGTGAACGTAGCACTTCTCTTCCTACGATTTATATATATATATATATATATTAGATTGATATGTTCTATGATTGATATGTTCTATGACGTTGGTATTGCCTTTATTAATTCACTCTTTTTTTTGTGAATGGGTTTGCATGCTAGCTTTTTAACTAGTATTGTAAATTCCATTATCCAACATCAAATGGCTTGATCAAATTTTATCTCAAAAACATTTTTGAAATTTTTTCCAGTGCATTTTACAAATTGTTTTCCACAAAAAAAAAAAAAAAAAAAAAAAGGCGCTTTCCAAAATGGTTTTCAAAATAATTCTCCAAAGTTGTTTTTCCAACTTCCAAAAAAAAAAAAAAAAAACCATGGATTTTTACTTTAAACATTTACAAAAATCATGAGATTTTTCCATCTCTAAAAAAAAAAAAAAAAAAAATTCTTTAAAAAAAACTTATGACTTTGAATTTTTTTTTTCCTAAAAATTAAGGATTTTTTACTCTTGAAAGTAACTTTTTTAAAACTCAATTTCATTTTTCCTTAAAAAAATGTCTTCCACAAGAATTTTCCAAAAAAATCACACTTTCTTTCATAACCAAAAAAAAAAAAAAAAAAAGAAAAAAGAAAAAGAAAAAAAAAAGTCCTTAAAAGGCTCATAAGAAATTGAATCCTTTTGAAAATATCATTCAAGAAAAACTCATGAGATTTTCAAAAAACAAAAAGTAGAAATTAGGAATGAAATCAAAACATGGATCTATCGTAGGATAGATGTTGTAGAGTTTCTAAAACATTTTTCACCCATAATAAAACTTCCGAGTCCATATCAAAATGAAATGG
Source organism: Quercus gilva (assembly GCA_023621385.1). Classification (NCBI taxonomy): domain Eukaryota; kingdom Viridiplantae; phylum Streptophyta; class Magnoliopsida; order Fagales; family Fagaceae; genus Quercus; species Quercus gilva. The sequence continues at coordinate 61,196,327 of CM042474.1, read as the reverse complement.
ATTGAACTGACCGAAGTTAAACTAATCAGAATTGACATTAATCAGCTCTGTGTTAGAACTGGTCGAATTCTAGGTCGTCTGCCACTGTTTGGGCCAATTTAAACTCTGTTTGGCTATGAGGATGCTAGAGCTGGTTGGAATTTGTTGAGATGGGTTCAACGGTGAATAACTAGCTTTGATTGATATGAGATTCATTTTATGTCAAATCTTGGTGACATATTGCTATGTTCTTAGCATGATTAGTTCATAGCTTGCTTATCATGTATGTTTAGTTGATTTCTATAATTACATGCATGGGATGTATTGAGATTGTGAATGCGATTCTTTTCATGTTGCCACCTATTTGATGAGATCATATCTATACATGCTTGGTTGTCCTTACATGTATATGTATATATGCATGCATGGTGCATGCTGTATATATATTTTTTTGGCTCTTATTCATTAGATTGATATTTCTTGATGTTAGTTGGACTATTTTAAGAGTAACTTATAATAAAAGTTTTTATACAACCCACTACGTGACAGTTAAAAAAACCGTTCATGTATGACGTATTATTTATGTAAGTTATATAATTATTTAATAATGTCATGTGACTATAAATGCATGATGCATGCAGTATTTTTTGACTCTTATTCATTATATTGATATTTTTTTATGTTAGTTGGACTATTTTAAGAGTAACTTATAATCAAAGTTTTTATGCAACCCAATACGTGACGGTTAAAAAAACCTTTCACATGTATAACGTATTACTTATGTAAGTTACATGACTAATTAATAATGTCATGTGACTATAAATGCATTTTTTTAACTAGTAAGTAGTGAGTTGCATAAAAATATTTTTCTTTAAATTAATTAGTAGTAATTTTTTTTTTCCTCGAAATCTTCAGGAGGTGCCGTTAGTATACAAATAATTTATGATTTTATTAGTACTAAAACAAGAATTTAAAGGACCACCCCACCAAGCTCAACCTCAAACTGTTTCTTTGTTTTTCTCTATTTTGCAGTGTGTTCTTTTGATACATACAGGTGCTTCTTTATATATACAAGAAATACGAACAATCATTTCCCAAGATAATGCAATTCATTTTGATGTAAATAGCTGTTGCTTTGTCTATTTAATTCTCCTGATTCATTTTTATGGAGTTGGTAGACTTTATATATATGGAGAGGGCATAATTTGAGTTTAATTCTTCACCACATCTCATTTCGTGTGAAGAAGAAAAGAGAATAATAATTCTTGTTTTCCAACAACCATGCTTCTTGGAACTGGGTTTTCACTTTTCAAGGACTATGGTCCTCAACAACATAAGAAAGTCAAACATAGAAGGAAAAAAAAAAGAGTCATTCAGCCAAGACCTTAGAACCATTTTCAACCACCAATTAGCCTGTCCAATTCCAATTGGGCCAAGTAATGAATTTAACCCCGTATAGTTGGTGGAGGTGAACCAATAGCTTGTCCATTTTGCAAAGGAAAATATAAATAAACTTCTTTTTCGTTTTTTGTTTTTTGTTTTTGAGAAGTTAATGTGTAAACGAACTTCATTGTCTTTACACGTATTCTGTGTGAACATACGTACTTGAACTTGCAGTGTAGATAGAACCTAGAAATCAAACTCATGAGTTAAGACCTTCCATAGAAGTTCACAACTTGAAAACCATTTTCCTTCAACAACCAATTTCTTGTCCCCTTTTGCAGATGAAAACAAAAGTTGCATGTGTTTCATAATGTCATTTGGGATTTGAATTTCCTACAAACCCCGTGCCTCGCACTGGGTAACGTGGGAAACGATTTTCATTTTTCACAACCTCTTGTTCTTTCTTTATTTATTTATTTTTGGTTAAAGGGAAAACCTCTTGTTCTTTCTAGTTGCAAGGAAGGATGTATGCATTTACCTGCAATACTAAAATATTAATATTAAAAGCCAATAATTCTGCACGTAATGCATGAGGATGGACATACAATATTTTATTGGATGAAATAATTTCTACCCTTAGATTCGATTAGTTAGAGATAGATGGAATAGCTGTTAAGCATTGCATTGCGATTGAACTAGCTAGTTGTTAAGAATATAGCGAATGATACGAATATGTTTCACGTGAAATACCTCTTAAGCATGACATTTTACAAAAGGGACAGGAAAATCAGACAAATACATAACATGTTGGTTAGAAAAGAGCACTTGATCCAATTCTTTCCCATTGTTTTTTTTTTTTTTAATGACAAATATCTATTTCAATTCCTAGAAGATACGGAAAGTTCTGAATTTCTAATTTGATCTTTAAAATCTAAAATTGTACGTCTTGAATATTTTCATCACACTTTCATAACAAATTATAGGTGGTTAAACAAATCATTGGTGATTAGTTGTTATTGGTTCTAATTTAAACTTACCACTAATTTTTTTTCCCTATCAATAATAACCCATAACAATCTGTCATTTCAGATTTATTGTGAATGTGTTGTGACAATATTATGGACATAGCATTTATTTTAGTTTTTAACTTATTTTGTTTATATACAATCTTTTAAAATTTTATTATTTTCCTCTGAAAAAAAAAAAAAAAAAAACCTCATTTTTTTTTTCAAATACAAGTATAAATGATATATTCATTAACCGATTTTTAACCAAAAAAAAAAATCACCAAAAAGCCAAATAAGTTGATGATAAATGGATACTTCATAACTTAAATTTTTGCAGTTAGATTCTTTGATTAACAAAAATTGATGATGTGTTTCATTAATTTCTTATGTGGCAGCTGAAGTGGCTAAAGCCTAAAGGAATTCCACCTGAGTATTTGCATGCTTACTTCTTTTTGATAGATACAAAATCATTAAACCTACATTGTTACCTCCATTATAATTAGTTAATTATCATATATCATTAGGCCAAAACATTAATCAATTTTTGATATAAAGGGAATTAAATTCAAAACTTTTATTCAAGTGATTGCACATCCTTGATGTGATGGTTACTCCACAAGTATATACTTAGATTAGGTTAGAGTAGAATTTCTATCTTGTAAAAAAAAAAACTTTATTAAAAAATAAACGGCTTTAAGATTAGACTAAATTAGAATTTCTATCTTAAATTAAAAAAAAAAAAAAACTTTTATTCAAAAATAAACAACTTTAGCGATCGATTTAATTAGAACCGAATTTGGACACTTCCGTATATGGTCTGTGCACATTTGCACGCTTACTTCACCCAATAATCGTTTTTTTCATGAAATTGTCATTCCAAGAAGCACCGGCCAAATCCCAAATGAATTCGAGTTGTTAGAATCATTTTAAAATTCAAAAATTATTATTCAAAAATTATTATTAATTTATTATTGACATGGATTGCATTATCCATGTGGAATATATAATATTAGTAAAAATTGTTTCAACTTTCGTAGTTTTACACTTCACGAGACTCTACGTTAGTCACGACTTCATTAATGAGTGGTAAAGTCGTGACTTTCGTAGTTTTACACTTCACGAGAGTCACTACTTCATTAAAATTCCTTAAAATTTTCAGGAGTACTACAATGATAATACAACCATTGACATGACTCATTGTAATTAGAATAATATCCTTTTCGATTGAGTTTATAATTGAGATTTCATTTATTATACATAAATTATAGCAAGTCATTTGAACAGTTAGTTAAAAAATTGTAAAATACTTTTTTAATAAATATTTTTAGGTAAACTACATATTTAGGATATGTTTGGATACAACTTATTTTGCTGAAAACTAAAAACTGAAAACACTGTAGCAAAATAATTTTTAAATGTATGAAAAATTATTGTTCACTCTTTTTTTACTGTTCATATGCCTTGGTGCACTGTTCATGTCCTATAAACAGTGCACCAGTCGCTGGTCTTAAAAAAAAAAAAAAAAAAAGCTGAAAACGGGCAAACCTTACAATCGTGGACGCTGGACATGGATCCAAACCAGGCTTTTGTGTCGGTTTGACATAATTAATTTTGTTAGCTTATTTTACTATTCAACTTATTTTTGTTACTATTCATGAGTTTCATTCAGTGATGGCTTCAGGATTATTTTTTAGGGGAGTCAATAAAAAACATAAATTATACAAAATTTAAAACAAAAGAGAACTTGAATATATTGACATTATAAAAAACAAAACAAAAAACAAAAACTAAAATACATAAAGCTTTACAATTGCTTTTTACGATGCTTCATATTTTGAAATCATTACAAAATATTTCATTATCAATCCTATGAGTTACATCTCTTTCAATATACACAGTTAAGCAATCATTCATCTATTGATCTCTCATTTAATTGATTTATTTCAAAATTTTTAAGATCTAAATGTGTTTTTTCTAAGATTTAATATTAACAAATTTCTACTTTTGTTATTGGGCTTATCAATTTTTTTTTTCCAGATTTTAAATCAAATTGGTTTGTTATTGAGCTTTTTTTGTGTTTAAAAATGCCGGGATATTGTTAAGATGATCATATTCAAACTTCTTTTTAACTAAGCTTAAAAAAATCTAGGATTAGGGTATTCAAAATTTTATTTAAGGGAGGTCAAAACAAAAAAAAGATTAAAAAATTATTATACATAATTTATTTTGGGTCAATTCAGGGGAGTTGGACTCCAAGTGGAGTCACTTATGGCCCCACTGTACTTTTTGGTACTATTTATAAGTCTTACTGTACTGTTTCAGCTAACTTTTACATTTATTTACTGTACTTTCAACAAAAAAATTTTAGTTTTAGTAAAATAAGCGAATTACAAACAAATCCTCAGTCCCTAACTTTTACACAATATTTCAATTTAGTCAATTTCAATTGTGTTAATTTGATCTCTAACATTTCAATATCGAGTCAATTTAGTCTTTACCGTTATATCTTAGATGAAAATTGCTAATATGGCAAACAACCAAAATAAAATTTAAGTTTATTGTCACATCAACACAAGCTATATATTTTTTTTTTATTTTTTATTTATTTTGGCCATTAGATAAGTCATTAATTTTCATTCAAAAGATAACGGCAGAGACTAAACTTATATGACACTGAAATGTTAGGAACCAAATTGACACAATTAAAATGTTAGGGATTAAATTGAAATATAGTGTATAGGATAGGGCTCAAATATGTAGTTTACCTAATATTTTTTTATTACAAACCGTGGACATCACTAATTGCAATTATAAGGATATTCCTTTCAATTGAGATTATGTTTATTATGTATAAATTATAACAAGACATTATAACAGTTAGTTAAAAGATTGCAAAATAATGATTTGTTCATAGATTTATTGATTTTTGAAAAACAAGAATAAATGTTTTGACATTTTTTAAGTTTTTTTTAAAATAAAAAATTTGGCAAACCGTCCCTTCATGGCTAGTAAAAGAGTATATCCTTCCCGCTAAACTTTCGTGGAAAAGCTTTTATGATGACTACATGTAAAAAAATAAAAATAAATAATTGCCTTTATTTTTTCTGTTTTAAAAGTCAAATCATAATTGCCTTAAATAAAACAAAGTCAAAAACGTCAACCTTGTTTTGTTTTGTTTTTTTTTTTTTTTTTTTTTTTTGGGAGACCCTGGTTGCTGTTGAAAACCAAAAGCTAGAAATTGAGTACAACCGTACAATAGATCTAGATACACCACAATTCTCACAAGTTTTTCTACCATTATTGAGGTGATAGGTTGTGATTTATGTGTAATAAAAATTATATCAAATGTGGTCTCATATAAATTGATGTTGTTCTAGTCACAGTTTGCTATATTAACATATGAAATTTGTCATGTTTCTAACCTTGTTAGCAAGGTACAGTATAAATAAACTTTCACTCACGTTCCAACAAGTGGTATCCATCTCCACTCTCTCAAGTTATTTGAGTGGCGAGGAAGTAGATGGAGTATTTTGATTTTTTTTTATTATATATATTTATTCATTAAAAAGAAAAGAATCAGACTTAGGCAAAGTATTTATGTGCACTTAACTTGACACCACGTGGTCACATGACAAGTTTTGAACACGTAGTATAAATAAACTTTCACTCACGTTCCAACAAGTGGTCTCCATCTCCACTCTGAAAAGTTGTTTGGGTGGTGAGGAAGTTGATGGAGGATTTTGATTTTTTTGTATATTCATTAAAAATAAAGGAATTAGACTTTTGAAAATACTAAGTATTTTAACACACACACACAAGGAGAGAGGGGAGAACATTTTAAAGAAACTAATAGTGGTGTATATTCAAAAAGGCCTAAAAAAGAATCAGACTTAAGTAAAATATTTATGTGCACTCAATCTAACACCATGTGGTCAATTGACAAGTTTTGAACACATATCCTGGTATTTATTGAGTTTAATTATTACATTAACCACATGACCTTGGAGTATTGAACCCAAAAAATGTCCAAGAAAAAGAAAAAAAAAGTAGTTGACACTTGGTGTCTGTTTATTAAAAATTATTTTTGCCAACTTATTTTACTATTCAGTTTATTTTTGCTACTATTCATAGATCACGCAGCACTTTTTAGTACTATTCATGAGTCTCACTATACTATTTCAGTTAACTTTTACCTTTATTTATATTACTTTCAGCAAAAAGTTTTCAAATTTAATAAAATAAACTAATTCCAAATGGTCCCTTAGAATAAGTATTAAACGACATAATTACTGCCCACACTTTACTTGTTCCTATTTTAGTTATCAAACGTGGGGTCGTTTGTGTGTATAGGTCAAAGCATATTCCATTACAAGTTAGTCAAGCATGGTAATTAAACAATTAAATTAGTAAAAAAGGAGGCTTTGGCTTGTGCCGTACCCATGTCTCTTGTTTTGGGTAGATGGAGTTTGTCTTTTTGGATATGGATTAGCCAATATCTTTTTGGATGAATGGGACTCACTGGAAATAAACAAATTCCAAGCCTTTCCAAAAGTAAAAGAAGAAAAGAACCTCGGAAATTTCATAGAAATTAGGGTCAACAAGAAACAAGAAAATGGATTCAACACTTTATTTTTATTCCATGGAATGAAATTCACGTAATTGACCGGACTGGAGTGGCTGCGCTCTTTTTCTCTTCTATCTCACTCACCGTCGTCTTCAACTGTTTCAAAATGTGGTAGTTAGTGTCTACAAAGAAAAAAGTAATCTACGACCAAAAATTGTAATTGTATACCACTTAAAAAATCACAATTTTTATCATAATTATTTTATACAGTAGACTGTGATTAATAACATGTTACTTTAACATAAACACAGAAATTTTTTTATTGGTTATAGTTAGCGACATAGACAGTTATAGTAAAAATTGCGATTTTTTATGAAGTACTAGATTTTTTTTGAAAAAAAAAAATAATAATAATGTTCCAAAGTATTACTATTCTTAATCAGGCTGACTGACTGAGAGTCTTTGCTGGACTCTCATTGGGGCTTACGCATTATTCCATGGTTTACATTCAATTCAACAGTAAGGACTAAGGACCCACCATGCACTCCCCTTCTCTTTATTCTTGTCTGTGGTTTCTTTTCAGTGTTTTTGCTTTCCTTCTTTTGTCTTCTTCCCTTCTGATCAATGTTATGTTTTTTGTTAAACAACTAATTTTTTAGTTTTAATTTCAATCCTTAATTATTATTATTTTTATTGTGTCAAATTTAATTTCTCTATTTTCAAAATCAAATCGATTTTTATCTTTGAATATTTACTCCTTTAAATTTCAGTGGATATTAGCTGACATGTCAAATAGAACCGATTTTTTTTTTGGGGGAAAAAGAAGGTTCTTCTATAGGAAGTGTATAAGTTTTGAAATCAAGTAAACTTCAACTATTTAAAAAAAAAAAAAAAATTCTGCTTTAAATGGAAATGAGATAGTAAAATGACACTCATTTACTTTTGAAAATTCTAGAAACTAATACAATTGAGAAACCAAATTAAACTTCGTCCTATAATTGAAGAGAAAAAAATGAAAAATTGGTAGCTTAATCTTCTTTTCATGCCCTTTCTTTTTGGTTCCAACTATTTGTAAGTTGAACATTTGTTTTTTTAATTTTTCTTTTTCTATCACCCTCTTAGAGTCTTAGTGCGTGCAAAACCCCCCCAAAAAAAAAAAAAAAAAAAAAAAAAGAGTCTTAGTGCGTGCATATATTTAGGGAAATGGGAATTATTTCCTCCACATGCTCAAGGGAGTGGGCACAAAAGATATCTTCCCTCGAAGAAAAGATAAAACAAATGAAACATAAAAACACACTTCAAAAAATCTAAGGAATAGTTAAATCCAGAGTCGCAAAGATGTCATCCTATTCCATTATTCCTCCTCTTAAATGATTAGGGGTAAGTACGTAATAAATATTTAAAATTTAGTTTTAGTTTCACATCAAATCCTAAAATTTTAATTGCATCAATATTTACTCTATAAATGTAAAAATATTGCAATTTGAGTTCTTAATGAGCTTTTATTAATTAAAAATATTGTAAATTATATATTACCAAAGGCAAGCAATGACACATCACACAAACAAGATTCTAATGGTTTTTTTCTCTCGATTTAGGTCAGCCCATTTAGTAAGAGTTTGTCTTTTAAGTTTGTATGTATGTGTGTGTGAGATAAATTGTGCACCTCGGATGTTGGATGTTCATGAACAAAGGTGACCCTTTTTAGTCAAGAATTTTTCTAACCTTGGGATGTAGGCATGTGTACATTTTTTCTATTTTGACAACTCTATTGGGGACACTAGAGAATTTAAACCAATGAGATTTTGACACATAATTAATTACAATTAGTTCATTTAAAATCAATCATAATTTATCACATATAATCATATTCATTTAGCCTTAGATTCCAAGAATGCATTTAGTGATCCATTGAAACTTGATGCTTTTTCTTGCATTTAGTCCATAGAAACTTGATGCTTATCTTTAAATCTAGTAGACCAATTTTTGCACTAAGATATCCTTTTAATAGTGAGAGCTTTGATATTGTTTGGAATTATGTTCTTATCATTTAATGTTTTAAATGACAATTTAATCTTTCTTAATAAGATTACCAGTTTATTTTCGATTCACGAACTGACTCACTACAAAAAACGCGAACTATAGCCCTTTTTTTAATCCACGTTTACAAAAACGCGATTATAGCATCATCATTTGGTTATGTTTTACTTGGAATCTTCCTTTTGTTATAGTTCAAAAAAGTTGTATTACATACATAAATATATATATATATATATATCCAATGCATTTGCCATCTGGCCAGGAGAGAGAGAGAGAGAGAAAAAAAAAAAAAAACTATAGCCGCGTTTTAAAAACGCGGGTATAGCCCAATTAAAAAAAAAACAAAAAAAAAACAAAAGGGTTATAGCTAGGGGTGTCCATGGGTCAGGTTATGCCCAACCTGCGACTGACCCGTTGACATCAGGTTTCTGAAAAGAAGACCCACTGCCGACTGTAAAAACCCAAGGGTCAAGTTGGATCGGACCCAGTTGGCTGGCGGTCAGGTCGATCGAAGCTGAAAATATGCTGTCGGAGGTTTAAATCAGCGGCAACTACATGTCTTCTTCATTGGATTTGAGCAAAACCACTTGATCTAAGCAAAATAACACCATATCTTTGCCGGATTTGAGGAAAACCCACAGGATCTTAGCAAAAAATTACCAGATTTTCGTTGGATTTAAGAAAAACTCACCAGATCTGTGCCGTATTTAGGCGAAACCTAGTAAATCGTAGCTGGATATGAGCGAAAATGAGGAGATTTGAGCAAAAATTAGTATGTTTTCGCCGGATTAGATGTAGATCTGGCCTTTAGCCGATCGGATTAGGTGGCTCAGTTTTTGGAGAAGGAGATCTACCATTCAACCAATCGGCATTTGTTTTGAACCTCTAAGACCCGCCGCCGACCACCTCTCTCCTCGAGTCAGACGGTTTTGGTTCGGGTAGCTCCAGATTGGACGGGTTTTGTGGGTCACGGGTGGGTGTGGATAGTCTTAGTTATAGCCTCGTTTTTAAGATGCGGCTGTAGCTGTCCCCTATAAATGCGTTTTATAAACACGACTAGAGTATGTCCTATAGCCGCATTTTTAGAAACGCAGCCATTGGTCCTGGCCTATAGCCGCATTAGTAAAAACGCGGCTATAGACCCCTTAGACCTATAGTTATGGGTTTTAGGCCACGACTGAAAACGCGGCTATAGGCCAAATTGACCTATAGCCACGTTTTCAAGAGCTATAGCCGTGTTTTTAAAACATGGCTATAAGACCCTTTTTTTTATGGTGACTCTTAGCTACAAAATAGAATGTTTACAGTTTCATGGCATTAGTATAGATAGGTGGCATGGTACGTACCACACAAAGGAAAACAATAAAAGAATTGTTAAAGCATTAACATTAGTGCTTGTATAATCGAAAAAGTGTCACATTTTAGCCAATCAAGTCCAAAATTCACCTGCATCAGTTTGTGCAAAGTTTTGTAAAAATACATGATTTCTACAGTATCCATGTAAATTTATACTGGCACTATTCATTTTTCATTTAGTTTTTTATTTTTCTTTATGTATTTTGAAGATGAAGGAAAAGAACCGATAGTGGTGGTTGTGTATGAAGAAAAATAAACAGTTAAAAAAATTAAGAAAAATTGATATTTTAATAAAATGTAATGTAAAATAGATAATCTAATATGAAGTGTTTTAAAAAGTGAATATATAAAATAGAAAAAGTAGATTTTTATGTTAAAATAAACATGAATTTTTGCACGAGTTGATGTGAATGCCCTTACAATGTTGAACATATATTAGCATGTAAAAGCATTCTTAGTTATTGTTCAAAACGTTTTATTGTGGAATGTTAACCTTTCATATTTTATTTTTCAAGTTTTTATTGCGATTATTCTAAAAAAAAAAAAGTTTTTATTGCGATTTTTAAAAATAAACTGAAAATTCTAGTTTATGTAAACTTGAATAAAGGATTGGATACATCCATTAATCATAGTGCCATGAAATTGTATTTAAGTAAACTTATATATTTCTATTTTCTTTTGGGGGCTTATTTGCTTACTTCAACACCAAAAAATAAAAAGCACTGTATAGAATTTAAACTTGATTTCTATGATAATTGTAAATATTCAACATAAAGTATTATTACTAATGTTTTTCCTTTTTATTTTTATTAAAAAGTAAAATTTTACGATCCTTAATCTGATCCTATAATTTATATGTAGACCTCTCCATCAATCTCGTGTGGGATTTTGATCTTAAGTCTTAACAACCTTGCTTTGCACCATATTATTTGGATTTTCACCGAATTTATTTGGAAAAAAAATTTGGGAAACATATTTGAATTTTCCATTGAATTTGACAAGGTCCTAATGATGAATAAAGTACTTATTATCAATAAAATCAAGAGGACATTACTCGGGTTTGAAATATATGGAGAACACTGTAATTTGCAATTCCACCAAGTTTAGAAGGTGAAAGTGCAATTTTTCCTAAATATTAATTATATAACTAATTACCGTTTCATGCATCACATGAGTTAAGTACTAATTTAAGTTTAAATTGAGAGAGTATATATCTTAAGAAGTGAGCATGAAAAAAGAAAAGAAGAACTAACAAAATGCTATGCATGAGTTAACTACAAATTTAAGTTTAAATTTAAATTGAGAGAGTATGATGTCATATCTTAAGAAGTGAGCATGAAAAGAGAAAAAGAAGAACTAATAAAATGGAACGGGGGATGTATAATCCTAATCAAGGATTTGATGGTATATGAAAACCAAATACAATAAAATGCTATCAACCCCATTGTTATGCCTAGAATAGCAATCATGTCCGCACTCTGAGCGTTCCCGTTTATGTTCCACCTATAACGATATGTCGCTTTTATTTATTAATTTAAAACTTTGGTTAATTTATAATATGAAAAAAAAATAATTTGTGACATGTTGTGAATTGTGATTATTAGAGTATAAAGTGAAACATTCAAAGTGGGATAGAATTTTTTTTTTTTTTTTTGTTAATTATCTCTAAATGAGTTTAATTTGATTTAAAATTTCTTTAAAAATCGTTGAAGTTTTTTATTTTATTTTTATTTTTTTTATTTTTAAATACCGATAATTGGGAGTGAGAGGATTTGAACTTTAGATTTGTTTTTAAGATATGTAAATCGAAGAAAAAGGAAAATTATTCAATAATTTAAAATATTGCTCTCTACTCTCGCATGAATGGTAGGTCATACCATTAATTTAATTTGTTAACTTACTAATAAGTGAGCTAAAGAAGTACAATAATTACTTTAGTAGAAACTAATTTCCTTTGAAAACCCAATTCAGATCAACGATCATTTATTTACCTCATGGATTTAAACCATTGGATTTAAGTAAATCCAACGGTAAAAAAATTAATGCTAATATTCTAATTGATCTTATTTATTATCCCTTATTTAATACATTTCATACTTATTTCTAAACCCAAAAAATTTATAAGTCTATTGATAAGATTCTGATAATTCAGTGGAAGAAAGGGAAGAAGGAATTAAGAATTGGAACAAGGAACAAGGTAGAGAGAAAGAATAGGGAAGAAAAACAATGTAATTCTTATTTGCATGTCCTTTACAATCCTCACCCTTTCCCTATAAGCACTACATCTCGTAACCAACTAACTACCTACTTGACACCCTAGCCCAACCAACTAATAGCCCACAATAGCAGTACACTAGCAGTACAGTTTATCTGCACTAGTCATTGCACACTCCTATGCACCCACATGCAGGCACACACACACCCCTATAGGTATACATGCACCACCTTGCACGCACACCCGCCCTGCACACCCTTACACAACTACAACTGTCACACCTACTCACAAATATCTACAAATATCCTACTTACAAATATCTACAAACATCCATAATAGCATACAATACACCACTGTCACAATACAATACCTATCATCTGACTCTTTCTCTCTCTCCATTACACGTCTCTAGTAATTGCTATCGGACTCCTAAATAAATAGTTAAGAACTCTTATACTCCAATTCTCTAGTAAGATCATCCCTATTTTTTAATTTTTTTTATGAGCTTTTTATTAAAAAATTGCGTTAAGAAATTCCAATTGTATATAAATAAGGCACTTTCTTACCTACTCCCTCAAATCAACTTAGGGGTGTTTTTGCATAATTGGTTCCAACTATAATTATTATCTACATGTCAAAGGACCAAGCAATAAAACGACATAGCAACACCATGTGTATTCGTGTGTAATTGGTTCTCATCCATAATAGCAAAACAGCATAGCAATAGTTTTGTTATTAATCAAAGTTAGGCATGCTGTGGCTTTTTTTTTTTTTTTTTTTTCTTTGGCTGCTGGCGACCTAGCCATGGAGGAGATAGAGAGAGAAACGTGCAAAGAGAAAGAGAGAGAGAGACGTGCAGTGGAGAGAGAAAGAGTTAGACTCATAAATTTTTTTGGGTTTAGAAATAAGTATGGAATGTATTAAATAAGGATTAATAAATGAGTTTATCAAAAAAGGAATAATAAATGAGATCAATTAGAACATTAGCATTAATGATTTTGTTTCCCCACTGGATCTATTTAAATCTAATGATTTAAAAAATGTATAACTCTTTAGAGTTACACTAGGTGTAACTTGAATACATCTCATGTATATATAGAGGAAGACTGTAATAGATATTGTAATCATTAATAAGAGCCTTGTAGTTGAATTGACACCTCCCCATGCACAAAATCCTTGGAGTCTAGGGAGAAAAAAGTTCGAACTGCGAAGTTAGCAGCATATTATAATTATCTATAAAAAAAAAACTTATAATTGAACATTTATTATTCTTTAATTTATACCGTTAGGATGTGAGAAAAGAGAGCATTATTTCTCCATGCTCCCGCAATATCAAAAACTTTTCCACTAACAATTAGCAAGTACCATTCACAATTGGGTGAAAATAGTCAAATACCACGTTTTGGTAAAATTTGTGGCAAACTAGCACTGTTTCGGAAATATTTAGCAATGTACCACTTTTTTAGTACTCGAGTTCCACAAAATCGAGTTCTAAATAGTACTCGAGTTCAGTGAACTCGAGTTTCTAGTGAGTTGCTAGCGTGGCACTGCTGGCCTGGAATTTGTGTTATTAAAAACAAATAATGTGGTACTCAATATTACTGAAATCGAGTATCTCTTTATAGTACTCAAGCTTAGTGCAGTCGAGTACCTTGTTTTTCTTTTTTCTTTTTTCCTTTTTCTACTTTTTGTTTCTATTGGAATAACTTGAATAGTCAAACTTAGTGGCTTGACATTAGCCAACAAACCATTAAATGGCTTGCATGTCCATGTCAAGAAGATGCATGATATTCAAGAAGTTTCATGCATGAAGCAGTGTAAAAGCTTGCATTAAATGTTCTTCATGAATTGTCAAAGAAGATGGCCAGGAACAACACTTGACGTGCAAACCAAATTCATGCTTCTTTTCTTTTGGTTGAAATGGATAACACTTTGGCCATAAATGCTTGCCATATTCTTTGACTTGACAAGTTTCATGAAAGTGCTGAAGCTTTAGAGAAATAGGCAACCTTAGTTTGGTGGACACAATGATCACAAGAGGAAGAAGCAAACAAAGAAAGCCATTGAGTTAAATATGTGTCAAGGATGAGAATGTCATATAGCATATATAGTTGTATATATAGATAGAGTCAACACAGTAGTTGTATGGAAAACAAGTCAACATTTCCTAAGTAAAAGTTTTGTACGAAACAAAAAGTAGAAAAAAAGAAAAGAAAAACAAGGTACTCGACTATATGAATCTTGAGTACTATAAAGAAACTCGATTTATAGTAATATTGAGTATCACATTATTTTTTTAATTACACAAATTCCAGGTCAGTAGTGTCACGCTAGTGACTCACAAGGAACTCGAATTTACTGAACTCGAGTACTATTTAGAACTCGATTTTGTGAAACTCGAGTACTAAAAAAGTGGTAGATTGCTAAATATTTCCAAAACAGTGCTAGTTTGCCAAAACTTTTTTCAAAACATGGTATTTGGCTATTTTCACCTTCACAATTGTGTATTTTACTATTTAATAATCAAGCCTTCTCTAGGCTTGAAAAGCATTTGGGACAAAAGTTGTTGCCAACAAAGTTCTTGGAAATTACAGATCATATACTTTACAAGTTTTCCAAGTATAGTCTAAAGTGCAAAAAAAATTGAGAAGACAACTTCATATTGGTTTAAATTCCTAATTTCTATCTGCTAGTAGGAACTGACGATAAGAATAGAATTTTTTGCCCTTGACTTTTCACCTGGTCTTGCCGTCTTGACTAACTTTAATATTAAGAAAGAGGATACTAAATATATGGTCACTCTCATGCTAACTTTATTTGATTCCTTATATATATATATATATATAGTTGTGTTCAAGTTACACTTGGTATAACTTTAAGTAATGTTACACCACCCAATAACGTATTATAGAATTGATATTTTGAAAATCCTACCGTTGAATTACATGTTTTATATGTTCTTAACATTCATGCCAATTTTCATGTTAATTGGATGTTATTTACCATTCGATCCATAAACTCATATTTTAGACATTATTTTAAACTACAAAAACTTGAATTTAAAAAATTGATTGATGACATGGTTCTTAATCTTTGATCACCTTGAAATTTTGCAAGCATGGAGAATATACAAATATAATGTAATCTAATGGTAGATTTGTCAAAATTTGTATCAAATTAAAAAATATTGAGTGGTGTAACATTTCTTAGAGTTACACCAAATATAACTTAAACCCAACCCTATATGTATGTATGTGTATATATATATATATATATATGGGTCCGGTTATTATATGCTCTCAGAGCACACATTAATCATCTATTTTAGGAAACCTTTTATGGATAATTGAAAAAGCTAAAAAAAAAAGTTGGTAATTTTTTCATTAATCATATATATATATATATTAACATAAATTAATTTGAAATAATAACATCATAAGATTTACTTCAGTTTTTAACAAAAACAAATGGAATTTGCCTCATCCCTACAACAATTATTTGGTTCCAAGACTTGATTCATGGTTCAAAACCTTTTGAAGAAAGGAGGGGAGAGAACAAAATTAATGGTCAGGGTTCCTACCAAATCCTATTCAGATTTTAACAAGGGATAATTACAGTAAACTCACCTGTGGTATGGCCCGTTTTCACTTTGCTTACCCGTGGTTTAAAATTTTACACTTTGCCCACTTGAACTTCAATCCATTACCCATTTGTTACCTATCTCACCCTCAGACGTTAGAAAAACACCATTTTATTAAAAATCAAAACATAACATTGATCAAAAACACGAACCATCAGTTCTTTTCCTCTCGAGCCCTAGAAATAAGAAAATCCCTGGAGAAACCCCATTCTGCATCTAATATTGAAATAGTGCTGCAAGTATAAACCTAGACGAGCAATGGGTTGTTCGAGGGACTAAAATCCTGGTAAGAAATCAGTCACTGTTTGGGCTTTTAATTTGGGCTTGTGGTTGTTTTATAGTTTTTTGAGTAATCAGTCAATGGTTAATGTTAAATGTAATGTAATGAGAATATTGGTTGTGTTTGTTGATGTTTATGAAAAATATGACCACCTGTTGTTTGGATTTGTGTCTCACAGTGGTCCCAAATTTCTGTTGGGTTTAAATTTTAGTATTTGCATGTGCTTATTAGTAAAATAGAAGCAAAAGCAAAGCAGAAAATGTGGTCCCTCTGATGTGTCTGTTGCATCCTAAAAGCAAAACAGAAACATGCAAATGTTTACTCATTTGTGTCTATTGTTTACAATTCTTTAATTGTTAATTATGTACGTGTCAAATGGTAATTTGTTATTGCAGATGGCTAATGAGGAAATGAAATTGGAGGTACATTATGGGGGTACTTTTTTGTGGAACCCTAATTTAGAATACTTTGGTGGGAAAGTTGAAATATTGTATAGGGATCCTGATAGGCTTAATTATTTTGAAATATAAGGTATATGTGAGGAATTGGGGATAGATGAATCGTGTAGGGTTCTTTATTTAGGTCTTGGGGGCAACTTGGAGCAAGACTTGAGGCTCATACAAGATGATAAAGATTTGGTGCCCATGTGCAAGCTTAATGTGGGAGGGCCAAGAGACACCATTATACTGTATGTGGAGAATGGTCATGCTCCACTTGCAGTTGAAGTCTTTGATAGTGTAGGGGGTAGTGCAGGGGGTGTAAGGGGTTGGTGCAGAACCTGCTACAGGGGGTGATACTAGGGTGGGGGGAGGAGTTTGATTGGTTGAATGAAAGTCTGGAAGGAGAAGACTTTGCTGATGACATTTTTGGTGAGTCTTCTCCACCTCACACAGTTCCATCTGACCCTAACATTGTTGCAACCACTGATACACCTCAACCAACCACTGATACACCTCAGTCAAACACAGATACACCTGGCCCAAGCAATATTCCTCCTCCAAACATAGATTTAGATGAAGAGTGGGCTGAACCAGCTTTAGAGGATGATATTGCAAGTGTGGATGGTTTTGATGATGAGCAGAGGCGTGGCAACCTAGAATTAAATGAGAGGACTGATATGGAAAATGTTTGGTTGGTGGTAGGGATGAAGTTTCCAAACTCCAAAGTGTTTAGGAAGGCTTTAAGGGAGTATGTGATTTAGCATCACATTGATATCAAGTGGAAGTTGAATGAGAAGAAGAAGATTTCTGTACATTGTAAGAAAAATTGTGGATGGAGGTGTTATGCCTTAATGGTGACCAGAGAGTGCACATTTGAGATCAAGAAACTTAATCCTGAGTGTACCTACTCCCTAACATTTCAAAATTGGCAAGTTACATCAGCCTATGTGGCAAACAAGTATTTTGAGGATTTTGGTAAGAATTCTAATTGGGAGGTCTCAGGTGTTAAGCACCATGTGATGTAGCAGATTTCAGTTGATTTAAGTATTAGTCAGGTGTATAGATTAAGGAAGGCAGCTAGGGGTTTGATTACTGGGAATGAAAAGGGTTAGTATGGCCTACTTAGAGATTATATAGAAATGATAAAGAGGATAGATGTAGGAAGTAAGGTGATTCTGCAAACAGCGATGGAAAATGAGAATGCAGAACCCAAGTTTAAAAGGATGTACATTAGGTACAAAATTCAGAAAGTTGGCTTTCTAGGTGGTTGTAGACCCTTTGTTGGCCTACTTAGAGATTATGTAAAAATGATAACAGTCACTTTTGAATAGCAAGTGTATGTGTTGAATAGCAGGTTTTGTGTGTGCATTTGTTGTCTTTTTTTACAAGTTGACAGATAGTTGTCATGTACTTTAAACTTTAAACAATTCACTTTCAACACAATTATTTTCACATAATGCACTTTATGCATAAACGAACATAGCTCACAACATCCAACAAAACACCAACAACTCACAGCTCACAAGAAGCCAATTCACTTTAAACAAAAATCCTAACATCATCTAACATAAATAACACTTTATCTTAAAAAAGCTTATATTATTAAGTGGCTTAGCCAACAACATCTACATCTTACATAGTTCTATTACAATACAATTGAGGACCAGCTTATATTACAACACACCAGGCAGACTCAATCTCATCATTCCAACATTCTCACTTAAGCCAAAACATCAAAATAACA
This sequence comes from Quercus gilva, assembly GCA_023621385.1. NCBI lineage: Eukaryota > Viridiplantae > Streptophyta > Magnoliopsida > Fagales > Fagaceae > Quercus > Quercus gilva. Next base: position 61,177,679 of record CM042474.1, on the reverse strand, counting down.
TAACCAAAAAAAAAAAAAAAAAACCATGATAGAATTAGTGCAATTTTGCACTTTCTCTCTTGCTCTAAAACTCTCACTGCTATCTCCTTGGCTTGAACTGAGGAAGTTGGAAACTTTCTCTCCCTCTCAGTGGCTTTTGCTACCTTGTCTTGAGCAATTTCTGCCATTTGGGTAGCTTCTGTTGCTGCCTGGGTAGTTGCTATTTCCCTTTTATGTGCAAGTTGCAGCTCACTTCGTAGTAAATCCAGCTTTTGTTGCATGAAATAGGCAGCTTCATTCCTACGCACACAAGTGGGATTATCAATCCATTTAAAGAAAGGGCACTTGGGACCAACCTGTTCATAAATTGAATTGAACACATCACATTCCAATCTCACGTGAATCAACTAGATTAAGTAAAAAGTATACTTACCTTATATCGGCCACAACCCAAAAACCTTCTCCCAAAAGTATCCACTGTCAAACTTGTTCTCAGCACACAAGTCTCATATGTACACATATGCCCACTTGAACTTGAGTAAGTTCCACTTAAAGAAGACATCGCTTATCAACTTCCTGTGAATCAAAGCTACCGTCAAAACTTGAAACCCCAACCAACATAAAGCAGAAATGTCGTACTTGGTGATGATTTATCTTTGAATATTCAATGCCTCAAGACAACCCAAAGTCAGAGCCTCACCCTCACATGAAAGCACGATCAGAAAAATCAAAACCCCAGCTCAAACAAGGGATTTTCGTGTTTCTAGGGCTCGTGAGGAAAAAAACTGATGGTTCGTATTTTTGATTCGTGTTATATTCTGATTTTTAATAAAAGGGTTTTTTTCTAACGTTTGAGGGTGAGGTAGGTAATGGATGGGTAACAGATTGAAGTTCAGGTGGGCAAATTGTAAAGTTTTAAACCACGGGTAGATAAAATGAAAACGGGCCATACCACAGGTTGGTTTACTGTAATTATCCCTTTTAACAATTAAGTAGAAAATAGGATGAAACCTTTATATAATCTTGGAAAATCAAATGGGTAGTTTATACATATTTTAAGTATAGGTTAAGAGTCCAACAAATTCAGTGTTCAAAATACATTAAATTTCCCCTCTTGTGTGTGTGTGTGTGTGTGTGTGTGTGTGTGTGTGTGTGTGTGTGTGGGGGGGGGGGGGGGGTGATGACAACAAGATTTTTTTGTTGAGAAACAGAGTAGGAATGCAAAACTATACCATTAAATTTCAGTGTTCAAAATACATTAAATTTCTCATCAGTTTTTAAAACATGTTGGGTTGTGAGTATGTTCTGCTCTTTTTGTTAAGTCTCCTACATAAATATATAAAATACATACATGACTTAACATTTCCTTTCACATGAATAAAGAACATATCTACTCATCTAAAAAAAATTAAATTGAATCTCAGACCCCTTCTTTAGCTAATGGAAGAATCGTTTGGACTAGTGTTTTCATTGAATACTACTTTCTGCAGAATCCTATATGTACCTATGAGATTTTTTTTTTTTTTTTTTAATTTACTGAAAGTGGGTTAAAATACAGTTGTTCCTAAAATAGTAAGCTTTTAAAAAGTTGAACTACGAAAATAAGCTAAGTAAATACCCAAAAAAGCTAAACCAATTGTGCAAGTTTCTTTCTTTTTGGCCCTATTTAAATTTTACATTAATGTTAGAAACACAACTTTTTCACAATTTGTCAAGTTGTAATTTAAGTAACATCACTTTCTTATGAAATCAACCATTTGATACTGTTTTTATCATGGAATAATTGTAATAGTGTACTAACAATCAATATCAATATATATATATATATATATATAAAAGCAGAGACTTCATGCGAGAGAGCATGAGGTTCTGCCATGTGGCACACTCTATGAAGAGAATTGAGATACCCTTAAGCCATATTAGAGATAAGAACAAATTTAAAAGTGGAGACTCTTTATTTCCTTCGATTCAATGTTTCAAGACTAATTTTTGTTACATTTTGTATTCAGTGTTTTAAGAATACCATTTATTTCATTTGGTTGAATGTTTCAAGACCTTTCATCGCTCACACACACAAAAAACTCTTTGCATTTCCATTCATCCTTCTCACTTTTACTCCTTTATATACATATGTCCATAGCCTTTCATATCATCCTATCTCAAATACACTTAGACAAAAAATGATGTCATTTAGCTTCGACCTTTCAATGACACCTATATAACTTCAACATTGCAGTATCATTTGATTGTAACCCGTATGAGTAGGCTATGACCAAAGAAGGGACCTTGCGTTTTTTATTTAGTGACGATAACTTACGATTTTGATGTTGAAGTCAGATATTGTAGATTTTGTGAAGGTTATGATTCGCTTGGAGTTTTTGAGTGTTTGAGATTTTGGTTTGAGAAAGTTATAAATGTATTTTATTTTAGAACTAAAGAAAAAGAAAAAGAAATCCTCTAATTGATTATTTATGAAGTTAGTTTTTTTTTTTAATAAATAAATCAATGGTGACTTAAAAGTATTTTTTGCTTTTTTTTTTTAAAGGATACAAAAGCCCAACTAAAGTCAATTGAATTTTGATAAATGAATGTGTTTTTAGCAAATTTCTCTTTGTTTAATCACGTTCTCTTTATGTTGATACTTACAAATGATTTCCTTAATTCCATTAAGATAATTAATTGGGTGTTTATGATCAAGGTCTCCATATTTGATTGTGAGAATAGAGTGATTGAGAAAGTGTTTGGTAGATTGCTTAAATTTATGTAATTTTAAGATATAAAAGTATTTTATATTTTAAATTCTTATTTGTAGATTTCAAAATCATTTAATCAGTTTGAAAAATAAAATCTACTTTTAACGGTAAATATTATAATATATTATAATCTTACAATGTTATACAATTTTTAAAAATAAATTATGAATTAAAAAAAAAAATCAAGTTTCAAAGTATTTAACAATATTGTGGGCGAACATAAATATTATACAAGAAAATAAGTATTAAGTATTATATGTAAAATTTGATATACATAAAAATGATTTCAAATAAAATTGTAAAGTAGTCTATACATCACGCGGGATATTATCTAGTTATAATCAAACGGTTGAGGAAAATTTTTTGGTCTCTTAAATTTTAACCTTCAGTTTTAATGTCTTTGGTTTGTTGAAGTATACTGATATTTTTATGTTGGACAAGTAATAATAAAGATTTGTGCAACTGAAAAAGAAACGTCGAACAGCTTGTCCGATAATAATGATGATAATAATAAAAACAAAAAACAAAAAACACTGTACATTATGTGTTTGTGCCTCACTTTCCGGGTTGTATTTTGTGCAAGAAAATATATCCCCGTATTAATTTAGAAAAATGCTAACGAATTATCTTAAGGTTTAGGACATTAATTGTGTTTTTTTTTTTTTTTCCATAAAACTTTTTTTAATTGATTATTAACTAATGCCTTAAGGGCATTCGTTAGCATGACTTATTAATTTATTATGCTTTAAATAGGAATCACTGTTCACTAGTTTGCAAAAACAACAATCCTCCGTCCATTAACATTTTTTTACAAATTTTATTTTCTTCTTCTTTTAATAATGAGTTGAATTGGTAGATTATTATTAATCTAATATCATTTTTATACAGAATTCAATCGCTTCTAACATCACTTATATTATATAACAATCATACTCTGCCTAACTGTTTTTTTTTTTTTTTTTTTAAATTAATTTATGGTGTCACTAGTCGTTGCAAAAATCTTGCAAGGTGTGACTCAGTGCAGGGTCTTTCAATTGATATCAACCACAAATATAAAGAGCGAATATGAAGTACCCATTTACAAGAGTATGCGAGCAGATAGCATAAATACAAAAAAGGGAGCAACAGTAAAGAGGAAAAAATGCAAAGTCGGCAAAAATTACATAATTTTTGCTGCAATTTGCTCATGTAGCAAATTATAAGCAGTGGAGTTGTAAACACATCAATTTTTCTTAAACGAGTTGTAACAAAAATTGTATAAATTATTGTGGCGTTAGCATTTTTCCATTAAAATGTAGTGTTAAGTGAACGGGGCATTAATTTTAAAGGGACCCAAAAGAGGGCCAACAATTTCTTTATTATAAGAAATGGTCCAACAGTCTTTTTTTATGTTCAAACTCAACTAATATCATTCCTCACAATAACTCATAAGGCAATTTCCTTACAAATTTCCATACAAGCTCCAAGCATCTTTCCACTGATCCCTCATTTGGCACTATCTTAGGCCTAACACACTATATAACTTGAGGCCTTTCTGTGTTATTCACGTCCCTCATAACAACCCTCCACTCCTACTTCAGTCTCTCTCTCTATAAATCTCTTCCTAGAGTTTCCTTGAAGGGTCTCTCAATAAAATTCAATGGATAAGTTAGAGAAATGTGGTGCCAACTATGCCCCTCTTTCCCCTATAACTTTCTTAAATAGAGCCTCTAAGGTTTATGCCAATCGTACCTCTGTTATATACCAGGGTACCTGCTTCACATGGAGGGAGACATACCAACGTTGCTGTGCTCTTGCTTCTTATCTTCTTACTCTTAACATTGTCAAGAATGATGTTGTATGTTATGCTATTTCTTTCCCACTTATGATTCAATTTTTTTTTTTTTTAAATTTTAAATTCTAGAAAAGTTATGTTATATATATGATGAAAGAAACTAACTTTTAACTTGTCTACCTATTTTTTTCAACAGGTATCTGTGTTGGCTCCTAACATTCCAGCCCTGTATGAGATGCATTTTGCAGTGCCTATGGCTGGTGCTGTGCTTAACACTATTAATACCCGGCTCGATTCCAAAAATATAGCTGCTATTCTCCGGCACTCTGAAGCCAAGGTCTTCTTTGTGGATTGCCAATTTGTGTCAGTAGCAAGAGAAGCTCTCCTCTTACTCGTGGCCGAGTCGTCCAATATCCCTTTGGTGATTGTCATCGATGATGTTGACACACCAACAGGTGTTCGGCTAGGCGAATTGGAGTACGAGGAACTTGTCAAAAAGGGCAATCCTAGCAACAAGTATCTTCCTAGTGAGCATGAGCTAGATGAGTGGGATCCAATTGCTTTGAATTACACATCAGGAACAACATCTGAGCCTAAAGGTGTTGTGTACAGTCATAGGGGTGCTTATCTTAGCACTCTAAGCCTAGTCCTTGGATGGGAAATGGGAAGTGAGCCTGTGTATTTGTGGACACTTCCTATGTTCCACTGTAATGGGTGGACTTTCACATGGGGCATAGCAGCACGCGGGGGGGCCAACGTGTGTTTGCGCAACACCACGGCACATGACATCTACAACAACATTTCTATGCACAAAGTCACACATATGTGTTGTGCACCCATCGTTTTCAACATCATTTTACAAGCTGGACCCAATGAGCGCAGAGATATCACCACTCCGGTCCAAATACTCACCGGTGGAGCACCTCCACCTGCAGCACTGCTCGAAAAAATTGAACCACTTGGGTTCCATGTCACACACGCTTATGGCCTCACTGAGGCAACAGGACCTGCCCTGGTGTGTGAATGGCAAACCAAGTGGAATCAACTGCCAAAAGATAAACAGGCAAAGCTTAAGGCACGTCAAGGTATTAGCATACTAACTCTAGCAGATGTTGACGTCAAGGATTTGAAAACGATGGCAACTGTGCCATATGATGGAAAAACCATGGGGGAGATAGTCCTGCGTGGGAGTAGTATCATGAAGGGGTATTTCAAGGACCAAAAGGCTACATCCAAAGCCTTCAAGGATGGTTGGTTCTTAACAGGTGATGTCGGTGTTGTACATCCAGACGGGTACTTAGAAATCAAGGACCGGTCTAAAGATGTTATCATTTCTGGAGGTGAAAACATCAGCAGTGTAGAATTAGAGTCAGTTCTGTATAAACACCCAAGAGTGCTTGAAGCAGCAGTAGTAGCAATGCCGCACCCTCGTTGGGGAGAGAGTCCCTGCGCTTTTATCTCAATCAGAAAGAACTCCAGTGGCAAAACAAAGGATGTGACTGAGGCAGAGATCATATCCTATTGCAGGAAAAATCTTCCCCGTTTCATGATTCCAAAGAAGGTGGAATTCTTGCCGGAGCTACCAAAGAATGCAACAGGAAAGATTTTGAAGAATGAACTGAGGGCTAAAGCAAAAGACCTTGTGATTGTCGCCGAGAATCTTTCAAACCGCAAGTCCACCCAAGTCACAGCCCAACTTGCTCCTCAACCTCAATATAATAATGGCGAGCAGATTATGGCCATGTCCCGTCTCTGAAAGTTTTATTAAGCTCGGAATAAAATATGTACAGTACTGTGTTTTGTTATCTGATATTTTTAAATATGTTATCAGTTAATTATATAGTATCTATTAAGCAATATTAGGTGGAGTTGGTCGAATCTGTATTTTGAAGAGCTAATACAAGTAATAAAAATGTTTCTTTTTTGGGTTGCCCAATTCGCCATTTAGTCAACTTACTTGCAGTTTTTGCCTGCAAGTTGCTACACCAAACGCATAAATTAGCAAAGGTGTACTTAAAAAAAAAAAAAAAAAAAAAAAAACTAATACAGAAGGTACTAGGTGGTGCACATATAATTGGTCGGGATTTGTAGAACTAATATAAACAATTAACTTAGTTAATTGTAGTTTTATTTGCTTGCAAGTTCCAGCACCAAAGACATATATTAGGAGTCTACTTTGTAATTTATCCAAAAAATAAAATACAAGGTACTAGGAGGTGCACGCACACAAGGAATTTGTCCGGATTTTTTGAAGAACTAATAGAAACAAAGTGCCCCCCCACCCCCACCCACCCCCATTACAAAATGTTCCAGACAAACCTGAATCTACAGCAAAGATGTGTTATGTAAAACAAAAGACATGCTTCACGTGCATCCAAGCTTTGTTAAGAACTCAACTGTTTGATTTCCTCAACGTTAGGACAGAGAGAACTCTAAATGAGAATCGCCACGCGAGGTGTGGTTGACTGGTAGGAGTTCTTATATCACTTCACACAATATTTGGCAGGAGTTGAGTGATTCGATTAACAAGGCTTCAACAAATGTATTGTACCTACAATGATAGTCTTATTAAAGCCATAATGGTACACAGGATATTATCCTTATCGCCATGTGGCGTGGAGTCGATGAGTCCACGTCAGAGACCACTTTTTTATTATTAAAAAAAGAAAAAGAAAAAAAGAACTCTAAATCAGAATTAGGCTCATGGAGAGGGGATCTGCAGTATCTAATGATGATACTAACAGAAAAAGGTTGCAGTTATAGTATGCTTAGAAAATGTAAAACCAGTTTGTCATCCATCAAGTTCCACGGGTGTGATCAATCCGAGTGTTTTAGCAAGTAAAAAACCATCCCTAACTGCTCAATATTCTGTTAAAACACTTATTCTTCTCATAATAAATCTCCAAAAGCCAGGTAACCACCATAGCAGGCTCAATATATTTGGGAGACTTAGACAATAAGTTTAAAGTAGGGTATTTTATATATTTAAATATCAATTAAATAAATTTATTTAATATTAACGAAACTAAGGTTAATTTGGTAAATTAATACTAACCAAACTAAAGTTAATTGCATATAAATAATCAAATATGATGGTTCAAACAAAAAAAACAAAAAGAAATGAAAATTTTATAATTCTCTTATAAATGAGGTTTGCCTTATCTCGGATAAAGTAATGAACCGTTATAAATTTTGATTTTGGTGTTAGAAAAGAGACGTATATTATTTGGCGTGTAGTTATGTGGTAGATTAGTTGGCTAATGTTGACAATTTATCATATAGGATATTGGTTTACAAAAATTAAAACCCCAAAACATTTTTCTCATAAATAGTTTATGGCTTTTAATTGGGTTAAGTTTTTTTTGTTTTTTTTTTTAATTTTTATTTTTTATGATAATGGGTTAAGTTTCTATTGACCTAGTGTGCGTTTGGAAAGCCATGAAAATTATAAATTATTTCACTATTCAGTTTATTTTTACTACTATTCATGAGCTTCACTGCACTTTTTGGTATTATTCATGAGCCCCACTATACTTTTTGGTACTATTCATGAGCCCCACTATACTTTTTGATACTATTCATGAGCCTCACTGTACTATTTCAGCTAAATTTTACCTTTATCTATAGTATTTTCAGTAATAAGTTTTTAGTTTTAACAAAATAAGCGGTATCCAAATAGACCACTAGTGTGCGTTTGGCTTCAGCTTATTTTTGCTACTATTTATGGGCTCCACTGTACCTTTTGGTACTATTCATCAGTCTCACTGTACTATTTTAATTAACTTTTACCTTTTATCTACAGTACTTTCAGCAATAAATTTTCAGTTTCAGCAAAATAAGCTGTATCCAAACAGACCCCTAGTGTGCATTTGGCTCCAACTTAAAATGCCAACTTATTTTACTATTTAACTTATTTTTGCTACTATTTATGGGCCTCATTGCACTTTTTGGTACTATTAATGGATTACACTGTACTATTTTAGTTAACTTTAACTTTTATCTACAGTACTTTCAGTAAAAAGTTTTCAGTTTTAACAAAATAAGCGGACCCCAAACAAACCTCTAATATTATAGAGACATTTTTGGAGGTGAGAAGCATAGTGCTTAATTTTTTTTTTTTTTTTTTTTTGGTTATCTACAAAGTTAGTTTTTATCATTTGTACTCTATCTTAATTTGGTCTTTAACCTTTCAATTGTATCAATTTGGTCCCTAACATTTCAGTGTAATGTCAATTTGGTCCCTACTGACTGCTGTTAAGTGTTGGATGGAAATTACCAACGTGTCTAACAGATGGAATAAACTATTATTTCCATAGCACGTAGGCGGACACCTGGAATGCCACATCATTCTGATTTGATTGAATAAACTATTACATTTTTTTTTTTTTTTTAAATGTGAGGGGCTGATTCAGTTCTTGCATGTGATTGTCTGTTTGGGATCATAATCCAAATTTCCGAATAAATCATGGTTTTTTTTTTAATTTCATGGGTTTTGCTTATTTTGGTGTATTAATTTATACAAAATTATTTTTGTGGGCTTTCTGATGATGTATTTTTGCTATTTTAACAAAATTAATCTAAAGTTTGATTTTGTATTAACAGGTTCTTTTGGGAGATTTGGTGCTTATACAGGGTCCTAGGATGAAGAAAGTTGGTAGGAGTATAATAAATATAAAATACCGGATCTTTGAGAAATTTGTTTCTTTCCACTGCAAATGTATTTTCTGTGTTCTTTCCGTCAGTTTCATTTACTGAAAAAGCAAAACCCAAAATAAGCACATGAACAAATACTCCCCACAACAAATCCCAACATAAAAAATAAGCAAAACCCATGAAACTAAACCATGAAATGAAAGCCTCTGACCCATTTCAGTTCAGTTGAGACATAGAGAGAGATTGCAAGAGAGAGAGATTGTGAGACAGAGAGCGAAAACTGATCGAAACGAAGCGGAGCTGGACCTCGCCGCCGGACCTTGCCGATACTCCTGGCCTCTGAAACCTCATAGCCTCACCCTTTCTTTCTTAACCAAATGCTAGTTGCTCTCAAAATCTGAGGCGCAGATTTTAGGATTCCAGGTGTCCACGTACGTGGTATAGAAATAATAGTTTGTTTGGTCCGTTATATACATAAGTAATTTTCATCTAACACTTAGCAATTGCTACTAAATTCACATTACACTCAAATGTTAAGGATTAAATTGACACAATTGAAAAATAAGAGACTAAATTGAGATATAATGCAAAAGATAGAGACTAACTTTGTAATTTACCATTTTTTTTTCTTTTTATTTTTAAAGCATTTATTATAATACAATTTTAAAAATGCTAAAGGTATAAAACATATAAAATGATGTGACAAACTGACAATGAATGTAATTAGTAGGCTTTAACCACCAAATAAATGAATTTATAATTAGTTTTTTTTTAAAAAAATTATTTGTAAACGAGTCAAGTTTTTTTAAGTAGTGCATGTTCAAGCATGACTCATCTGAAAAAATCAAAAACTCAAGCTTGGCTCGAGCTCATGACAAGCCTAAAAATAATATTTGAACTTGAGCTTATGGAAAAGCCAAAAAGTTTGAGTTTGGCTTAACTTGGCTTGATTAATTAGTTAAGCCAAGTTCAAGATAAATATAAAGCTCAAACTCGAGCTCAGGTCAAGCTTTTGAGCTTAAGATCTAAGAAAATTACATTACAAATGCTTAAATCTATAAAATTAAGAAAAAAAATAGTATACTCATTTTATCATGCGTCTAATCCTACTTATGATTAGCCATTATTAAAATTAAAATTTTACATAATTAAATTCATTCATTCATCCTTCCTTTTCTATAACTACAACAATTTTTCAAAATACAATTTTTACATTCACGTTAGATGGTGAAGAATTAGAAAAATACTTGATTGTAACCATTATGAGTGGAAAAATACTTTTATGTCTTTACATTAAATGATTGATGGGGAATGCTCATATGTGGAACACTTAATTAATTTATTTATTTTTAAATATAACTAAAGTATAAAGTGGTTCTTGGTGAGTCTAGAGGGAAGGAAGAAATTAAGGTAATGGGTAGTGGTACCATGTTGGCCATGTCATTATTAAGATATATGTAATAAGTATATTTAGCTATCACATATAAATTTATAAATGATTCTATACTTGAATTGTTTTGTATCAAGTCTTATAGCTCACAAACTTATTCGTGAACAAATTTTTTTGCTTAGACTTGACTTTTTTATTAAACGAGCCTAAAACTAGGGCTCAAGTTTAGTTTATTTATAAACAAACAAATATGAAAGAGCTTTTTATTAAGTCAAGTCTGAGTTGTTCATAATCGACTTGGTTCATTTATAGCCCTGGCCTCATGCCTAGGTCTTAAGCCACCACTAGTAACCACAACCCATTACGATGCCTAACTAAGCCAGCCCCCACAACCAACTCACTCTCCTAGAAAAGAGTAATCAGTGTTAGTTTGGTCAAATGCTCTAATGTATTGAATCTGTTGATTTGATAACATGTGTCTACTTTGACCATGTGTTGTCAGCGCAACAGATCCAATACACTCGAGGCATTCGATCAAGTATTTTTATAGAAGGGGTAAAACCATTTAAAAATGGATATTAGGCTTGGGCGCAAGCTACCTAGGCGTTCAACCACCACTAGTAACCATAGACCATTACGCTACCAAATTGGGCCCGCAACCAAATTTTCTTAGCTTTCCTAGAGAAGCACAAACATAAGTCATTGTGTGTTTGATATGTGTGGGTTTTTTTTTTTTTTTTAAAGTGATGACATATAGTCTAATTAGTAGGACTTACAGTTTTTAAAATATTTACAAAAGTGTTATTGAACAATGTTATTTGAAAATTGAATACTGGTAAGAGTAGTTTTCTAAATTTAGTGCTTAAACACCTTAAAATGAGAAACGTAACTCAAACACTTTTAAAAAAACACTCCTACCAAACAAGTTATTTTTTTTTGGGGCTCACAGTTTTCAATTTTAAACACTGAAAACTGTTATTTGAGTTACGTTACCAAATAGGCCCAAATAATTTGAACAAATTTATATGAAAGCTAATAAAGAAGACATTACTATTATAAAAACTAGCTTGTAACCTCATGCATATACATAAATACACTTAAAGATATACAATAAGATGCATAATATAATTCATATATATAATTTAAATACAATTGATAGTCATTTTTATATTTTTTTAACTCTTTAAAAAAAATTTGTAAGTATATTATTAGGTATAAAATGTAAATTGTCAATTTTTATTTTATTTTATAATTATTGTGAAGCACTTTTTTTTACGATTCATTTATTCTAGACTCTTTGGTTTTTGTACTTAATAACTTACTTGGATGAATATTTATGATGTGGTTCCATATTTGATTCTAAAATTAAGAAATAAAACTCTTTAAAAATAAATAATTTATGACATATGGCGCAAAATTGGAACTCTAATTTGAAATTCTAATTTGAGTTTCTCTCAACTTCACCTATTATTATATATATAGACTAGCTTATAACTCATGCATATGCATGGATACACTTAAAGATATACAAAAAGATGTATAGTATAATTTATATATATATATATATATAATTTAAATATTATTGATAGTCATTCTTATATTTGGTTAATTCTTTAAAAAGTATTGTAAGAATATTATTAGGTATAAAATGTAAACTTTCCGTGTTTATTTGTATTACTTCTTAATTTTTGTTATTGTGAAGCACTTTATACTTTTATTTTTTATGATTCATTTTTTCTAAACTCTTTGGTTTTTGTACTCAATAACTCACTTGGATGAATATATATAATGTGGTCCCACATTTGATTTTAAAATAAGGAAATACAACTCTCTCTAAAAATAAATAATTTAGGACACATGGCATAAAATTAGACTCTATTTTGAAAATCTTATTGGACTTTTTCTAAGTTTTGCCTATTAATATATACTAGTATGTAACCCGTTCTTACGTACAAGAATGATGAATTGTAGTGGTGCTATTAATGTTAGTTTGGATTATTAAATATATAGGATATTAGTTTGACCAGAATATTTGGAGATACTAAAATAAATATTCCTTGCAATCTATATGATATTGGTTATACCAAGTTTCTTATTACATTGTGTTATGTATATAATTTTGAAAACCATTATTAGACACTACATATATAATATCAATTTACTATCAATGTCCGTAAAATTCTACTAACTACAACACAAAATAAAAGAATAAGTTGGTTCAATAGCATCTCCTAAATTGAATAAGGATAGGTGCATGGAATCGTTTAGCTCAGTAACAGCTTGTTACATTCAAGATCTTCATATACAAAATATCTAATAGAATAGTATAAAAAAAAATATACTCATTAGTTCAGAAAAAAAAAATAATAGAAAAAATCTAAACAATTTAATTTGTATGAAAAACTAATAAATGTAAAATCTAATTTTGATTCTAATCAATTTTTCTCTAAGCTATTGACTATAAACTAATTTGTAATTAATGACTATAACTCCACTCAATGTTTTTTTTTATTAGATGTGAATTTTGAAAAATCTACTATTGAATAACATTTTCTTTGCATATCCTTTATGCTTGCAAAATTTCCAGAAGATTAAATATCAAAGTTATATCATCAATTAAATGCTTAAATTTTAAGTTTTTGTAATCTAATGTTAATTCAAAAGCTAATAGCATTAGCTAAAATTTTGAAATTTGAGAGTCCAAAATTATAACAATTCTAAAGTTCAAGTGATTAATTATCAATTTGAATTTTTAAATTTTTTTTATTTTTTATAATACAATAGTTGGGAGTTGGCTGATTTTAATTTCGAAACTGAATGTCTCATTTAGAAATAGTAACTATAAATTTGGAGTTTGAAAGACTAAAATTACTCATAGTAGTTCAAATTTTCAAATAATTAATTGACAGTTTTAAAACTTAAAAGTAATAAATTAAAATTAACAACATAAAAATTATAAGTATTAAAATCTATTTATAATAAAAATATTAAAGTAAAAACAGCAATTTTATTGGTTGGAAAACAAGACAATATTGTCAACAAGAACAGTAGATCACAATTGACATGAGAGGCCATACTTGGGACACCTTAAGCTGAAAAGCAAAACAACCCAATCTCGCCAGGGCCATAGAGTTTGATATCAGATTCACTCTATGGCCTACACCACCCTTCTAAGTTCTGAACAGAGTTTGATAAATGATAACCTCCACAACCAATAAGTGACCCAACATTGACAAATGAAACTCAGAAGAACTCAGCTCACGCGTGCTGCACATTTTTTGGTTTGAAAGATACAATCGAATTCAAACCTACGACGTTCGCTTCATAATAATTGTTATTGGTATTGATTTCTTATTCGACTAAGTAATATGCCATAATGCCACTCTTTCGACAAATAACGATCACCATTTACTTACATTTATTTTATTGAAGTTGGGGTTGGCCATCCATTTTTATCATATAATGGGAATGGCTGGTATTCTCTCTAATAATGGCTTACTCTCCAAATCTGAAAGTTACATGATGGGGTCTTTTGGCTTTATGTTTTTTAGTGCACATCCGTACACACGTCGAGTAACAAAGAGAGAGATTCAAGAGTTCAATTATTATGCGAGGGTGGAGGACAAGTTACGTCGTGTCCCTTTTTGGATCAGTCACGTTATCATGTCAGAATATAGCAAATATCTGTTTAGTTACTGTAGATGACCAAAGGTCTCAAAAATACATACCGTGACAAATTGTGTTGGGTGGGTAAAGATGATTCTAACTTTGGTAAAAGAATAAGTTTGATACGTAATAATTTTTTTTTTTTTTTTGGTAAACAATACGTAATAATTTTCACACATATTATATATATATATATATATATAATTTATGGTGATTGATACATTATAATAGTGATATCAACCAAGCACCTAAATTTAGTGGCATGATTGAGCAATGCAAGGATTACAAAAACTCACAAAAAAAGAAAAAGAAAAATGGGAATTGAGTTATGTCGTGTCCTTTTCGGATCAGTCATGTTATCATGTTAGAACTTAGAAGTGGCAAATACCTATACGTATTGTAGATGACCAAAGGTCTCAAAAATACAAATTGTGTTGGGTAAGATGATTATGACTTTGGTAAAAGAATAAGTTTGAAACGTAATAATTTTCAAATTTTTTTTTATATAATTTATGGTGATCGATACATTATAGTACTGATATCAATTAAGCATCTAAATATGGTGACATGATTGAGCAATGGTGATTGATACAATATGATACTAATATCAACCTAGCACCTAAATATGGTGACATGGTTGAGCAATACAAAGACCACAAAAACTTACAAAATTTTGTGCCTAGTTGAATTGTAAAAATTTTTGTAGTGCTAGCATTTTTCTAACATAATTTGTCTTTTCTTTTCTTTACTGAATAATAGTGGAGCGGGCCTAGGATTGATCAATTGCTTGAAAGCGACATATGCTTGTGAAAAAGATACATTTTTCTTTAAAATAAAAGAGAAGAAAGAAGAAAGGAATACCTGCCTAAAAAGCATGGCTTTTAATTTGAGTGAATAATAGTGACGATGATATAATTGAATTTTTATGATTTTATTTAGCAAAAAGATTTTTTTTTTTTTTTTGCTCCTATATTCCAAAGAATATCTTCACTCGTTGGCTTCCACCTTCCCGTTAACAATATTCGCATTGTACCAATAATTTTATAATATTGAATGATATTTCTTCTCTTTGCAGAACATATTGAAAATTTTCAATAACACATATAAAATAACAAAATCCAAATAAATATAAAAGCGCCATGTTATAGAGATTATTTCATGTTGACTCACTTGTGATAGATAATTTGGGTGAACTTAGTGAAACAATGAACTCTAATTCAAATGACACTTTTCTTTTTTTAAGAATAAGATAGTGAGTGAGATTGTGAGTTCAAAACCTAGGTATGTGCATAGTTTTATTTTAAAAAGTAAAAATAAATAAAAATAAAAAACTTAGATGAACTCAATGAAATGAATTTAAATGTTATATTTTGTCAATTAAACAATAGTGACAAATACCTTAATGTTAAGCTCATTTTACATACATTTCACATCTTTAGATTTTATGTTCATTTAATCTTTGTTTCATATCTTGTATCTTTCGTGTAGTCACATACTACTATCTACTAAGTAGTCATATGTTGAGATAAATATTAGGTAGTAATGATAAAAGTAATTGGTAGGTAGAGTAGCCCTCAATCACCAGTGAGTGTGGTGCAGCAAGGCAAGAAGCTCTCAAAAAAACCCATCACTTCAAATCAAGTGCCAAGAGGTTGTGGGTTTTAGTGCTAGTGCTGACCTATATTTTTTAATATGCAGAAATTGTGGTAATGAGATCAATAAGTGACATGCCATGCTGTACACTGGTGGTACCCATGAACTTTACCAAAAAGCCTAAGTAGTAACGTACCGTGGGGTGATGAAGCCTCCTTTTTTTGTTTATAAAAAAAAGAGAGTCAGATCTTCAAAATGAATTAAAGTATGTCTTAATACATATATTAGAATCTTGCCAAGACCCTTGTAGTTTAATTGGTACCTTAAGATGTTTTTAATTGAGACATCCAAGTTTAAATCCTACCATTGTAATTATTGAATTTATGAAAAAAAAAACAAAACAAAAAACAAAAAAAACAAAACGTACATTAGAACCTCACATGAAGATCCCCAATAAGGAATGGAGGGCACAGATAGTTTAGTTTTATTAACACCAAAGCACTGCCAGAAATGACACTATTATTTGGAAAATGTAGCAATATATAAATTGGAATTTCATTTGTTTAGAAGCAAAATTCTTTAATTATTAATGGATTTTTCTTTAATTCTTTAGTTTTTACTAGCAACATTCTCTCTCTCTCCCGAGAGAGAGAATATTGTGAGCTCTACTCCAAAGTGAGCATCTCTTTGCCCAGTCAAAGAGCTTTCTCTACTTCTCTTGTGATTTTCTCCGCCCTTTGTGGTGGTTTTTGCCATTTCCTGCAAGGGACTTGAACCAACCTTGCAGTGTCTTTCTTGTTGTTGGCAGTCCAGATCTATGTTCCTTCGGTCTAGCCTTAAACTAGTTCGAATCTCAAGCTTCTTCGCACCAAAATGTTAGCAAATCTGGCTTTGAGGTGGATTATTGGAAAGCTTTGATTTTTTGTTTTTCAATTGGTATTGATGCTTCTCCTAAGTTTGATGCGGTTTGATATTTTGGTGCCTATAAATTTTCCTTGAGATTTTTGTTCTTTCCCAACATATACCATTGTTGTATTTTCTTTTACTTGTATTTTGATTTTAGCAACAAAATTTATTATAACGACCCAAGGAAAAAAGCTAGCCACATCTGCGCTATACCTCAAAAAGACTAATCACAATTGAGGTTCCTTGTAATTGTTAATAAAGCCCAAATTTACTTAGTAAATACCCGATGTGGGACTTATCACACATCCACACACATCATACAATCAATCAAATTGGGATATTACAATCTCCCCCACTTAAATATTTAACATCCTCGTTAGGGTTCACTTTGTGGAATAGTGTCTTTGAGCCCACACAGGATTATCGGGCCGGCTTTGATATCATATGTAATAACCCAAGAAAAAGTACTAGCCACATCTGCGCTATACCTCAAAAGGACTAGTTACAATTGAGGCTTATTGTAGTTGTTAATAAAGCTCAAATCTATCTAGTAAATACCCGATATAGAACTCATCACACACTCACACACATCACACAATCAATTAAATTGGGATATCACATTTATACTGTTTATCTTTAAAAAAGGGGGATTTTCAAGACAAAAATTAGGTCATTTAACCCAATCTTAATGTACTTAAAATCCTAACAATTAATTATTACATAATTTTTTTTTTTTGGCCACGTGATTAAGTTTTTAAAGAAATATTTATTAGTAGCATTATCTCTCTCTCTCTCTCTCTCTCTCTCTCTCTCTCTCTCTCTCTCTCTCTCTCTCTCTCTCTCTCTCTCTCTCTCTCTCTCTCTCTCTCAGCAATTTAAGACGTGTCAAAATCTAACCTGCTCATTTACAAAATAACTAATAAAGAATTTTTTTTTTTTTTTGAGAAATAATTACAACATGCTGCTAAGCCCGCAGCTCAAACCCTTCCCCCCTAGACCCTCAAGCACTTTGTGCATGGGAAGGTGTCAATTCAGCTACAATGCCTTTGGCAACTAATAAAGAATTTAAGAACTTTATGATTGAGGTAATTTAGAAAATGTGAAAGATCTTCAAAGCATCAGTATCCACACATGTAAAACTCCTAAAATGGTATATTTTAGCATCAAACCACAAAAGGGAAGCATTATCCGGAATGCTAATTGGAAAAAAAAATTTACAATTGAACTATAGTATCCTACATTTAGAAACTACTGGCAGTATGGCATAATTTTAAAATAATATTTTATTGGGTTTTGGATTTTATTTGGGTATTGGGTTATATTATTTTATTGTGTAGATATATTATTTTAATATATTATATGGTAAAATAAAAGTTGAGATGTTAGGTGTATTGTAAAATAGTATGGTATAATAGATAAAGTAGCTTTTAAGATGGTAAAATGAGATATTTTCTAGAAACCGGATGCTTACAAGATCAATTCCTCCCTAACAATTTGTTCTTCCAGAGATACACCAAGGCTTCCCTAATAATTCAGGTGGCATCATTTCTGTCTCTTTCTGAGACTCTACAGTCCTTCGCACAACTCTGTTGGTTCATGAGTTTGTGGTTCATAGGCCTTAACATTGCAAAATGGACTCTTTTGAATTATTTTAAGGGTACGATCTCTGTCTCTTCCTATCTTTTGTAAGGTGTTTTTAAAGTTTTTTTTTTTTTTTTTTTTTTTTTTTTTTTTTTTTTTTTTTTTATTGAATATCATACTTGAAAAAGAGAAAAAGAAAAAGAAAAATCAGTAGCTTTCTTAATTAAGGGGGGGAAAAAAAAAAAAAAAAAAGGAAGAAGAAGTTAGGTAGCACTCTTCATCATTTTTCAGATTCATGGGCCCTGAGTTCCATTATTTATAATCGAAAGAGCAATGGTGATACAAGGAAAAACTGCAACAAGTTAAACTAGAAAACAAACTATAGTATCGCTTTAATCAGTGCACACATCCATTTCAAAGTTAGATCGCGTCCATATACTTACATCTCTAAAGATTAAAAAGAACAATCTTTAATTTCGGTATCTTAGGCTTAAAAGAGCAGAATAGTGAGAAAAATGGACAGTTCTTGATGAGGTCTAAAGGAACATTACAAGATAATAGTAATATCTTGAAGAAGAGAACGTTTGTGATATATAAGAATTCGTTCACATCTGCAATGTTGTACTTGACCTGCAACATGATAACGTGAATCACGTTTTCACATGAAAATGCAATAACAAGCCACAATCAAACAAAGCAATCCCAAAATCTGTCATTTATTTTTTGCAATGACAAAACGTACTATGGGATTTTTGGGGGTACATAAAAAAATTGGTCCTAGTTTGTGTTTTGTTGCCATAGTATTATTATTATTCTTATTATTATTATGGTATATGTTAACAAGAACAGCCTGGTGCTTGTTAAGTACCAAAAAAAAAAAAAGACAAAAAAATTTGTCAGAAAAAGTCGAAAAAGAAACCAAATAATCCCTATAAAACTGAAAAAATAACATAAACTACAAAAAAACAAAAATTTTGTCAGAAAAAAGTAAAAAGTATTGTGGTTAAAGAGTACCTTGCGATGTCGATTAACACAACCCTATCTATTATTATTACTTTGAAGTCGTACTATCTCTGCAGCACAGCTAAATGTGCATACTCAATGAGAGCAAATCTCATTTTAGAAAATCAGTTTGAAAATGATAGCTTTTCAAGAAAACTTTTATAAAGCGAATCACAGTTTGGGGTTATAGGTAAAAACCATATATCTGCTACGAGATCTAAACATTTCAACCTCAACATGAATAATACTAGCTTCCGGTTTGAGACTTCGAGGGCAAAAAAAAAAAAAGATGCTTCTCAAAGTAAAATATACAAAGGAAATATTAGGTAAAACAGTCTTGTGATCTTTATACCTTTCTTGATGCCACCGGCTTTAACAGGTTAGAGTTATCTTTAATACCTTAGTTTTTTTTTCCTCTCTAAATGATTGCTTTATATATTTGTGTGTATATATATATATATATATATTTTTTTTTTTTTTGACAGTGTCATTACCTTTAAAGAAAGATTAATTTTGCTGGTAAAACTGGAATTTTTAAAGTAAATTACTCAATTTGTTTTGGGACAAGATGATTACTACTTAGGAAGATTAAGGTTACAGCTACAATGATATTTTTTTAAAAGTGAATTTACACACTTCACTTAGGTTTCCGGATTAAACTCTCCCTCCCTCCACCATAACTTCAATCGAAATGACAATTAACCTCAAGCACCAACTTCAACTTCACACTGTTAACAGCAAAGTTAATTTTTTTCCATAGATTATACTGTCCTTGGTCAAATGATTTTTTCCATATGGTTCATTCATCTGACCATATACTAGGGCCACTTTCCACCATTGGGTTGTACCATACATATGAAAAAGTATACAATACAATAATGAAGTATTCTGACTAGGGGAGCTTTCCGTTCCTGATTCTTCTGTAGTTGGATCCTTCGACAAGGAATTCACAAAAAAAAAAAAAAAAAATTGTTCTTTAAAAATATATATATATTAAGGCTAAAACATTATTTTCGTCTCTAAACTTTAAAAAAATCGTTTCTCATCTCTAAACAATTGAAATGTTTCACTCTATGTCCTTAAAACTTTAAAAAATAACTTTTTCTCATCTCTAAACTATTAAAAAAGCCCTCTACAAAATTTAGGAATGAAAAACAACCTTTCTAAAATTTAGTATTGACCAAAGAACTTTTAAATAATATTTTAACCTAATATTAATGTTCTTACTTCTTATTGTACTCTTAGCATTTTGATGTGTCACCCACTTTACCCCTAGCTTCTTTTTGCACCTATTACGAAATCATAATTCTGCCCCTAAAAAGACATCAAGATTCCCATATTGTCCTTGCATTATCAGTGAAATCCTCATATCCGCCAATATTGGTTTTTCAGGGATTTTCATATTATCAAAGAGAAAGTCTATAATAATAATAAAAATTGTCAAATGTGGCAAATTGTTAATGATAAAGAAAAAAAGTGATGTTATTAGTGAGTCGGGATGAGAACTAGTACAAGCTTGCCAACTCAACTCCTGTAAAAAGTGTTTTCAAATTCTTTGTGTATTTACTACTTCGTTTGTTTTGAAGTAAAATATTTTTCGGAAAATGTTTTTCCATTTTTAGGTGTTCATGTAAAATGTGGTCAAACTTTTAAAATATCCCCTCACCCCATCTAGTGGCTAGGTCACCGGTTTGGTGGGCTAGGTCACCGGTCTGGTGGGCTAGGTAGCTGGTGCTCAAAGCCACCGCTTTGGCTATCAGTGCTGGCAATATGGTGGCCAAAGTCACTGCTCTGACAACCGATGCTGGTGGTCTAATCACCGGAGACACCATTCTGGCAACTAGTACCTAAGGTCTGATAACTTGAGTTCAATGGGTTGGGTAGCCGATGTTGGCAATCCGGTGGCTAAAATCACCCATCTGGCAACTAGAGTCAGCGTTCCAATGACCTACATCGACAGTCTGATCACCAAAGACACTATTTTGCCAATTAGTGTCGGAGGTTCGATAATTGGAGACATCATTTCAGCCACTAGTGCTGGAAATCTGGTGGCCAAAAACACCACTCCAGTAGAGGTCGCTAGCAATCCAGTTGCTGGAGCCACAATTTTGACTGCCGATTAGGCGGTCCGATCACCTAACCTTCGGCACCAATGGCTTCAGTGGCTGAGCCACTGGTTTTAGTGGTTTGCTTGAAAAATTTTACTTATCAAAACAAACACTTGAAAATATTTTACTTCAAAACAAATGGAACATACATTACTTATTGGCCAATGCAGTGGATTAAATATTTTGGGTTTCGAAAAATCCAAATTGACAAGCACACCCTCAATTCGGAGTTAAGAATTCAGTTGTTTGAAGCTTGTCATTGTTTAATGCTTCAAATTTCTTGCTCCATGGTTCAAATACTGATTGGTTCAGGCTTTGAATTTTTTTGTCCTTTACAATAGTTGGAGGAGAGAAAATTTGAATCTTGAATATTTTTGTTGGAAACACTAAGAGATACCAACCAGTTGAACTACAAGCCTATTAGCTTGAATGATGGCTTTACAAGCGATTGATTTAGAGAAAAATTTAAAAAATCTATTGGCCCATTTAGTGAATCTGCACGGAAGAATAGTGCCACCCTTGTTGGAGTATTCTATTGGAAACTAATCTCCTTTCGATAGCAGCAACTCAGTGTGCATAAGCAACGATGAGGTAGGATTGAAAGGCTTGGTGGGTGAGCTGAGGCATCCAATGTCAAAAAGTGATGATGATCTTACTAAAAAACTGCAAGGTAAAGAGACGGACTCTTTGATGGGAGTCTTTTATAGTGATAGGAGGGGTAGGCTCCACAAATGTAGATTGCTTTGGATTTTTTTTTTTTTTTGGTTGATAATTCAATAATTACAATAATGGGGGAGGTGAGATTCTCATAATAAAGAAGAACATGCTATGTCATTGAGTTACAAGGCTTTAGACTAGATTGTGTTTTGGGTTTGACAGTCCTAGTTTGGGATTCTATGAAGCTGAATCTGGGAGGGCAAAGCCTATATGAGTCAACAGCTTTGGTTAAAGGGGTTCCAAGTTCATGAATCTAGTAATTTTGGCAGACACTCAGTTGGGTGATGGTATAGAAGCTTGGGTGACCTTAGATGATCCAGAGCTCCTCACATTTACTTCTTTGGTTAATGGTAAAAGAAGTTACTAAAATTAACAGTAGGTGTGTTTAAATACATTTAAACACAGTTAATAAACATAAAAAATTTTAAAAATAAAATGAAATATTTCAATAAGAGTTAGTAACAAAACTTATTTATTATGATTATCACAAACCACAATGGGAAGTGTCAGTTCAACCGAATTTTGGGGGTGAGTATTGATTCTTGGAGCCTCAAATAAGGATGGTAGTATAATTTGTTCTTTTTTTATTGCTAAGATGCAAATGCACTTAATGGGTCTTGAACCCACGACCTCACTCTATATCCCATTATTATAGGATGAAGTAACAATTGAGCTATAACTCATTAGAAATTACCCTTGAAATTTCTAAAATAATATAAAATACCCCCTAAATAATTTTAAATGGCAAAATTACCCCAAAAACCTCTAAATGATAGAAACATCCCTAATATCTATAATATACCTTCAAAACCTCCAAAATAACTGAAATACCCTCAAACCGACAAAATTACATTGAAACCTCTAAACAAAAAAAAAAATCTTCAAAACCTCTTAATACGAATAAAATGCCTCTAAAATCACTAAAATGACAAATACCCCAAAACCATCCAACTGGTGAAAATAGCTCCTAAAACCTTCAAA
The DNA here is from genome assembly GCA_023621385.1 of Quercus gilva. Classification (NCBI taxonomy): domain Eukaryota; kingdom Viridiplantae; phylum Streptophyta; class Magnoliopsida; order Fagales; family Fagaceae; genus Quercus; species Quercus gilva. The sequence continues at coordinate 61,154,576 of CM042474.1, read as the reverse complement.
ATAACCATGGTAAGCCTCATATCATTGGAATCCACTCCAAACTTTTAAAAATTCCACAAAAACAACTTTCAAATGCCATTTTAGAGGTTTCAAGTGTTTGTAATTACAAATGTATGTGTAGATTTAGTTGATTTAGATTTAGTAGACTTATTTAAAAATTTTTAATTGTGTTTTTTTTTTTTTTTAAGTTGATTTTAGTTGTTTTGTATTAATATTTTAAAGTGGAGAAATAAAGTGTTTAGTTCATATCCATATAAAAAATATAGGAAAACTTAAGATTTTTCATAAGGCAAACACCTGAAATGTTTCCTGACAAAAAAGATTTTACACTGAAAATGTTTCCGGTGATCATGTGCCCCTTGAAGGCAATTCTGAGAAGGTGAAGGCTCAATTTGGGGCAGATGTTATGCCTGTCATTAGTGGTATTGTGAGTAGTGGTATCAAAGATACGCTGACTTTGGATATTTATTTGCGTGTTGAGCGTGGGAAGGAAGGCAATTGGGGCGTGATTTCTTCTAAAGTTGGTGAGGTGGATTTGAACTCTATTAAGCTTACTGGGACAAAGCCAGCTATTACGGTACTGCCTGAAGACAATGGGCTGAAGCCCAAATTGTCTTCACTGCCTAAAGACTTTGGGCCGAAGCCCAATCTGGCTGTTTGGAAGCCTACCGGTGTGAAACAAAATGGGCCTGCCTCTAAGCCCAAAACCCAGCAACTAAACTCTGATAAAAGAACAGAGGCGTGTCCCCAAAAGGTTCCAACCCAGCCAAGTGTCTCAGGTATCATTCCATCGCAGCATGCAAATGATGCAACTAAAGTTTCAGCTCCAGTCTCTCCGATTGTTGGTGATTCTTCTTCAGGTCTGCTTCAGGCAAGTGTTGGCGAGGCTGTTCCAATTTCTTATGGTACGTTTGTGAAGGATGTAGCTTCTCTACACTCTTCGCACCATACAGAATTGTCAGGGTCAGATTTAGAGGAGGGTGAGGTCGTTTGGGTAAAATCAACTCGAAATTCGGAGCCACTTGACTATGTTTCCGATGATGGGCTACATAACCAATGTCCATCAATTAGGGATTTTGTTGGTGATTTGGGAAAAGTATGGGGAAATTCTAAAGATCGGGTGCTTCAGCTTAGTGATAGGAGGCAAATAGCAATTCCACTTTCTCTATACAGGTCTCCAGAGATATTGTTGGATTACTCAGGCTCAGAGGGTGGAAATGTTCCAGGTACAGATTCTTTTCTTGGTAATGGGCAAATTACTAGTTGGGCTGATGAGTGTGATGGCATAGTGGATTTTGCTTCTACTGATATGGGTTTGGAGTGTGAGGTATGGAAATCTGATGAGGGTATTGTGCCCTTCGAATGTAGTGGTGAGCCGTTGGTTGTGGCTCCATTGGCAACTGAAAATCCTACAGAGTCTAAGAGTAAGCTTAAGGAGGTGTTTGAGAGGAACCCAATGGAGGTTGGGAGCTCGGAAAAAATTGATAGTAGTCAACTATCTCTTTGGGTGATCAACAGGATCAAAGCATTCAAGAAATCTGTGGGTACTTCATTGGAGGGCTTTGAAGAGCAGGTTACAGGTTCGTTCTTAGCTCTAGAAGATAGGAGAAAAAAGAAGTTGCAAGAAGAAGGTGCACAAAAGAAAATGGTCAAGGTGGGGTAGAAGGGTCACCGGGAACTTAAAAATTTGGCAAGTACCTGGAGTGGTGAAACTGACTCAACTAGAGGAAGATGGGTTAGTAGGGATCAGGCTGTTGTGGTACATCAATGCATCTGAAAATTCTTTCATGGAATGTTAGGGGCTTGAATGAGCAGGAAAAAAGGCTCCAGGTTAGAAATTTGATTAGGAATTGGCGGGATGATATTGTCTATCTCCAGGAAACTAAATTGGAGCATATAACTCAAGGAAGTATTCGTAGTCTGTGGGGTGGTCAGCATGTGGATTGGGTTTATTTAGGTTCTGTGAGTGCTTCTGGAGGGGTACTTGTGATGTGGGATAAAAGGGTGGTGGAGATTGTGGAGGAAGCAGTGGGTCAGTTTTCGGTTTCTTGTAGGTTTAAAAATGTGGTTGATCAATTTGAATGGGCATTTATGGGAGTTTATGGGCCCAATTCTGACAGGGATAGAAGGTTGTTGTGGGAGGAGCTATCTGGTTTATGCAGTTGGTGAAATGTACCTTGGTGTGTAGGAGGAGATTTTAATGTCGTGCGATTTCCCTCTGAACATTTGGGCTCTGTCTTTTTTACTCAGGCTATGCATCAATTCTCTTATTTTATCTCTGAACATGGGTTGATTGACCTACCATTAGAAGGGGGGAGTTTCACTTGGTCAAATTCTCGTGAGGTTGTCTCTAGGTCGAGGTTGGATAGATTTCTTGTGACACCAACTTGGGAGGTTAAGTTTCCTTCTGTTTGTCAAAAGCGGTTGTCTAGGTTGCTATCGGACTACTTTCCGATTCTTCTAGAGGGAGGCAATTTTCATAGAGGAAGGAGGCCTTTTAGGTTTGAGAATATGTGGTTAAAGGATGAGGGTTTTGTAGAAAGGATATGCTCTTGGTGGCAGTCTTATCAGTTTTATGGAGCTCCTAGTTTTGTTTTAGCAAATAAATTGAAGGCTCCGAAGGATGATCTCAAGAGATGGAATGTGGAGGAGTTTGGTAATGTAGAAGAAAAGAGAAGAAGTTGTGGAGTGATCTTAGGGGGTTGGAGACTGCTGAGGAAAGTTGTGTTCTTATGGTAAAGGAAAAGCTGGTTAAGGAAGGGATTAGAGGAGAGTTGGAAAAAATGACGTTGTTGGAAGAAATTTCTTGGAGGCCTAAATCAAGAGTTTTTTGCATTTAAGAAGGTGATAGGAACACAAAATTCTTCCATCGTATGGCCAACTCTCACAGACAGTTTACTTTTATTGATAAGCTTATGGTGGATGGGCTGATGTCTTCCAACCAAGGATCCATTGCGGAATGTATTACTCATTTTTATAGAAGGCTTTATTCTAAAAATGAGGTTCATCGCCCTGTTCTGGATGATGTGGAGTTTGGAAGAATTTCTGAGGAAGATGCCTTGTGGTTGGATAGGCCTTTTGAAAAGGATGAAGTGTTTGGGGTGGTTAGTGGATTCAATGGTGATAAGTCACCAGGTCCAGATGGTTTCTCCATGGCTTTTTTTCAATCTTGTTGGAGCATTCTAAAATCATATATTATGTCTGTCCTTCATAATTTCCATGAGCAAGTTGTGTTTGAAAGGAGTCTTAATGTTTCTTTCCTTGCCCTCATTCCCAAGTAATCTGATGCTGTGGAAGTGAAGGATTTTTGTCCTATTAGTTTGGTGGGAGGGATGTATAAGATTATATCTAAGGTTTTGGCTAATCGTTTGCGAAGGGTAGCGCATAGTCTTATCTCAGATTCTCAAAATGCCTTTGTTAAAGGTAGGTAGATTTTGGATATTGTCACGAAGGCTTTGAGTCGTATGTTGGGACAGTTTTTGGGCTTCTCAATAAGTAATTCAGCTGGTACATTGCTAACGGTGTCCCATCTCTTATTTGCTGATGATACACTTATTTTTTGCGATGCTGACTCACATCATTTAGCTACTTTGCGTGGAATTCTGGCCAGATTTGAAGTGGTATCAGGGTTAAAAATGAACTTACTGAAGTCAAAATTGGTACCAATTGGAAACGTGCCTAATTAGTGGAGATTTTGGGTTGTCAACAGTCTTCACTTCCTTTAAAATATTTAGGCTTTCCGTTGGGTGCTTCCCATAAAGAGGAGACAATTTGGAACCCTGTTTTGGGGAAGATGAAGCGGCATTTAGCTGGGTAGAAGAGGTTGTATTTATCTAAGGGGGGGAAAGTAACTCTTATTAAGAGTACTTTGTCCAATTTACCTACTTATTTTCTTTCTCTCCTTCCTATTCCAATAAAGGTGGCAAATCGTATGGAGAAATTACAGAGAGACCTTCTTTGGAGTGGTATTGATGCTCCTAAGGTTCCTCTGGTGGAATAGGCTAAGGTTTGTATGCCGATGCAGAAGGTTGGTTTAAGGATTCGACGGCTGAGAAGATTTAATTATGCTTTGTTAGGCAAATGGTTGTGGAAATATGGAATGGAGAGAGATGCTCTTTGGAGGAAGGTCATTGAAGCTAAATATGGGGATGAAGGGGGTGGTTGGTGTACCAAACCGGTGTTAGGGACCTATGGTGTTAGTGTGTGGAAATCCATTAGAAGTGGCTAGCTGGACTTTTCTAAATTTCTTCGGTTTGATGTGGGTGATGGTACTAGGATAAAGTTTTGGGAGGATGTATGGTGTAGGAATTGTTCCCTTAAGGAAGCATTTCCAGAATTGTATAGTATTAGTTAGGCAAGGGAGTTTTTTGTGTCAGAGGTGATGTGTTTCTCCAATGGTAGGCTTCATTGGGACATTCGGTTCCGTCGTCCACCACAAGATTGGGAGTCAGAATCATTTGATTGTTTTTGGGTTGTGCTTTATTCCATGAATATGCAGGGTGTTGGTGATGACAAACTTTGCTAGAAGCCAGCAATGAGAGGTTTTGAGGTTCGAGGCTTCTATCACTCTTTATCTCCTTCTTCTGTCATTGATTTTCCTTGGGAAATGGTGTGGCAATCCAAGGTTCCTCCTAGAGTAGCGTTCTTTTCTTGGACTACTGCCTTAGGTAAGATCTTAACTACAGATAATCTTTGGAAAAGGCATATTGCAGTGTTAGAGTGGTGCTTTATGTGTAAAAGGTGTGGAGAATTGGTAGATCATCTTCTTCTTCATTGTCCTATAGCATATGAGTTGTGATCTATGATTTTTATTTTGTTTGGTATACATTGGGTTATGCCGTATAAAGTTAATGAGGTATTAGCTTCTTGGCAGGGGTAGTTTGGTAGACATTGAAATATAGGTTTATGGAGGTTTGTGCTGCATTGTTTGTTTTGGTACTTATGGCAGGAGCGGAATGCTAGATGCGTTGAGAATTGTGAACGGTCTATTCTTGACATTAAGTTTTTCTTTTTCCATACTTTCCTTGAGTGGAGTTTAGTTTTGCCTTCCTATTCTTGTCTTTCTCTCCCTGATCTTATAGATCGTTGTAATCTGGGTTTTTGATTTGTGCCATTATAGTACACTTCTAGTGTACTTGGTTGATTTTTTTTAATAAAATTTCTTACATTACTTATCCAAAAAAAAAAAAAAAATATCATAATAAAACATAAAACAATATATAAAAACCTATCTAACTACCATGGACACTTAGTGTTTGGTTTTACCTTAATCTTAAGCTTCCAAAAAGGATATTACTTCTCTAACCATGCCATGGTTGCACCATCATGTGAACTTTTTTTTATAGAAGTAACAAATTCTATTAAAGAAGAGGAACTAAATTATGTACACATAAGATACTCCTAAAGAATTACAATTCATAAGGGAGAAAATCAATGAAATCTACAATAAATATATCTCAATAGAGCTTAAAACACAAGACCATTCAAACAATGATCTTATAAAAGGTGAATTCACCTAGACGACTGTGACTTCCACTGATGGGCACACACATCCAGGCAGTTTAGAAAGATTTACAAGAGACATGGGAATCCGAATTCAAAAGCATGAATTAAAATGGTAAAGTTTCTATTGGGATGACAACAAACAGAAGAGACACATTTAATATACCTGAAGTGTACATAAGAATGAAAGTGTACAATTTCTAGATAATGTATTCTATTCTTCCAATTGTATTATTTCAAATGCATTATTAGTTCCACACACTTTTGGCTCGGTTCAAAACTACAGTGCCATTTTAAGTATATATTTAATTAAAGAGCAGAAAGAAAAAGGACAGACCTATAAGAAATGCTTTATGAACAGCATGATGTAGCTTGGGATCCTTCAGCAGGTCTTTCCACAAGGACCATCCCTGCTGGGTTCTGAGCAGGCTGAGCTCTAGGCAACCTTTTAGCTGTAACAGAAGAATTTCAGAAGGAAAAACCAAAAATAAAATAAAATGTTAATTACAGAAGAGGCCATCAAAGAGGCAAAAAAACAAAAACACAAGTAACGAAACCTTGTATACAGTCATAATAATTCAAGTGAAAGACAAGTTATGAGAATGAATTTATTTTTTTATGAGAAGCATCAATAATAGGTAATATCAAAATTTCTTGAAACCACAGGCAAATAGAAAAAATGGAAAAGGAAAAAGAATTTCCCTTTAACCTGCTTAAAAGACTAGTAATATAGAATTGAAGATTGTTCACAATGGTAACACAATACGGGTAGACCAAACAGCAAGGTTCTAACTCAATGAACCAACAGACTGATGGACCCTGGGAGCCAATATGAATTTCTTTTAGGTAAATGTATGTTTAAGCTTAAGTTGTGATAAGTAGTTTCAGTTATTTGAAGTTATAAAGCTCCTGGAAAAAGTATTTTGTATCAAATGATACCATGTCATCCGTATCAAAATCCAATAAAAGAGAGACATGTACAAAAATAATTACCCACTAACACACGTCTTCATTTGTTAGTAGGGGTAGTTATTTTTGTAGATATGTCTCTCACTTATTTGAATTTGATATAACTAACATGGTATCATTTGATCCCAAATACCTTCTCATCCTCGTGATATTTAATTATTTGTTTGATGAAAAAAAAAATTTAGATTAAAAAAAAAAAAAAACCAAAAAAGAAAAATAAAAAGGACAAATAAAAAACCCATCATTTAACACAATTGAAAAGGCATATAAGGGGAAGTGCTGAAGCCCCAATTCCATATTGTTGAAAGACTAAATTGGACACAAAAAAAGGATGAAAGTAGATAGAATATTATACAGTTCAACGATAAGTTATTATTAACGTAGATTGTACAACGGTGGGTGATGGCTGCATCTGCTATTAATACCGTACTCCATATGTTCAACAAATGAAATTACAAAGATTTTGATTCATAATCCAAGCCAGTACTAAAAGATATACATCACATCACTCTAAAACATATTTTATCACTCTTAAAACACAATGCAATCCCCACTAAAATATATCCACCCAACATGATTCACCCGTCACTTATACAAGAGTCATTACCTAGTGCTATCCTAGCTGATTGGAATCCTAGGTGGGTGGTTTAAATACAATCCTATAATTTTGAATAAAGTGACTGCTCTAAGGACTCAAACCCACACACTTCCACTTGGCAGCTTGAGACTTTACCAACACGGCTCCTTTCTCCCTTCACTATCCTCTTATCAAATTAAGCTCGTACAATGCCTAATTCCATATTCCGACTAAAGATTAGTCTGAAACCAATAAAATTGTAAGACTTATTATTTTTATTGATGTGTTGGGCATGGAGTAAGTTGACCATACAGTTTGTTTCTTCAAGTTTCTTCTTTCTGTCACTTAAAACTTGCATAACTAAGCCACCATTAATCATTACACAATAGACCTAGGTACAGAACTAACCGAGCTGAAACATATAATCTCTTAAAAAAAACTAAGAAGGATGACTTGATGCCAGCAAAAGAATAGAAATCTCTCAACCAGCTCTCATTTACATCTAGATTCTCTGCCAAAGATGTAAGCAAGGTAGTTGGGAACTTCCCTGAAGGGCTACAGTGGACCAAACCATATGCATGCACCAGTGCCTTTTTCATTATTGGTAAATTGCACATGCAACTAGTGGATCTTGAATCCGTGACCTTACCCTTTATCTCATTATTAAAAGAGGAAAGAAGTGTCAGTTGAGCTATAGCTCATTTTTTATTTGTAAGTTACAAAAACACCCAATGGGTCTTAAATTCACGACCTCACCCTCCCCCTAGAACTTATAAGGGGAGGAGGTGCAAGCTGAACTAGATCTCATTGGCAATTGAGCTAGAGATCATTGGTGTAAGGATACAAAATAAAAAGAAGAAAAAACAAAAACAAAAGAAGCAACACATATATATAGTCATTTTATTTTCAAAAAAGAATACAACAATAATATCACAATTCATTTACTGATTTTTCTAATACTCTACTGATATCAGAGATTCATTATGTAGCAGCAAAGGCTACTCTCATTGTGTAAAAAATGACATTAAATTAAAAAATAAAATAAAATAAAGAGAACAAAACTTAATGAATAAAAATCATGCTAAGATATAATGCCCATATGGAAACAATCAAATTACAATCGCACCTATTTCATAAAATATATCATTGACATTGACAGCTGTTTTGGCAGAGGTCTCAATGAAAAAGAGTCCATTTTCATCAGCATATGCACGTGCCTCCTGCAAAATCATCAGTTAAAGCACAATAATTTTTTGCTGAATGGTCAAAGCACAACAATGAACAAACAACACATAATTTGAAGAGACAACTGAGTGCAACAAAACAAATAGATAAAGTAACATATTGAAATACATAGAGAATCACCAAAGAAAACTGGAGCAGATCGTTGGTGATAAAGAATAGACAAAACAAGATGTATGTCAATAAGCTCACAAATTACATCATTTAGAAAATTTTTGAATAAAGTGAGTTGAATAAGGATAAAGAGAATGAAAAAGACGGGGGCAAGATAAAAATCTCTATGTAGCATTTTTTTTTTTTTTTTTTTAAGAAAAAACTTCACATAAAAAGCATAACCTTATAAAAATAGAACAAAGTTTAGCTACAAAATAGTTTGTAGCCTAAGGTTACAACTTTACTCAATAAAATAAACATTACTACATATTTTGAAAATCTAACCGTTGAACTGCATGTTCTTTACGCTCTTAATACACATGTCAAATTTTGTGGAAATCAGATATTATTTACTATATGATCTATAAGCTTATATTTTATGTATAATTTTAAACTACAAAAACTTGCAATTTAAACAATTTATTGATGACATAGCTATTTGATCTTTAATTTTTAGAAATTTTGCAAGCATGGAAGATATAAGAAGAAGATGTAATCCAATAGTCGATTTGTTAAAATTCATCTCTAATAAAAAGATATTGAGTAAGGTTGTAGCCTAATCAATTTTGTAGCTCAATTTTGTCCATAAAAATAAGCATAAGAGAATAAGCATGAATGAAAAGAAATAGACCAGTCACATATAAAAATAAAAAATAAAAATCCTAGTCGGCAGTCGCTTAAAAGAAACCAATGATAAATAAACTAAAATTATAAAGGAAAAAGGAGGTATGAATTAATATCACTCTCGGATTAACTAACCATAAGTTAACCCTAGCTCACAAGTTCAAGATAGCACAATCATTAATTCCATAGAAATAGCCAGCAACTGGTTGCTCAAGCTGCAAGGCTACAATTAGTCAATATATTTGATTTTTGCCTCAAGACATCAGCCAGAAGGATTCAATTCATCTACAATCATTAATTGGGAAATGCTCACATTTAAGGTAGACAATATGTTCTGAATTTATCAGATACACCACATAAAACTCCAATCATAATGTGTAGATGCTAAATTGTAACTGTGGTTCTAAATGTCGAAGATTAAATAACAGGTAGTTGCAACTTCAAATTAAACACCTCCACCATCCACAAAGATCACGTCTAGAATTGACAGAAAGCATGGGAATGTTTCCATCCAAGCCATTCCAAAACTTCACACTAAACTAACCAAATTAATGCAAATAAAGTCAAGGAGGTAGAGAAAATGCTACAAGATAAGAGAGAAGATGTGCAGCAAATTTGAAGATCAATTTGTTACAACTTCACAAATTTTTCCTTTCAAGATTTTATATTATGGGCCCCTTTAGGATTAAAACAGGTTTTTATTTAGGTTGAACCTTCTCTACTGTAATTTCCTGAAAATTAATTATAGGTGCTCTTATTGCTGTCACTTTGGCCAAAAAGTAAATGTTTATACAGTCATTGCCAGACAAAAATCAAGTAGGCCACAAAGGCAAACAACACCAGTTTAGAATTTTCAAAGATTTGAAATAAAATGATAATTAAATCAGTATTGGAAATTTTCAGCAAACTTTACGTGACCTATGCACAACTTCCATATTTTTCAAAATATTCAAAGGAAAACTAATTTGATAATGAGAGAGAAAACAAGATTAAATTGAGAATCCGCATCACTCACTGGATAAGAAGAGCATCTTTGAATTGTAGAAGAAATTAACTCTAAACAACTTTTTCTTTTTACCAAAAAAATTATCATATTGAATTTTCATGTAAGGAACACACTTGGGTTTGTGTTCCTTGATGAGGGAATTCAGTTCTTGAGGGCTTAGTTGCTGTAATTTGGTGTTTAGGGCCTTCAGAATTCGGCTAGGGCTTAGGAGGTTGGCAGGTTAAGGGTTTGATATGAGATCTTGATGAGAAAGTAGCTCAGGTTTCAAGGGAATGCGAATAGGGTTTGGTTTGCATGGGAATGGTGAATGGATTGAATAGGCTGTGACTTATTCGAGAGAGATGAGATTGCTTCTAGGGAATCTCTATCTCCAAGAGAAAGACACGACGAGAGAGAAACTTGCACAAAGGCAACAACGTGGTTATACTTCATTCAATAATAAGATAGGAGTTACAAGTTGAGTATTTATACAAAGCTCAATTCTTATTGGTTGTTCATTTAGCAGATGTTAAATATGGTTATTCTCATATTTAGCATGTGTTAAATTAAATGAGCTCCTAAACTGATCTAACTAATCCATGCATGTTCCACTAGTAACTAAATAACTTTGACTTATCAACCATGCTACATGAATAAACCCTAATCTGAACTTCCCATTCGAGTTACAAGCTTCCAACACATGCATCTAACTATTAAGAAGCTGCTGAGGAAAGATGGAAGCAAGGGCAGGCTCATGGTTGGATCAGCACTTGAAGTGCAAACTGAAGTGTCAATTGTCCTATTCAGACAGCCAATCAGCAGTCACGTTCATGTGGCTACCCTAAGTGTTGATTGGCACTTAGGGTCAAAAACTCTTATCTCTTGAGTTTATGCTCGGTTTGTGATCCAATTTCTAACATGCTCCTTACATATCAAAACAGACCAAGTACAGAGACGGTTTGAGATAACCAATTAATGAATTACATGGAGCTTTCTTTTACACTAGAAAGTAAAAAGGGAATAGGAAGTTAGGAATTCGTGGCCACAAAAGTGGTGGAGAGGGTAAGGGTAGGGCAGAGCCTTTTCTTGGAGGAGAGGGTGGAGCCCTTTATTGGAGGAGAGTGGGAGGAGGAAGCAATTGGGGAGGACAGTTGAGAGGTCCTGCTCCAGCCAAGACAAACCATGATGACACTCATCTTCATTGTCAAGAACCACAACTTTGACATATTTGTGGTTGGTGTGGTGGGAAATGGGGTGGAGAGAAAACTCATGCATTTAATCAAAGAAGTTCCCGGGGGTAGCCTTTTTTATACCACACAAATTAGAAAAAGTGATAGCATTTGTTGTGGCCTCTTCGTTTGCTAATTCCAGGGACGGAACACCCAATCAAATGTATAAAACAACTAAATTGCTTTGGTTAAATTGTTTAGGGATGGAAATTGAAACATTTTAAATACGAGGGACAAAACTAAAACATGTCAATTTATTTTATTGGTAAGTTACACACGTACCTAGTGGATCATGTACCAATGACCTCAACCTCCACCCAATGCTTTTAAGGACCAAATGTGTATTTTAGCCTATTTTTAATAGTTTTAGTCAGGTGTTTTGGTTTGTACCATTCACAGCAAGTGGTTAGTTAAGGTTGATTATGGGCAGGGTCAATTATCTAAACTTTATTTCTTAAGTTCTGGTTAGTATATAGGTCCTTTTGAATTTACTTCAGTTGTATGTTCAATCGACTTAGAGAAACTTGGTCCCCAAGTTGGCAAGAACCCTAGTATAATGCTAGGTTGATCTTTCCTCATCTTTCTCTCTGTTTCCTTTTCTCTTTATTTGCTGTTTTCTGTGGTATGCCCCTTGACTCACATTATTCCAACCATAGTTGTCAAATCGTGAATCGTATCATGAATCGATTTTTTATTTTTCTATATCGTGTATCGTATCATATTGTGTATATAAAGGGTATATTCGTTATAAAATTTGAATATATTTAATTAATGACTAATTTATTCATCACTTTCTATAATAATATTTAACAAACTAACTAAATAAATTAAACTAGCATCTGTTTATAACTTACACATTCAAATTGATTAAACTTAAATTATAATACATTACAAATGACCCAATATAATAATTTATTTTCATCATATTCATCATCTTGCTTAATCAACTTCATTTAAGTCAATGTTATCATCATGTTCATCAATTTGCAAACTTATTTCTTCATTGAAATTTTCTTCTTTATCATCAACATTTACTATCTCTTCTTGTTCTATTATTTAATAATTAAAAAAAAAAAAAAAAACATTTCTTCTTGGCATTCTAGTTTTTTAGACTTATAACAATAATGACAAAAATAAAAAATAATTATATTGTTCGTTAATACCTTATTCATAGTATAGAAAGAAATTTGTAAGTATAAAAGTGAAGTATAAGTGTGTAGTCCAAATTTTGTAGGAGAGAGAAAAAAAAAAAAAAAACTTATGGACATGTTATTTTATTAGGCTAAATTAAGTAACCTAATAGTTCCTCAAAAAAAAATTTAAGTAACCTAATAATATTGTGTTAAAAACAAGTCTAACAACTTGTTAGATTCAAATAAAAGTACAACTTTTAACAAAAAAGACTCATTTAAAGCATATGTCTGTGAATCGCACGATACATACATTGTATCGTACAATTCATGAGCACTTCCAATATGCCCTTACTATACAGTACTTTTTTCACATGATACGATATGTATCACGTTTCGTACAATACTGATAACTATGATTCCAGCCTTAATCACTATGTCCCAGCCCAAAACATCACATACAGAACTAACCTTATTACAGATATGCATCAGATTTGTTAGTTTCCCCAATACTAGCCCCAAAAATCCTTAGATTCTTAGTCATTAGATAATGAACTATAAGATCCTGCATCAAAAACCTCAACCATGTGCCATTATTCAGATCGATTAGAGCTGCCACTAAAAACCAATAAGATTGGTTGAAAGAAGTAAAAAACGTATGAACTAATAAATGGAGTTAGTAAAAGGTATTTAAACTAAGAAAAAGAACTAAAATCAGACTTTGTCAGCAATGGAACGCAACAAAGAGTACCAGGAAAGAAGAAAGTTACAAAAAATAATATTATAGTACACTTTTGGGCCTTAAAAATTGGGATTGTTTTCATTTTGACCCTTTATGTTTAATTCCATTTTCATATTGGCCATGTCATCCCTTTCTATTAGTCTTCTGGTAACACTTGGCATTATATGGGTGACGTGTCTTAATGAAAGGCACTTATCTAGCACTTTACTGTCAGATTACTGACAGAAATGGACTTATAAGAGTGAGATGTCTTAATGGACGGCACTTAATGATCAGATTACTAACAAAATTGGAACTTTTTTTTTATGAGTAACAAAATTGGACTTAATGGGCAACATGTCTTAGTGGATGGCATTTATTTGAGACTTAATGGACCTAATTATTAACAAAAATGGACGACAAGACCAATAAGAAAACAAAATCAATCATGAAGAGCCAAAATGAGAATTCTGGAACATAAAGGGTCAAAATGAAAACAACCTCAAACTTTAAGGGCTAAAAGTGTACTTTAGTCAAACAAATAACAACGCATATCAAAGAGTCCCCACAAAAACTAAAAAAAAAAAAATATATATATATATATATATATATATAATTATAATAATAATAGAAAAACAGTACTTACTTCAGCTGTAACTTTCCTCTTATCTTCCAAATCAGTTTTGTTTCCAGCAAGGGCCATAACCATGGTAGGATTTCCTGTAACAACTCCGAAATGAGTGCATGATTGCTACATTAACTCAGAAAAATTGACCCTTCAGACATATGAATGTTCTTTTCTAGATAATAAAAATGAACAGATAAAATTTGCATGATAAAAATAATAATATACCTTAAATTAATACTTTAGATAATCTCCAAGAATCAAAGGACTCAATTTATCAATCCTCATATTCTTAAAAACTTCCCTATATTACCATTTTTTTCTAAAGTTTCATGTAACCCTAATTTGACTCACAGAAATCCTTTTTTTTAGGCTAAACTATACTTTTAGTCCTTGAGTATAGGATCTGTTTTAATTTAGTCCCTAGATTTTAAAGTTCCAATTATGCCTCTAAAATTGTTAATTGTTAGCAATGGAGTCCTTTCGACCTTAAAAATGACGAAGTCATAATAGAAATTTTTTTTTTGATAAGTAACGAAAATTTTATTAAAAAAACGAAAAACAGCCAACTCGAGTACATTGGGAATGTACTATGGGGGCATAAATCAATAACCAAGATTACAACAATCAAGTAAAACAGGAAGGGAAGAACAAGAAAAATGACAAAAGACCACACTCCAATCGAGGAGAGAGTGTAAAAAAAAAGACTTAATCTCTAACATAGAGCGTTCACACCCCTCAAAGCTTCTAGCATTCCTTTCGCGCCAAATACACCATAACATGCAATGAGGCACAATTCATCAATTTTTGAGATGAGCCAATACATCAATTTTTGTAAGCCATTGTCATCAAATTTGAGCAGAATGACTACATAGCATAAATTAAAAATTTAAAGGATGATATTCGAACTTCATAAAATCTAAGGACCTAATTGGAACCTACAACATCTCAAGAACCAAAAGTACAGTAAATTTTTTATTTTATCTTTAAAAGTTTGTTTCACCTTCCATTTCATATTAATTTATTAAAAATGTTAAGTAGGTTCTCATTCCATCTTTATCTTCCCCCCTTTTTAAAATAAGTGGTTTTAGAATAAGTTAGGCTTCAACAAGAGTCCTATAATTATGCACCCATAATGTTATTTGTTAAAATAAAATATTATAGAAAAGAAACTTATTGTTTATAAAGAGTAGATTGAGTAATGGTTTTAGTAAAAAGAAAATAAGGCTTGGCTACTATGTAACAAATAATTTCCATCATCGTTGAAATTAGAGAGACTCAAATATAATCCAAAGATAACAAAACAAGAATAATGGAGTAAATAGCCAAGAGGAAACACATGCCCTTATTCCTTTTCTTCAACTTTGACAATTTATTTATTCTCAAAATAAGCAAGTTCAACCTTAACTAACAAGCACCTTGCTTCTGAAGCTCTTGTACCCACTTCTTAGCCCGTGCATATGACTCCTACAAATCAAAAGAAATAAATATTAAATAAAAACCCTGAGTAAGAAGAGAACAAAATATTTAAACACAACCACATTACCACACACTTCACCCCACAAAACCAGATACAATCTTCAAAATCTTTCTTTCTTGAACTTGTGAAAACACATTTGCTGCATGTGAGTTGTTAAAAATCAAAACGAAAAAAAGCATATCGTTTAGCTCTATTTCATTGAGACTTTCATTTGCTTATTGAGAAAAAGTTGCAAAGAACAAATATTTGATCTTTTGATCATATGCAACCAACTCATTAGCAAGACTCATCAAAACTGCATGCATTAATTTTACATGCATATTTCTTATATATATAGGCTTGTACATGAATGGAGAAAAAATCATACAGCATTGGTGATATCGTAGACAATGATGGCAGCAGCAGCACCTCTGTAATACATTGGAGCCAAGCTATGGTATCTCTCTTGTCCAGCTGTGTCCCATATCTCAAACTTCACCATTGCATCATTCACTGCAAGCGTTTGCGAGAAAAACGCTGCTCCAATAGTTGATTCCTATCACCAACATCATTAACCCCAATGTTAAAATAAACATTCAAAAAATACAAAAGCACCATCCCCCATTGTTCAGCATAAAAAATTATTGTCCAGCATTTTTTTATTGGTAAGTTACACAAGCATCCTGAAGGTTTTGAACCCGCAATCTCACCCTCCATTCATCTTATAGGAGAAGGAAGTACCATTTGATCTTAGAGGTAAACGGCATAGTGTCTGTCCAACACTTGTAGGAAATTACATATTTCATTAACGATCCAGTAATATTATGGTGCAACTGAGTTGCTCAAAAACAACCCAACCTCAGCACATAAAAAGCTTGTTTATTATAGTTTATTTAGAAACAAACCAAGTTCATTCCTTTTCTGAAGTTTGTTTGGTAAACAAGCCAAGTTCAAACAATTTTTTTATTTTTTATGAACATATGGCTTGAAGATAAACATCAAAACTTAGGCTTGATATAAGCTCACTTGTGAGGCTTGTGTACTTGATAGTTTAAAGACCCACAAAATATCATAATGTCTGGTTCTAACTTACCAGGTACAGTAATCCTAATTTATTTACCAAATGCATGTGGTCCTTCAGGAAAAAAAGGTGGTCCTTACTCCTTGTTACCCTTTCTCATTGACAGTGATAAAACTTTCAAGGGCTTTATCAGCATATATGAGATTGGGATTTTTAAGGTTTCTTATAATACTTTTTTTCCTATATTGTTTAGATTTTCTGAGATTTGCACATAATACTCCCCCAGTAATATTTGGATTGTAGTTAAATTTTAGCTTAGATTAGAATTTCTCTTCTTGGATCTTGCCAAGTATCTAACTTCAAAATTTTGAGAAGAAAAGTATAATGTTAGGGATGTCAAGCAAAGCTTTTGACAAACTGATCTCAAGCATTGTTGAATTGTGGCCAAGCCAAGTTTGAACATGTTTAGTATGCCTTTTCAAGTTCAAGCCAAGCTTGAACATTCAATACTCAACTCGGCATGGCTCAGCTCAATTACAGCCCTACAGCTAGCTAGGGCTATAACTGAGCTGTCAAGAAATGCATGTTCAAACATGGCTTGACATAAGTAACACGGTGTTCAAACTCAACTCGAGCCTGTTAAAAATTCAAGTTGCTTGAACACAGTTTGGCTTGAATTATTCCATGTTAGTCCACTCAATTCCACAAACAAGCTTTGTACAGGTAAAAATGAAGATGAATAAATTGCATTTAAAGAGCACAAAAGGTAAAAATAATTATTTCCACATAAACAGCATTGTAAAGAAGTCAACCCAAGCCACATCCCTAGATATTTTGTAAGTTTTCTTGAAGCCATACGAAGGCTTATTAAGGTTCTTAAGTTCGGTCTAGGCCCGACTTGTTTATCCTTGGGCCTTATGCTCAAAAGCATGTTCATTAACAAGAAAATTAGCTTCAGCCTAGCTCATGGTCTCCTTGATTTAGTTAAAGATCCTAACGTATTTTCACCATCAGCTTATGCACAACTTCTTTTTTTTGTGAGAAAGTCTCCTCAATTTAGTTAAAGATCCTAACGTATTTTCACCATCAGCTTATGCACAAATTCTTTTTTTTGTGAGAAACAAGGGTAACCATACGTCTTTGAGCACTTGACTACTCCCTCAGGCATGTGTAGTCCCCCCATCCCATTGCAAGGATGAATCCATTGGGGGTGGTCCCAAGATGCTAGCTAAGGTTTCGAACCCAAGACCTTAGGAATATTATGGGGCCTTAGGCACCACTAAGCTAAAACCTTGGTTTATGCACAGCCTTTTAAAGCCTCACATTTTTTCAGGTACAATTGCATCCTTGTACTGTTTATTTTATAAAAAGCAAAATAAGCTCATCCAAATACACTCTCATTTAAGAAACCCCAAAATTAGGCTCAAGCTCAACCAAACATAAACAAGATTTTATACCTGTTTTTACAGGCCTACAACTACAACTAGCCCAACACAAGGGATTTTGAATGGGAGGTAGAGTGGAGGAGACAGGGATAGAATTCAAGACCTACTCTTGCTCTGATATCATGTTAAATTACTGATTGTCTCAAAAGCTTAAGCTATTGAGATAAGGGAAATTTAATCATATAAAATTAGGGATATAGATAGAATTCCACCTACATGGGCAAGTAGATGGCTTTTTAAGGATTTCTTTTTCTTTCTTCTTTATGTTTCTCCTAAAAGATTTCTATCAAGACAAGCGGGTCAAAGTTCCTGTTTGTTTGTTGTTAACTAAAAATTCATTATAACACTTTATATAGAAATTCACAGTGTAATTCTCCTACAGAAAAACATGTTGAATAGAAACAAACATACCCATTTGCTGAATTAGTGAAAACAAATAGTTATATTAAAAGAAAAAAAAAAAAAAAAAACCTGAAATTCATGGAATTGGCCCTTGACAAAGCGCAGGACGAGGCTAGACTTACCAGCGCCCATGTCACCCAGCAAAACCTGAGAATTAAGAAATCAAATCACAAACCCACCAATTTTTTTTTTTTTTTTTTAAATAAAATGAAAGAAAGAATTGGAACCCTAGAGATTAGAGAGTAGAGAAGAAAGGGAAAATTGGACTGACCAGCTTGGCGTTGTGAGTGTTGTGTGCGATCGTAGTAGTGGCCATGGAATGTAATGGAATCGACAGATATGATTAGAAAGAAAAAACAAAACAAAGAAACCTTTGTTTGTTTTTTTGAGTGAAATGGCGAGAAAATTCTGAGTCTGAGTCTGTGTTGTGAATATTTGTAGCAGTTGCTTTTTTTGGGTTCAGCTCAGCCGGTTCGTTTTATTTGTTTGTTTCTGAATCCAACTGAGAGATCCACTTGACGCAGGTGACACGGTCGCGTCCTTTTCTTTTTCTTTTTCTTTTTTTTTTGGATTGAGTAATGTGTTAAGTTATAGCTTTCAAAAACATTAAAAATAATTCTAATCTAATTAAATAATTTTTATTTTTAAAAAATAAAAAATATGGTTAAAATTATAATTTAACAAAATTTATAAACAAAAAAAAAATATCATAAAAACTTTTTTCCAAAAAATCAGTATACTATTTATTTAAGAGAAATATATCTTATGCATGTTTAATACATTTTTTTCCTCAAAACTAGCATATACTAAACCCAGTAATTTACCCTATTTCAAATCCTAAATTTTAGTTTCTTAAAAATCTCTTCTTATGTAATCTTACTAATAACAAATAAATTCAAATTGAAATATTAGATTAAACTCAAAATAAATAAATAAAGGCTAATCGCACATGCGTAGCGCATGTGATGAATCTAGTAATAATTAGCTTTTTGGATAGGGTAATGTTGGTGCTACATAAAATGGTATAATTTGTGCTACAACTCATTAATGTGACAAGTTGTGAGTGGTAGAGGATAATACACAATAATTATAATGTTTTCTTTTAGAGAGCTTATTCTTATAACTACAACAGTGTTTTTAAAACACAATATCAAAGGTGTATATGTCATAATTTATAAAACTATTAATGTGTATTATTATTATTATTATTATCATCATCATCATCATCATCATGTGTATTATTTAAACAAGTTATATGACTCGATAAAAAGATCATCATGCAACTAAAACTACATATTGATCGTGTCTTTAGTTGTAACATAATAGGTTGGAGCAAGATAGCTATCAATATTGTAGGGATATTAGGCCCAGGAGTTCATTATTTATTTGTATTTCGGGTTTGTGGCCCAATCCGAGGACAAGAGGTTGTCTGAGGAAGAGAAACCTTTATTAGAAGAGATTATGTTAGTAAATAGAGATTAGTTTTGGTCACAATGGCTCAAGAGAGTGGGCCGAGGATAGATGCATCCTCGGCTGACCAATGTTGAGGTCCGAGGAGGTTGTCTGTCATCTAGGGTAACGTTCCAGGAAGTCTCGTTGGTGTAGATAAGCATTGTAGAGACGTTAGATAAGGAGAAGTCCTTAAATATTTTAGGAGAAAATTGCTGCCACTGCATTAAATGCTCTGCAGCTAACTCTCTGATCGCATTAATGTGGAGGTGATACCTGAACAGTGGTTTTCAGCCTTATAGCTACTACACGAAAACTTATGGGAGGTACTGATGGGACAAGTATCAACACCAACCATCTGACATGCATATGGAAGGTGGAGATGAAAAGGAAAGAGAGTATAAAAGAAGAAGGAGGCAATGAGATTGAGAAAGGAGGGGGAGGGAGAAAATACTGTAACATCAAGAACTAACTGTGTAATCAAACCTGTGAGAAATATATAAGAATAGATCTCCTCGGACCTTATCGAGGACAATTTCCTTCAATATAAACTAGTCTATTTTTCCATTCCCTTGTCATCTGAATCTATTTTAGTTTTTGTCTGATTCATTTGAGCCTAGTTTTCTAACTCATTCTCTATAAGTTCATTGTTTTAGACTTTTTGGACGTAAGTCCATCCACCTTTTGGGCTAGGGACTCAAATCCGGTCCTTATAAGTATATTTGAAACAAAATGTTTTTCAGGTTTAGTATACTTGAGGGAGACTCATATCAACTTATAGAGACTCTACAACATATAACACCAAATTCTCTTGATAAAAAAAATGCTAGGACCACAATTTGCCCACATAGCGAGTTGTGAGTGATGTAGTAAAAATGTTGGGTTCACAACTCTACCACTCACAACTCGCCAAGTTGTAGCAAAGTTGTGATTATAGCATTATTGTTTTAACGATAATAAATGGGTGAAAAAAACCACAATCTTGGACCCAGCCACCCAGGAACATGGGTTGAGGTATACCATATATCATTACTCTTTGTGGCATTCACGAATTATTTTGTTTGTGATCTTCATTCTTATTTTGGTCAACCTAATGTTAGTCTTGTCACAATAGTTGATCTATGCACTTAGTTAATTTATGATATTTATCATTCTTGTATTGGTAATGAGAAACTTATACAACTTGAATTTATAAGAAAGTCATCTAAGTAACAGCGGAAACTTTTGGAATATGTAAAAAAACAAATTGGATCTTGCTGCAAACTTGTTTGTTGGTCTTAAAGAAATTTTTGGGTAATTAGTGGGGTACATGGGTAATTTTAAGAATAAGAGGAATGGAGGAAACCCACAGGTATAGTCCATACTCCATAGAACATCTCAGAAACCTCCAAGGCAGATTATCATTATATTACTCAAATACCGGATAAAGGTCTTTTTCTTTCATAACTAGAAAAACAAGAAATGAACATGCATATATGGAAATTTACTCCCATATCTCTTTTCGCCTTTCGGAAGTGAAACCTTTGTCACCGCAGAAAGCTGTTTTCTTGTAGCATTAAAAAAAAAAATACAACCTACTATGATTTATTAAATATGTGGATTGTGGATGTTTTACATCCTTGAGATCTGGAGGGGAACTGAATCTTTGAGAAGTTGATCCCTAATAGAGCCTAATGGAAACATCTCTATGTCACCAAGTTTCTTTAAGAGAAGCTTCTGACAGTTTTCTGCAGCCATAACTCCGGCGGAGTAAGCTCCATGTACAGATCCCTGGTTTTCAAGACTAACCGCTTCCCCCCCAAAGAAAAGATTACCCAAGGGTGCTCGAAGCCGCTCATATACATCTTCAGGCATTCCAACCAAGTCGTATGAGTAAGAGCCAAGAGAGTTTGGGTCTGTTCCCCAACGAGTTACAAGATACTGAACCTGTTTCAGAAGACAGATCAAACATTAGCTTTGAGGCATTGGAATTAAAAATCGACTCTAGGTTTCTTAACAAAAATATGCAGCATCTAGGACACTCAAGATATAGCAAGCAGGTCAATCAACCATCGAAATTTCTCATAGTCACCAAACCATATATTTCAATGAGACAGAATGGGTAGAACAATACATAAATTGGCTGAAAGCAGAACAAATACATGAACATAATGAACTAACCGGCTCAGTTGCATCAGGAAACATTTTCTTTAGTTGTGACATCACGAAATCTACAGTAGACTCATTAGACAGCTTCTCAAGGTCATATGCAAACCTTCCAGCAGCCATGTAGACAAGAACCGGATGGCCTGTTGCCTTGTGAAGATTGAGAAAATAACCACAGGCATAAGAATTTGGTGCAACAACACCTAAAAATTCCACATTTGGCCAAAACACTTTATTGAATCGTAGGGCAATCTTATTTTCATTTCCCACACCAAGATCCGAAATTGCAGCAACCTTCCAATCAGGCAATTTTGGCTCGAACTCAATAAATTTGGCTTTGAGAATCCCAAGGGGCACTGTTAAAATAGCAGCATCTGCAACAAAACTTGTCCCATCCTCAACTGTGACCATCACCTTATTACACCCGCTGGATATCTTTGTAACCCTACTCAACAGATTAGAACAAGAAAAACTTTAATACAGCTTATTTTTCTTATTCACATAAGCAATGTTACATGGAGGTAAATTAGTTGAACAGGATCTGTTATATATGCAATGCAATATAAAACAAGAATAAATCAAAACTGAATATTTGCTGCATGCAAAGTTAACCACAGAATTTGGGGAGCAAATTTTTCGTTTCTTTGTATAGGGTGGGGGGAGGGGGGGTTAGAAAAATCTGAGCTTAGTAAGTTGAACAGGATTTGTTCTATATGCGAGCAATATAAAACAAGTATAAATCTACAAATCTTAGGGTCAAAACTGAATATTGGCTGCATGTAAAGTTAACCTCAGAATTTGGGGAGACAATTTTTCGTTTGTTTGTTTAGGGTGGGGGGTTAGAAAAATCTGAACTCAGTAATGCTGGTAAAAACTTGATTAATAGGTTCGCCACATTATAAAAACTATAATCTATTAATGAAATCTGAGCACCCGCTGTACGTCTAGCTAGGATAAAATCTCTTGCCATCATACCAACAACCTAGGATTAAATTACCTTCCTCAAGGACAGTGTCTAATGGGAGGGAAGGAATGTCCTCCAATACCATAGCCAGTAAGCTTTAGAGGCCTTCAACCACTTTAATGTATGACTTGGGGCTGCCAAATTGTATAGGTTGCTAACAATAATCTGATTGTAGTAACTTGATTTTCCAAATCCCCCCCACCCCCTTGTTTTTGTGTTTTGTGTTCTTGGCATGTTTTCTACGCATCATTTAAATATGTAAATGCATTTGAGTCATCTAGGAAAATGAAAACAATACCGGTGATTCAACCGTATATCAATATCTTTTGCAAGAGCCTTTATTATGGGGTCATAACCTTGCACCATAAGCCCATGACCACCAGAAAGAACATGTTCCTGTACATCAAGGAATAACCTTGACTGTGTAAGCAATAAAATGATGGTAAAGTAACTTAAAAATAGCGATTACCAGTCACCCCTGGCCCAACACAAAAATTTCATCAAATTGACATATATGTATATAACAAAATAATATTTATTAAAAAGAGTATCTTCTTGTTTTAGAGAGAGAGAGAGAGAGAGAGAGAGAGAGAGAGTAGAGAATTCTAAGAAAATTTATAGAATTTGGAGATCTCTCCTTATACTTGGGAGTCAAGCTCCAATCTCTCCTAAGGAGTTTAATTAGTATAACACACATGATTATCCCTAAGAATCTGAAGGATAAAATTTTCTAAAAAATAAATAATATTGTACTAGGAAGTTCAGTTTAGATTTTTAAGAACAGAAAGTTCAGTGTCCTATACACACTTATTCAATTTCTTTAACACAACAACTAATGTCAATCATTATCAGATTGCCACCCAGCTATATCCTACGAAGCATGGACACAACCTTATGAAGATTGTGACAAAGATGTATTTCAAAACCCATATTCTTTGCCATAACTAAATCTTGGGTACTTCAACAGCCATCTGAAAGTCACTAACTTTACTTTTCAGTGGCAGATTTACTTAGCATGGGTAACTGCACTCCATACCCATATTATGTGTTCCCTTTAGAATGTTATACAATTGATATTTAATTAGCAAGTTTATTATCCTACTTTCTTCTCTTTAACAACACTTCAAGTCATTTCCTGTGTTATCTATGGTGTCTATTCAATAGATGTGCAGCCAAAGAACTATTAACTGTAAAAGATCAGATACAGCACTTGCCTGATCCCAGCTTTGCAAGGATATCATATCAGCATCTGCTGCAAACCAAGCTTCCAATCTACATAAGTACCATTGCAACACTTCATGGGCAAGTCCTTCTTGTCTATATAAAATGGAAGGTATATCAGTGACACTTAACAGATTTAACAGTTGAACCAAAACTATAAGTCATGTATATTCTATGTCCTGCTTCCATACCTTAATTCTGGAAGCCTATCCAACACAATTGAAATTGCTTGAAGAACAGACAAGTCATCAGTATGTTCATCTCTTACTTTCCCTGTCTGAAGTGAAAACAGAGGAGCAAATACTTTGTAAAATGCCACAAAGAATAACACAATTATGGGAAAAGAAAGATCCAGCCAGAAACTTTAAATAAGGTTTAGAGAGAAGGAGAGAATAGAGTTGTTCCAGCCCAGAACATAGAAGAAAAGGTTCTACCTCTTCGAGAATTCTCTTAAATGTTTCTCCAACTTCAATGACCATCTGTTGAGGAACTTGATGCCCATCCATATCATAGAGTGTATAGCTGAAAGGATCAAATCCAGATCTTCAAGTCAATAGTTCAGACAGAATACACATTAAACTGTAATTATAAAAAGCAATATTATAGTTTTATGTGCAATACAATAGAAATGTGACCTATGAAACAACTGAACCAAAGGGGTGTATTGTCTGTACCTTGAAGATAACACCAGCAAAAACCGTTTTCTCCGTATCTATCTTTTTACTTATTATAATGTTCATTTATTCATTATGTAATAAAGGTAACAATCTAACTTCTAATGTCATGAGAGGGATTTGGCTAAGCCCCAAATCACCTGGGCTTTGGGCTCTATCTACTGCCTTTCACTTTAAGGTTGTTACAAATCTTAAATACATTAGAAATAAGGGTGCATCATATATGAAATCATGTAAAAAAATGATCAATGAAAATCATAGCTCTAAAGGATTATGATAGCCAAAAAGCATTAGGACACAGAACTTTAATCTTAAGAGGTATGAGCTGTGCACCATTTACTGATGCACATACATTGTAAGATGCATAGTAGAATAGCAATGTTAAGCAATGAAATGATTACCTTTCCAAATCATGGTCATACAACACAGAGTTGTCACCACTTGTACGATATAACGTAAGCCCTAGACCACGTATCAGCGGAGCCAATGGATTCTCATTGCAAACACCATGTAGCCTGCATGATATTTATAAGAATTAATATGACATCTATCTTATGATTCTTCAGATGTACAGGTTAATGCATGCACAGTACAAACTATAACAGAAGGCACCCTCTATTTGAACATGGGAAATTCTATTAATTAAAAATTCCTATTGTTCGAGATCCAGTATTTTCTGAGGGTAAATAAGTGAAGCAAATTCAATGGAACTCTTCCCTATGCCATGGATAACAGAATCCAACCTAGCAGCAGGGAGTTAGCATGGGTAAGGCAGATACTGGTATGCAAAGATAGTCCATAAAAACCACTAACAAGAAGGCAAGTAAACTGGAAATGCACCTCATGTTCACACTGCAAACAGTGATTATTAAAATTATCTTTGCATAACTGCTCAACCCATTTGTGTTTTGTGTTTACAACAGCAAAATCACTTAAGTTATCCACAAAGTAACAAGTGAACTTGCCATGATGCTCCCAGATCTACAGGACAACCAAATGAGTGGTCAGTATGAATACGACCACCAAGTCTATCCCTTGATTCCAGCAAGATCACCTGAACAACATGATGATGATAAAACATTTTAGAAATAAAAAAAACCTATTGTCTATCACATATATGGGGAAAAAAAATTCTAATGCATTAGATATGATCACCTTAAATGACGCATCATAGAGGGTTCGTGCAGCAGCAACCCCTGATATACCCCCACCAATAACAATAACTGACGGTAGCAAATCCTGTTCCCTCTGAACATGGGGGACAATTTTGCCTAGTCATCATACATATACAGATCAGCAAGGGCATACATTTTTATAAGAGAATGAAACAACTCAACAAAGCTACCAGAGTTAACCTCATTATAGAAAAAAGATAAATCAGTAATTAAATATTTGAGCTAATGAAGACACCCCTCTGTCAATCAAGGTATTGTTCAAATATTTCAAAAATAGTAAATCTGTTTCAGCATACATTTCACATTCGAGGCATTGAACTGAATCAAGATGGACAATCGAGGGTAAGTACCCCAAGTTTTGGGCGTTGTCCCTAATACAGTGGGGGTTCATTATTAAAATTTAAATTTTCAAGTGAAAAAAAAAAAAATGGTCATAGCTAATGCACTAAAGCTCCCACTTTTGAGGGACATGAGAGAGGCCATTGGTAGCCAGCCTTTCCCATATATTTTCAAGTGACAAAAAAGAAAAAGACAAATTTTTATTTTTAATAATTCCATCTCACACAATACAATATTAGAGATCGAGCCTTGGTGTGATGGCAAGTGCCTTCCACAAAAAGCGACCATAAATCAGCCTCTTCAATTAATTAATTAAGGGTAAGACCTCTATCAGATCCCGCAAAAGTGAGAGCTTTGTGGACATTCTTATCTTTTTTAAAATCCACATTTAAACCCTTAAAATGTGAGTTCAAATACTAATGTAGGGGGAAAATTGAGGTCATCCCCTGAACTTGAATGCATCAAAGTTTGTAACATTGATAGCTTTCAGGTTAACCGATCCACGCGTATAATAGCAAAAGTATATATGTTAATCCAGATTAAGACCCACTTGAGTTCTTAGAACAAAAATCTTTTTTTTTTTTTTTTTTTCTTTCAAATCCAATCCTATAATTGTGAAATAACATGAATCAATCATTCAAATAGATATCAAAATAAATAAATAAAGGAATATATATATATATACTGACCGTCAAGCAGATTGTCGGAGAATAATTCCTTGGAGTCCATTAACAAGAGAGAGAGAGAGAGAGAGAGAGAGGAGGAAGAAGAAGAATTTGGAAAGAAAAGAGAATAAGAATTGGTTGGGAAAAAACAATTGGTGAGAGAGAGCAATGAATGGTTTGAGATATTGGTAGATTTTTAATTAGAAGGGTGTATAGGAATCAAGAAATTGGAAACTAACTGAAAAGAATGATAGAGAATGAAGATGAGAAGGCCAGCAATGAAGCGGCTGAGATTGGAAGAAGAACGCAGCTTGTCAAACCAGCTCATGTGTAGGAGACGACAACAACAACAACAGCAGCAGCAGCAGCAGCAACAAACGGCTTTTCCTTCGGTTTTTGTGTCAGAAATACGATCGGATTCGAAGCGTTTAGCGTCGATTGCATAGATCGACGTTTGAGAGAGAGATCCACTGGGCTCGCAGAGGTAGGAGATAGAGAGAGAAAAAGAGAGAGACAACGTGAGACGAGAAGAGTAGTTTTATACTTTTTTATATAAACGCGAACGTGAAGGTGGCTTTTGTTAGGGTGGGTTGGTTGGACGATGAGACAAATATCTTACGACCTAGACCTATATCATGCCTTATTTTATAGACTGGTAAAAGATTCGCTAGTCTTATCTTTCGGGGACCTTTCCTTTTTTCTTTTTTTTTTTGGAGAATCGGGGGGACCTTTCCTAGTTGTTTCTTACTGTATTTATTTCTTAATTTTTTTTTTTTTTTAAGCTGAGATGCGCAAATTTGTCATTTACCTTTTTTTTGTGTGTTTTTTTGGAGTTATTATATATATACATCTTGTTGAAAATATGGATTTCATGTTGTTTTCATCCTTAATGTTGGTATACATTTTGTCTTTATCCCTAAAGTTTAAAAAGTTGGTTGATGGATGATGTTAATTTGCAGGTTAATTTGAAGAAGAGAAATTTTTTTTTCCCTGATGGTAATGATTCAGTCAAAAATTAATTTAAATATATAAAGTTTTAAAAACGTCATTTTATTACTTAAAATAAATTAAGAAATTTAATCAAGGTTAAAGTGTTAAGAGTATAACAATTTAGGATATGTTTGGTACAATGAATGGAGATTACGATATGAATTGTAATTTTTGTTACTAGTAATAAAGTGTGTTGTAATGTAATAACTAAACATATTCATTAGTTTGGTTGTGAGTTATAGCATTAGAATGAAACTAATATTTATTTTAAGAAATATCTTACTTATACAATTATATCTCCTTAAAAATTATTATTTTTAAATTTAAGAGAGATATGTGTTATTTTTTATGATTTTTTATTTTTATAATTGTTAGATGTATATGGAAAGTTTGTTTATTTAGAAATATATTAAGTTTTGAAATTATTGCACTCACTAAGGAATAACTAATACAACCTTTTAAAGAGGAATAGTTATTTCTCATTTTGAAGAATAGTTATTTATAAGGAATGACTATTCCTTGTAATAAAAACATAACCAAATTAAAGAATAACTAAACCATATGAATAACTATTACATTACAGCGCCTATTACAGTCTACCAAACATGCCCTTACTTGAAAAAGTTGGGTACATACCTAAATGTCTTGATGGCTTTAAAAAAAATTATAGAATTGAATTTTTATTTCTCTATTATTCTAAGTATTAGAAGTTGGGTTTACAACAAAAATCTAGACTTTGAAATTATATAAAAGTCAAGAGATTGAGAAAAAGAATGTTGCGAAAGAGTTGGAGGCATTACCATTACAGATTTTATGTCATGATAAAGTAAGACATAACTAGTAACTTTTTTTTTTTTCCTCCAAATAATTTTGAGTGTAAAATATAAGACATGTTACTTTGAGTTTCAATTATCATGAAAAAGATCAGTTTGCTTTGTTGTGCAAGTGTTGTGAGTTTTAATTTCTAAAATTTAAAGGAATTAAAAAATAAATTAGAATGAGTTTCGATCTTTAGAGGAATTTTTTTTTTTTCCAACGAGGGGCAAACTAACAAAAATACCCCATTAGCATGTAGTTTTTTAGGGAGGTCGAGGGAGGTCCATTTTAAACTTTGATTGTTTCATAAGAAGAGAAAAAAAGAATACTTGGCAAGTGAATAGAAATACTCCATTCTACTTTATACTCCACCAATTTTGATACGTCATGTATCTTTTTTCTTTTTCTTTTTAAAGACTTTAGTTATTTTTTATGGTAAGTAAAAAGAATAGGTGGTAAGTGAATAGAAATCATATGTCACACTTTTTGTGTTCTTTCCACCTTATGCTCCACCAATTATGCTATGTCATGTCTTTTTTTTTTCTTTTTTTTTTTTCTTTTTTTTTTTAACTGTGGTTATTTTATAAGAAAAGTAAAAAGAATATGTGGCAAGTGAATAAAAATCATGTCATACCTTTTGTGTTCCCAATTATACTCTACCAATTATGGTATGTAATCTTTCTCAATATATATATATATATGGTATGTAATGCATATGAATTTTTTTTTTCCATTTGAAAACTTTGGTTATTTTTTAAGGAAAGTAAAAAAGAATACTGGGCAAGTGAACACTTTTTTTTACTTTTATTTATTTTTATAGAAACAAACACACACACACACACACACACGCACGCACGCACGCACAAGAGAGGAAATTGAGTTCTAACTTCTAACACAAAAACACACCACAAATTCCACTCAAAAGTTATAGTAACTTTCAAGGGAGGGTGAGGTAAGTTATACTACACACAATACACTTTCTTAAGCAATATGAGACAATTACTATGGACACAACGAAAAACGGAGTCACCATCTAGTTTTTGCAATGGCCTAGGAACCATATATATAGCATCCTTTCGAGGAAGGTCCTTTTGATCTTACTACCAAATATATGAGTTCAGAGTTAAGGTGCGGTCATAGGAAGGTGTTAGGCACCCAAAACTGCCCAACCCTAAGGTTGACTTCTCATTATTGTGTCTTATGTCTTAATCCTATTAAAGGCACACTCAATACTTGTATCTAACTCACACACACACACTAGCATACATCTAGCAATCAACATGGCATCAAACATCCCTAACCATACATCTATCATGCTTGCAAACAAAGCCTGCCATAAATCTAACATGGCATCCCTATCATACGTCTAGCATACATCTCAACCAAACTAACATTCACCTAACATGGCATAGCATAACATCATATCCAAAACAGGGCAGCAACATGTATGATTGAACCAAGGTAGAAGCATAAGCATAAGAAAAGATCAAGCAAACATGTGATTAAGCATAACTCATCCAAACAAGCATATTCATCTCTATCATCAAAACGAGATCATATCACAAATGCATGAACATTACAAATGCATGACTTACCTTTACTTACCTTGCAGCAACTTAGCACCTATGGCATCATGCATAAGCATGTGAATGAATGATTATGGCATTGAAACAAGGAAAACATAAAATAAACCCTAATTCTAACATGTGAGACAAACCAAGCAATTAAACATGTGAAACATAGACTTTAAGAGCATAAAAACATGGAAAAATAAGCTAAACAAAACAAACATTAGAAAGCAAAGGCAAAACAAATGAAATAATAAAAAAATTAGGGTTTCTGGGCAGCGGCTTGTGCACGCAAGAACAAGCCTACGTGCGCAGGCAAGATTATGCGTATGCAGGTTCTTGCCTAGAAAGCCCTAAAAACACGACCAAGCCTAAAACACTAAATCTAACACTCTAACATGCAATTTAAACATAAGCAAAATGTAAATCTAGAGTAAAAAAGCATATCAAAACATGTTATAGCAAGAAACAAGACAAACAACAAGATTAAAGAGCAGAAAAGAAAAGAAAAGAAAAAGGGTAATTACACATAAACCACCCGTGGTTTGAAAAGTATCACTTAACCCAACTGTGGTATGTCTCGTTTATTTTCCGTAACTCACCTCTGTTAAAATCAGGGGTAAATAGGTATTTTTGTTCAAATTTTATGTCTCTCCTCCCAAAACAAAAAATAGTACAAAAATGCAAGAGAAACAAGATCAAAAAATGGTATTTGTCTCTCTCTCTATTCACACAAATTTTGAACATGAAGAAGATGAAGAACATACCAAAAAAATAAAACCCAGATCATGAAGAACATGCCTAAAAAAATTGTCACTTGGGCCATTCCCAATTTTAGACCATTCCCAATTTTTCTTTTACATTCTTTTCAGCCAAACACTCAAAAACAAATTTGTACCATATCACTCTTTCTCACTTGCAAACCTAAAGTTCTCACTTTCTAATGACTCTAATCTACAACTGAACCTAGCTTCAATCCTCTATGGCCGAAGCACAGATCGGCCTCCATGGCCAAAGTCCTTAAGCTCTTCTAGCATTTACTACCAGCAGCGCCGCCGCTTGATTGCTAGCGAAAATGTATTCGCTCTCCTCCGCGGCCATTGACCGCCGCAACTCCATCGAACACGATGTTGCCATAACAGATAACACACACACGCAAACTTAGACACCTTCCTTCCTTCAATTCTTTCCTTGGAACCATTTTCTCTTTGCTTGCCCAGAAACAAAACAAAATATAAAAAAGCAATTTAAATATTGGTCTTCTGGCTATTCTTTATTTGAATACGTGTCTTTGTTGCTGTTAGTTTGATTGTGAGTTTGCTACGAGATTTTAGAGATTGTGAGATAAAAGAGAGAGAGAGAGATATTGGAGGGATTAAATCTGGGTTTTACGTTTGGTCCCCTTAGGGATTTTCAAGCCAGTAACCACATCGAGCATGGAGATTCGATTGTGGAGACGCAATCGAATTGTCCCTGTTAAGTTAAGGGTTTTGTGGGGTCGATTTTGATGAGATCGATGCCACATTGTTTGGCTTGGTTGATTAAAAAGTTTTGAATGAAACTCTGAACTTTTTTGGGAGAAAGAGCGTAGCCTATGTGGTGCCTTTGAGAAGACCAAGAAGAAGAACATGGAAATGGAGATTGCACCACACTTGGATATGGGTCCTCTTGTAATAATTTGGATGCTAATGGGAATGCCTCGTATGCATTTAATATGTATTTCCAGATACAGAATCAGGATACAATGGCCTGTAATTTTCAAGGGTTGGCCCAAGTGACAATTTTTTTGGGTATGTTCTTCATGATTTGGGTTTTATTTTTTGGGTATGTTCTTCATGTTCAAAATTTGTGTGAATGGAGAAAGAGACAAAAACCATTTTTTGATCTTGTTTCTCTTGCATTTTTGTGCTATTTTTTGTTTTGGGAGGAGAGAGACATAAAATTTGAGCAAAAATACCTATTTACCCCTGATTTTAATAGAGGTGGGTTACAAAAAACAAACGGGACATACCATAGATAGGTTAAGTGATACTTTTCAAACCACGGGATAGGCAAAGTGATTTTCGCCCAAACAACAGGTGGGTTATGTGTAATTACCCCAAAAGAAAAGGAAAGGTTTAAAACTAATACCTCAAAGAAAAACTTTTCAAGCTTGATTTTTTACCATTCCCCTCAGTCAAATCTATTCACAAAACCAATAAGAAAATGATTAGTAATATTAAACTCAAAGATCAAGGCCAGAAAAGGCCTTAAACAAAAGAAAATTGACTTGAGGATGTTTCGTGAAAACCCCCTCTTTGATTCACTATTTCTAGTGAATCTTAGTGTTTTCATGTGGGATTTCTATGTGTTTTGAAAATATACCATGTAAGGCTACTTATAGTGTGAAAATAGGGGTTTGGAATGACTTCCAAACGATGTGGGTTTCGTTCAAAAACTTAGTTTTAATGTAGAAAACTTTCTTTTCATAGTTTCTAGAATCCACCATGCGTGCACAGGTTTGAGCCCGTGTACGCATGCATTGTGGCTGCATGTGCAGGTTGATTCGTGCGTGCACAGGCTAAGGGTTCCCTTGGTCCTTATTTTTCAAAAATAGATTTCACATTAAAAGTTATATTTTCCATTTTAACATTCATCAAGTCAATTTAACATCTGAATGGGCCCTAAACCAACCTTGGGTCTTAAAATTTTAGCATCATTGAGGAACGGGGGCCCGAGTCGTAAGGGATACAAAATGCGATGTCTACAATTACCCATTTTTTTCTTTGAGCGAATAAAAATATTGAGAAATGCTATATCCACAACATTTTCACAATATTTTCACAACAAATTCTAAGTGGTAAATTGCTATTGGCTATTATACGTGGGCAAAAAAGTAATTTCAGTTGCAAATTCAAATTTAAACTAATAACAACTTACCACTAATGATTTGTTGTGAAAGTATTATAAAAATATTGTGGACGTAGCACTTCTCGTAACTATTTGGTTCCATTTTATGCTCCATCTATTTATGGTATGTCATGTGTCTAAATTTTTTTTTTTTTTTTTTTTCAATTTAAACTTTTGGTTATTTTATAAGGAAAGTAAAAAGAATATGTGACAAACGAATGGAAATCCTATGTCCCACTTTTTGTATTCCATTTTATGTTTCACCAACTATAGTATGTCATATTGTTGTGAATAAATAGAGTCCTCCTGCTTCGAAAAATTTGAAGACCAACTTTGATGGTGCAATATTTGGAGAGTCATATAAGGCCGATATTGGTGTGTTTATCCGAAACTTTGAAGGTGAAGTCATGGTGGCTCTTTCTGAGAAGATTAAGAAACCATCATTTATGGAAATTTTGGAGTTGCTAGCTGCAAGGCGAGCAATGAGTTTTACGTTATAAACTAGTTTCAATAATTCTGTCTTTGAAGGGGATTCTGAGTCTGTTGTAAAATCTTTACAGGGTAGGGGTATGAAAAATTCACAAGGTGGGCATATCTTTATAGAGTTTTTCTTTCTCTCATGTTGTTTGACAAGGTAATGCGGTTGCATATGCCTTAGCCTAGAGAACAAGATATTCTTTTCCTTTACAAGTCTAGATGGATTTTGTTCCATAAGATATTGTCTTTTTGTACAGTCTGATTTCCCTGTTTCATGAATAATAAACAATAAGTATTTTCTTCTAAGAAAAAATTGTTGTATTGAATGTCATGTGTCTATCTTCTTCTTCTTCCTTTTTTATAAAAAAATAAAAATAAATAAACTTTGATTATTTTATAAGGAAAATAAAAAAAGAATATGTGGCAAGCTTCTTCTCTCTCTCTCTCTCCTTTTTTTTTTTTTTTTTTTTTTTTTTTTTTTTTTTTTTTTTTTAAGACTAGTAAAAGATTCAATAGTCTTATCTTTAAAGTAGGGTTGTCTAAGGGAATTGAGAACTCAACCTACTTGAGTGACCTAATCAGAACCGATCCGATTTGGTGGCTGTGGTGGTTGGCGGCAAGTCAAAGCCTTCAGAACCCGATTCTGGCAGGTTGAGTTTCAGTTTCTCTCTTCCCAAACCCAAAAAAACCAACCCTACTGAAAACCTAAGGAAACTTTGGTGAGATATGCCAAATTTGGTGAAAGCTCAACTAAATTTGGCGAGATCTCGCCATATCTAGTGAGATTTCAATTGGCTGATCTGTTGAGATGTCTCACTAAATTCGACAAGATCCCACAAGATTTGGTGATATTTCCATTGGATTCAGCAAGATCTCACCAGATCTTAGTCATTTTCCATCAAATTTGCAATCGTCGCCACCTTTCTCGGTTTCAACTGAAACCAACTCAACCCATGGAAGAACTGACTTTATTCGACCCATTGTAGTTACTAGCCGGTAACAAACCCTTCATTTTGACACCAACTGGAATTGGGTTGGGTTCAAGTGGAGCCTAAACCTGATCTAAACCGAATTGTGGACAACCCAACTTTCGGGTCTGTTTTTACTCATTTATTATGCTCTTAGGCGTAGTCTAGTTGTTTCCTATTTATTAGCTTTGTATTTGGAGTTATTCGGTTGGGAGAGTTTTTCTTTGCATCGTGTGTATTAAAATTCCTCCGACTCATGTTGACAAGTGTAACAATCATTCACATATACTTTTTATTACATAATTTAATGAATCAATGGGTTGTAGTCCCACATTGTCCTGTGTGTGTGTGTGTAGTAAGACTTTATAAGCCTTGCTTATTCCCTCAAAAGATAGGCCCTTTTGATGAGATAAGTACTGTAAGCTCTTATGAGTCTTACTTCCCCCTCCCCTGTGTGCTAACTTCTAATCTAACTAAACTTTCTCCAAAAAAAAAAAAAAAATACTTAATTTAATGAATTATGTGGCTAGCATTCATTAAAGATTTTTGTAAATTACATAATTAATTTCCTTATAATTTGCTACATTGTCAAATTAAACTCTAACTTTTAAAGAGTTTTAATTAGAACCGCGACTTTTTAAATCTTTTCAATCACATTCTTAATGTGTCAACTATTAACTAAAAAAGAAATTCACAAAAGTTTTGACTAAAATTTATGAAACACAAAAAAAATTCCATGTAAAATTATAAGACCTATGGTATAATATCAATTATTTAATTATTGTTATCAAAACTTTAAATTAATATTATATTAATTTGTACATGCCATACTCAAATCATATCTTATGATACTTAATAGTAAAAGTTGTGTCATAAATATTGTGGTGTCGCCAAGTAGACACCTTATTCTTTCTTATTATACATTAAAGGCTATTAATTGTTGCTCTAAGTGAAACTTGATTGCCGAGAGATTTTTTCCCTAAAATTCAAAAGGAGTGTACTATTTAGGGTAAACTGCAAATTACATCCCTAAAGTTTGGGGGTGATTAGATTTCACACCCTGAAGTTTCAGAATTTGGATTATTTGGATTTTACACCCTGTCATTTTAGAACTTAGATTTTACCCCCCCCCCCCCAAGTTTAGGATTGTTTGGATTTTACATCCCAAAATTTTAAAACTTTAGGGTGTAAAATCCAAATACTCCAAAACTTTAGAAAGTAAAATCCAAACACTTCTAAAATATAAGAGGTAAAATCCAAATTTTGAAATGCTAAGGTGTAAAATTCAAATATCACTAAACTTCAAGGGGTAAATCTGAATTCTGAAACTTCAGGATGTAAAATTCAATCACCTCCAAACTTTAGGGGTATAATTTGCAATTTACCCTATTATTTATTTTATATTATTTTAATAATTTATGACAACTTTTTTGTTCTAATAATAAAAGTTGGGTCATATATGTTGTACTTGCACCATATAGCTCAAGTTGTATAACATTATAATTTTTCCATATATGCGACTAATTGTAAGTATATTTAAGTTACTATAACCTAGTTTACTTTAAGTGAAACCCGATTACCAAAATTTTAATTATATTATTATTAAAATATTTTTAATTTTATGTGTAAAGTAGGAGTGATATAATGTATGGAATAATGCTATTTTAATTTTTATGTACTAAAAGGGAGTAAAAAGATTGTGAACAAGCATAAATTAGAGTAAAGTGGCAAAAAGTGAGACAAATTATTTGTATTCTTATTTATATAAATACTAGTCGCTAATCCGTGCGATGCACGAGATAGTTAAATAAAAGGACAATTAACCAACATCACGTTAAGGTAAAAGAATTAATGAGAGACTGATTTGCCTACCAAGAATTTAAAAGAAAAAAAAGATTGATATAACAAAATCTAAGAAATTTAGAAATAGAAAATTGGGTTAATAATATGTATATTATAGACATTTTGCTAGTTAGCGTTTAAAAAAAAATGGATCTGTCATAATTAAATAAAATACAATGGGAATAAATATTTAACTTCTATGCTTTTCATTAGTTTAGAAGTGTTGTCTAATGTAGAATGTTATTGGGTTGTAAGAAATATTTTTATAAAATGTTAATACTATATATATATGCTTATATTGTAAATGTCTCACTGCAGGTGCATAGTTACTGAAACCTACAAAGTAATTTACAATTCTTAAATTAATAAAGTAAAATTCCCAAAAGTTATATATATATATATACACACACTCAAAACTGATATAAACTACAAAGATAAAAACAAATCTTATTTAGTCGTATTAATAAAAATATAAACAATTCAAAACATGGAATATTATCAAATTTATAACACATAATTCCATTATCTTTTACGTTGAATCCAAACAAATAATTAATTGAAATTAATCTAAACAAATAATTAATCAACCAAAGATCAAAACTTTAATTAAGAAAACAAAAAATCACATGAACCCAAAATAAAAATTCTCAATAAAGAAAAAACATATAAGGTAAAGAATTAAGATCAATCTACTAAGACGCAAATACCAAAAACTCCAAAACTTAAACCTTCCAAATTTTATAGAATTCCCAAATTCTACTTCAAAACCGAACAAAACCCTTCAAATTCAAAAAATTCATATATAATATACCAAATAAAAATTTATCACACCTTGGGTTGGAAGACATAAGTTGCAGCTTTGATTTTTCTCCAAAAAATAGAGATGCTTCATCTGCTGTATACAATATAAAATAATTATTAGAAATTTCAACCCTAAAACCAAATCCACAAAAATACTATCAAAATATAGAGATTAACCCAAATACTTAGAAGAAAATAAATTCTAAACATAACAAAACAATAAGATAGAATGAAAATTTCATGCACATATGAAAGCAAATAAAAAAGACAAAACCTATGTTTTTTTTTTTTTAGTTGAGTCTCTCTCCTTATTTTTTTAATTTTAAAGTGAAGTTAAGTTTAGGGTTTTGAGATGGTAATTGCTAGAGTTTTAAGGAGAGAAGAGAGAGTCCTACCAGGAGTTTAAATAATATAAACAATTCAAAACATTGAACATTATCAAATTTATAACACCTAATTCCATTATCTTTTACGTTGAATCCAAACAAATAATTAATTGAAATTAATCCAAACAAATAATTAATCAACCAAAAATCAAAGCTTTAATAAAAAAACAAAAAATCACATGAACCAAAATAAAAATTCTCAATAAAGCAAGAACATATAAAAATTTACCATACCTTGGGCTGGAAGACATAGGTTGCAGTTTTGATTTTTCTCCAAAAAATAGAGATGCTTCATCTGCCATATACAATATAAAATAGTTATTAGAATTTCAACCCAAAAACCAAACCCATAAAAACACTATCAAAACATAGAGATTAACCCAAATACTTAGAAGAAAATCAATTCTAAATATAATAAAACAATAAGATAGAATGAAAATTTCAGACACATATGAAAGCAAATAAAAAAGACAAAACCTACGTTTTTTTTTTTTTTTTTTTACAGTTTAGGGTTTTGAGATAGTAATTGCTAGGGTTTTAAGGAGAGAAGAGAGAGTCCTACCAGGAGTCTCTCTCTTTTTTTCTTAATCCTAAAGTTTTTTTTTTTTTTTTTTGGTGAGTCATTTTTATAAAAAAAAAAAAAAAATTCAAACCTAAAGTGAGTCATTTTTTTTTAATTCTAACGTGAGGTATCTTAAAAAATTATAATTATTTATATATAAATATATATAGATAATAATAATAATAATAATAATAATAAATATAGATGATGATTTTTGTGATAAGTTGATGTAGGATAGAATTTACAATTTAATTTTTGTAATTATTTAATTTTGGTATTTTTATGCAAAAAACGTTATTTTAGGTCTAGGTGATTTATTTCCTTATTTTTAGGTTCTTTTAATGTTTTTTTAGGTCAAATTTGGTTCCTATTATGGTTAGGTATTAATTAGGACTTATTTTAGAATATATTTTCTTGTCCATCAAGTTTTATGGAGTCCTTAAATAGGCCTCCAAGTTTGTATACGTTTTTCAATATTATTGATATTAATAAAAATTCAAACGTTTGTCTATTATTTTTCTGGTGGATTCTATATAAGATATAAAACCTAAAATAAAAAGAATCTAAAATAAAAAGAAAAAAAAATAGTGATGATGTGAAAAATTGTGAGAGTTTCAAAGGCTTCGATTTTATATATATATAGATAAATATATATAAATATATATATATATATATATAAACAAAACAATCAATCCTACCGTGGGGTAGGTAGGTCGGTGGCCCTTTTTAGAGAATGATTTCACTGATTTGATTTATTTTGAATGCTTTTTAATTGAGGCGTAGCGTAATGCATTAAGCTTCTTTCTTGACTTGTGACTTGTGAGGAGGCTGCGAGCATAAAAAAAAAAATCATTGGGACCAATAACCAGGCCCCATGTGCCTCTGGTTAGGCAGCTCCACTTGACAGACATTGCATCAAGTAATTAATATTTTGGTCTAAAGTTGTGGAAAGGAAAGGTTTTGAGGTTGGACTAGTCTTCAAACTTTGTAAACAAGACATCAATACAAACAAAGAAGAAGAAAAGGAGCAATGGAATATTATCCAAACTGGTATTCGTGAGTCATGACCTTACCATGCACATGTTGGCATGTTGTCCTTTGGACATTTTGGCCCACCAATTCAAGACGAAGATCATTTTCAAAGCCGAATTTTTTGGTTGCCATGATGCATGTATAGCGTATGGTGTACTCATTGCAAAAGTAATTTAGAGTGGAGAAAAATAATTGTTTGAATCATTGTATGTATTGGTGGGACCTGAACCGGACCGATGGTTGTCCGGTCACCTAAACAGTACCGGCCTAAGGCGGCTCAGCGTCACCAGATGGACTTGTCACCGCCTGGTGGAGTTGCATAGCTGCCATTGGATGAACCTTTTTAAGTGGTATCCGGCAGAATAAAAGGATCAGAGACACCATTGGGATGGTTCTTGTGCCTTTATTATGCGTGTTGAGATAAGGGAATTGCATGAGAATAGTGATTTGGAGGGATATTGGGAATAAAGAATATGTGCTCAAGAAAAGCTATTAGTGGATATGTGCTTTTAACAAAAATTTATGCCTTGATGGGAATCCCTGGCTCCAACTAAGCAATGAAAGAATGATATATGTGCTATTTGACACTTGGCCCTTCACATCTAGTGACAATTTGTCATTAGACCATTAATGTTCCTAGCCATTCATGTGTATAAATCAAAGTATAATCTTTATTTTTAGGAAACAGAAATAGAAGATAAGGTGTGATAAAAAAAAAAGAAAAAAAGAAAAAAAAAAGAGGGAAACATTTAGTATTAAAAAAGTTATTGAGATTGAGTCTAAGGAGGCTAAACCACATATATATTCAACATGTTAATCATAAAATAAAATAATGGATCTTATAACATATTAATCTCATAATCTAAATCACCAAAGCATGTGATCATGATGCACACTTCAAACCTCATGTTGTACAAAAAGAAAAAAAAAGAAAAAACCCAGTAATATCAAACAATATATCTCTCCATTTATGTGTTTTCATAACTCAATAGAAACATTAAAAAAGGACCAGTACAAGGCCAAGGGGTGAGGAAAGCATGTGGTATTGATTTGGAGGATAAATATAAATAACTTATAATGAATCTTCTATTTCTACCCCCAGATATATAAAAATTAGGATAATGGTATTTTAAAATATTACCCAAAAAAAAAAAAATTATAAGCATAAATTGTGTTAAATTACCGATTGTCTCACTATTAAAAAATGATAAATTTAATTATTTATTCATAATTTATGCTTGAAGGGAGAGATGAATAATTGAGAACATTCTAATAAACCTAGTAGCTCATCGAATCCACATATAGAGAAGGGATCTCACTCTCACAGCTTGATGCGATCTACATAACATTCTAGTAAACAATTTGCCATATGGAGGTTGCTATCTTTTGATTCTCGGAAGCACTTTGTTAGGCACCTTTCAGCATTAAGATAAATTTTCACTTCATCAGGTGTACTATGTTCATGATGCTTAGACAAGCACTTGACAAAACCATTAATATAACAATGTGCAAAATCAGTGCTTGCAGAGCCATATTTCTGTTTACAAAATTTCAATTTAAAATCAAGGCAATTGTATAATGGGCCAGGAACAATATTATCAAGCTGAGAGGAATGAGAAAAGCGGATGATTGGAAGTGAAGAAGGAAGAAGTGAGGAAGGAAGAAATAAAGTTATTATTAGCTTGCACTTCAAATACTATAAAGATAATCAAATCCATCACCACCATAAGTTTTTTGCATATGTTTCCTATTAGTCATTGGAATTTTGTCCAATATTTTTTGTTTGAAAGTTAAGTATATAACAACCATTTATTGGAAATAAACCGTCTAGAATTCTATTACAATTAAATGGCTGGACACCGTTGAAATTAAGATATTTTAGTGTGTATATTTGATTTGTCTTTAAAAAATTAATTAATAGAATAGTTATTTAAGAGTCATAATTTGTAAATTTGTCAACTTTTTCACTAAAAATCTTTTGGTTCAAGTTATGTCTTTTGGTTAGGATACAGATCTCACAAGACTTATTTTACACATCAAATGTATGATTTTTTTTTTTTTTTGGTTGAGAATCAATGCAATTATTATGTTCGAATTTTCAAAATAAAAAGGTCGTGGATGATAGTTTACATGAGATAGTTTATTTGAAATAGATTAGATCTAAGTCACAATATAATAGGTCGAAGCACCTATTTAAAAATTTATCCAAATTATTTTTTTTGAAGAACAAACTAATTGTATGTTTTGATAAATAAACTAACTGTTAAACACATACACTTAATTACACCCTCTCAAAAAAAAAAAAAAAAAGATTATTAACATGTCATATTGGAATAAATGGAGTGCAAAATACCATACTATTAGTTTATTTTTAAAAAAGCATGCATATTATCATACTTCTAGTTAATTAAAAGGCACTATAAATGGTGAAACTTACATATGAAGTGACTTCTCAAGATTCTCAAAAAAAGAAATGAAAAGTGACTTCTCAAAAATAAAAACATATATAAATGAAAAACTATTACATAAAAAATAAAATAAGTCATAAAAATTACAGGGAGACAATTGCAGCAAACCAAAATTGATCCAGATAATGACATTACA
The DNA here is from genome assembly GCA_023621385.1 of Quercus gilva. Lineage (NCBI taxonomy): Eukaryota > Viridiplantae > Streptophyta > Magnoliopsida > Fagales > Fagaceae > Quercus > Quercus gilva. The sequence continues at coordinate 61,112,925 of CM042474.1, read as the reverse complement.
TAAGGAAAATGTCAAAAAGAAAGGAGGTGCGGGGAGTGGGAACCACAACGAGAGGGAATCGATGAATGTTCGAATATCCACCTAGATAGTGAGTCTCAAAATGAAGGTTCAATTAACAATGTATTTTTCCTTAAGACAAGAATTTTCAATGGAGTCACCACATGATTAATACAAAGAATAACTCAAGAAACCTTAATAAATACATCATAACGATTGAAAATTGAAAATTACATTGTCTTAATAATAAAAATTAGGAAAGTACATGGTTTTTCTCCTAGTTACAATCTAAATCAAAGATAAATCACAATTCTTTGATTCCTTGCTACAAACTGCAAAAATACATGAAAAGAACACTGATCTAGAACCTTCAATTTAAATTTAGAGGTTAAGTTACGAAATGAGAAAATATTAAGCACCCATCTCACTCAATCCGAAGATCAGTCTCTTAGAAAATAATGGCCAATTTTTATTCTTATCACACAAATTAGATAATTTCATGTATTCCATGTCAACAACAATAACAAAACAGAAGTAGTAAAGGAAAACAAACATGTAAACAACTGCATCTAAAACACGTTAGTTCACATGACAGAAGTTTATTATGATTCAAATCACAAACTAGTAGTTCTAAAATCGAATGAAAATGGAGACTTTCACGAGATGAAATGATTGGATTCATATCTACTTCATGCAAATGCAAAGCTTTGATTTTTTTTAAAAGAAGAGAGATTAATTGCTTATTCTATGTTAAATCATGTAGCATGCATGTGATCATGATGCACACTTCAAATATCATGTTGTTCAAAAAAAGGAAAAAAAGAAAAGGCTTTTTCTTTGTCACTAGTCACTACCACGCTTTGCCCAATTTACAGCTCAAACACATAAATTGAGAAAATCTGTTTGATCGAAGAGAATATTGAACTAACACAGTGATACAATTCCTTCCAAAACGAGTGGTGTATTGCCAAGATCTTGTGTAAATACACCAAATAGAACTAGATACCATGACAACCCGAAAAGTTTCCCAAACCGAATATGAAATTTGGCCAAGTGTGAGAATGATTGATCAAATTTTGACTTCGGTCAAACTGTGGGCCCAATCTTGGAATTTTGTGATCCATATGTTTTTGAAAATCTTGTGAAAAAAAGATTCATTTTGAGGGGGCTAGGAGACTAAGGATCCGTTTAGTAAGAGATTTCTAGCAACGTTGTTATTTTGTGAAAATACGTATGAGTGAAAAAGTATATGAAAATACGTGAAATATTGTTTAAACACTGAAAACTGTTGTTTAAACAACAGTAACAAACACCCCCTAAATTCTAAGGGAAAAAAAAATTACACAGAGAATATTGCATACAAACGAAACCTAAAAAAAATGCAAATCCATACTTTCAAGCGCTTAGTAAAATCTTGTAACAAAGTTTGTCTCTCAAACCAAAGAACAAAAATAAAATTGATGTCTTGAGCTTTCCAAAGACATTTGGATCACTCAATTCCAAACTCGAGAAGGCCTTAATAGACATGTATTAACTTGAGTAAAGGTAGTGTGAAAATTCAAAACGTTTACAAGATACCAACTTCTCGAGGTCATAACTTTTAATTCAAACACTGGATTGATGCAAAATTGGTACCATTGCAAATTTGGAAAGAAGATTAATAAAATTTCCAATAGGAGGATGTTCACATAATTTCGAGATGGAAGGCCCTACAAATGGCTGTTAAAGTTTCGGACGAGGGGAAATTTTCTAAAAATCAATGTGTGAGCAAAGTAAGCTAACACATGTCGATCAAGACCTGTCCATAGTGATGCCACTCATGATCGACATTCAAATTGGTTAAGCTACTGTAAATTTAGACCCCCTCACTTTGTTTAACAAGCTCTTTGTTGGTACCCATTTTCGATAAAAAGGGGACCCAACAGTAGAAAAGCTCAATAACAAGTAAAAAAGGAATGCAATAAAAGATTAGTGAGTAACAGCAGAAACAAAGGGCTATAAAAGCTTGAAAGAAAGAAGAGAAAGAAATAAGACCCATCGGGCCGACCCAGCAAAAAGTAGCAACAGGCAAACCCACGGGCACAAGAAGAGGCAAAAGTGGGGTAAGCCCAATAAGCCCATGCCATCTCCCATAAAAGCTAAGTGCGACAGAGAAAATGCAAGTTGCAGAATGAGACAAGGCCATACATTAGCGGCAAAAATGGCATGGGAAAGAAAGAAGACAAAATAGGAAGTAATGGGACAATCACATCTTGGCTAGAGCACTACCAACCTGTACCCAGCCAATGCAAGGGAGGTGGGTCCACGGTTAAGGGATTTGCAAAGGGTGTGGTTTAGTGGAATGGGGAAAATGGCTTATTTCTGGTATCCAACCCAGGCCTCTTTTGAGAGGTGTTTTGCTGGGAAGGCATCTTTGCCCAAAATAGATAGTAAATGGCTGAGACTTGATGCATGCCATAGAGATAGGTAGAGACAAACCTAAAACTTTACTCGTTGGAATGATGGAGATAGACTCACAGCAGAACCAAACGGATAAGAATTTGTAATGAAATAGATAGTGGAAGAGAGAAAGCATTGGGCATGCCCAGGTGTAGTGGAGGCGGAGTAGCCAGTGGGCTAATGGGCAACTCTGAAATGGTGCTCACAGCAGACATAAATGGTTAAGGAGCAATAGGGGTAAAATAAAGAAATCCCACATGATTAACCTAGTATAAATAGTAACAGTAGCCATAAATGGAAGTAGAATAGCGACTAAGGCAAGAATTAGAGAGAATTGAAGGAGAAATAACAGAGAAAAAAGGAAAGAGTGAAGTAAAAGAGAGGAGAGTGAGCACGGCAGAAAAGGCATGCTTCAATAGACCATTTTTCCCCCCTTTTAACAGCAAAACCTATTCTTTGAAATCCCAACGAAGTAACAAGTAGCCATCTAGGCCCATTCTCCAAAATGCGTAACTTTGATGGCTTAGCCCAATAACAAGGTTGTCCAAGTTAGGGTTCGAGCTCTATTTGGTTCACTTCTTGCGAAAGAATTCATCATTTTTACATTTTGTTGTATCATTTTTGCATTCTGTTGTATTGGTTCTGCTAATTGCTCCCCTGACTAACCTTCCTATAGTAACTAACCTTCCTTCCTGCTATGACATATTTGCTCTTAAATCTATAAACGTATATTAACATTTGTGGACTAGAATCCATGTATTTGTTAATACTTGTTGACTTTATTTTGGGTGCTGGGTTTAGACAAAAACTGACCCTTTAGCAAGGTACTGCTAGAATAGTGGGTCAGGCCCAACACTCCGACCTACAGTAGAACGGGCCTTAGCCCATCAACACAAAAAACACCTACACTTTTCAATCCATTAGAGCCTCCAAATTCGTTATTTCTCTCGCCCTAAAATAAGCATCTTACTGCATGATTTGAGAGGGCATGAATGCAGAACGCATGATTGGCATTTTTTTTTTTCGTTTGCTTTTTGTTTTTTACTGAGCATGATTGGATTTTTAGTTGGTTGGGTCTGCCTTTTTGTTTTTATTTTTTTATTATAATTGGACATGATTTTTGTTTTAATAAACTTGGTGTGGTTGCTTTAATTCTATGATTTTTTTTTTTTTTAACAGGAACAATTTTTTTAATAAAGGCATATAAGTCAATTCTTATAAATTACATTTGCATTAGCTGCGTGCATGATGAAAATAATCTGATAGTCTTTTTTATATAATTTCTGCAAGATAAATCTAGTAGCATTTGACTTTAATTTTGAGAAAAAAAAGTTCGACGAAATTTTTATATCTGAAGCTCAATGGTTTTAAAGGTGTTGAGGGCCATTTTTTGTGGAACCTAAGTAGAAGGAAGGAAGCCCAACCCAACAACATGGACAACAAAGAAATGGCAAGTGTAAAGTAAAACCATTAAGCCCAAACGGCAAAAATAATGGATCATAGGCCCACAATAATAAATGGGTCTTGAGGAGGCAAATGGGCTTAAAGAAGCACGGAAAGAGAGAAATGGCTTACATGGGCAATATATGATGTAGAAAAGTGAGAAGGGGCCACGGCAGGCCCAAAGCATTGTAAACAAAGAAAGTAGGGGTTCCATGGCAAGTCCGTAAACCCCAAGGATGAGAATAAGGAAATTGGGCCGGGGAAGCCTAATGAAGTTAGTAAAAGCCCATGGGAGTGCAGAGTTAGTAAATGGGCCAAAGAAAACCCAAAGGAAGCAAATGGGCCCAGGATGCCCAAGGGAAAACAAAAGGGACGCTGGAGCCCATAAGTAATAACACCAGTGGCCATGATAAAACCACTAGGGGAAAAAATAAAACGACAGGCCTAGAAGAGGCCCAGTAGGAGTAAGCCATTACGGCAGGAATGATAAGTGATGTGGCAGGAAATTAAGACAATTAATGAATGGGCTGTAATAAATACAAAGCCCAATACCAAATAAAGTCCAGCCCCTAAGGGAGTGGGAAATCAAAAAAGGTAGTTCATAAAGGGTCAAGAATGGACGGCAGATAGTGTAGGTAAGCCTCCAAGACCACGACGAATGCAGGAGCAGCAGGCAAACTTTGGACACATATGGAAGGCAGGCACGCGCAAGGCCTAGACCTTACCAGCCTGTACCCAGCCAATATGGGACATGGTAAGGTCGTGGGTCAGAGGTAAGAGGGCATAGTTGGGTGGTGGGGAGAGGGAAAAAACCTTTTTCGGGTTTCTTGCTCAGACTCTTTTGGGGGATACGTCCTGCTGGGATGACATACCTCCCAAAAAAGGCAAGGCTGAGCTGAAACCACCAGGTGCACACCATGAAGGATAGAGAGAGAAAGAGAGAGAGAGAGAGAACCAGCACCGTGGCAGGAAGAGGTGCCACGACAGACTAACAAACAAAATAGTTGTCTTTGTCTGGTAATGGGGAGTGGCACACAGACGAAACAGTTATGGTTGACAAGTACAACCAGACCAGACAAAGGTGGTTAAAAAGTAGAACAGTAAAATTCGGTCATGGCAGGCACTAGCATTTGCCGTGCACAAGGGAGGAGAAGAAGGAGGAGAGAAAAAAACAACGCACAAAGGAATTATGATCAAAACAGAAAGAAAATCATAAAAAACTAAAAAAGAAAGAAAAAAAAAACAGAGAGAGTTAGTTCGGCATGCACTGATAGGTTTCTCTCTCTCTCTCTCTCTCTCTCTCTCTCTCTCAAAATCCTGCTCTCTGCCAAGAGCAAAAAGGGGTCTTCTCGAGCACTAGCCATTCGGATTCGTTTCCCTTAAAATGATCAATTTTCACGACAGGATTTACCTAGGAGATTGATTGTGTTGAGAAGAAGCGTTCTTTCCTTTTTGGGTTTACTCCTGCAGCCAGGCTTAACTTGATTTTTCACCCCTTCTGATTGACTTATATATATATATATATATATTATTCTACTCCTTTGGCTTTCTTTGTAAAACGATTTATCATTGTTGTGATTATGTTGTTTAAATAAGGATCATTTGGTCATTTCTTATTACAAAGCCAGAATACTTTATTTTTTTATTATTACTATATCTGTCTGCCACAACCTGTTTGAAACAGGTCTGCCCGCTGCATGCACACTCTTAGCAGACGAGGCATAGTTTGTGCACAAACCAGCCCAAATTGAGTTACAGTTGGACCGGTCTCAACTCCCTTACCCAAAATACTTGGGCTTATTACCGCAAGAGGCAGTCCAGCCCAACACAACGAAAAAAATGCCCCTACATTAAATTGGCGACTCCACTGGAGATGAAACAGATAGGGAAAAAATCCCTCGCAAACAAATGCCTCCAAAGTCCAAGACAACGCGAAATATGAATGTTGTGCCCTCGCAAGCAGAGTCCAAGCCTACGATGCCCCACCAACCACAGCCCAACTAAGTGGAATGTGCCAATAGAATGGGGGCTGACCCCCAACCAGAACCAAGAATTCCTACTGACAATGCCAACATTTTCATTGAAGTCTTACAGTCACTACAACACTCACAGTAGCAACTAATGGAAGAAATCCGTTAGCTAAAAGCGGACAAAACAAAAGAAAAAGGAAGCCAACATGACTCGAAGCATGTGACCGACAAGGAAGAGACACTAGCGGGAGGTATCCCACAAAATGCAAAACAACGTTTCATCACTATAGCCGAAGTGGCGGCCCTCCTAGAGCAAGAAAGGGCCAGGACACTTAAGGAGAGATTTTATGCACGAAGGCCTCCTTACCCACTAAGGGTGCTCAGCAAACTATACCCTGAGAGGTATGAGCCACGGGCCTTTGCACAATATGATGGCAAAAAGGGGAGTGCTGTGGAGCATGTGAGCAAGTTCATTGATACTCTCAGACCTTATGCCACAAACGAAGACTTGTGTCTCCGAAAGTTTTCTAAATCATTATGCAACCGAGCATACACCTAGTACATCAGCCTAAAGCTAGGGTCAATCCTAACATGGGATGACATGGTAGACGTATTTTGCACTAAATACTTTCACGGAGAGGAAACAGTAACACTTGCAACTCTGCAAGCAACAAAGCAGAGAAGTGGTGAGGACCTGATGGAATATATCAAAAGGTTCAGGGACATTGCACTAGATTGCTATAATCATTGTAAGGAAAGAACATTGGTAGAAATGTGTATGACAAACATGATCAGGGAATACAGGGCAGTCCTCAAAAATTTGGAAATTTCTCAATTCGCACAGTTATTGCAGAAGGCTAGAAAGACGGCCCAGTCCATGAAGCCAAGTTCAGACAAAAGAAACGCCCTACAGGCTATGGCAATATCCACTAGCGAGCGGAGGAGGAAGATTGAGGGGAAGGAATATGATACTCCCTTGCCAATACCATGCACTCCCAAAGAGTTAGAAGTACTACTAGACAAGTGGGTAGTAGACGAAGTTTTCAAACCTAATCAAGTTGCTAAAGAACCTACAGAAGAAGAACGGAGGGACCCATGTTTCTGTCGTTTACACAACTACGTACAGCATCCTACCGCATAATGTTGGGCGCTCCGCAGGCTAGTGCACTGCAAAATCAAAGAGGGAACTCTAGAGCTAACCCAGCAAGAAGTTCAAAAAAACCCACTCCCAAACCACAAAGGAAAGGGTGTAGAGGCAGTAGTAATTTGTGTAAATCTAGGGGAAGACGAAGAAGAGAATCCAGCCCTGCCTGCCGCAGCTATTACCACTTTACAACAGAGCTCCAAGTTCAAAAATTTGTTTGACCAGCTGGGGCTCACCGCAAAGGAAAGAAAAGTAGTCACGGAGGCTTTAGTGAGCATCGCCTCTAGGGCAGGAGTAGAATGTTTATTGGCAGAAACCCAGGATGACAGGGCTCTTTTACAAGAGTCAACCAAAATCACTTTTAGTGATGAGGATATGGAGGTGGGGTACCCAAACCACAGGAGGCCCCTTTACCTAGCAGAATCCATAAATCAAATCCCCATAAAAAGGGCCTCAGTAGATACAGGTGCTTTCGTAAACCTCATTCCATTAAGCACTCTCCAAGCTGTAGGGATTTTAGAAAGAAAGATTTAAGGTTGTCTAATGGAAGTAACAGGATTTGGAGGAAGGGGAGAATACACCGTAGACCATATCCAGTTGTGGTTAAAAGTGGGACCCATAGCTTCTTTAGCTCGGTTCCACGTGGTAAAAACAGAGGTCTTGTACCACGTGCTTTTGGGGAGGCCATGGCTGCATAAACACCGGCTAGTTTCATCCACATACCACCAATGTGTGAAGGGAAGTATGAATGGCAGAATGATACGAATAGCGGCAAACCACTCACCGTTCGAGCAGACGGAGGCTCATTTAGTGGAAACCATGTTCTACGACCAATGGGCTCCATCTGGGGAAAGTTTAGTATCAAGACCACAAGGTACCTTTGTACCTAAGTGGAGAGACATCCAGGATGAGCTGGAACCCAATCTGAGGGAGTTGTTTGCCCGAAAAAGAAAGAGGAAGGAAGCGCCTGCCACGGAATCAGAGGATACGCCACACTGTGTCAAGATCCGAGGTCCTGACAGCAAATGATTCAAGAAAGTGCAGACGAAGAAAGTAATGGAAAGGGGAGTGAAGAAGTTGTGGCAAAAAAGGAGATGCAGGTAGCCGCAGAAAAAGGAATGGAAGAAGTTGACCTGAGGTCTGTTTCACAGGGACCAAGGCCTATCTCAATTAGTGCAAGTCTGACAAAAAAGGAAAAATCAGAGCTAATACTATTGTTGAAAGAATTCACAGATGTCTTTGCATAGGAATACAGTAAAATGCCAGGGCTAGACCCTGGGCTAGTTGCACATACGTTGAATGTAGACCCAGAGGCTAGGCCGGTAGCCCAGCTTGCCAAGATATTCCACACGGAAATAGAATAGCAGATAATCAAAGAAGTACAGAAGTTGCTGGCCGCAGGATTCATTAAACCCATCCAACACCTGTGCTGGCTGTCCAACATTGTACAGTGAAGAAAAAGAATGGCCAAATAAGATGTGTAGATTTCAGAAATCTCAACAGGGCCTGTCTGAAGGACGAGTTCCCTTTGCTAAACATGGATTTACTAATAGATTCTGCGATAGGAAGCTCCATGTTTTTATTCATGGATGGGTTCAGTGGGTACAATCAAATCAGGATGGCGCCAAAGGATGCAGAGAAAACTGCTTTCAGAACACCCATGGGCAACTTTTACTACACTGTAATGTCCTTCAGGTTGAAAAATGCGGGGCCACCTATCAACAGGCGATGACAGTCATATTTCATGACATGATGCATCATGAATTGGAGGACTATGTGGATGACATAGTAGTAAAATCAAGGAGGAGAGAAGAACACTTCCAAGTGTTGAGGAGGGTGTTTGAAAGGTGCGGGGCTTTCAAACTAAGGATGAACCCTCTCAAATGTGCATTTGGGGTGTCCTTTGGAAAATTCCTGGGCTTTCTAGTTCACAACAAGGGAATAGATGTAGACCCGGCCAAAACCACGACCATAGCAACTATGAGACCTCCAGCCATGGTGAAAGAGCTAAAGAGTTTCCTAGGGAAAGTCTCGTACATCCGGAGATTCATCCCTGAGTTGGCATCAATCACTTCTGCTTTTACCAAGTTGCTTAGGAAATGGTAGAGCTTCAAATGGGGAGAAGCACAGCAGGCAGCCTTCAAGAGGCTGCAGCAGATCATGATAAACCTCCCAACAGTACAGGCCCTGATCCACAAAAGACCATTGTTACTTTACTTGGCCACCAATTCATATGCCGTTAGTGCGTTAATCGCCAAGAAGATGGAGGTGGCATTGAGCAACCAGTGTACTACATCAGCCGTGCCTTAAAAGATGTAGAAACTTGTTACCCAAGGGCAAAGAAGGCGTGTTTGGCTATTGTGTATGCTTCGTAGAGGCTGCGTCATTATTTCTTAGCTTACCAAGTATGACTGATGACCAAATGTCATGCCATCAAAGCTTTACTGCAGCAGCCGATCCTCTCTGGCAGGATAACTCAATGGTTACTACAATTGTCACAATATGACTTAAGAATGGGGACACCCAGGGCGGTGAAGAGCCAGGCTATAGCAGACCTATTAGCACAGTTTCCAGGAGAAGAGGAATTCCCGCTGGATGATGAAGTTCCAGGGGAAATGGTCATGCAAGAAGAGATCAGAGAATAATGAGTAATGAAATTTGATGGGTCTTTTACCACCCAATTTGGAGGAGTGGGAGTAGTTTTGTACCATAAAAAAGATAAGGCAGTAGCATTGTCGTTCAAACTAGAATTCTCCTGTTCAAACAATACTGCAGAATATGAAGCCTACCTAATTGGGCTGGCCACAACCCTCGAAATGGGAGTCAAGCACTTAAGGGTATTAGGCGATTCGAATTTGGTAGTTTGCCAGGCCAAAGGGAGCTTTTCCCTAAAAGAACCCAGCTTGGCCCCGTACAGAGCAATGGCCTAGAAAATGGAAAAAAAAGTTCTTAACTTTTGAAATAAAGCATGCTCCTAGGAACGAGAATCGGTTTGCGGATGTGTTAGCCGCACTGGGCTCATAAGTAATATTTGAAGATGATAGCACCAGAATAGAGGTCAACAAGAGAAAAGAATCCATAATTAAGATGTTAAAAGAAAGGTTCCAGGAGGAACAGGGCGACGGGAATTGGTGGATCCCCGTAAGGGAAGCATTGATGAAGGAAAAGGATGTCGTAGGACTAAAGGTATTAAAAGAATACACCTTGGTGAAGGGAGAATTGTACCGCATGATGCCAGGTGTAATCTTGTCCAGATGTGTGAAGCAAGAGGAGGCCCGGAGAAAGTTGAAAGAAGTACATGACAAGACTTGTGGATCCTGTGGGGAGGTTAACCTTTACCGCAGACTTCAAAGGGTAGGCTTTTATTGGCCAAACATAGGTAAAGATGCAGACATAGGTAAAGATGCAGACCAAGTCCAAACCCAGTGTGGAACTTGCCAACTTGCGACAGACATAGAGGAAAGTTACGCTGTGTTCAACAGCGAAGACTGGCGAAGCCCATTCATACAGTACCTGACAGAGGGCATCCTGCCGCAGAAACACAACGAAAAATATAAACTCAAGAGGTTGGCAACGCGCTATTTTTTACATAATATGGTCTTTTTCAAAAAATGATATGACGAGGACCCCTTAAGGTGTTTGAGCTCTGAAGAAGCAAGAGAAATGGTGAAAGAAGTGCACTCAGGAGAGTGTGGGGAGCACCAGGGAAAGAAAAAACTTTATAGATGCTTGTTGCAAATGGGTTACTACTGGCCTACCATGAAGAAAGATACGGCAAAATTTGTGAAAAAGTGTTACAGTTGTCAAGTATAGGCCAACTTAATTCACACTCATCCGAAGAATTTACATAGCATGGTAACCCGATGGCCCTTCCACACTTGAGAGCTTGATTTGGTAGGGCCAGTTAACCCACCATCGCGTGGATACATATGGATACTAGTAGCTACGGAATATTTCACCAAGTGGGCAGAAGCAGTGCCACTCCGTAAAGCCATCGGAGGAGCAGTGGCAAACTTCATCAAGGAGAATATAATTGTGAGGTTTGGGGTGCCCCACAAGATCATCAGTAATAATGGCACACCATTTGTCAACAGTGATGTAAGGAAGATATTAGAGTTCTACCAAGTCAAATACCACCGGTCATCACCTTATTATCCTCAAGGAAATGGGCAAGCAGAGGCAACTAACAAGACTCTCATAAAGATCATCAGTAAGATGAGCCAAAAGTATACAGGAGAATGGGCAATGCACCTGCCAAACGCTTTTTGGGCTTATGGAAGTTCACCTAAGTCAGCCACAAGTTTTTCACATTTTTCCTTAGTTTACGGAACTGAAGTGGTGAGCCCAGCAGAGATAATGACTCCATCCCTGAGATTCATGCAGATGCGAGAAAAAGGGAAAGAAAAAGAAATCTTTGCGGCAGAAAGGTGCGAAAACCTAAAAGGACTTGATGAAAAAAGAGAAAAGGCCCAAGAACGCGGCCGCAGATACAGGCAAAAAATGATTGAGGCCTACAGCAAGATGACTAAAGAGAGAGTGTTCGTGGAAGGACAACTTGTGCTAAAAGTGACAGATTATGTTAGAAGAAGCCTGGTAGGACCGTCTAAGTTTGCACCAAAGTGGGAAGGACCCCTTGTGGTAAGAGAGACACATCCAAGCGGGTACTATTGTTTGACTCAGATGGATGGCAGGGACTTGATGGATCCCATCAATGGGAAATTGTTAAAACATTACTATGCTTAAGGAAAAAAGTTATGTAGCTGTCCCTTTCTTTTGTTTTGATTAGAAGCCTTTTATGTTTCCTTTTATCTTTTCCTTCTTTCAAGTGACTATGTCACAAGACAAAAGCTTTGTAACATGCTTTGACAAAGGTGTAATGAAAAAGTACGAAGTATTAGCATCATATGTCATAGCAAAAGCAAAAGCAAAAAAAAAAAAAAAAAAAAAAACAATAGCAAAGTGTAGCTTCATAAGTTACAAACCCAAACTGTGGCAAACTAAGCCAAATAAGTACTATGGGAAACATAAAGTGTACTAAATAAAGTAATAAGGAAAGGGAAACAACGGGACAAAGAAGAAACTACATCACTATCAATGAAGTCTAGAAATGAGTGGCTGATCTCCAAAACGACTAGACCTACCAACGCTAGAAAGAAGGCTCTCGCGACGACCCTCCAAGTCTGCCACTTCTTTTCTCAGAACCTCTAGGCGTGAGTCAATAGCATCTACAGCAGGCTGGACTCTCCTCATGAAGATGGCCCAGGCAATCTCTCGAAGGTGGTCCAAGATAAACTCTACAGCAAAACCAACACTAATAAGCTCCTACATCGCAGCCTTCCACTGCAGAATCCTCTTGGTGGAGACGGTGTTAACAAAGTTATGCTCAATATCATTCAATACACTCCCCAACATCCTTAAGAAATGCTCTCTGGCGGAGCGGCTAAGTCGAAATCCCTGCATGAAGTCCCCACGGTTGCTATAAACTGTCACCAAGTGAAAGGCCCAGTCCTCAAGGATTTTGAAGCCATGGAAATCTATATAAAGTGGTTCGGAGCCCCAGAAATCCGCGGGTCCGAGATCATTGACTTCAGGCTGATCAAAGCGTGCGAAAAAGGCTGCAGCCTCGCTCATAGGATTTGGAATGGTGGCGGAACTGCTTCCCACTTCAAATTAAGAAGGCATCGTGGGAGACGAACCTGTCAAGGAAGCACAAGGCATGAGAGGAGAAACCTTGATAAAAAAAAAAGGGAGACAAACCCACAGGGAAGAAATGAAGAAGGAGATAAGGGAAAAGAAAGCTCACCTAGGCCAGTGATAAAGGGGGCTATGGGAAGAACAGAAACGGGTACAAAAAGAACGAAAGAAACCGGTGCTGAAAGTATGGTAGAAACGAATACAAACGATATGGCAGGAATGGGTGCTGTGGGCGCGGTAGTAGTAGCTGCTGCAGGCATCCCCACATCTTCTACAATTCCTAGCCCCTCGAAGGTCTCTGCAAACAAGGCAAATGAAAGGGGGAAGAGTGAACTCAGCAAGAGGAGGGGGAGTAGTGAACTTAGCAAAAAAAAAAAAAAAAAAGGAAAAGAGGAAAAAAGGCACATACCCATGAATTCAGTCTCGAGTAGAGCACCCTCCTCTTCTTTAGACTCAGAAATCCTCCTCCCTAGGACGGGCTCATCGTCAAGATCCTCAAGGATGTCCTCAGACTCCTCAAAGGACAAGTCAGCATCAGGCCCGCGAGTGGCAGAGCTAAGAATGGAGGAAGGAGTAACTACTAGAGAGGAACCATCCTTCACAGCCTGGGACAGAGCCGCGAATGGGTCATCGGTGGAAATGACAAGAAGCGTAACAAGAGTAGACTCGATCTGAGTAGCAGCAGGAGGGGTGGCTCCCCTTTGAACAGTAGGTGTCTCGGCAGGAGTAGGGGTGACCTCACTAACCTCTCTAGTATGAGTACCTTCATCTACGAATACCGGCCTAGTGGGAGAGGTAAGAGTCTCAGTGGGAGCCCTATGTGCAGTAAAAGTGGCAGGTGTTTGAAGTGCTGCTCCGGCCCCATCAAAGGAACCCTCCACGGGTGTGTCCATAGAGGTAGAAAGCTCCTCGGCTGTGGGGCAGTATATAGAAAGGGGTTCGGGTTGATCCTGGAAGACAAAATATATATATATATATATACACACAATAGAGAATGAAGGAGCCCACAATTGATTAAGACAGACAAAGACACGTGGCAGGTGAAATGCGTATATATAAAAAAAAAAAAAAAAAAAAAGGGAAAAAAATGGGAAGAAGAAGGCATACCTCGAATTCAGGCTCATTAAGCACAATGGGACGAGTGGCTGACGTATCCTCCTTGTGCTTAGACTGCAAAGGAAGAAGGGGGCAAGATACGAGGTTAAAGAAAGAAGTCAGTAAGCATGTTATGATTTAGCCACAGAGAAGTCAAAGTCAAACACAGAAGACGAAGCAAAAAAAAAATTATTAAAACATGACGTATCCTTCGCTCAATAGCAAATGCAAGATGAGGGGTTGTCTTTCTCTTACTACCCCGTGTCCTGCTGGAAAGGAGAGCATCTGTAGTTGGCTGTGGAGTAGCAGGCTTGGACTTGCTTACAGACTTGGGCTTAGTAGGACCTTTCTTACTTGGTACAGGAATATTCAACACTTTAACTTTCTTCTCCCAATCAGGAGGATAATTACCAGTGTGCCAATACCATCCTCTCTTCTCTTCATCCCATTCAAAAATGGTAGACTAACTCTGTTTCCTAGCATAGGCTAAAACGGACTTAGAGGGCAAGAGTAACCGAGAGTTAGGTGAGACAACCATACTGAGCCCCTTAGGAGGGATAAGGGAGAAACCGCGACTACCTGTCAACTCTTGTTCGAATGAAGTCATCACAGCCTGCCAATAGCCATGCATGGCAGGAGTACAAATACCCTCCCTCTGTGAGCCCAGAACTGTGATTGCACTGAAACGCTGTCTCCAAAATTCGAAGGCGGTGTGCCGCAGAAAAGGTCGCACTGAAGTAGGAGATACCGCAAGGAAAGAAAGGTCATCAGGAATGTCTTGGTCTAATCCAAACTGTCTCCTCACTCAGTTGGCAGGATAATGGACAAACTTGATACCTTCGTCGACCAGATAAGACAACCATCCGGCATTAGTGGCTGCCAAATATGTAACCCTTGTCTTGTCGAAGCCAGCCAAGGGGGTGGTAGTACCAACAGTGTCAACAAACGAACCATCACAGAATCTATACACATATAACCTTTACCCAAATTTCGGTAAGCTCTCCAAGTAAAACCAGCACCTCTATCAAAAGACTCAACAATTGAATAATCCATAGGCTTTAAATCGGACCAACAAAAAGCCAGCGGGAAATCGGACTCAAACCTGTTGCAGAAGTCAGTGATTATCCTCAGGCATGACTGGTACTTTTCTCTCGTAAAACGAACAGGCCTATATTTTGCCAAGTATTGAGCACAGTGCTCAAACAACAACTGCTGCAGGATGGTGCTATGAACAGAGGAAGTGACTATGTGGCAGGAGCCCGCCTGGCTCTCATCACTCCGCAGGATGTCTAGTTGGACATACAGATGCCCCAAGAACATAAGAGCCAGCGGCAGGCCTACCCCGGCAGATATTTTGATAGCCAAACAAAAATACAAAGGTTTTATGGCGTAATAGGGGTGGGAGCCGAAGACAAATTTGCAAAGCCAAAATGCAACAAAAGTCGTGCGACAGGCGGTCACAGGGAATTTGGAAGAAGAACTAACCCAATACGATAACTTGGCATTTCCGGTCATCCGTTTTCTTAACTTAGCCTCAATGGTTTCTTCCTCTTGAGAAAGTTCTATGGTTGTAGAATCAACATCACCAAGGATTGGCAAGAGCAATTGGTTGGCCACATCTTTAAAGGTCACAGTAAGTTCATCATAGGAGAAGATGAATGTGTGGGTAGTGGCACACCACCGGCGGACCAAGTGACGGAGGTTGTAGAGGTTTCAGAAATTGGATAGGCTTCAGGATAAGACGACGGCTTTTAGAACACCCGCCCGCTATAGCAAACCCATGAAACCTGCATCGGATAACTCGCTATCAACCCACTCCTTCTAACTCAAGGCAGTACCCGATCCAAATTTGAAGTGGATGGGCACAGGGAGTGAAACGCCTTGACGAATGACTAAATCGGAGATAGAGGAAGACACCGGGGCCCAAGAAAAATTGAGATTTCGCCAGCAAAGAGTGAGCCATACACAGCCCTGTGGCGGTGGCACGTAGTCACTGGGAATCTTGGGGAAGTGAGGATGGACATCATACCAAGGGTCAATTAGGGGAACGCACTTACTGTCTGGGTCACATTGCACCTCTTCCTTATTAGAGTGTTCTGATTCAGAGTACACGGCTTCCTCACCTATCTCTTATCTGGCAGGAGGATCAGAAACAGTCTCTTTCCCTTTACAGCGGAGAGAGCCTTGACTTTTCATCGGTGCCATAGCGTGAGGACTTAATCGGAGTAAAATGGGTATAGGTATTCGAAAAGAAGAAGACGGTGGAGGAAGTGAAACAGATAGGATATTTTGGAAAAGAAGGAGTTTATGTTCAGAGTGCAAAGGGACTCTCTTCTTAAATACCTGGGTCATTAATGCCGGCATGAAGGAAGGCGACGGGTTAGCTGTCAAAAGGAGAATAAAATTAATGAAGCGGCAATCATGTCTTAAAATAACTGTCATTTTGGAAAATTCGAAGAGTCATTATTGTTCACGGCAGGAAAAGAAATACATATGAGAAGAGGTCCATAGTTTTAAAAAAAAAAAAGCCCACGAAGGAAAAGAAAAAAGAGAAGTAGAAAGGACAGGAAGGTCTTTTATTCACATATAGACAGTAGGAATGCTCCATATGTTCAGGGGGCTAAATGTTGAGGGCCATTTTTTGTGGAACCTAAGTAAAAGGAAGGAAGCTCAACCCAGCAACATGGACAGCAAAGAAATGGTAAGTGTAAAGTAAAACTATTAAGTCCAAGCGGCAGGAATAATGAATCACAAGCCCACAATATAAATAAATGGGTTTTGAGGAGGCAAATGGGCTTAAAGAAGTCTGAAAAAAGAGAAATGATACCCATGGGTAGTATATGATATAGAAAAGTGAGAAGGGACCACGACAAGCCCAAAGCATTGTAAACAAAGAAAGTAGGGGTTCCATGGCAAGTCCGTAAACCCCAAGGATGAGAATAAGGAAATTGGGCTGGGAAAATCCAATGAAGTTAGTAAAAGCCCATGGGAGTGCAGAGTTAGTAAATGGGCCAAAGAAAGCCAAAAGGAAGAAAATGAGCCCAGGATGCCCAAGGGAAAACAAAAGGGACGTTGGAACCCATAAATAATAACACCAACGGCCATGATAAACCACTGGGAGAAAGAATAGAACGACAGGCCTAGAAGAGGCCCAGCAGGAGTAAGCCATTACGGCAGGAATGATAAGTGATGTGGCAGGAAATTAAGACAATCAATAAATGGGCTGCAATAAATACAAAGCCTAAGACCAAATAAAGTCCAGCCTCTAAGGGAGTGGGAAATCAAAAAAGGCAATTCATAAAGGGTCAAGAATGGACGGTAGACAGTGTAAGTAAGCCTCCAAGACCACGGTGGACGCAGGAGCAGCAGACAGATTTTGGACACATGTGGAAGGCAGGCACGTGCAAAGCCCAGACCTTACCAGCTTGTACCCAGCCAATATGGGACATGGTAAGGTTGTGGGTCAGAGGTAAGAGGGTATGGTTTGGTGGTGGGGAGAGGGAAAAAACCTATTTCAGGTTTCTTGCTCAGACTCTTTTGGGGGATACGTCCTGCTAGGATGACATACCTCTCAAAAAAGGCAAGGTTGAGCTGGAACCACCAGGTGCATGCCATGAGGGATAGAGTGAGAGAATCAGCATCGTGACAGGAAGAGGTGCCACGACAGACTAACAAACAAAATAATTGTCTTTGTCTGGTAATGGGAAATGGCACGCAGACAAAACAATGATGGTCGGCAAGTACACCCAGACCAGACAAAGGTGGTTAAAGGGTAGAATAGTAAAATTCGATCACGGCAAGCACTATAAAAAGAAGCATTTGTCGTGCACAAGGGAGGAGAAGAAGGAGAGAAAAAAACAACACACAGAAGTTATGATCAAAACAGAAAGAAAATCATAAAAAACTAAAAAAGAAAGGAAAAAAAAAAAAACAGAGAGAGTTAGTCCGACATGCATCAATAGGTTTTTTTTCTCTCTCTCCCTCTCAAAATTCTGCTCTCTGCCAAGAGCAAAAAGGGGTCTTCTCAAGCACTAGCCATTCGGATTTGTATCCCTCAAAATGATTAATTTCCACAACAAGATTTACCTAGGAGATTGATTGTGTTGAGAAAAAACATTCTTTCCTTTTCTAGGTTTGCTCCTGTAACCAGGCTTAACTTGATTTTTCATCCCTTCTGATTGACTTATATATATATATATATATATTATTCTTCTCCTTTGGCTTTCTTTGTAAAACGATTTATCATTGTTGTGATTATGTTGTTTAAATAAAGATCATTTGGTCATTTCTTATTACAAAGCCAGAATACTTTATTTTTTTGTTATTACCATATCTGTCTATCACAACCTGTCTGAAACAACTTTGCCTACCGCATACACACTCCTGGCAAACGAGGCATAATTTGTGTACAAATTAGCCCAAATTGAGTTATAGTTGAACCAATCTTAACTCCCTCACCTAAAATACTTGGACTTATTACCGCAAGAAGCAATCCAGTCCAACACAACAAAAAAAAAACCCCTACAAAAGGTCATTTTGAAAAATGGGTTTGGAGTCGAACTAGGTAAACAAAAACTATGCATATCCAAAACTAATCGTGCATTTGTAATCTAGGATATATTATCTCAAAACATATACTTTTATTTCTTTTGAAAATCCACTGCTTGAATTCAAAACGGACCAAGGCCTTTGAAAGCACACATTTAATTTATTTTTTTAATTTATTTTTTTTTATAATTTTTATGGCCTCATTTTTTTGCCTCCGTCTCAGTTCTCACCATGATTTCATTTTTTTACTAACATCACACAATTCATATAAGCTCATCATCATATGTAAAAACATAAGCATTGGGCTTCTTCCTAATGGCCCATTTGTATTTGAATCTTCATCCAATAAAATTGTAATATGGGTTGGGCTTAAAAGTAAAATGGGCCATTGTTTCCATTTCATAGCTTTCGGATTCATGCCTCATGTGTGCACTTTAAGCCATAGTTTCATAAAAGAAAAATGTAGGAAAAAAGAAAAAAGCACCCTCCATAAATACGAAATGAACCACGAATTCTTACATTACTCTCACGTAGGGGTAATGTTTTTACTTCTTTTTTAATAGAGTTACACACCAATATTGCGAAGGCATTATATTGCATTAATATTAACACCAATCAATTTACCCTTATATTTATCATTAATTAACCCTAAGCTAATTGTGCGCAAAAGTAAAAGCTATTATATACAACACATCAACACATTCAAAAATAAATAAGTATCGTTTCTCCAAAAAAAAAAAATAATAATAATAAAATAAATAAGTATTTGATATATGCAGACTCATAGAACCAAATAAATAATTGATTCTATGACAACCAGGTAAATAATTAATTATGACATGGAACCATTAACTAAGGAAAGCCACCAAAAACAAATGCATCATCAGGCAGCTTTTTCACAAACTGCAAAACTACCTGGGTTAATTGTAATGCTCTTAGTGCAATTATCAGTTTTGTAGATCCCAACAAGTCGATCAGCCAATTCAAACATGTTGTTTCTAAGGCTGCAGGTGGCATAAAAGATAACATCAAGAACAGTGTAAGTAAACATGTCACTAACTACTAACTATAGCAATAAATCCCAGGGGCATTGAAAGTACCTTATGATTATAAACTGGGCATCCTTTGTTCGGTCCTTCACATAATGCCCCACAATAGAAACATTTTTGAAGTCTGCAAATCATATTGATTGGTAAGTGAACAAAGACCAAAAGAAATAGAAAATGAAACAATTTAAGAGGGGGGAGGGGAGGGGGGGGGGGGGGTGTGTGGAATTATCATCAAGGATGCAGGAATGTACCCAGTGCAGCATCAATCTCATCCATTACATAAAGTGGGGTTGGCTTGTAGTGATGAAGTGCGAAAACAAGAGCTAATGAACTCAAAGTCTGAAAGCAGTAAAAGAAACAACATTATATGTTACTCAAATGTCAATAAAATTCAGGGATTCTGTAGACAGGTATGCTTATAGTTCAGGTAATGGGTTCTACTTCTACAGAAGGGTTAAAGTCAGCAACGTTCAAAAATAACCTTTTCACCACCCGATAAATTTGCAATATTCTTCCAGCTCTTCTTTGGTGGTCGGACACTGAAAACAACACCTTCAGAGAACGGATCCAAAGAGTCCACTAGCTCAAGTTCTGCATCACCTCCAAGTGTGATCATCTACGGCAAGTCCATTAGGAGGGAAAAATACAATCATTACTTGCAGATGCATATAATACAAGGAAAAAAAAAAAGGAAAGGAGCATGAAACAAGAAGTGTCAAATATAAAAAGCCCCAACTGGTTGCAAATGAAGGAGCATAGAAAAGAATTCTGCTAATTGAAAGTGTAGTTCTTCAAAGGCAGAACATCTAGCACCAGAGTACAAATGACACCAGTCATATTTCTTGCAATTCAAACTGTTTAATGTACTTTAAAGTCTCATATGAAGAACAAAGAGTCCAAAAGGACAATAGAATTTAAAATCTAGCTAAAACTT
The DNA here is from genome assembly GCA_023621385.1 of Quercus gilva. Taxonomy (NCBI): domain Eukaryota; kingdom Viridiplantae; phylum Streptophyta; class Magnoliopsida; order Fagales; family Fagaceae; genus Quercus; species Quercus gilva. The sequence goes on along the minus strand of CM042474.1, from coordinate 61,092,612 downwards.
GTGGAGAGTGATTTATTCACAAACCTGATACATCTCCTTCAGCTTCAAAGATATTGCATTGAATCCTGCCATGAACTCATCCAACCTGTTATTGTACCATATCCAGTTGAGTGAAGACTAAAAAATTGTGTAGAAGGATATAAAGAAAACAAATCAGACATAAAAGTAAAGATAGATATGCATGCCTCTTCTTCCTCCATTCATCATACTGCCTCTTTATGTCATCACGCTGTTGAGTGACCTTGTTTAGTTCCTCAACTCGTTCATTATACAATGATACTTTTGTCCGATATCTATTAATCATATTATGCAAATTTAGCAGAGGGCCCTGAAGAATTAAACTCAAGTAGGTAAACAATTTTAAAGAACAGATAAAGTCATACTCTGAGATAGAATCAAGATTTGGATTCATCTCCTTCAGTTGTGCTTCCAGAAGTGCTACAATTTCAAGGGCCCTTTTTAGGCCACAGGGCTCGTTAAGAGTTTCATCAGTCAAGGTTGCCTGAAGCTTTTCAGGGTCCACTAAGTCTTTCTGAATTCTGCATCCAGTACACAATGTTATGTTTCAAGTTCATAAAAGACCCCTACTTCTTAAGAGTTCCACAAAAAGACATACTGTTCCATATGCTTTATAAGAGCAGCTTGCAAGTCGTCAAGCCTTTTTTTGTAAGCCTTTGCCTTCAGTTCCAACTCCTTGTATGCCTTTTTCATGTCTTGTAATTTGTATTCGGCGTCAACCTGTGCCATCACAGAGAATGTAAACAAGATATCAGGAAAAATGAGCCCCTCCACCCCACCCTCCCCCCCCAATCCCCCCCAAAAAAAAAGAAACTAAAATGATGCAAGAAAGCACAGTACCTCTGATGCCCGTAACTCATCCACAGTCCTTTTCACTTTGTCATAATTGGATTTTGCATTGTCTAATACATCTTTATGTTCATCGATCAGCTATACAAGGGGGAGAAAGAAATTAGATCATATGGCAGTACAAGAAATTCTTATTTCTTGTGGATTTTTATTAAAAATAAAAAACCTTCTGTGTCTTTTTATAATTCTCTTGAACTGTAAATGCTTTCTGCTCAATTTCTTTGAAAACGCCTCCCAGTTTTTCCTTTTCCTCAATAAGTCTTTCTTTCTCCTTCTTTGACTCCTCAATCCCTTTAGTCAACTTCTTCATCATTTTTTGGCCAGTCTCTATTTGGACTCTGTGGCGGTTGATCTCTGTGCTCTTTTTATCGATATCCTAACAGTTGGGTAGCATGAATTAGTGCAACTCTCCATTGTAACTAATAACTTGGATGTTTGATTGTTTCATAGTATTTCATATACTTACAGATTGAATCTTATTGACCTTTAATTTTTGTGCTTTCAATCTTTCACCACCAGCATTTTCTATATTATTCTGAAGCTCCAAAGCCTAAAGCGGAGACAATTAAGCATAAATAAAACAAACTGAGATATCAAAATAAAATTTATGCACTGTTCATGTTAGACATGATATATGAAATAAGCAAAAGAACAGGTTAGTAGGGAAGCCAGAACATAAACCACCTACCATGAATGCAACTAGCCTAAATTCTGTTCTGTAGGTAAATGTAATGATTGAGATGCAACATGCAAGGACAACAAAACATAATAGAGCTCATCACCCACCTTCTCTTTCAGCTTTTTAGACCCTTGTATAAGTTTATCAATCTCCTTTTCTTCTGTAGAAATTATTTTCTTGAGCTCCTCCAACCTATCAAGCTCATCCTTCCTTGGCTGTGATGCAGCCTCCAGTGAATCAAGTTGTTTCTCAATATAACTATGTTGTGAATTCAAACTGTCAATCTGTTGAAAAATAGTTTCCAATGCATTATATTCATTTCAAATTTAACTATAAGGTACCTTAAAAAACCCCTAACTGAGCATTACCTCTTTCTGACTTTTAGCTAATTCCATCTCCAGGATAGCAATTGCTTTTTCAGATGCCTGGTAACACCGCACTGCCTCAGCAATTCTTTGGCGGATGCTATTTAATTTTTCAACCATTATAGACAGTTCCTTCTCAGCATTTGCAACAGCTTCTCCCGACACACTGTCAGCTCGAATAGATGTCCCCATTTTGCCACCACGAGGCTTACTTCCCCCACCACTCATTGTACCAGATGTTTCAAAAAGTGCACCATTGAGTGTTACCACACGTCGAAAATATTTGTTTCCACTATATGCAATACGTGTTGCCTGAAAATTGGAAAATAGAAGCTATTTAACAATTTGCCAGACCCAAGTCAACATTAATGTGAAATCTCCAATAAACCATATAAATTCCCAAGTTCTACTTGCACCATTATTGGTTATTTTACCCTTAATATTCAATAACATGGAAACTACCCACAGATGGAACTTGAGGATTTAACCTAATCAAGAGATCAATGCTGCGATGCCCCAATATGATTGATTGTGTGATGAGTCCCACATCGGGTATTTACTAGGTAGATCTGGGCTTTATTAACAACTACAAGGAGCCTCAATTGTGACTAGTCCTTTTGAGGTATAGCGTAGATGTGGCTACCGCTTTTCCTTGGGTCGTTACAAATGCATATTAATGATAATCCCGATAATCCCTTTTGGTATAAACAGATTTAAGTTTCTGATACAATGTATTGCAGGGCTAAGACGCTCAGGGCCTTAAAAAAATGATTTCTTCCCTCTTAGAATATGTTTGCTTACATTGTGGCATATTCCACTTAAGATTCTATCAGCAGTAAAACATCTAAAATTTCCTTCTCGTTTGTCTTGGTTCACAGTTGAAAAGGATCCGTCACAAGGTAGATTGTGCAAAAATGTTTTTTGGGAAAGCACACATAGGCAAAAAGAAATTAAAAAGTTCCAAGCCAACAACTTTAGTTACTTCATGGCAACTAATCCAGATAAACCAAGCACAAGCCACAAAATCAACTTATTATCCACAATGTTAAACTATCAAAACAACAGCTTGCTTTTAGAAAGAAGCTAGCAATTCTTAACACTGCATTTTTTTAAAATTTTAAATCAGAAGAATAATCCTAACATTTAGAAAGAAACTGGAAACTACCTGGTCAAGATCCTTAGCAACAACAGTGTTTCCCAATGCTGCAAAGAAAGCAAGTTTCATTCTTTCATCTTGAACTTTAATTAAATCGAAAAGACGTGGAACTCCCTCTGGAGTACTTATCTTCTCCTTCAACTTGGGTAAAAATTCAACTTGCTTCTCCTGCAAGAGGAATTTAAATTATAAAATAAAAAATAAATTAGTCATAGTTTTATGAGTCCTCTTCAGTTAATAGAAGAATATTGTATATGAAGGAAAACAATAATATATATATATATATATATTCTGTATAAAAAAATTCAAGTGGCCACCAAATCTGAATCATCTTTTTCTAAATTTATTGACTCCACAATCCTATTAAAATGAGATAATAAAATTTCAAAACCACTAAATTTAAGTGGCCACCAAATCTGAATCATCATTTTCTAAATTTATTGACTCTACAGTCCTATTAAAATGAGATAATAAAATTTCAAAACCACTATGACTGCTGTAAGTCTAGGTTGCACATCTCCAAAATTTTAACCACAAACTTTTGTAACATGAACCCAATGAGCAATCCAATAGATCCTACAATATTGAAACATTGTCTCTTCTTACTATCTCAAAACCAGTTAGTAGATGACTAGATTCAATTGTGTGGGAACAATCTATAGTATCATAATTTTAAACTAGAGTGATCTACAAACTGGAGATATCAAAATCATGCACACAGATTCAGCCAACTTTCATTGAAAAAGATTCAAAGACCGTGTCATCAATTCTGAAAATTTTCAGTCAAGTTTCCTAGGTATAAGTTTCCATATAAGATACATAGTGAAATTGGTACCAAAATCATGAAAGTTGCAACACCAAGATTCTCCCTCCGAAGTAGCTCAACGCATGCTTGTGCTGCACCTGTTGTTTCCACTACAATATAATCAAGTCCAGGGCATGCCGTTGATATAGCAACATCATATTTTGCTGCAGGTAGAAAAATCATAAGGCGGTGAATAGAAATAAAATTTTCTTTAAAAAACTAAATATAAAAAAATATGGGAATTGATATCACAATATTATTTGATAAAGAAAATGTTAAGCTTGTCAGTGCATTAAACACGGCAATAATTGGATAGGGTGGTAAAGTAATAAAGCCAAACACAATTGTCACAAAACAACAAACACAAATCTCAACTAACATAAATCACACGTATTGTTATGTATAGCTAGGACAAGAACTGCTTTGGCAAAGCAGGTATAAGAAAAGGCATCAATTGATTACAAGTCATGCAAAAATTGGACTAAGGTTATTGTGTGAAGCTTGAAAAGATGGCTAGAAAACAAATATAACAAACTAATAACAAAGAAAAAGACTTACCATCAATGGCACCAAGATCACCCATCCTGCCATATATTCCCTCAATTCGGTTGGACTCCTTGGCCTGCAAGATTGCTTTCAGAACTGATCCCTGACTCTTCTCAGAATCCAGAATAGACTTAAGTTCTGCAACCTTCTGTCTTGCAGATTGTTCGATAGGAATCAGTGCATCCTGTTCTTTGATGCATTCCTGCAATAAGGGTTAAGTACTATCATCATATTCCCTCATGGCAAAGCAACAAGTGAACTTAAAATTCAAATTATTTGTCATGAAATCACAAACTTGTTCCACTCTATGAGCTTCCGATGCTTCAAGCTTGTTCTTTTCTATATCAGTTTGAATATTTGTGATGTTTGCAGTTTTTGTTTTTAGTTTTCCCAATATAGCATCCACCTGCTTTTGAGCATCTTCAAATGCTGCACGACCAGCTTCATGCTGAAACAGTCAACCATCACTTTCAGCCAACTATATTTTAATATCCACTAAATGATTCAACATATTATAGGACCTATTACTTTCAACCAAGATCAATCTACACACAAGAAATGAATTCCTTGAAAAAAAAAATTGAAGATGCTTAATACAATTTTTTTCATATATACGTGAGGAAAAAAAAAATAATGGGAAACTAACAAGTAGCTGGTGCTTTCATGCATCATTTAGAATTAATTACCAAGATACTATCAAAGTATGAAGCTCACCTTTTCATTCAAAAGCTTGCTTTCAGTACATGTAACTTCTAGTTTTCCCTTATGTTCAATCAATTGCTTTTCCCAAGGTTCTAATTCAGCACGAACTTTTGCAAGCTCAGCACGATGTCTCTCAGTTTCAACTGCTTATTAACCAATCAGGGGTAAGTAACATTTTTGATAATTAACAGCACATTCCCATGTCTGCTAGAGGTATGACAGTATCACAATAACTATTTAAAGAGGGATTAACTCTTCAACAAAAGAGTACCAATTTCCCGACCAACAAAAAGATAACATACAATACCGAGCATACTTGGAAAGAATAAACAAAAACAGGCATCCACACCAAAGTCACAAAAGAAACTTATTGGTTCTCCCCATGGGGTTAAAAGGGGTGATTTTGATTTAAAGTTTTTATTTTTTGAATGAGGAGTAAATTATGCATTAAACAAGAATCAAAGGTGCTAAAGAGCAATAGCTAAACTAACACTTCCTTCTGCCATAATAATGGAGTGGAAGGTGAGGTAATGGGTTCAAGAACCACTGAGTGCATGTGTAGCTTACCAATATAAAAAATAAAAGGAATCAAAGGCCTATATATGTGTATAAACCCAAGAAGAATTCAATATTAATGATACATTAATTTTAGGGAAAAATAAATAAATAAATAAATAAGCATAAAAAATAACACCAACTCGAAATGTGTTGAAAATGACAAGGGTACCTTTTCACATGGTCAAGCATGAGAAAAGTTAATTCCAATATCCTTTAATACCAAGGTTCCTAATCCCACTTGAAAATGATACTGAGGCTTTCTATAAAATTGTAAGCCAAATCAAACTTCCAAATTCAATTAGAATATAAATTAAGAATTTTCCAAAAACAGTTGTACAGGAATACTAAGTTATGCAATACGTATCATAGCCATATAAATCCTGGATATCAGAGCACAAACTCTGAATATGAGAACTCCGTCATTATTTGGGCATCCTTTTGAATGTTAAGCTATTGTTCACCAGTCAACTACTATTTAATAATAAAATAACCAAAATATTATATCTACCATGGGGGATGGCACCATATAAAATAATAATAAAATCCAACTTGAGAATACTTAGTTATAGACCCGAGTAAACACAAAGCAGTGTAATAAGAATCAAAAATTTTAATTACGGATATAGCTTACAACAAAACCCACAAAAAATGAACAATGATATTTTAAAATGGCATGAAACATACATAAACAGTTATAAAGTAAAAACTTAATGTTGCTGCTTTGAAGTGTGATTTGCAACATAACATATTCATATTCTTCATAATTGAAAAGATAAAAACACCTTTAGAATTCTCTTTAATTTCCTCCAAGACTTTCTCCTCATCCAGCAAGAGCTTTTGCAGTTTTGGAATACTTTCCTCAAGTTCCGGGATCAGATTTTTTGAGTTTTCACACTCCTTTTCTAGGTCATTAATCTTGGTTGAATCCTAAAATGGGAAGCCAAAAGTTAAATAATAACTGTGTTCAGTTCAAGTGAACAATGTCTTTCCCATACCTTTTCAAGTTTATCCTCAAGTTTCTTGATCTTTTGCTTCATGTGCTTCAAATCTTCCCGATATTTGACATCCTGCCTTTCAAAAGTCTTAAACTCTTCCTTACAGCTTCTGAGTTGATTATCAAGTTCCTAATTATTCAAAAGAAAAGGTAAATAGTTGATCATTCAAATAAGATCAAAGTGAATTCAGTAAGATAACATTCAATGCAAACATATCATTTTAAAAAATGGGTGGCACATGGTTTGAAAATCAATATAATAATAGTGTCCTCACAATGCCACAATCATATACCAACAATATTAATAGGTTCTTGTAAGCATTTGTTTATGCAATATAAGAGCCATATTCTGCTAACCTCTTGTCTCTTCATGTACTTGTTATGCACAGTTTCAAGCTCCTCCAACGTTTTATGACTTTCTTGTATGTTCTCCCTGAAACAAGATGTCAAACTCTTCATCAGATATATTTTTCTTGTTTCAACTAAACATACATATTTCAAAACATGCCATAAGCATATACCTTTCAGTCTTCAGGTTTTCTTCTAAACTGGCAACATTTGCTTGTAGTTCAACCAATTTTGTATTAGTATCTTCATGAGCCAATTTTGTGGCTTTCTCTTGCCATTTCAAGAGAGATAACTCTTTCAGCATGTATGCTTCTGCTTCATTCTTCACATCCTGTTGCAGCAAAATATGTGAACAGGATAATTAAACATTAGATGATATAGCAATGTGCAATAACATTTACATACCTCCAAGCTATCTCTCTCTTTCTCGGCTAACTTAACCATTTGTACCACCCCAGACCTGCTCTCATTAAGAGATTCTAGCCTATGAGATACAAGGAAAAGAACATTATCAGTTGTCAGAAAATTGACAAAATGCTATTTTGGGTAATGACTGAATTTGAAAAAGATTTATTTCAAAAAAGTGGAGCACAGAATGTGACAGTATATTTGACAGTGGCAAAGAGCATAAAAGATGATAGAAAATAAAGTTTTTTTGGCAAGTAACAGGAAAGGAAATTCATCTAATAAAAAGAAGCAAACAAACCCCAGATTGATAACGGCAGCATCATCTAAAAGGATACATGTTCTCATCTTAATGAGGAACACTGCATATCAAGCTATCACATAAAATGCTCTTTCAATTAATACATTCTAAAGTCTGGCTTCCCACAAACAACCCATTTACAAGTTATACCTTCTATCCTCAACTTTCAAATTTTCAGGTAACTAACAAGAATTATGCCTCCAATTAGCATTAGCACTAACACAAGTAATAGATATAGTGCATCATTAAAAATAGAAAGTTGATGTAGCAAGCAGGAATAAGAAAAATAGAAAATAAACTTTCAACTAAATTAACACGCAGACTGTACTCACTGCTTATTTGCTTCATCAATTTTTTCGACATATTTGTTGGTTCCAATTATGTCCTCAAGATATTCAAGAAAACCTTCATCATGGGGTCCCTGAGCTTTTGGCTTCATAAGTGAAATTTGCTCAACTTCACCCTGGCAACAGCCAAGAAGCAAATATTACAACACGTAGAAACAAACATCTTATTCCAAACTACAATCCCTGCATAGTAAGTATCAAACCTGAAGAATCAAAAAACGGTTGTTGTCCAAGTCAACTCCTTTCCCTTTCAATTTCCGGGTAACTTCAGTAAAATTACTTGACCGGTCATTAATATAATATTTAGAGGAGTTATCCCGAAAGGCAACTCGAGTAATCACAAAGTCACTCCCTGGAACAGCTTCATATGTTCCATCATTCTGTAATCATTAAAAATAGCATGAGAAATGATGAAACTGAAATCACTAAAATTTTCCCATTTGCTTACCATGTAGATAAAGATAAACAAATTTAAATATTATTCTAATAACCACATAAAAAAATATATCTCCTTTAAAACAGAGAAAATCAATTGGGTTCGTAAAATTTTAGTATCCTTTCCTCTTAGCACCCTTTTTCAAACAAGCAACCAAAAGATAAAGAAAAGTACTTTTTAGAAACATGACCCATATATGAAAGATGAAAGCTTTTACCTACCAAATCAATAATCTCCTGGAAGTGTACAGAGACACCTGCACTATCCAGATTTTGGTGATTAGTGGAATTGTGGATGAGCTCCGAAACTTTATTAAGACGCATCTGCACATTTAAGCCAAAACAAATCAGGCACAAAGCATGATCCCCCAAACACAAAACAAATAAACCCAATGTAGTGCCTGTCATATCTCTATAAGTTTCTATGTCACAATTTATAGCCAAAATGTTACATAATGTTTAGTGACTCATATCTGCGCATTAAACCATGACAAATTAGGCACAAAGCATGAAACCCCAAACATAAAACAAATAAAACCCAATGCAGTGTCTATCATAGCTCTATAAGTATTCAAATTCAAGTCACAATTTTTAGCCAAAATACAACATAATTTTCCTTAACAAAAGCAGCAAAAACACATGAACTTTATTAACTCTCATCTACACTTAAAAAAAAATTTATTTAAAAAAAAAAAAAAACCCATCTGCACATTTAAACTAATACAAATACAAATTGGGCACAAAGCAAAAACCCCCCAAAAATCAAACAAATAACCAAATTTAGCATATTTTGTAGCCCTAGAAATAATTATAACAAAAAATTTACATAATTTTCACTAATAAACAAAAGCACCCAAAAAATTCAGATCCAAAGAAGAAGAAAAAAAAAAGTATCACCTGCTTTGCTCGCTTTCCAAATACAAACAGCATTGCATCAATTACATTGCTTTTCCCACTCCCATTCGGTCCAACCACTGCTGAAAAGCTCTAATTGTCCCAAACAAACAAAACAAGCCAAAAATATTTCAAAATTCAATGAAATTTTGAATTTTTTTTTTCTCAAAAACCTTCCACTCAATTTTTCTCTGCATCCAAACGGGAGGAAAGAACCCTAACCTTGTGGAAAGGCCCGACGCGCTGTTCGCCGGCGTAGGACTTGAAGTTTCGCATCACCATCTCTTTGATGAACAGTCTCGGACCTGCGCCGGATCTCCGCTCCGCCGAGCCCGACCCGTCCGCCATAACCTCGTCCTCCGATTCCATCCCCATTCTCCGAGTCAACTCACTAAGTTCTTTTTTTTTTTTTTTTTGGGTGGTTCCACGAGAAATGGAATTTTGTGAAAGGTTTGAAAATAATGGGACAGAAAGAGAGAGAGAGAGAGAGAGAGAGAGAAAAGTATAGAGAAGGAGGTTTTGGCGGGAAACTGAAAAGTATTTATTTTCAAAGAAGAAACTGGTGGGCCGAGTTTTGGGTTCCTAGTGGACTATTCGGATCATGTTTGACAAGCCCAGGCAATGAATTGCTTTTTATTAACAATTCGGCCTGTCTAATCTAATATATAGTAATGTTTTGAAACAAAGATAAATGTGGGGTCACAACATTTTTATCCAAAATAAAAAAAAATCTAGGTAGTAAGTTGTTATTGGTTATTACTTAATATTGTCATAATAATTCTATAATTTTATACCTTCATAGTTATAAAGAAATGTACACAATTTTTAAAAGAATATATATATCGTTATGTGTATACAATTTTTTTCAAAAAATGTAAATAATTTTATATTTAATATATGCATTTTTGAAAGAATAAGCACAATTTTGAAGATTCAAAATAAACTATTTTTTTCGAATAATGTGGACAATTCTTTATATTTAATCTACATAATTTTTCAAAGAGCAGTACACATTAATTTTATATATTCAACATTTATAATTTTTTTGCTACGAGGATAGTTTTCTTAACAAATTACTTAAAATGTAAGATCTACGTCATAAATATAAACTTTCAAAAAATGTACAGAATTTTAAACATTTCAAAAAATATACAAAATTCTGTATATATATATATATATATATAAATACTTAATTAAAAAAAAAAAAAAAGACATGTCAATTTATACAAATTTTCAAATAATTTTTTCTAGTTATTCAATTTACACACATTTTTTTAAGGGTTTAGTTAATGTATGCCCTTATAAATTAAGTCATCTATTTTTAAAAATACTTTATCGTGAATTGAAAAAACAGTCAATACTTTTTCAATTTTTGAAATTTTTTTTCAAAAAATGGTTAATTATTATGTGCTCTTAAGGCACATATTAACAAAAGGGCAAATAACACTCCCCTCCCTTGAGGTTTGGAAAAATGACACTCACCCCCAAACTTAAAGGAAAAAAACATTTTCCCCCCTTTGACATTTATTTATCTAAACTCTGTTAAATTGGCGTTAAAAATGTTGTGCACTAACGTACCCTTTGGTTAATAATGTATTTCCAAAATTGCCCTCAACTTATTCTCAACTTATTCCATCAAAAGTCCATATTTTTAGCTGCTTTTCTAATTTAACGTTAGATGGTAAAGAATAAACTTTTGTGAGTTTGTTCTCCAATCAATCAAATTGACTCTGAAAGGTTTTTATATTGATAAGTGACTTTGAAAATTTCAAACTCGTTTTTAAACAATAAAAGCTTGAAAGCTTCAGCAAATTGTTTTATTTCATAAATTTTGATCCAAAGTGTTAGAGAGAGGAGCAATTAAAAAATCTAAGAGGATCATCAAACTTTAAAAAATCAATTGGAAAGGTGCTATAAGAGACTAAAAAATTAACATAAGCAACATGTTTTATAATATGCTTTTTTCATTTTTTATTTTATTTTATTTTATGTAAATGCTCTTTTCACTAACCATGGTTAAACTTTGGTAAGGAGAATCTTTAAAAAAATTAGAATATTCCGTTAATAATATTAACAGAAGGGGAGGGAGTGTTATTTTTTTTAAATCTCAGGGGGGGAGTGTTTTTCCTTTTCAAGTTTGGGGGTGAATGTCATTTCTCTAAACCTCAAGGGAGGGGAGTGTTAGGCCCTGTTTGGTTTATTTTTTTTGTTCACTCATCACTCATCACTCAATTTTTATCACTCATCACTCATCACTGATAACTCATCACTCTTCACTCAAAAATACTCAAATTTGTATAACTCAATTTGTGGGCTGTTTGGGTGAAACATCTCAATGAATTTCTCAATTCAATTACTCACATTTATGTCATTCACTGGGCCCACAAAAATCACTTCCCAACAGAGGCGCACAGAACGGTCACAAGCCCATCCCGCGTTGGCACTCTCTTTCCTCTCTTCCAGACCTTTCCACAACAAAAGCACTCTCTCCCCAACTTCATCCCTCTCTGCGCACACAGCAACTTCATCCCAACAGATTTCAGAATTTAGACCAACCCAGAACAAAGATTAGTCCAACAACTTTGAGAATGCACAACCAATACTTTATTTAATCAAAAGAGAACTTTGCTCTTCACTAGCTCTGTGGATGTATACCCTGTTTGCTGGAATATATATGTCCAGGGAGAAAAGACATGAATCTTTCACAATCATCACTCAGAGCCTTCATTTCTGAAGCAAACCATACCGATCCTACAAAATATGATCAACCATTAATTAAAGTATGCGGTCCTCAATAAGATTTTGAAAAATAAAATATCAGATGAAATGGCAAGCTCTAGATGAAGTACAAAACAAAAGTTAAAGTATCAACTGAGCCAAACTGGGTAGACTTTAAATTACCATTAATTTAAGATCTCACTAAAGCTGAGTAAATGGGAACTTAGAAGCATTGTAGTTTTTTCCCATGATCAAGCCCATCTTATATGTCAACATACCCCACTTATTAGAAATTACTAAAGTCAACAGAGATTGCAACTACAACAATTTACACTTAAGAAATATATAATAATAAATAAAACATAAATTAATCAAGAACAGGAAAGAATGTCAAAGTAGAAAGATAATAAAACAAAAACAAAAAAAACTCCTTGCCATCCCTTGTTGACGTTAACAAAGTAGTGTATCTTCTCAAATCTATTAGGCTTCGCTAAAACAAGTAAACCACAACCCACAGATGGGATGTGATTTATTAAAATAAAATAAAACCCAACAGATGGAGGAACATGGAAAAAAAATGGAGGAACATGGAAAAAAAATTATTAAAATAAAACCCAACAGATGGAGGGGCTGGATATTCTCACCGGAAAAAAAAAATGCAGGTTCACGGAGCTGATCGGTGCGCTTCAGTCTCCTCCGTGTTGCTGTGTTGTTCGCTTGGGAGAAGAAAAATGGGAGTGATGAAAAGTATGAAGTGAAGAGTGAAGGCTGAAGGCTGAAGGCAGTTGGGAAAGGAAAATCAGAAAGTGCCGTTGGGATTTGATGGGTCTGCTGGGATGTGATTTATCACTGCTGTGGGACCCAATAACAACAATAAAATTACACATAATGCCACTGAGTTAACAAATCTCATATCTCAAAAAAATAAAAACAGCTCCTCCGGGTTTCCTATATCCCATAACTCATATCCCAAATTTTTGGGATTTGTTAACTGAGTTATATCTGAAAAAATCAGCCAAACAAACTTCTCACGTGGGGTCCACCGGATTTTGAGTTTTGAGTTAACAAAACTCAGTTTTTGTGAGATATGGGATATGAGTTATGGGAAATCCAAACAACACCTTATTTTCCCTTAACAAATTTTTTTTTTTTTAAATACTCATCCTATCCACCCATTTAGCAGATCTAGTCTACTTTCTCAGGTCCAGTCTAATGTGATGATGACAAATGGTTAATGTCTTTTTACCGTAGCGTTAAGGGAGACAGAGATAGGTTCTGTTATCTACATGGAAATGCGTTCGCTTGTCTTCATGACATTGAATGCTACCTCCACCAGCTTCCTAACTAATCCATGAGAATCCATTAAATGAGACTTAATAATGCTAGCATATAGCTAGGGTACACGAATAACCAAAAAGAGTATAGAAGAAAAAAAAAAACTATGATGGAGAAGAGAGCTAGTTTTCCAAGTCCCATGGACATCATGGGTGGTTCAAGAGATGAGGAAGACGGGAGTTGTAGTAGTACTGTCACCACCATGCGCACTGCAGAGACCTTGCTTCGTCTAGTCCCCATGACTCTATGCATCGCTGCACTCGTGGTCATGCTCAAGAACTCTCAGACCAACGACTCTGGTTCCCTTTCCTACTCCGACCTTGGAGCTTTCAGGTTTTCTATTCCTACACACACACACACACACACACACACACACACACACACACACACACACACATATATATATATATATATATGTAGGGCCGGCTCAACGAATTTGGAGGCTTGCCGAAAAATTTAAACGGGAGCTTTTATTATATTTAATTATAAATTCATATATTTTTTTAATTAAAATTTATTTTTCTTGCTTTTTGATAGACAAAATTGCTAATTAAATTTTTACATTCAAGTTCTGCTAATATTTCATTTTCAATTGATAATATGACTAATTCACTTAGTCTTTCTTGTGATATAATAGATCTTAAATAGGATTTTATTAATTTTAATTTTGAAAACTTCTTTTTGCAAAAATAACTGTAACATGTATAGTTTGTAATATTCTGAAAACAATACATGTATTTGGAAAAGATGCTAGCTTCTTTATATAATTTAGTACATTAACTAGAATAATATAAATTTAAAGTATAAAACAATATAACCTGGTTTGTCAAAAGCACAATTGCAGCTTTACTTAATATGATCACTTTACACTTTAAACTTGCACAAATAATTTAAAATTAATGTTAATACAAAGTAAATTATTCTAAATTTATAATTTTGTTATCAATGATCTTTTTTTTATGTAGCAGTAAAACATATTTTTTTAGCAAAATGTGTAAGTCTCAACTTGATCCACTAAGACTAAGACCCTTAGACCCGCCCACTATCCCTCCATGGCTCCATCCTAGTAAATCTGATTTCTTTATAATAATAATAATAAATAAATAAATAAATAAACTGTGTAGCACTAGGATCACTAGATCAATACTTTAAAAAACGTGTAGGACTAGGATCATTGGATCAATACTTTAACTTCCATCCACTAAATCTGATTTCTTAAACTTCTCAAAAAAAAAAAAAAAAAATCTGATTTCTTAAAAAAACAAAAACCAAAAAACAAAATTAAGTGGGTCCATTCGGACCATTCCATAGCCTACTAGAGAAATCTAAAGAAATCAAAATTTAAGAGAACAAACAAAAAAAAGTAAAGTGTAAAGAGTACAAGTACAACTAAACTAAAGTTAAGCAAAAAAGAAGAATGAAAACCCACACTCTAGCTTCAAACCATGAAGAAGACGAAAGAGGCAAATGAAGAGAAAATAAAAAATGAACCTGAAATGAAGATTTGTGAACACACCAAGTCCATTGCCAACACCAATTGATGAATAAGCCAACTAAAAAAAGTATTTTTTTTAGAATTAAGATGGAGAGAGTGAGTGCTTTTTTTTTTCTTCTTTCTTTTTTCTACCTTTTCTTATTTGTCTCTTCTTTCTTTTTTCTGACTTTTGTAATCTTTTCTCTCCCTCTCAACATTTCAAGTAATAAACATGAGTTTTCTTAATAAAATGTGGTATAAAGGTTTGATCTAGAGGATATTTGGATGTAGTGATTTTTTTTCTGAGAATGCTAAAGATTTGATAATGTGATTGGACTTCATGTCATTTCAGCCTCTTTGCTTTGTGAGAAACGGATAAAAAAAATTTGTTGCTCTCAATTTTCAATAATTTGGTTGGGTTTTACCAATTTTTTTTTTTTTCAAGATGAGAAAGTAATATTATATAATATAATATAATATATTATTACTATGGAGGCTCTCTTACAAGTGAGGCCTTAGGCAGTGGCCTAAATGGCCTATAGGTTCAGTCGGCACTGTGTATGTGTGTGTACTCCTATACGTACATATTTTCATTTTCATATACAAGTATGTAAGGGAAAGCATGAAGTTTCAGCCCCAATGATATATTCAAATATGGTCATGATAGATATGCACATATTGAAGGCATATTTCCCACCACCCACTAACTCATTTTCTAGTTGCAGCCACCATTAGTATCATTTTTCATAATCATCAATAGTCGACTGATAAGTGCAACCAGAACCAGCCAGGTATTAAATTCCAAACTCTTTAATCAATACCCAACCAAATTAGGGAGTCGCTTGGTGGGTAGGGAATCGCTTTTGTACATACATGTTCTCTTTCTCATCCTATAGCAACGTGAGGATCCCTGTTGTTGTCATGTCATTATTTAACAGCCCAGATTGGGCGTACGGTGTCGTTGGCTGAGTTGGTAATGAGCTATATGGCTGATCTTGGCTGTTGAGTGGTTGATAAGCCATGGATCATGATGGCCAATCTTGTGAATGGATGGGTAGCTGATCCTAGCCGTTCGATTTGTTTGTGAATAAAATAGAATAAATAAAGTATGTGTTTGGATAGTCCTCAAAGTTGCGTTGCGTTTTGAGCTACGTTTTCAGTTTTTTTTTTTTTGCCAAAGTTTTTGACTTTTTAGAGACAAAAAGTATTGTTTATGAACAGTGTATGCACTATTCATGCGCGGTTCATGCACGGTTCATGTATTAAAAAATATTAAAAATGGGTCTCATGGTACTATTTATACATTTAAAAATTATTTTGCTACAGTATTTTCAGTTTCCAGCAACTTTCAGCAACAATAAATTATATCCAAACGGACCTAAAAGATTTTACTAATGTGTGCCCTAAGAGCACACAATAGTATACCATATTTGAAAAAAGTTTTATCAGTAATTGAAAAAGTTTTGACATCTTTTTCAATTCTTGATAAAATTTTTCTAAAAACAGATTTGTTAATATATGTCTTAAGAGCATACATTAACCGGACCCGTAAATAAATACTATTTAGAGTAGTTAAAAAATGAGATTCTAGGTGGAAGCAAAAAATGAGCTAGTTAGAAAAAATTTTAGGGAAAAAAGGTGGCTTTTGGGTTAAATTTGTTTAAAATCTTGTCTAGTCCAATATGAATTCTCTAATAAGCAAGTGAATTAAAAAGTCTATTGAAAACATGGTTGCTTTGTAGCATTGGGAGGATTTCATTTTTGGTTTTTGTTATTTCTTAGATAGGTCTTGGTTTTAGTAGTTGTGATGATTTTGTGTGTGTGTGTGTGTGTGTGTGTGGATGAGTAAGATGTATTGAGATGAATGGAAAGAAGTACAACTCCTCATATTTAGTCCAACACAAGGACTGTCTGAAAAGAAAGAATTCAAGAATGAAAATATAGCAGACTACAACGCCACCAAAATTACAACACATCCAAAACCAACAAAATCAAAATAACGAAGATTTTATTTACTTGATCATGAATTAGAATAAATGGAGTTCTTAACAGGCTCTAGGATATCATAATAGAATAGCACACCCTCAAAAAAAGATTTGGCAGCTTGTTCGGCTAACTCATTAGCAGATTTGTTCCTCTCTCTATTCTCCCAATTAAAGGAGAATTGAAACTGATTTGCCAATTTAACTTGGCTCCATGTGTCCTCTACTACCAGAGTGATTTCCCAGAAAGGACTATTCCTGGAGGCTAGATGATTCACAGCTTCAAAAACTGTTAGGTCATCTCCTTCTACAATGAAATTGCATAACCTGTCAGCAATGGCTTGCTCCACAGTCACTTAACTACCTTAGCTTCAATCACTAGAACTAGCTGATGAGATGCTTTTGACCCATGCTTTCAAGCATCCATCTACATGATTTATCACCACTCTATCGTGATGTAAGTTTTACATGTAACCAAAAAAGCATCGCCATTTGCTTTCCACCAAGAGCAAGGTGGCCTTTCCCACTGTAGCAATCTAAGAGTTTGTTTACTGTCCCAGATTTTAGAGATCTTACCTTTGAACCACTGATAGTCTAATTGGAATTGCTGAGTCAAACTACCCGGATTGATTGACTCACTTGTTAACATTACTTTATTTCTGAATTTCCAAATGGCATTCATGGTCACTATAGAAATTATCAAAATTCTATCCTTGGAAAGACACTTGCAATGTATCACTATCAGGAGACACAAAAGCCTTGATCAAGCCAAGACTTGAGTTTGTGCTAACTTTGTCCACTCTTCAGCCCAACACTAATTTAAACCACACTATTCTCACCATATGACATTTTAAGAACAAGCAACCCTCGGTTTCTACCTGTTTTTCACAAAGCATGTGTGTTCCTGTTCTCCCAATCCTTCCACCAATCTAGCTTTTAAGGGTAAAACTCTAGCCTCTATCCTTCACAGCAATGTTTTTATCCTCTATCCAAAATAGGCTTGAGAGTTATTGAACAAGATTTTATTATTAGGCCAATACGTTGACTGATAGAAAAATGCCAAGATCTTACCAACCCAAATCACTGTCTTGTCCTAGGGAGACAAAAAGAGGAATTGTTTACCAATTGCCTCTCTTGTCTCCTTGTCAAATGGGTAGTTATTTTTTTACAAGTCCCATTTCCTAGCAGATGTGTGTGAAGTTATTTATATTGAAGTTATTTATATTGAGGACCTAATCTCTCATCTCATCTGTTCTAGCGTGTGGCTTGAAATCATGGAACCATGGGATCCAAGGATCGCCCTAAACATTTAAAAATAGGAAACATCCGCCCTCGTTAATAGTAATTCTCATTCCAGCCACCCACTTCCAAATCCAAGATGCATTTCCAGCACGTTGACCTCTCAACCAGTTTTCCTTCTTGTCCTATTTAGTTCTCAGCACCTGAGTACAAAACTTTTCAGAGCAACTTGTCAATAACCAACCCACTTTGGTTAACAGGGCAATGTTGCTGTCTTTGTATCTACAAAGGCCTGACCCCCACATTACTTCCATTGTCAAATATTGTCCCAAGCTTTCAAGGTTATGAATCTATGATTAGTTTTTTTTGATAAGTAAGAGAAGAATATTATTAAATAAAGAAAAGCAAGAAAAACAACAAAGAGTTCACGGTAGTGAACAAAAGAAAAATAGAAACAAAAATACAGAAGTAGTCCTTAATCTATTCTAATAGACGAAAGAAAATCCATAAGGGTAGAACAATTCGATAGACCCCAACATCCAGACCAATCAAAGAGAGTCCACTGGCAAAACTCTAATAACTGAACCACAGTTTTTCCCTTATCCTCAAAAGACCGCTGATTCCATTTGGTTCAAATAATCCACATTAAATAGCTTGGAACCAGATTCCAAATATCAGAACTATGCTTCCCAAGCCAATGATACCAACAAAATAATAAGTCCCCCCCCCCCCCCCCCCCTGCTTCCCGTTACAGTTTGGGTTTTTCCCTTTTCCTTATCCCCCTCCTCCATCTTTGCCTTCCCCTTCCCCACCTCTTCAGGGGTCTAACCAAGCTTTGCCAAAACTGCCTAATCCTATGCCTGCACCTTTAGCCATACCAGATATCCTTACCATCGAAACTTCACATAATATCCCTCCTTTACCTCATTCCTCGGATCTTGGGGGCAATAAGAAGTTGTTTCGCATTGATGCTAAATTTTTTTCTCTCTCTTTTGACGGGGGGTGGGCTGACTCGTATGCTATACATGAGACACGTTGGGATGTTAAGAGCTCTATTTGGGTTGGACATAGGGGAATGGAGTGGATCCTTACTTGTCTCGCCGATATACGAGATTGGGTGCCTGGTGGAGCTGTCCTCTGCAAGAGATTTAGGGAAAATGGGAAGCTTATAGAGTTCCGTGGGAGATCTAACAAAGCTGGTCTTTTGTAGTTATTGCGGTTTATTTTGGAGGGTCTAGGAGAGGCTGTATTATGATACCAGCAAGCTCCAATCGTGCAGGTTGGTCTTTGTTTCAGAGAGAGTTAAGGCTTTTTTTCACTGGTGCTAAACCGGTTTCTATGGCTGAAGTATCCTCCAGAAATGGTGGTGGTGGAGGTGGTCAATCTACTGGTGGTGACCAGAGGGTTTCCACAAAAGCTTTTGACAAGGGCATCTAGGTCATTACAAGACTTTGTCAACGATTCTAAATGTGGCCTTAGCCTTAATCAATGTGGCTCTCACATCCCTGCAAAAGGCACTTGGACTTCCAACTATTGAGCTTAGATTCCAGCTTTTCCTTCAAAAAATCAAAATCCATAGTTTTTCCTTGAGTAAGCAAGAGAGGGTAACCCAGATGTTTAGAATCAAGACTGATACTTTTGCACCCGAGGAAGTTAGCTATACTATTTGCCACAGCCCCACATCCATTTTTTGAGACAAACATGACTGACTTATCCAAAATTATGGCTTGGCCTTACCATTGGAAGTATTTCCTCATTCAGTTTGCTAGAATCTCCACTTTATTTTATCTAGTATTACAAAAAATTTTAGATCGTTCGCAAACCCAGATGAGTAGGAGTTCTTTTAGCCATCTTATCCCATTGACATTCTTCCTATGATCTTCCTTCAGAAGGATTTATGATAACACATCAGCCCCAATGACTTACAGGTAAGGTGAAATCAGATATCCCCTATCTCCATCCCCATGAAGGGGTTATTTTACCTCAAACACTATCAAATTATCAATTGAGAAACAAAGAAGTAGTACTTGATATGCACTGCTGCTCAATGAGGCAACAAACTTTTCTCCAAAGCCTAACTTTTTGAAGAAAAACCAATATAGAAGTTCCATGTAGTCATAAGCCTTCTACATATCAAATTTAAGTTGCTTGAAAATCAACTGACCTGGTTTGCAACTTTAAGTTGCTTCTATTTGTGTTGTCAAAGGCTTGAAGTTTCTTGTACATTCAATTGTTTGGATGAAATTTCTTATTCATAATAATAAGAAGAAAATAAGATCCTTTTTTTTTAATGCATTTTCTAACTGTATGAAGATTTACAAATTTTAGTATAACTGTAAACAAACTCTTCTGCAGGTATTTGGTGCATGTGAATGGAATTTGTGCCGGCTATTCCCTTCTTTCAGCCATCATTGTAGCCATGCCTCGCCCATGCACAATGTGCCGTGCTTGGACCTTCTTCTTCCTTGACCAGGTCAGTTCATTTTGAAAACCTTGACTATTTGTACTTATAAATCATCATAAAAGCAAGAACCAAATTTCCGTCAGTGATGCATCTAGGTGTTCACTTATGTAATTCTGGCTGCCGGAGCTGTGTCATTGGAGCTGGTGTACTTGGCATACAAAGGAGATACAGACATTACCTGGAGTGCAGCTTGTGTGTCTTTTGGTGCATTCTGTCACAAGGCCACAGCATCTATAGCCCTGACATTCGTTGTAGTGGCTTGCTATGCAGTGATTTCACTCATTTCCTCCTATAAACTTTTCAGCAGATATGATGCGCCTGTGGCTAATTCCAGCAACATTGCTGCCTTCCAAGGCTGACCACAATTGTGTTCTTACAGTTAGATGTACCTAACGTGACATCCTGCGCATAACATATGCATGTATGTTTGATGGACATTTGAGGTGCTCGTTTGTGCTTTTTGTAATCCTGCTATTTGTTTATGCATTATGTAACTTGTTTTTGCTACTTAACATTTGGGACTGACCTGAGAATCTCAGACAACTTGAGAATAAAAGTTTTCATTTCAGGTTCCAGAATGTTATAGTTATGATAATCATCATGTCTAAAGAATTCACCAAAGAGAATGTTATAGTTATGATAATTATCATGTCAAAAGAATTAACTTCTCTTTCAGAGAACAAGCAATGATATACGGTTATTTTATTGCTTTGGGACCTGCATAACCCAACCGATACAAATTCATTAGGTGCAGTGAGTGATTTTTAGTGCAGGTTAATCAGAAGCCACCTTTTCATTCTACCATCATCAGTTCCCTGAAAGCATGAGGCAACATTCACACGAGTATTTTTGTCACATGGTGATGCAAGTGAATGTAATATAACGAACGGTTAAAGTTGGCCAACCAATAACCATATATGATAATATGAAATAAACAACTACCACCGAACCTTAAGATCACTTGTGAAAGTTTTAGCCGAATTATAGTATTTTGAATTGAATGATCGTCCCAATTTGGGTGGAAATGGAGAAAAAATTACAATGAAAACGTTTAGCTGCCATTTTTAACTTTTAATGTCTTAAAATTTTAAGATGGTATTATTTGTGCTGTATTGGTCAATACACATCTATTTAAATTTAATTAAAGAACCTAATATGCTTCGCTTAACAATTTCTCTTTCCCTCTCTATTTACAAACATTTATATAAGCCAATATTTTATTTTCTCTCCACCTGATAAAATCTAGTAGAATAAAACTGTGTTCAAGGATGGAAGTACTTGATTTTCTTAAAGGAAACTGACCCATCCAACCCTTTTTTCTCTATGCCACATTAATTTCTTTAAGCTAACTTGTAAAATTTCTTTAAAAATAAACATGTAAAATTCGATCGTAGAAAAGTAAAATGTTACAAAAGAAAAGCATTTAGCTCAAAAGAGCATTAGTCATACAGTAAACATAGCCTCAAAAATTAAAAAAAAAGTCCTACAGTAAACATCACTGCTACACACAATAAAAGGCTACAAACAACCCCTTAATTATTTCAACATACAAAACTAAGCGAAGGCACAGTAGTCAAAGAGTGTTGACATTACAAAGAGAGAGCCTCCCTCTCTGTCTCTGTCTCTGTCTCTGTCTCTGTGCCCTTGTTGTAAACTTGTAAAAGTCAGATCATGAAAGAAGAAGGGAAACCCCAAATGAAATGGTGGAGACCATAAGGCCCAGCAAAGCCAAGAACCCATATTTCCCTATGGTGAGACGGTTCTGGGGTTCGCCAGTAGAGTAGCCTTTGAAGTAGAAAAAGCGAGTCACAGTGTAAAGTGCACCAAGCACGGCGCAGGTGCAAGGATGCCTTAGCCCTCCTAATGTCATTAACATGAAAAACATGGGCATCATCTCTAGCGAGTTCTGATGTCCTCTCTGCACCCAATTAATCATCATCATTATAAATCAGCAACACACAATTTTGTTTACTTCAATATTAAAAACATTTATTTAAAAAAAAAAAAATTCTACTCACACCACAGTTATTATTTTGATCAACTGAATTTTAAATTTTATCATTTTGGTCTGATAACTTTTAATAACACTATAAATTTAGTCTCTCTGTCAATTACTAGGCCTTTTTTGCCATTTATTTGATTTTCATACAAAATTTCATCAAGTAGCTAGTTTCGCTAAATAACCTCATTTGAAGGGTATTTTTTTTGCCATTTAGCATGATTCCCCTAACATTTTCATTATGTAACATCAGAACCAAACATATTAGTTAAGTAGTATCTTGAGTCTCAGAAACTAGAGTTCAGCTAAGGAAAGACTCGAGTTCTAAATGGTGGCAAAGCTAAGGTAGACTAAAAATCCACGTGAAACTCAAGTCTTGGAGACTCGAGTTCCTTCAAGCTTTGATCAGATTTGTACTCCTCTCTTCCCCAGATTTGTTTCTCTCTTCTCTTCTCTAATCTGATCTCGCTACCCAAATTTGCTTTATTCTTTGTTCTTCTTCTCCAGATCTATAATTGTTCTTCTTCTCCAATATAGAACTCGAGCCTCCAATATAGAACTCGAGCCTTAGAGACTCGAGTTTCACGTGGATAAAATATCCACATCAGCCTTCGCCAGAGCATCAAAATCGAGTGTTTGAGACTCAAGATACTACATAACTATTATGTTTGGTTTTCCTGCTACATAACTAAATTGTTAGCAAAATCGTGCTAATTGGAAAAAAAAATCCCTCATTTGAAACTCATGCTTCTAAGAATCAAGTTCCAATGTGAAGAATTCGACTCTTTGAAACTTGAGTTCCATTGGTAACTTGAAAAAAAGAAAAAAAGAAAAAAATCTCAACTCATGTTTTTCACATCAACTCTAATAACTCGAGTTTCAAATAAAGCTACATAACAAAATAGTGTCTTTTGAAGCTACTTAACTAAACAGCCTCAAACCAAATTGTTTGTGAAAATCAAATAAATAAGAAATAAGCCCCCGTTACTGTCTTGAAACTAAGTTCATTAATTTCTCTAGCGTTGACAAAGTTAAAGAACGAAAATTACAAAATTCACAATAAGATGCAAGTAATTATCTTTTATGTCAATCCCTCAAAAGGGTGTGAATTATATTTTTGTCGAAAAAAAAAAAAATAGACACAAATAGTTGAAGTAAAGAAATCGGGAAAAACCTGAACACAGTTGAAGAGCTTGGCTTCTTTGTTTTCAGATTCCAAAGCATAGAGAGTTGGGTATGGGACATTGAACCTATTTTTTTTTTCACAATTTCAATAAGAGATTACTACTCCCAGTAAAAACTAAAAAGAATAACAATGAAAACGCAATAATTGAGGGGCCATAGAGAAATGAAGTTCTTGCAGCAAATACCTTTTGCGGGCTCTGCCAACTTTGGCAGTCATCCAAAAGTTCAGAAAGCAATAGAAAACGAGAACAAGAGCCACATAGCCATATTCCTTGGGCAACACCAATTCCATTCCGGCCTTTTTTTTTTTTTTGGTTTCTGGTTCAGAATTCAGATCACAATTCCAGGGAGACCCAGAAGATGCTAAATTGTTTTGCTATTGTAGTTTGTTTGTTGTATTGAGATTTGAGTCTACTAGCATATAAAGAAACGAAGAAAACGAGGTTCTACCTATATCTATGCGGCTATGCTTATATTATAGTACTAGATAAATGACATTGACTTTGACTTTCTCGATTCTTCTTGGATAGAAATGGGCTTTCCCATGGGCTTTTTAATTCTTGGGGCAGGGGTTTCTATTTTCTAGTTTGTTCCCCTACTTCTTCTCCAAGGCAAGTATTATACAATTGATGCTTCATCATCATCGAACTTTCCCTTTTCCCACTTGTTCAATGGAGCCATGACGCATTAACTTTCATTATGAGAATGGAAAAAAAAGCTGCCACTTGCATTTTTTAATTAGTAGTACATACAGTGGATCATATTTTGTGAGACAGAGGATTTAGTCTTGCCAATTTATATCTGTATACTCCAAATTGTTAATGTACAAATATTTAAAACTATTCTCATTAATTTTGTTTTTTTGGATGAGATACTCTCATTATTAAACTATAGAAAAAAAATATCGTTGACTTTTTAAATAAAGTAAATGGGTAAGATTAAAATTTTATTTATTAATTTTAGAAAATTCATTCTGAGACATCTCAAAATAGAATATAAGACTAACAATTTAGGACGAATGAAGTATTATTTATATATTTATATATAAATTTAAAAATTGAAACGTAACATTTATTGTTTCTACGCTCCTTAAGGGTCATCAAAGAGCCTATAGCCCACGGCCCGACCCAAAAACTCGGCAACCCGGCCCATTGTTATTAAGGCCCATGGGTAGCCCACTAGCCCAGTGGGTTAGGTCATGGGCTAGTTTTTATGCCCATGGGCACCCAGTGAGCTAGCCCAGTAGCCCAGCCGGTTGGATAGGAAGTGTATGAAGGATTGATCTTGAGATATTACAATTGAATTTCTTAAGAGAACTCTCCCAACCACTAAGATACTTAAAGTAACTATGCTTAACTTAGTTTACTAAATATATATTTTTCTAATAGTCTAGCAAATTTGAATTAACTATTTGATTTTTTTTATTAAAGATAAAAATAAAAAACTATTTGAAGCCTTAATTAAAAAAAAATTAAATAAGTTTCCATCAACAAAACAAAAAATTAAATAGATTTGACTATAAAAAATTTGTAATTAAGTATTAAATTCTTTGATTATTTCCTTTAAAAAAAAACTAGATTGATTATTCCCTTATTAAAAATTGATTATTTATTTCTAAAAATAATAAAATAATATGCTAACACAATCTCATGAGTAGCCCATTAGACCTAACCTAGTAGCCTAGCTCGGCCCATTAAAGATAAAATGGGCATTGCCCATGGGCAGGGTCGTGGGCTGGGGTTTTCTCTTTGGGCCCAACCCGACCCAACCTGTTAACTAGTTAATAGCCAATTATGTCCAGCCCATTATGCCCTTGGGCCAAGTAAAAATGGGCTGGGCCAGCCCAACCCGGCCCATTGACAACCCTTAACGCTCCTGTTAAGCCACTTTATCTGCTATGTCATTAGCCACATCATCATTTTTTTTTTCCTTTAATTTTTTTTTTACAATATTAAATATATTGGCTTTACGAATTCATTTTAGGCAATTTTAATTTTACATATTCATCTACTTTAATTTAAATGTTATAACTAAATAATAAATCAATGAAAAATCAAAATAAAAGTATTGTCTATACATATTCATCTTGGACAGTTTTAACTTTACATATAATTTTTCCCCTTTATTCTCCTTTATTTTGGCTCCTTATTCTAATCCTCTTCCTATAAATTTTCCACTCTCCTATTTTATGCATATTTTTCTCACATAAAAAATGTTATTTCTCTCTCTCTCTCTCTCTCTCTCAATTTTTTTTCATTATTTGTTGGATTTTTTTTTCTTGCTTCTCTACTTTAGATTGATGAATATTTATGTTTCTTAGAGCTATACTTTTTGTTGTTTATATCTGAAAAAATGAAATCAATGAAGAATCAAGTTTTTTTTTTTAAAAAAATTGTCTATGAAAAGGTATTCACAGATCTTTTTAATCATTAAGGGTAGAAAAGATACAATCAGACAATTGACCCATAAGAGGATCTCTTATTAGAGGCTTGTACCCTCCCATTGTCTTATTATTGACTAATTCAAATGTGTTCCTTAATGCAAGTATTTTTTTTTTTTTTTATCATTTTGTTTAAAACACTAAATACTTTTAATTAATGGTGTTTGTTGTTGACCTGATTTGGGGAAAATTAGGTTATAATATGTCCATGTTTTATGTTGTTATCAAATTTTAGTTTATTTAAAACAACAAGATAGTCAGGACAATATGACAAAAAAATAGTTAGTGTAGTTGAAGAAGATGGTTTTTGTGCAATTTCCTAATTTCACTATTTGTAAATATTTTGAGTAACAAATTAGCTGCATAGTGTTATGTCTTTGTTAAATGGTGTTATTAGATGCTTGAGTAATTATTTTAAGCATTTAAGAATATTTTATATTACTTTTCATCTTTCATATCCATCTTCCATATCTCGTTAGTGTATTCTTTGAGATTTTTAAGGAAAAAAAAAATCAGTTTTGTGTTTAAAATTATTTATTTATCTATTCATTTTTCACATGTCGGATTAGATTATGGTAGTATTAACATAATACTTCTTCTTTTTTAAGACATTTTTCTCTATTTTTTTCCCTTTGGAATTGTACTCTTGGTTTTATTTTATTTATTTATTTATTTTTTATTTTTTTTAAGGAAAAAGAGTTACAATCATATAAAACTATAACCAGAACTTTTGCTTGAGAACAGTAACATATTTCTATTGCGTTACTTCAAAACCTTATTAAAAATTTTGAATTTGATTATGCATTGTATTTGACTTGATTACATCACATTTGATACATTTACATATTCGAGAGAAGGAGTTTGACTTGAGGTGAGTTTTATTTTTCCATTTATTTTTTATTTTGAATTTTAGTTTTGTTGAGTTAATTTTTTAGATACATTTCTTTGTGTTTTTTATTGTACGATAGAAAAACTTAGGTAGGTTTCAGAAAGTTTTTTTTTTTTTTTTTTTTTTTTTTTTTTTTTTTTTTTTTTTTTTTTGAGAATTGAGGTTTAAGAAAATTTGTTTAAAACTAAAATAATATTTTTCAAAATTTTAAATAATTTTTAATGATAAATGAAATGTTATAAATAATTTTATTGAAAAATTAGTTTTTTCACAAACTTACCTTTTGAATTTTTGAGAAAAATTATATATATATTTTTTTCCATTTTGGTACTATGAAAATTATATATATTACATTTGTGATTATCCCTATAATAAATGAAAATATGATTATGAAATACATTACTATTTATTAAATTAGTCCAAATTGCCAAAAACAAATTTAATGAGACCACCTTAAAAATATCATCTGCAGGTCCACGACTAGTTTATATATATATATATATATATATCTAAAAGCTAAAGTGTAACACCCCGACCTAATTTTATAATTAACTATGTGTTTAAGTGGTTAATTACTATTTTAATCCATTTTCTTTTTATAACTAATATAAGAGTATTTAATCAGCATAGTATTTTATAATATCTTTGAATAAGAATTGTAAAGATTACAAATAAGTAATTGAATGGCTAATTTTATTATATATATATATATATAGTTGTTGGACTATATTAAGTGGTTAAGTTATGATATATATATATATATATATATGGTTGTAGGTGTTTTAATTAAGCATGATGCATGGGATAGTATGGTAGACTTTCACCTACATGCAACCAATTGAAATTTAACACATGGAAAGCTAAAGTGTCTTGCATGTTGACTCATGATATCCTCTTAAACCTAAAGAGCAAGTCTTGGCCGGCCATGCAAGAAACAATCTTCATCTCAATTCTTCTTTGACTTTTCAATGCAACTAGAATTTCCAAGAAACTCTCTTGCTCTCATTTTTCTACGGGTACACATACAAATCAGAATTTCTCACTCATTTTGCTCTCTTTTCTCTTAAGGAAAGAGCTAGAAACTCTCTTAAGTCTTCCCTCAAGTCCACGGGTTCACACTCAAAAGGAAGGCAAAAGTCTTCTCCCTTGTCTTATCTTCTTGGCTGCACCAGACCAGAAAGTCCAGCTCTTTTCTTCTTTCTCTCTTCTTCATTTGCTCTTACACGGCTGTAACTCTCTTTCACCCTCTCACCAAAAATCATAGGCAACTCTCTCTAGGAAGAAATTAAGAGCCTAACACTAAGGTTTCATCTTCAAAGTGTGTGAGTAAGTAAATTAAACCCCATGATTTTTGTGTATTTGAATAGTATAATTGTTTGTATATTTTCATTCTTTATCCTCTGTTCTGATTTTAGAAGCTGAACTAGTAAATCTGTTTTAGTAAATTGAAAATTTGATGATTATGGTCATTTGGATGCTTATTAAGTTATTTCAATATGTTTAGGATAGGTATAAAAATACTCAAGTGATATGAAGGCCAATTGCTATTTGTTGATGATTTTGTAAGAATGTATACTGAAGCTGTCTCTGTGACAGATTTGATGTTTACAACAAGAAAATTCTATATTAAATCATATTTTGTGAATTAGGATGCTACGAATAGTTTGTATGAACCCTAAGACACGTATGGTTGTTGTGGAAGTGGTTTCACAGCATTTGGATGAATAGAAAAATAATGATTTAATTTCTAATTTGCATGAGTTTCTGCTAGGACAGATTGGAACACGTTGGTTTGTATGATTTTTAATGAATCATGATTTTATGCTTTGACTACGAAATTTTTATGGTATATACTGGACATACAGTGGAATTGCTCTGTAAAATTTCATGAGGTTTGGATGTGAATTGGTAGTGCATTTGTATTTGATAAGTAAAGTATAAGCTGCTGGAATGAAACAGTGAACAGTAAGGGACATGCCTAACTTTGAGGATTTAATTCTAAAGTTAGGGTGAATGATTTGAGCTATAAATTGTTATGCTCATCATTTGGTATGTCTGGATCATAGCTAAATTTTGTATAACTTGGTTTAAGGTTTAGTACTCTAAAGGAGGGGTTCTAAACCATTCGACGGTTGTATTTATGAAGCTATTTTGTTGAACATGCTGTATGTTTCCTTAAGAGTGTATCTGGTTACATGACAATGCTTAAAACAGTGTATATTTATGCATGCATTATGGCCCTAAGCTCAAAGTACATTTTGAAATGAAGTTAGCTCCTATGGAGATATGATATTAACATGAGAATGTTGATTTTTCTTTAGTTTGGTACATCATTGGTTGATGTGTGCATTATATGTTTGTGGGAACCTCATTGAGGTGGGATTAGGATTTTCTTGATTCTAAGAGATAGGCTTTGAGATGAATATGTAAGCTTTTGATAAGGAATAATGGATAGTAATAAGCTTTGATTTTGGTTTGGGTGTTACCAGTCGCTAGGTCTAAGCTCTTTCGACTTTAGGTTTTCGGTTCTTCTGCTTTTAGGTAAGAGATAAGTTATATGAGCATTTGGTAAGTCATGAGGTTATTTTAAAATATATTATGTATTAAAAGGTTTTTGATTAGAGATATGGCATGTAAGCATTACCAAACAAAGATATGTTCGTGATGCTTTCGAAACCTAATGTATATGATTTAAGCATATTGATGTTATTACTAATTACACGAACATGATGATTAAAGAAAACAATAGAAATGCTGTTATTGTGAAATGTAATGCAAACTATGAATTTCAGTATGATGAATAAGTATAAAATGTTTTCGGATTATGTTCTCTGGTGATCTGAACTCTGCCAGTAGGGGTTAACTACTGGCTTTCCATGGAAAACATTATATGTTGGCCATTAAGTGGGACTGGCTCTGCTGTACCCGCCCTTGTTGGTTACCGCCAACTTGGGGAAAGCCAACCTACCCCCATGGTTGGAAGATATATATTATGATGTGATCTCGAGAATACCTGGCATTGTAGGGAATGCTGGATGCCTAGCACCGTGGTGCTAGAAGCCTCCCAAATAAGTACAGACTTATCAGATATGGACTAACCAACAAGTTATTTATGAACAGCTAGGTTATGTTATGTTATTAATCATGAGAGAATTATTTTGTTTAAATGCATTGTGAAAAGTAAAAGCTCTCATGGAAAGAAGAAGTTCTGATGAAAAGAAAGCTGTTCATTAAAGATAAAAGTTTCTGAAACTCTGCTATGCTATAAAGATAAAGTTTCTGAAGAAAGTACAACTTCATGTTAAGAAGTTATCAGATATTTGTTTTTCTTTATTAAACGATAAGTTTATAATTATGAAAGTTATAATGTTTTACAAGAATAAGTTTATGAAGGAAAGTTTTATTATTTTTAAAATGCTTCCAGTTTAATACAAAGTTACCGATTATCTGATTTTAAGTTAAATGATTATGTTTGTAATGAAAATATATATGGTGACTTTGTAAGAAATGAAAGAAATTCAATCCGAAAGGTTTCGATAATATTAATCTGATAAGAAAAAGGAGAACAATTATTTTCCTACGAGAAGTGTATAAGTTATTATTATATATAGTATAAAATACTATGCATGAAAAATGTTCTCCTATCTGAAAGTTTATAAAATGAAATGGTTTGATTTACATGCATCCTTATTAAATTCTCATATATCTTAACTTTACTGAGCTGTGTAGCTCACCCCTTCCACTCTTTCAGTTAACAGGTTTATTTTAGAGCAGAGTGAGCCTTAGTCAAGGTTTGGAAGGAGCTAGTTTTAGTTTTATATGTATAGATCCTAAGTTACCAATTTGATGTGTGTCTGTAATATTTTGTATTTTAGGATCTAATGAAGGTTGTGTACCTTAAAGCAATAAGCGATGTATTATGTGAGATTTAGAATTGGAGTGACTGGTGAATTATGTGATTCTTTAAGTACAGTGTAGATGCTCTGAATGTCACAGGAAGGATCTAATAAAGGTTGTGTACCTTAAAGTAATAAGAGATGTATTATGTGAGATTTAGAATTGGAGTGACTGGTGGATCATGTGATTCTTTAAGTACAGTGTAGATACTCTGAATGTCACGGGAAAAGTTATATCTTTTAAGTAAAAAAACAAGAATGTAAAGAAAGAGGAATGCTTTTGTAAAAGTTTTGTAAAAGTTAAGTTGGTTCTTGTTAATATCAGGTTTAAGCTTGGTATTAGCATGCCGGTCATGGTCACAAATCCGAGTATTGGGTTTGGGGCGTGACATGAAGCGTAACATTTATTGTTGCTACGCTTCAGTTAAGCCACATCATCGCCATGTCACAAAGTTTTTTTTTTTTTTTTTTTTTGGGTTTCCGTTTCACACATTTTCTTTAATCAATCTCATTTTCTCTCTCTCAACTCATCATCTTCCCATCAAACAAATGACTAATGCTTATACTATTATTGACTTTCCCATTGAATCCAAATTGCTTTCATTTCAGCAATCAATCCTTCTCTTTCTCTCTTTGACTTATCATCTCCTTATAAAAAAAAGGTTTTTCTCCCCATCAAAACATCCAATTGCCTCCCTTTGGATTTAAAACCCACCAATTTAATTTTTTACATATAGATTTTGAAAATCTATTTGAGGTCACCAAATTACAACTAGAATTGGAAAGTCTATTTGAGGTCAGTTTTTCTTTTTCTTCCCTTGAACTTCTTTGCTTTTTTGTTGCAATTTTTATGGTTTGTAGTTCGTATTGCTTTCTTTCCACCCCATAAGTCACCAAATTACAACTAGAATTGGAAAGTTTATTTGAGGTCAATTTCTCTTTTTCTTCCTTTCAACTTCTTTGCTTTTCTGTTGCAATTTTTATGGTTTGCAGTTTGTATTGGATTTTCTATTCTAGGGTTGTAAATACCATGTTTCTTTTTTCTCTTTTTCAATTTTCAATTGATAGTCTATTTCTTTGTATTCATGTTCACAGTTTTCTTTACATAATCGCGTTTTACCCATTAAATTTTTTTGTATCTAAAGAACTGGAATGCATTTTTTTGTTTAAATACATGACCATTTTCCTCCCATTTGTTTATTTTATTTTCTGAATGGCTTTGTAATTTTTTTTAATTAAATACTACATAAATTCTTGCAAATTTTATTTTAATCTCATCTAAATTTATGCTAATTTTTAACTTCTTAGGATAACTTGGAAAAGGAAACAAAATATTATAATTGATAGTTATAGACCGTATGATCCTCTTTTTCTTTGTGTTTGGGATTATAACTTAGCTTTATATGGTTATTTTCATTATTTTTTTGAAAAATTACGATGTAAAGGTTTGTACTGGATTTTCTTTTCCAGGGTTGTAAATGCCATGTTTTTTTTTTTTCCTTTTTCTTTTTTAATTTTCAATTGATAGTTTATTTCTTTGTATTCATGTTTATTGTTTTTCTTTACATAATTGTGTTTTACCCATTAAAATTTTTTGTGTCTAAATAATTGGAATGCGTTTTATTGATTTAGTACATGATCATTTGCCTTCCATTTGTTTATTTTATTTTCTAAATGGCTTTGTAATTTTTAAATTAAATACTACAAAAATTCTTGCTAATGTTCTTTTAATCTCATCTAAATCTATGCTAATTTCTAACTTTAGTTCTTAGGATAACTTGGAAGAGGAAATAAAATATTATGATCGATAGGTATGGACCGTATGGTGTTCCTCTTTTCTTTGTATTTGGGATTATAATTTACCTTTATATTGTTATTTTCATATATTTTTTGACAAATTATGATGTAAATTACATTATCATAAGTTAGACATACTAAATTTTTTTTATTTTTTTATTTTATTTTATTTTATTATAAAGAAGATCTAATCTCTAATTCTTACCAATTTAAGGAAATAACTTTTGGACACTTACAATGTTAACTATTGCATCCATTTTATGACTGTGGACATGCATGCAGTATTGATTTATGTTTTCCATGGTAATACTAATGTTCATTACTTTGGAATTAAAAAATTCTCCCAATTGAAGTATATACCTTGGTGTGATCTCATTCTTAAGAAATTCTGCAACTTAATTCAATCATGCTAACCAATATATATAAACAAATAGAATGATTTTGTACAGTCCAACATGAATTAAATCATATTACCTTAGTTAGCTTAATTAAACTTATCTAATTCTTGAGAGGAAAAAAAACTTAAACTTATTTCTTATATCTTATTATGTGTTCAATTTGGCTATCATATGTTGCGCTTCAATCCACCATACTCCTTAATTATACATAAATATGATAGAAATAGTATTTAGATAAATACAATAGGAAATCAACTAGGATTTTTT
The DNA here is from genome assembly GCA_023621385.1 of Quercus gilva. Lineage (NCBI taxonomy): Eukaryota > Viridiplantae > Streptophyta > Magnoliopsida > Fagales > Fagaceae > Quercus > Quercus gilva. The sequence continues at coordinate 61,059,127 of CM042474.1, read as the reverse complement.
TTTTCCACTTAAGAAAAAAAATTTCTTAAATGCATACTACAAATTCCACTGTTATAATTGTAAGGACCTGTTTTGAACTCCTAGCCCACTACGTGGATGGACTCCAGCCCAATAAGCCCAAAACAATGAATTTATAAAGAATGGGTTGGAAAGCTGGGCTTTAGTTAATCAGACAAACACTAAATGGGATTTAGATGATAAGATAATCAAAAGAAACAGGTTTGTATTGAAGAAAAATCGTCCTCGGCAAAGTCCGAGGAGGTTTGTTCTTGTATATTATTCTCAAGTCCATTTTACAAATTTGGTTTTGGAAGTATATAGTGCTTCTCTCTTCAGTTTCCGATCCCCTGTCTCATTGTCTCCCCTTCCTTTTATACTGTCTTTCCCTTTCATCCTCACCTTCCACGTGTATGCCAGATGGTTGGCATTGATACTTGTCCCATCAACCCTTACCACAAGTCTTCATACAGTAGCTGTAAGACTGAAATGCACTGTTCAGATATCACTTCCACATTAATGTGGCCAGAGAGTTAGCTGCAGTGCATTTAATGCGGAGATAGCAGCATTTAATGCGTTGATGAGTTTTTTTTTTTATAAGAACACACACACACACACACACACACACACACATATATATATATATTTTCATCAACTATGCAATTTACCAGTTATAAATACATTTTTCAATTACCAAAACATACAAAGCTCTTCCTCTTCCCTAACCTTCCCCTCCCTAAACACTTTATGTATTGTATACACCTTTTCCCCTTCCCCTACATAACTTTAATATTTAAATATGTTCTCTTTAATCTCTCTTAAAACCAATAAGTATAATATTTGTGATGGAATTTTTTTTAATTATCACTACATGTTTGTTTTTTATACCTACTATCAAAGGTACCTCTCTCTCTCTCTCTCTCTCATATTTCGATTTCTCTATAATCTTGATCTTCTATTTGTTAAAATTTAGAAATTGTGTTTGACTTTATCTTGCTAGGTTCTTTTTCATGATCATTAGTTTATTTGCTGTGAGTTGGCCTAAATCTGAAGACCTAGGAGATATCAAACAAGATATAGTTGCTACATGAAAATTGTAGAAATCAAGAGTATTAATATGTACAAAAACAAATATGAACATATATAAACAATTATACTGTGAATACATTTATCCCTTTTATGTTATTTATTGATTGACTAAGGTCAACTACACATTTAGCTTCCTTAGTTTTCACATTTTTCAAATTGTATGGAAAGGAAAAATAGAAATCAGTAAATGTTTTAGGGAGAAATTTTTTTGTAATAGCTGATTCTCATATATGAGTTTAGTGATGATGAAAATATAAATTGTTATAACTTTGTTTAATAGTTCTTATGTGATAAAGTGGAAACAAAGTTTGAATAAATTTCTCATTAATTTCTCAAAAAATGCAAAATAATGTTAGCTTTCATATAAAACCTTCAAGATTCATTTTTATGTTCTAATAAAAATTATACGTTTTCCATTTTTTAATTGTTTTCTGTTTTGATGCATATCTCACTATGCCATAAGGAACTACAAGAGCTTTAGTTGAATTTGGAAGCAATGATACGAGGATTGGTGGCGGTGGCTTTGGATGTCTATGGTGGATGGTAGTGTTTTGGTATGCAAGCTCAATAGAAGCAAAAGGGGTAAAGGAAAATAAAGAGAAAAAGGAAAAAGAATACAACAAAACATTTTTTTTTAATACTAAAAAAGCAATAAAAAACATATAAGAATAATTTTTACGATGTACTTAGGACGGTGCATGTAGTTTTGGAGAAATTATAAGGTCCATATGGTGGACAAGTGATGTGGTTTACCATTCCACTAAAAAACTGCCACTTGTTTAAAATTGTTAGTTTGAAAATTTTTTTAAACAGAAATTAATTACTGACTCAGCAATTTTAAACAAATGGAAGTTTTTTAATGGAATGGTGGACAAATGACGTGGTCCACCAAAGGACCCTATAATTTCTCGTAGTTTTGAACTAAGATGATGTATTAATAATTTGCTCTTATAATTAAAGTAAAAAAAAAAAAAAAATTGCTCTTATAATTAGGACAGATGTATTTCCTTATATGTGTACAAAGGAGGGATCTCATAGCCGCCATAGCTTCTACATCATTAGTGCATAATGCAAAACCCATTATCTATGTTTCACTATAATTTATTTCAGTTCTCTAATTCTGTTTTCGTTTATTTCAGTTCTCTAATTTATTCATTTTAATCCTCGAAGTTTTAAATTTATTTAATTAAGGTCTCTCCATTAACTTCTGTTAAATGTTGCAGTTAATTGTCTAACTTTTTATTTTTTTTCTTCAAAAATTTTAAATTAAAAAAATCCAATTAATTATAGAAAAATATTTTCCAGAATTTTTTTATTAAAAAAAAAAGAAAATTGATGAAAAACCTTAATTAAATAAACTTAAAACTTAAATGACTGGAATGAATTCTAGTGAAACTTAGAGGGTGGGTAAATTTTGCATTTTAGCCTATAATTTATGTATGAGAATATTTTGAAACATCTAAAAGATCAATGTCAAAGTGATCTATTAATTAATAGCAGTAAAATTTATGGTAAAAAAAACACCTTCCACATATCTTTCCTTTTCATTTTCGAACATTATAGACAAAAACAAATCCAAAGGTTTAAGAATCTCTTCACTTTCTTCTTACTTAGCCGTGAAGTTATTCTGGTTTTTGTCTTTTACTTACACTCCTAACACAAGTAGGAGTTATTATTGGGTATTCCATGAGTATTCTCCCTCCCTTTCACATAAGGGTAGGTCACACCCATCATGGGGCCCACTATCATTTATCCATTAATTATATAGTCAAATTTTGACTATGACTTTTTACTCACTGCGCTTTAAAATTTTGGGTAAATTACGTATTTAGTTCTTATCTTTTACATCATATTTCAATTTGGTTTTTCAATCTTTCAATTGTATCAATTTGGTTCCTAACATTTCGGTGTCATGTCAATTTAGTGCCTACTGTTATCTTTTGGATGGAAATTACTGACTTGACTAACGGCCAATATAAAAAAATTGTTTTCATTGTTGATATGGCAATAAATTAATTTTTTTATTTTAGTCATTACCATGTCAACAATTTTCATACAAGAGATAATGGCAGAGAGTAAATAGATATGACACCGAAAGGTTAGGGACCAGATTGATACAATTGAAAGGTTAGAGACCAAATTGAAATATATTGTAAATGCTAAGGACCAAATACGTAATTTACCTTAAATTTTAATTGAGATTTATAACCATATTAAACCCATATTTTTATGTCCATTATTTTATATTTATTTGACTTATTTATTCTTTTTGCAACTCACTAATTCACTAAACATATAAATAGGTTCTCTTCCTCCAGTTATTAGAGATATACAACATTTTTTATAGGAGAGTTATACAACATTAGTCCAATCACTAATTGTTAGAAAGGCTTCTTGTCATTCTTTGTATTCTTTAATCTCATCCTTTACAAAAAACACTTAGTAGAGTTTTTCTATAACTATGCTATCTGTTGTGAGAGAACGTGACCTTGACCCATTTGTTTCATTAGACCAAACTTACGTGAATGAGTGAGACCGTGTTAATTCTCTCAAAATGACAATTAGACTGATGAGACTATCCCCCTTAGATCGAGAATTTTACATTCAGAATCATCACTTATTTTAAGTTAAGGGGAAAAAGAAAAGGAAAACCATGCAATAAAAAAATTCATCATTTTATTGTTTGAATAATTATGCAATTACATTTGATAGAAAAGTAAAAGGAAATACATTGTCTTGGTCCTAGATACAATCTAAGAAAATACAAGGCTTTGATTCCTAATTACATTATAAAAGCTGAAAATTACATGATAAAGCCTAGTATACAAATCATTGATCTAAGATTGAAGATTAAATTATGAAGTGGAAAGGTGTTAGCACCCACCCCACCTGATGAACTAGTCTTTTAGAATATGATGGCCATGAGTTCATGTCATGCAATCTAAGCATCCAAACATATCATGGAAACAAGTAAACAACATGTTATTTTTTGAAACATGTATCAAAAGATTAGTGTTTTTAGAAAAAAAATAGTTTTGAACATGTGAGTTTATTTTATAAACCCTAGGTAGATCAAGCATGTTCAAAAGTTTATCCCATATCATCAACCGCAAACATTATGGCATATCACAGATCTAAGGTTTTGAGATCTAAATTACTCAATCAGAGGTTTATACCTAGGGCCGACTGAATGGTGGAGCAAGAGATGAGGTCGCCTAAGACCCCAAGTAAAAAAAAGGCCGTCATATTTTAACCAATAGGGGTATTATATAATCAATAAATAAAATAATATTTTTTTACCAGATGAAAAACAAATAAAAAAATAGAGAAAAATTGCAACGTCCAAAATATTTTTTATAACACTTTTACAACTAATGCTAAGTAGCAAGTTGTTACAGCCTGTTACTGATGGCAAAAAAATAATTATAGTGATATTTTCAAGTAGAAAACAAAAAGCAACTTATAACCTAGATTTGTTGTAAAAAAATATTGTAAATGTTGCACTTTTAAGAAAAAAAAAAAGAATAATAATAAGAGTTTAGTTATCAAACTTTTACTAGTTCTCATCTAAGTCTACCACTAACATCACTTTTTTACTTACCATTATCAATCTACTATATGAACAAGTATGAAAAATTTTGTCAAATTTTTTTCTGTCTATAAAATTTCTAAAAAAAGAAAAAAATTCTACATAATTTATGTTAATTAGTAATAATTTTGCATCTAAAACAAGATAATCAATTTTCGCCTTAAGTTCCCAAATACATCAAGTTGCCCCTGTTTATAGCAACATGTAATGTTGGTCTCAAAAAAAAAAAGTAGTGGTCTTGAATGTGAGTGCAATACGTTCTTCTTTCAAGTTTGGAATTTTGACAATGCTTCGAGATGATTTGACTTGATTAGAATTGGGGTAGCAGGGTAGCACCTCCTTTGGATCAAATCTTCGATGGGTGGCGTCTCCTTGGATCGGACCTTCAATGGGCAACACTTCCTTGGATTGAATCTTGGATCAGCAACACCTCCTTCGATGAAATGAATTTTTAATTGAAAAGAAAGAATATATATAAAAAAAAGTATATTGTTTCTTTTCAATAAAGGTAATAGTTCAAATTCTTTATGTAATAATTTATAATTGTTTTATAAAAACTACGTATATAAGCAGTAAAATTTAGATACAATTATTTATAAACTTTATAGTTTGATATTGTTTTCAAGTTAAAAATTAAAGTTTTAGATGCACAAATGGATCTTATATGGTTTATAATTAGTCATTTTATATATGTTTAAGGAAAAAAAAAAAAAGTCATTTTATGAGTTTAAAAACGAACACACACATATATGTGTGTGTTATATTTGAGGTTTATTAAAACTATCATGGGCAAAAAAAATTTATATTACAAAAAAAAAAAAAAAATTGATTATGTTTAATGCAAATCCAAATTACTTATGTTTTACTTGTAGTCAACATCTTCTTTGGGTCTTCGTCGTCACTCGTACGTCCACCTCTTTTTTTTTCACTTTGGATACTTTGTACGTCCTTGTGCTTTTAATGATCACTTGTCCAGACATTCCTTCATTGCTAAGTTTCCTCTCTCTCTTTAGTGGGAACACATGCATTATTCTATGGTAAGTTCTGTATTTTAGCAAATTGACTGACAATACAGAGAGATCACCAAGGCAGGGAGAAATGGAGAATACAAATGTCAAGAAGGAAGAAGCTGCTGGTAGAAGCTTGATAGACAAGGTGTTCTCTTGGTCTTTCACGGATGTTTGCAATAAAGATCTTTACAAAAATCAGGTTGGTGTGTTTTCCTTTAGTCGTAATTCATAATGGTTATTGTATTAAGCATATATATACACCCTATATATGAGTTTTGTTATGTTATTGATTCTACCAAAAAAAAAAAAAAAAAAAAGGAAAAATGTTATTAAGCATAATATATATGCAATAGCAAGTTTTTATTATTTAAAAAAAGTAAAGTTGAAAGAAAAAGCACTCATATTCAGAATGGTGTATCTCAAAGTCATAGAGTTTTAACTTTTAAGAAGTGTAATTTAGGTGCCATTAACGTATTGTAATTTGTAGATGTTATTTTACATTCGTTTTGAGTGTATTTACACATATTTTGAGTCTGACAGCTACTTCAATGGGATCTATTATTCTGATCGGAGGTGAAATTACCAAATTCCATCATTCTCAGCACCAATGAGCACTTGAGAGTAAAAAGAACTTCACCATTTTTGATTGAGCCAGTAAAGTTGTGATTTACAACTATGTTTTATGTTAGCTTTAATTCCATGTCAAATTTGATTGTAATTTTGTTCAATCATTTTCCTGTATTTTTGAGGGATTTAATGTAAGGGTTGTGTGTGAAAGTTTAGTGAAGATTCTGTGAAGATGAGGATTTTGCGACTAGCTTGCGACTGGCTCGCGAGTGCTAACTCGCGAAATAGGCCATGTGAGAAGCATATGCTGAAATTTGAAGAGTCTTTGACAAGCTGGATTTCACAAGACATTCACGACTTAGGCCAAGTCGCGAGTGACCCGCGAAACTCTTTGCCTGATTATTTTTGATTGTGCCTTTTCTCATACCTTTACCAACACTATATAAACCCTTATTACCCACGAAATGTAAGAAGAAAAATGAGTATTCACAAAAAACTTTTGAGAGAGAAAATCCTAACCAAACACTTGAGAGTTAGAGATTGTTTTACCCATAATCCTCTACATCATTTCTCTAGATTTTCCTTTTACTCCTACCTCTCCATCTACACATCCTTGAAAGGTTCTTAAGCCAAACACTTATCTCACCCATACTAAGTGTTGAGAGAAGTTTTGGTGCCTATGGGAAGCATTGGAAGAAGCCATTGAGTGGCGGATGCAATCAAGCGAAATTATAGGATCTAGATAACTAGTGAAGACAAGACTCCAAAAAGTCCGTTGGTAGCTGGAACTTGGAGGGCTCAAGTACATTGGGTAGATTAGGCTCGGAGAGTCTTTTTGATATTCGTGTACTCCAACTTATTCACTAGTGAATTGATTTCGGTTTGAAGGGCCATAGAGAGGTTTTTCACCAAGTATTTCGATTTCCTCTTCGATAACACGTCTTGGTGTTATCTTGTGTTTGCATATCTCTTCCCTACTCTTTAAGCTTTACATTTATCGCTTATTGTACTTGCTTATGCATTAGAGTAGTGTTCTAGTTTATTGCGCTTCATTTGCTCTTGTTCCACATTTTGATAAGTTAGAGTAAAAGCAATGAAGCCGTAATTTAAATTTGGAGGTCTAAACAAGCATTAGTGTTTCTACACTAATTGAGCTTTGAATTGGTATCAAAGTGGGTACGCTTTTTGGATTTCGTTGTCCTTGTGTAATCCTAGACCCCTTTTAAGATGGATAGATCTCAATCTCTCAACACACCTCCTTTCTTTGATGGGAGTAACTATATGTTTTGGAAAGTACGTATACGTGCTTTTCTATGTGCTATTGATAAGATCGTTTAGGATTCCGTTGAGAATGGTTAGGTGAGACCAACAACACCTAAGGCTGAGTGGGACAAGGCTACCCTTGCTTTGGAAAATGGCAATAGCAAAGCTATTAATGCAATTTTCTATGGTGTTTCAACTGATGAATTTCACAGGATCTTTCATGTGAAGACTCTAAAGAGGCATGGAAAATTTTCGAGACTACCTATGAGGGAACCAAGAAGGTCCAGGACACCAAATTGCAAATGCTCACTACTCGGTTTGAGGAAGTGAAGATGAGTCATTTGACTCATTCTATTAGAGACTCAATGAGATTGTCATTGCCAAGCTCAATCTTGGAGAAAAGATTGAGGATGCCAAAGTTGTAAGGAAAGTCTTAAGATCTTTACCTGAAAGCTTCTGAGCCAAAGTCACCACCATTAAAGAGAGTAAAGACTTGGATGAGATCAAAATCCAAGAGTTTGTCGGTTCTCTTCAAACTTATGAGCTTGGATTGCCCTCTCACGAGTCTAGCAAATCACTTGCTCTTAAAACCATAAATGAGAGAACCGACGATTTCTCGGATGAGGATGATGTTGAGAAAGAGGTGGCTTATCTTGCAAAGAACTTCTGTAAATTTTTAAAGATGAAGAACAATGGGAAGACATTTGGCAAAGGAAAATTCTCATCCTCCAAGAATCACAAGAGAGACTTCAAGAAGAAAGATGTAAAAGAGTCATCACTACCTCAAGGGATTGTTTGCTATGAATGCAATGGATATAGGCATTTGAATAAGGAGTGTTTGAGCTATTTGAGAGGAAAGGGTAAGGAGCTAACAACTACCCTTAGTGATTCGGAGAGCTCAAATTCAGATTCGAAAGAAGAATACGATGGTAATGGTAACTATTTTGCGTTTATGGCAATTACCTAGGTTGATTCCAAAGATGAATTGGTTGAATTGGTTGAGGAACTCAGTGTACACTCCAATGTTGAAGAAGATGAAGTTTCGGTTAATGAGAAAGTGTACCTCAATGAAGTTGATAAGAAACTTCAAGATGTTTATGAAGCATTGCTTGAGGATTGTGGCAAGTATGCTAAAGTTGCTAAGAGTGCGGTTAAGAAGATGAAGAGAATTGATGAAGACCATAAATCCACTCTTGCTCAACTCAAGGATGCCAAGTGTGAAGCTGAAGACTTGAAAGAGGAGCTGTTGAATGCTTACTCAAAGGTCAAGTTTCTCAAACTTAAAGTGATTCAAGCTAATATTAAAGTGAAGTACATCACAACCAAGAAGCTTGATAAGGTTCTTTCATCTCAAAAGCCTTTCTCAGACAAAACCAGACTAGGCTACACTGTTGAAGGAAGTTCAAGTGCAGAATTGAGAAAGGAGATGAAGTTCGTAACAGTAAAGGATGTAGAAAACCCCAAGATTGAGATCCCTATCATTGAGAAGAAGGACATTGAGCCAAAATCAAAGGCAAAAGGGAAGTCATTGTCTAAGAGTCAAAAGGGACCTCAAGTGAAGCACTTTTGTCACCATTGTGTTTTTCGAGGGCACACAAGACCAAATTGCTTCAAGCTTCGCGCTCTTAAAAGGGCTGATTCTTTGCATGCTCAAGGAAATGCAAGAAGAATGCCAAAAGGAAAGTAAGCTAAGGGAGAAAATGATGGCCAACTCATTGGAGATGTCATGGAAATGTTTAAGAACATCTCATCATGCCTAGCTAGCTTCACCCCGAGGTTTGAGAGTTATGTTGGTCGTACCCCTTCGTCTAAGGATCTCACTTAAAGCACTCATGTGGTGTGGGTGAAAAAGGGTCCTCATGCATGATTCATCCTCAATGTCCATGCATTAATACTTCCAATGTCTTAGGGTCATAGTATCATGCATAATGCCATATGCACTCTTCTTACTCTAATGCTTCTCTAGCATGTTTCTTTTAATGCTTTTTGTTTATTTGGTTGCTTTGTTTGTTGATCTTACTTTATTGCTTTTGTTATGAGTGAGTAAAAATCTAAAAACTCATAAAAAAGTAAAAAATCCCAAAAAGTTTGATCACTTGTGTTATGTCATATCACATATTGAGTTTGGCCTAGTACCTTCGTATTAATGGCGTAGTGTATTTACGAGTTTAGCTTGTTATGTATGCACATATTGAATGTGAGTGAAATCTAGAAATCTATGTTTGATTATTGTAAATAGATCTTCAAGCTTATCATGAATGTCTAGCCAATAGTCTTGATTGATCTTGATACATGTGTATGCTTGATCCTATATATCTTCTCACATTTATTTTTATGTCAAAAAGCTATTCAATTGTCAATCTCTAAAAGGAGAACGAGCTGAAAAAGCCTTACTTCGAAAACTAGTTATACTAGGAAAAGGTGGAGCAAAAATGTATTCAAAATGTATGATGCTAAAGCCAAAGGCTTATTCTTCAAAGAAATATAAAAAATTTCATGGCATTGTTTCTCAAAAATTGAGTTGTATTGATAAAAAGGTATGAAAAATGGAAGCCAAATGAAAAACTTTCTATCGATATAAACACTTTAGTGAGGAATCATATATGTTCATTTCTACTAGTGAGATGGGTCACTTGACTTCGTGCTATTTGTGTATGACTTGATTGAATTGATCATTGAAGTTTCATACTAGACTATGGACTAATTCATACTTGATACCCACACATAACACACAAGTCTAATGTTTAATGAATATCTATTTCATTTGTGTGATTGTACATGTTCAAATGTGATGTGTGTATGCTCAATTGCTTGATGATCAAACCCATAAAGATTTGAGTATTTTATTTGTTTCTGGAAGTGATTTTTTGTCACTTTGGTGTTGAAAGTTTTTCTTAAAATGTCAAAGTCTTTGTGTTGAAAAACTTTGTGTTTGGCCATTTTGCAACTGCTTTTGCGAGTGGTTCCAAGTCATGAGATTTTTAAGGAATTCCAATTTCTTAAAAATTTCAAGCAGAGAGTTTCGCGAATCCCTTGCGGGTGGTTTACGACTCAGACTTGACCCTCGAAAATCTGTCCTGTGCATCTGCACATTTCGCGAGTCACTGACTTGCGAAATGCAGAAAAAGACAATTTTTAAAGAGCTCGAAAATTCAGTTTTCAAAATACTTGTCTTTTTACACTCCGCGACTCCCACCCCCCAAAACTCAAAATTTCTTCCAAAACTCATCAAGACTCTTTTGGATTTCTACTCTAAGACTTCTCCAAGGTATTTTTCATCACTTTTAATCTTTCAATTCCTTGATTTTGTCTTAGATTACTTAAAACCTAGAGTTAGGGTTTATTTTTGTGTTAGGTTGGGAAAACTTAATTTCTTGCAAAATTTTTCAATTTTGTTGATTAGGTATAGTCCCATTTTGTTTGTTGATGATTGTGCTGGCCCTATGTGGCATTTGAGCATGTATTTGAGGCATATTTTATCATGTTCATGCATTGTTCATCATATAGGGTTAGTTCATGTATGCTAAATGTTTGATAAAATGCATTTTTGGCATTTTTCACTCGTTTGGACTCCGATGAGTACCAAACTTTGGGGATTGCCATGTTTACTTAATTGTAACATGTTTCTATCATTGCTTGTGTATTTTACACACTTTGCCCCATGAGTACTTGTTCATGCATTGCACATGCACACTTGATGCACACACCCTATCACAAGTGACATGTCATGCATATTGTAATGCTCTTTGTCTAATTAGACTTTTAGCTTTGTTTTCATGTCTTTGTGTTCTAGTATATGCTCTTTTACTTAGTTTTAATAGTTGTTTACTTGTTTTTGTACTAACTTGCATTTAATCTAGTTTGTTGCCATTTTTGTGTATGGTTTGTGTTTGTTTCTTTTGTATATGTCTCCTCACAAGAAAACCATTGCTAAGAAACCTCTTAAGTGTCAACGATACGAAAAGCATCACTTTCGAGAGAGATGCATTAGAGGCATTCTTGGAGTTTTATAAGGAAGTTGTTATTATTGTGGAGAGAGAGGTGGATCTTGGGTCTCTTGAGGGCACTTTCATTCCTGATGTGTTCAGAGACAGCACTTGGGCTCCTCTTCTCACAGGCTTAGTATATGTGCATCACATCCTAATTTGGGAGTTCTTCTCGAATGCCATTGTGGAGGGAGATCACCTCAGCTTTTGGGTGAGAGGAAAGGAGTTCACTATCTCAACCCTATCCATTCAGAACTTCCTACAGATCAGACCAGTGATCTCCAAGTCTTCTCTTCCTTATAACAAGAGGACAACATTATTATCGGAAGTAGCTCCGGATCTTTGGGGAGAACGGAAGAGACAATCCTTACTCACTACCAGTTTCTTTCTAGCTATGAGAGCACTGGCCAATATTATGCTCTTCAATCTCTATCCAATGAGGAATCTGACAACTCTCTCTTAACCAAGAGCATTATTCCTTCATGACTTGTACCAGAAGAAGGACATAGACATTTGTGCTCACATCTACCATCTCCTTGCAAAGTGTGTCAGCAAGAAGAAGACCCGAATGACTCTGCTACTCCCAGGATTAATCATGTCTATTATGCGACATGATATGGTCAATATTCCCTCTGGTTTGCCAATCATGAAGAGGGATGACCAGATTTCTGCTCAAACAATGAGGAGGAGCACAGCTCGTCTTCGTGGTCTTGAAAAGGAAGAAGGAGCATTAGGGGAGAACACTGAAGTTGAGCCTGGGAACACTGATGAAGAGATTGATCGGTTCACCCTTGGACCAGAAAATATGGAAGCCTCACCTACTCAGACTTAGCCTCAGGAGCAGCCACAGGCTCAGCCTCAAGGTCAGCCACATGCACCACCCTATGCTCTCGATCATCTCGATCTTCTTCTCAATTGTCTAGATCACCTGCAGCGATCTTTTGATGACCACTTGATCTACTCCTCACGCCTGTTCACTTATCTTCAAGAGAAAATCACTGCTCTCTCCACTCAGATTAGAGATTTAGCGAGCATGGACTAGCACCTTTGGCCATCCCGGTTAAAAAGGGGGAGTAGTATTTAGTTGAGGGGAAGTATATTTTGAAGGGGAGTAGAATTTTGAGACTTTTTATTGCTCGTATAGTTTATTTCCATTGCTTGATTTTAAAGCTTTCAATGCTTTAGTTTAAAACTCAGTTTATCTTTAGTACTTTGTGTATCTTGGTTTTTTTCTTGATGCTTTTAGTTATCTATTGCTCCTTGCTTTAGTTTCTTTAATGCATCCTGTGCTTGTTGGACATGCAATTAATTTTTGCACTTCTCTTAATTGCTTGTGTGTCTGAATGATTATTTACTCGTTAAATGTTCATTGTGGTCTTTTCTAAATGACTGCTCATGTTTGATCAATTTATGCTATAAGTTCATATATCTTTTGTTTTTACTTGATCACATTTTACTTTCTCTTTATACATGCCTTGTATTCTACTTGTCTCGTATTTATTGAAGCTATTTGTTATGTTCAAGTGTTTCAAGATACAGATGTATATGGTTAAAGTGCTTCACAGGTTTTAGATTTAGGTGTGAGTGAGTTTTGCCTCTGTTCCCATACTCACGTGTTAAATCTAGAGTCTGTTTAGGGGTTTTGTTACAGAATAGCCAAAGGGGGAGATTGTAAAATTGTGATTTACAACTATGTTTTATGTTGGTTTTAATTTCATGTCAAATTTGATTGTAATTCTGTTCAATCATTTCCCTGTATTTTTGTGGGATTTAATGTAAAGGTTGTGTGTGAGAGTTTGGTGAAGATTCTATGAAAATGAGGATTTCATGACTTGCTCGTGGCTGGCTCGCGAGTGCCAAACTGCGAAATAGGCCATGTGAGAAACACATGCTGGAATTTGAAGAGTCTTTGACAGGCAGGATTTCGTGAGTCATTCACAACTCAGGCCAAGTTATAAGTGACCTGCGAAACTCTCTGCTTGATTATTTTTGAGTGTGCTTTTTCTCATACCTTTACCAACACTATATAAATCCTCATTACCCATGAAATGTAAGAAGAAAAAGGAGTATTCATAAGAAACTTTTAAGAGAGAAAACCCTAGCCAAACACTTGAGAGTTAGAGATTGTTTTACCCACAATCCTCTACATAATTTCTCTAGAGTATCCCTGTACTCCTACCTTTCCATCTACACATCCTTTAGAGGTTTTTAGCCCAAACACTTACCTCATCCATACTGAGTGTTGAGAGAAGTTCTGGTGCCTATGGGAAGCATTGAAAAAAGCCATTGAGTGGTGGATGCAATCGGGTGGAATTCCGGGATCCGGAAAACTAGTGATGACAAGACTCCGAGAAGTCCATTGGTAGCTAGAGTTTGAAGGGCTCAAATACATTGGGTTGATTAGGCTTGGAAGATCTTTTTGATATTCGTGTACTCCAACTTATTCACTAGTGGATCGATTTTGGCTTGGAGGGCCGCAGAGAGGTTTTTCACAGAATACTTCAGTTTCCTCTTCGATAACACATCTCGGTGTTATCTTGTGTTTGCATCTCTCTTCTCTACTCTTTAAGCTTTACATTTATCACTTATTGTACTTGCTTATGCATTAGAGTAATGTTCCAGTTTATTGCACTTCATTTGCTCTTGTTCCGCACTTTGATAAGTTAGAATAAAAGCAATTAAGCCATAACTTAAATTTGGGGGTCTAAACAAGCATTAGTGTTTCTACACTAATTGAGCTTTCAGAGCCAATACTCTGTTTACCTTTTTACTCACTTATCAGTACTAATCCATAGTCCATGCTCACTGCTAGAAAATGAAGTATGAGATATAAGAAATTATAAAAGTTAGAACTTTCATTTTATTGGATGAAAAGATGCATATCATTTGAGGAAATTCAAAAAATACGTTCGACATGCATGATTAGATTCAGTAATGGAAAAACTTTGCCTTTTGAATACATCATTTAGTTGTTTGATTAAGTTACTCATAAGTAATAGCTATGTTTTCAAAAAAAATATACCACTTCCTAAAAATAGGGTTGTAAATGAGTCAAGTTTTGTTAAGTAGTAAATGTTTGAACTTGGCTCGACAACAACTTTAAAGTGTTTAAGCTTTTACCAAGCCTCCAACAATGTTTGACATTGAGCTAGTATATAAAAATTCTAAAAACTTGAGCTCGACTTGGCTTAACTTTATTCATTAATCAAGCTGAGCTGAAGCCCAATATCAAGTTTTAGAATTCAAGATCCACTAGATGTACATTATCAAATGCTTAAATCTCCAAAAATCAAGAAAACAAATAGAAAGGTGGTTGGGGTTTCAACGAGTGGTCCCAAGTTGCCACATGTATAATAAGATATAGGTAATGAGTTTATTTATTAAGCTCATATCAAGCTTATTATCAAGACCATAAATGAACTTAAGCTCGGCTTGTTTTATATTGAGCCCTATTATATATGAGTTTGTTCATGAACAATTGTTTTTTTTTTTTTTTGCTTTGGTAATAAACAAGCCTAAAAATAAGGGTCAAGCTTGGTATAAACAAGCAAACATGAATGGACCTTTTACTGAGCCAACCCAAGTTGTTTATAAATGACTTAGTTTAATTACAACCCTATCTAGGTCAAGAGTTTTGTAATTCAATTAATTGAGTTGAGTTGGACAATTCTGGGTTTGACCTACGCTAAGTATAGGTCAAATTAAGTTATTGTCAGAAACTTGTTGAAATAAAAACAGTTATTTTCACATGCAAAAAAATTAAATAAATAAAAAAGTAATTTGAGCATATTCTTTTTGTCTTCCTTTCAATTCAAATATGAGAACAAAGGAATGAAGAAAAAAAAAAAAAAGGTTAAATAATACATAAATTCCACTATGTTGTAGTACATAACCAACATATCAAATTTTACTTAGAAAGACATAATCATGATAGGATCACACATCACACATGAGCAGGATAGAATAGTATTTATTTAACCCAAGAGATTTATATAAGTTTAAAATGAGTTTTAAAAAAACAATAAAATATTATATAAAATAATTATCACTGAAAATATATTACCCATATTTTATGAAAAAATTTGACATATTTAATCTTTTTCATATAAGTAATAATTTACATAATAATTTTTAGTATTTTTATGTAATATAGATGACTAAAGAAAATTTAATTTAAAAATATTAATACTTTAAAAAATTGAAAAAAAAAAAGAAAAAAAAAGGTTGAGTAGAAACAAACTCACAAAAGTAGAGGTGTTTTGAATGAAAAATTTCCGTCAAAGTTGATGGTTGAATGCAACGATAGAAAATTGATAGCACTGACATGAAGGGCTTGAGTGGGTTGGTTTGGATGTGTACACCAACTAATAGACATGAAGGATCATCGTATGTGTGAGATGCAATATTTTTGGTGTGGTCACCCATCACACGCCTACACAAAGTACCTATTGGAAAGTCAAGTGATTATTCTCATGAATACATGGATGGTTTTTTACACTTAATTTTTTTTTTTAATTTTATTTTATGTACTTCTCACATTTTCAAAATCGTGTATTATAACTTTAGTATTATCAAGGAATTGTGAGCCCTCCATCTAATAGATGATCCTTGTTCTTAATACTGGCCTCTAGCCTCCTCATGCTCTCTCTCTCTCTCTCTCTCTCTCTCTCTCTCTCAAGAATAAAATGGCACCAAAAAAAAAAAAAAAAGATGTAAATTATAGTAAACCCATTTGTGGTTAAACCTATTTTTACATTGCCTATCTATAGTTCAAAACTTAACACTTTACCTGAAATTAACTCCGTTTGTTTTCCATAACCCCTCTAGGTTATGGAGAACAAACGGAGTTAATCTCAGGTGGACAAATGTGTTAAGTTTTGAACTATGAGTAAACAAGATAAAAATTGGCCTAAACACACGTGGGTTTATTCTAATTTCTCAACAAAAAAAAAAAGGTGAAGCTTGCAATACAATGGTAATTGAAGAAGATGATAACTATCCAAATAGTGTGCCAATTTTAAGGATGGTTTTTTCTCTGTCCTCATTTCTTAATTTTTGGAGAGTACATGAAAGTGGACATCAAAGAGTCCTATTTCAATTATGTACATACTGCATGTACTGATGGATTCATTAAAATCGTATTGTTTATTTCAAGTGTTTGCCTGTTTTACTATACTATTGTTACATATCATGGTAGAGAGCTCGTCTAATGTAATTTCTCCCTCTGCATTCTAGAGATTTGGCATAAGATCAATAGAATTTCAAGTAATTTAAATTTCGTTAATCAATTATTTATTTGTATTTATGTTTTAACTTTCCATTCAGTGATTCATGTGCTGCGCACACAAACATTTATAAATCTTCTCTCCGGGACCATGATATTTAGACTCATAGCTGTGACATCATTCATTGACAGGTGCAAAGGATTCCAGAGTCATTTTTGTCAATGACAGAGTACATGAATTCATTCATGGATCCATTAATTGAGGAAGCCCATACTGATTTGTTCTCAAACATGACAGCAGTTCGTCTAGCACCTGTTTGTAAAATACATTCTGTTGAAGAATCTAAAAAATTTAAACTCCCCAACGACTTGTTTTATGAAATTAAATTCAATGCAGCTGAAGATACTAAAAAAGATATAGGATCCTATGAACCTGAAGTTGGTGATCTTATTGCCTTGACAGATTTTAGACCAAAATCCATTGATGATTTGGACAGGCCGACAAGATTTTATCTTATTGCTTATGTTTATGGGACTAAAGCTGAAAGTTCTGAAAAGCTCCAAATACTGGCATCAAAGCGTATTAGGACTGAACCAAACATGCAAAGGAACATGAGAGAGACTTTTCTTGGGAGGAAGAGAGAAACATTTCCTACAAATAAGAAGGAAACACTTCTCGCAGTTTATCTTATGAACATGACAGCAATTGTTCGAATGTGGAGAGCAGTGAACTCGGACCTGGAAGGAGGAAACAGGAACATCCTTAATAAAGTAGTGCAAAACAATGCAGCAGTAAGAATCATATATCTTTTTGTTCTTCAATGACACACACATGTTTGCTGGTAATGGTGTTTGTAAATTGTAGGCCTTGCACATGTTACAGAGTGATAAACCTACTTATTGACTTCATTACCATTACATTTTATATTTATTTCTTACAGGATGAAGAAAATTGTACTACATGCTTCTCTGAAGGAAAATGCAGTCCTTCCAATTCGTTTATATGTGATATAATTTCCTCTTATAATCTAAATAATTCGCAAGAAGCTGCAGTTTTAAGCTTTGTTGGTTTGAGGGACTGCTATCATCAGAATACTGTCAAACTGATATGGGGTCCTCCAGGGACTGGGAAAACAAAGACTGTCGGTTTGTTATTATTTATTCTCCTTAATATAAAGTGCAGAACACTAACATGTGCTCCAACTAACAGTGCGGTTTTGGAAGTTACAAAAAAGCTGCTGATTCTGGTTAGGGAGTCACTAGAGTATGGTAAATATGGGCTTGGAGACATAATTTTATTTGGGAGTGGTGAGCGATTGAGGATTGATGATTGTGATGATCTTCGTGATGTATTTCTTGACTATCGTGTTAATGTGCTTCGTAAGTGCTTTACTTCATCTGGATGGAAAGATTGCTTAGAAGTAGTGATACGTTTTCTTGAGAACCCTAAATTGGAGTACAATATATACTTCGAAGAAAGAAAGAAGAAAAATGTTGAGGTTGAGGATGAGCTCAAACAGGAGGAGAGTACTAGCAATCCAGTAAAGGAAGCTGATGATACTATGACATTTGAGGAGTTTGTAAAGAAGAAAAATGTTGAGGTTGAGGATAAGCTCAAACAGGAGGAGAGTACTAGCAATCCAGTAAAGGAAGATGAAGATACTATGACATTTGAGGAGTTTGTAAAGAAGTTCAGTTTAATTCTTAAGTCACTGAAGTGTTGTATGATTGATTTATATACACACTTACCAACTTCTCTATTACCATTAGAGGTAGTGAAGGACATGATGAGAGCTCTGAAATTGCTAAAATCTCTTCAAACTTTGTTGTGCAGTCTCAGTACTGTAGCCAATGAAGGGTTAGAACATGTTCTTAATGACTTTGAAGACATTGGAAGCAGTGTTGGTTGCTCTTCAAAGTTAAGTATCACCATAAAAGAGTGCCTTGATGTACTAAGATCTCTTTCTCACACATTCTCTGTACCAAATTTAACTGAGCACTATGCAATACAAAAATTTTGTTTGGCAAATGCATGCTTGGTATTTTGTACTGCATCAAGCTCTGCTAAATTACACACACAAGGAATGACGCCATTGGAATTGTTAGTTATTGATGAAGCTGCTCAACTTAAAGAATGTGAATCAGCCATTCCTTTACAACTGTCCGGTCTCCGACATGCTATTCTCATAGGAGATGAGAGGCAGCTCCCTGCTATGGTTCAAAGCAAGGTTTGATTCTTATCCCTGTCGTTCCTTTGTCTTTACAAATTATGAATCTTCCACTTAGTTTAACATATTTTAAATGTGCAACTTTTAGATTTCCACGAATGCCGAATTCGGAAGAAGCTTGTTTGAAAGACTAGTCATGTTGGGACACCAGAAGCACCTTCTTGATGTCCAGTACAGGATGCATCCATCCATCAGCTTCTTTCCAAACAAGGAATTCTATAACAGCCAGATTTCAGATGCTCCAATTGTCATAGAAAGAGGATATGAGAAGCGTTTTCTTCAGGGCAACATGTACGGCTCATACTCTTTTATAAGTATAGATCATGGAAAAGAGGAATTTGAGGGTCACAGTCCGAAGAATATGGTTGAGGCAGCTGTGGTCTCTGAGATAGTTGCAAATCTTTATGAAGGTATGTTTTATTGCTTATTACTCGAAGTTCTTATCCATAAAAATTGCTGCCAGAAAAGCTTCTAGACAAATGATATAAATTCCTTTACCTTTTCCTTTTCTTTTTTGGTTGGCCACAGAATTTCTTGTCACAAAGAAGAAGGTTAGTGTAGGAGTTATATCACCATATAAAACCCAAGTTTATGCAATTCAAGAGAAAGTCAAAAGATATAGTAACTATTCTGACAGTGGCTTCTCTGTGAGTGTTCGCTCTGTTGATGGGTTCCAAGGAGGTGAGGAAGATGTGATAATTATCTCAACAGTAAGAAGTAATGACAAAGGATCAATAGGTTTCCTTTCCGATCTCAAAAGAGCAAATGTGGCCCTGACTCGTGCAAGGTATTATTAATTTGTTTATACCAGATTGTGCCTGCTACTCAAAAACGTTTCAGTTTCTCTTTTTTTTTTTCCTTTTTTTTTTTTTTTTTTTTGTGGTTTTGCAAATTAAAAGACTCCAATTTTTACTGTATCTGTAGGTATTGCCTTTGGATATTGGGGAATGGGACGACTTTACTCAAGAGTGACTCTGTTTGGAAGAAGCTAGTCCTTGATGCTAGAGAACGGCAGTGTTTCTATAATGCAGAAGAGGACCAAAAGTTGGCTCTGGCTATTACAGCAGCTTTAGTTGAGCTTGGAAAACTAGATATTTTACTAAATAACGACGCTCTACTGTTCAGAGAGGCTAGATGGAAGGTACATACAATGCATTATTTATTATTAACTTGGGTGTTTTGAGATCTTCGAGCACTTAACTATTCCCAAAGTGTGTGTAGTCAACTGTCCCACACACACCAAGTCGTGCGGGAAAATCCCCTATTTGTCTGAAATATATTTTTCCTCATTGACTGGTGTATATATTCTCGACTGAATCAAAGGCAGAAGGTTGGAAATATGACTTTCTAGAGGCAAAATTTTCCTCTTCATTTTCAACAGAATAAAGTGGTTTAGATGGTAGGCTCTTTAATGGTTTTGAACTTATCTAAATTTATATGACGACTTTATTAGTTCCTAAAACATAAATCAGGTAATCATTATCTACGTTACTGTACAGGTTATCTTCAACAATGATTTCCAGGAGTCTATACAGAGAGTTAGAAATTCAGAGATTTGTAAGGAAGTGCTTTATGTGTTGCAAAAACTTTCAAGCGGTTGGCGTCAGCCTCAGGAGGAGAGAGACCCCATTGTCCATGATGGGCCTTCTTCTCTACTTTTAGAGATGTCCAAGGTCAGCGAGCAACTGAATCTGGTTTGGAATGTAGATTGTCTCAAGGAGGATTCGAATTACATACAGATCTTGAGGGTTTGGGATGTCGTGCTATTATCTGATATACCAAAGCTTGCCAAGCGTCTTGACATCTTATTTGGGAGATATAGAGTGGATGAGATGAATCGCTGCAAACACAGATGTGTTGAGGGGTATTAGTTTTTCTGAATTTGCTTTAAAAATATAACAAAAGTAACTAATATGAACCACACTTTAAAAAACAAAAACAAAAAATGAATTATTTTGAATAGATTTCACTCATCAATTAACTAGTATGTTGCTCTCAAATTGTGACTTGTAGTTTAATTGATGTCTAAAACTGCATAACCTCAAGTAGCTGGCTGTCCAGAATCTGTTCCCACTGCTCATCATTTGAATTTGTTACAGGAGTTTTGTTGTTCCAAGGAGATGGCCAGTGGATTCAAGTAGTTGCTCGGAACCTGAAACTGTGTTGTCTCTCTCAAAAGACTTATCCTCAGTGAGTCTAATTGATAAGCCAGAAACATCAACTGCAATTTATAGGTGAGTGAAATACAGCTACAAGGCTTATATTTAAGTTTTCAACATTGGTTTTCCAAGGCAATATCTCTTCTGCAGAATCACTTTAATGAAAATAGAAATTGAAGATAATATAATTAGTCATATAGGTGTAAAATGTTATTGCTCATGCAGTATGCCTGAGGTACTGGTTAGAAGCTCAAGCTGACTTGGATTGCTTCATGTATGGATAATTCCTGCCACTTGCTCAATTCTTTGACTTGGTTAAAAAGAAACTAAGAAAATTGTAGAAATTATCCGAATAAGACACTCACTTGATATACCCAAAAGAAAAACAAAAGCAAAACTAATTTTTACATACGAACTTGGAATTGAAGGGTCATTCAAAGGACTGATTATTATATAAATGAATGTCAGAAATCATTTCAAGTCAAACATGAAGAATAAATCTGAAGATGTTGAATTTAAGCAAAGGTGGCTTGACGATTGATGAAGCAAGATTGTCTTCGTTTTGAACGATGGATTTGGATGCATTTCCAAGCCATCTTTCCTGGTAAGTGCCATAAGTTGATACATGATGTTCCTTATGCTATTAAATATTGGAGTATTACAAAAATTGAAAGATTGCCTTCATTTTTTTGTACACTTGTTTATATTGTAGATAACATTAAAGAAACTGATGTTACCCTTATCGGGCTGTCTTAAATGCAGGTGGTACCATGCTAGAGTTAATAGCTCAGCCATTACACCTCAAATGAAAGCTGGAACCATGGGGAAACTGCTTTAGATATATCATAGTTTCAAGCATTCCCTTTTGTATAATTACTAGTCACAGACGCATGTAATGCGTGGGACAATTATAATTTTTTTTGCCAATATTTATTTTTTATTTATTTTTGTTCAGTAACAATTTTGGTGCTTTTTAAAACCACACGGCAAAGTCATCAACATAATGAGCTTGCTTCGTGTGGCCTTGTTTTATCATATTAACTATTTTGAGTGTTTCTATGAAAATATATATGATCATTCTTGTTAGATAATGGAGAGGACAATAAATTTATTTATAAAGGAATTTCTGTCATGGTATATATGTTGAATAACTTATACAATATACATTGCAAGATTGTAAATTATGATACTAAACTTAATATCATAAATCTTTAAATTTCTTATCACTTTATAAAAATAAAAAATAAAAAATTTTCCTTAATTGGTCTTTCAATTCAAATTATAACATGTCAAAGCACTAAAATTTTGTAATTTACTCAAAAACTAAAAAGAAGTACTACGTCTACAATATTTTTTATAACAAATTAAAGTTGGTAAGTTGTTATTGGTTCTAATTTGAACCCACAATTGAAATTACTTTTTTGCCCACTAATAATAATTAATAACAACTTGCCACTTAGGATTTTGTTATGAAAATATTGTGAACATAATATTTCTCAAAACTAAAATACTAAGCTAAGGTAAAAAAAACATAAAGATAATACCACAAATCATTAAATTAAGCTAGCCTTATCACACGCGCTTTGCACGTGAGATTAGGCTTTTTATTTTTATTTTTTTTATATTGTCATAATTTTTATTCATTCCAATTTGAGGTTTATACATTTTTTCATTAATATCACGCATTTAGAACTACTAATACATTCAGGAGTGTCATGAGGCTAGTTTCAAAAAATGAACAAATATTACATGTTTATTTTTATCAAAAAAAAAAATTTGTGTTTTTATTTTTTATATATATATATATATAATTTTTATTTTGAAAATCTAATTTATAAGTGAATAAAATAATTTTAAAATCAACAGGAGAGTGGCTCTATTTTTTAAGCAATGTTTTAGTGGGAGTTAGAGTTATATTTTTATCGGATTGTCCTTTAGTTTTGTTTCTACTTAAACATAGGTAGAGTGACCCTATTTTTTAAGCAACTAGTAAGTTTCTCGTGCGATGAATGGATAATTTTGTAATATTTTATATAAGACGGTTTTGGATAGTGTTGTACATATATTATAAAAAAAGTAAACTAAATTAGAGTAAAAAAAACATATACGTTTTTGAGATATTAAAAATTAATTTAGTAGTTTCAATGCATATTTATAGCATTTTCAAGGTAAGATTATTATTATTTTTTAAAATCATGAAACCAAAAATAAATGTAAAAGAGTAACGGGATAATGAAAATCAACTAATTTGTGTTGTGTTCACATAAGTTTGAAGCAAGCACAATTAGTCCTTTAAAACTTTAAAACTAAGTTGTATTGGTCATTTTACTAACTTTTGTTAACGGTATTACTTACGTGGCTAACTTCACAATGACTTGGCATTTTCTTTAATGACGTGACATTTTTAATTAAAAAATTACAAACTAAGTGAGAAAAAATATAAACCGGTACCAAATTAAAAAAAAAAAAATTTTCTACCTATTGTAAAAACCCACAACGAGAGATAAAGGGAGAGAGGAAAGAAATCAAACCCCAACCGCCCCCTGAAATTCCATGCCCTTGCCACCGCTGGCAATAGCCCAAGCCGTAGTTGCTGCTAGCGACAGCACAAGCCCTAGCAGCCACCAACGACAGCCATTGCCCTAGTAGCCGCCGGCGACAGCCATCGACCCGCCTCCCTCCTCTTCTTGCACAACCACTAACCTGCCTTCGTTCTCCCATCTCAGGTATTACTCTTTTTCTTATGGTTTCTCACCTCAATTTAGGTCCATGTAAGATTGTTTTTTTCCCCTGTGTTTGTTTCTATGTGTTAGATTCAGAATACGAAATTATATGGTATGAGAAACAAATTTGGTTATGATGTAGGATGCATAATTATAACCAAATTATAAAACTTCATGTGTTTGTAAATGTGGCTGTGCAACCGATTTAGGCCATATATGATACTTCACGTGTTTGTCTGTTTCAGGTCAAACAAAATTATCACCAAGTGTATACAATTTTATATTTTTCCTCTTTATTTTGAAATTATAAAGTGTCAGATTATTTTATGTGATTATATGTGTTGTGTAGGTCAAAAAAGTTTATTTTTGAATAAATATATACATATCAGTACCACATCTTAGTAATGGTGGACCCATTTGTGTAAGTAAGTCAAATAATATCACACAAGGAGAAGGACCACATATTGTTTATTGTTTAAGTGCTGTATTCATGCATAGTTTTAGTTAGAATTCCATGGTTTTTGGTTTCTTAAATACTACTAAATAGGGTATGATAATCAACTGATTTAAGGAAGTGTGTGAGGTTTCGCAGCTTTGTTCTTTTTTCTATATTGTGCTGAAATGTTGAAACTTTCTGTTTGATAGAATCAGTTTTATTGTGTAAATGTGTTATTTGTGTATAATTATCCAAATGTTACTAGTTGTGAATGTTAACACAGGTTTTGTTTGAGTATAAATGTATTGTGCACGTGAGGCAAATTTTTACTTGTTAAATTTAGTAGAAGAATATTACATGTTGGTTTTGGTAGAGTAATACCTGTATAACTTTGTAAATCTAATTTGGTTTTGTTTAAGTATTACCAGTTGTGAATATTAGGACTTAGGAGGCAAATTTAGTTTGGTTCAATTTTTATCCCTTAAAGTATCCAACAAAATGGCCTGCATACATAAAAAATAAATTTAAATGATGATTCTTTATGAGAGAGCCAAATGTAACAGCACATAGTTTGGAAAACCAAGAACATGGGACATCTTCAAGCCATGTAGAACCTAATAATAGGGTAGCACCTCCATCGCAAACAAGCGAGGAAGCATATGCAAGTCAGCATAGTCAAAAAATACCTGTGAGTGATTGCAAGTACATATTTATATTTGTTAGTCTCATATGAAAAAGCCACAAATTTATTGTTAATGTACTGAAATGAAACTAGAATACATTTTCAGGTTAGGAAAAGAAATGTCACAACACAAAGTCAACCAACACCCCAATGTGAAGGAGTACATCGAAGTCAACTAGCATCTCAGGTTATTATTATTAAATTTATATGTTTCAACAAAATTACCTATGTTGTTTCTAGTAGATTAATATCCTTGTGCACCTGTTCAGGTTGGACCCAATGAAGTTACAAGAAATTATAGTTTTGGAGTGTCAATAGAGACAATGGCTGTTGCAAGTGAAACATCAAGAAGAATTACAAAATTTTATAAAAATGCACTAAGGGCAAAAGTAAACGACATTTCTTGTGGTTAAATGTGCAAAAGTGAAGGGACTTGCAAAGATAAATGTGTATTTTGAAGTGGATAGAATATTTAGATATTTTTTTTGTTATTGTTTGAAATAGTTCGAGGATTACTACTATTTGGAACAATTTGAAGTATAGGTTATTTGATGTTACTATTTTGAACATATTAATCGGTGCAATTAATATGATGTTTATTGGAAACCTTGTTAGATTATGCAATTGGCTAGATCAATTGTTTAGATATATTGTTATTCCTTGGAATGGTTTAATTTGCTTTATTGGAGGAAACCAAATAGAAAGCAGTCAACAATTGGCTTATTTGCTTTATTGACTTGGCTTATTTGCAGGAAACTAAATAGAATGCACTAGTAGAGCAAATATATTAGAATGCTAGAAAGAATTGGCTTATTTGCTTTATTGACTGTAAAAATTAGTGCTTAAAGCTGGCCTTAATAGATAGTCTTGGTGGTTGAGCAAGATGAAAATCACACTAGTAAAGAAATGGATGCAAATTGCATGACTGTCATGGTAACAATCAGGGACAAAACTCATTATACAAATCAAAGATTGGGAGTTCAAATCTTCATAAAAAGCATGACTTGCAAACGTACAAGTAGTTAGGCTCTCTCTCATGCACACACACACACAATCAAGAAACACCAAATTAATAAATAAAAACAAAAGAGAAGGTTGTTCAGTTATGGGGTAATTTTTTTAATATATATTCACAAAAGGTAATACAAAGTAGAATGGGAAAGTAATTTTCAGTCTTCCTTTATCCTTTTAGGCCCCATGATTATGATAATGCAGAGCAAATTAAAACCTAATACAGTCTGCCCTGCCCTTTTGAAGAATCTCATGGGAACCAAACACAATTGAATTTATCTTCCCAAAATTGAATCCCATCTCATTCTTATACAATAGGATAGTCTTGAAAGTTGATACATTCATTGGTAGCAAGGAAAGAAGCTAGACAATATGGTTTGGTTATGGTCAACCTTGCACCAAGGTTGATTCTGGGAAGTGGGAAAAGGAAAAAGCCACTCACAGTATAGTCCTATATACCTTCAGTATACATCCCTGAATAGACAATATAAACACTGTCATGAACTTATATAAAACCTGTAAATAGAAACTATTTGGATCTATGTAAAAAAAAAAAAAAAAAGTCATGCAATAGTATGCATCAGCCATGACATCTGAAACGGATACACGAATTTCTGTTGCTTCTAAGGATTGCAAATAATATAATGGTACATACCCCTACCAGTTTAGTTCACTATATGATCTTTTCTTTCATATTCTATTTCTTTTGTTAGTTCTAATAGCCAATAGTCAATTTTTGCTGATATGCAAAGATTTGATTTCCATGTGATCCAAAAGTACCAATAAATGAATGATTAGAGTAGCTCTAGGAACCATTTTAGCCACAGCTCCAGAAAAAAGTAAATTACTTAATCTATGACATAAAAATTATAATAATACACAGACAAGTAGACAACTACAATGAATCACTAAAAGAAAATGTGTTACCTTAAACATATTTAAGTAAAATGCTCTTTCTAAATTCATTCTCCTCAGCTTCAAGTAAGTATATGCAAAGCTTAGTTGATCACGTGAGGTAAATTGGTCAACTTCGTTGAACCAAAGACAAGAAAAACAATTTGACATTGGTGTATCCGTGTATGTACCCATACTATAAAGGAAATTTCAGGAAGGACCAAAAGTAGATGGCTATAACATGTTTCAAATCAACAATGCTAAAGAAAACAAAAACTTCACAACTTTACCAAAAACCAAACATAATTTTTTTGAATTTAGTTACAAATATCCATTCAAAATTATTTATAAATAGAAGCGCTCCTAAGCATTGAACACCCACCCAACATGACAACACCTCGGCAAAGACAAAAATCAGCAATACTTGAGAGGGTTTTCAATAAGGGGAGGAGGAGCGGTGAGTCAGTGGGTCAGTGGCTGTGTTGTCACCGGCAGCAGCTAGGGCATGGAATTTCAGGTGGCGGCTGGGGTTTGATTTCTTTCCTCTCTCCCTTTCTCTCTCATTGTGGGTTTTTACAGTAGGTAGAAAATATATATATATATATATATATTTTTAATTTGGTATCGATTAATATTTTTTCTCACTTAGTTTGTAATTTTTTAATTAAAAATATGCCACATCATTAAAGAAAATGCCAAGTCATTGTGAAGTTAGCCACATAAGTAACACCGTTAATAGAAGTTAGTAAAAGGATCAATACAACTTAGTTTTAAAATTTAAGGGACTAATTGTGCTCGCTTCAAATTTGAGGGACCAATTGCGCACACATGGTAAACTTCAGGGACCAATAGGGTAGTTTCGCCTAAAATCATGGTAGAATATGGCTTTACATTGCATACTAAGTATTCTCTCTACTTATATACCCAAAACAAAAACTATCCAACCAAATGACCCAAACCTAAATCATATTTAATCCCCTAATTTAAAAAGAAAAAAAAAACACCCACAGGGATTTCAGCGTCTTAATAGTGGTGGGAGGCCAATGTGAAGGAGGCGGCGGCCCCTCAGATTTCTCTCTCTCTCTTTTAAATGTTTTGTCAGTCTTAGGTCTTTTATTTTAGTAATATATATAATGCGTTTTATTTAACAACCCACAACATTTTTGTGTTTCTCTCTCTCTCTCCAAGGCTTTATCTGGTTAGTTATTACTATTAGTCCTTAATTATTATTATTTTTGCTTTTTTTTAAAATATTAAAATGGTGAGTATGCTAAAAGACATGAAAAAGAGAGAAAGGTGTGATGTAAGCTTAGGAAATTAATGAGATTAATGAGATAATAGTAAAATAAGTTAATGTAAACTTTTGTATAACAGTAAAAAAACCTTAGTGAATGAGGTAAAAAAATGTTAAATGCAAAATTAGAGCGTCACTTGGCAAATTATTCCTTTATAACTTCTAATCACTAATCAGCATTAGTCTTAAAAAACTTTGTGATAGGACTTTATCATACATACAAAATAAGTATAGATTTTTTTTTTTTAATCTTTTTTTTTTTAAAGGATATTGCTATTGTGTTCATCCTTATAAGAATTTAAGCACAGATTAAATTTTCATTATTTTCGACAATTTTTCTTTGATTCCTTTATAATTTATATATTGTGTTGGTTTAAATGAATTTTTTCTCAAGCTTTTAGAGGATGGACTTTAGATAAAAAGTTCAACTTTTATACGTCAAGCATTGACTATAAGTCTTGTACATGGAACAAATCAAGATAAGAAATTAAGAATATGGTCCATTTTGGCCAGCCTTAGCTTGATTTGTCTAGACATCAATTTTCTCTCTTGTCAAAAGTCCAACATATTTTAGGCGGAAGTTTCCTTGATTATTACTTTTATACAAAATTCCATAATCATTAAATTGGAATAGGACCTTATTGACCTAACCAATTGGAATAGGATGAAATTTCTTCCCATCCACACTATTTGTTGTGTACACTCCAAATTTTTTTTCTACATCTCATAATGATTCATTGTGGAAAGGTGTCATCCAAGTCCAACATGATTGAGAGTTGTAGTTGAGACTATGGCCTAAAGCTTTACTATTCAATACTTTGCGAGAAAAATTAAACACTCATTTGATGTAACAGGAGACTATGGAATTTGACACTGTATAGTATACACTAGGGTTTGTTCTTGATGTTGTGAAATTGCTGTAGGTACTAAGAACTCTAGTTTGATTAGTTGGCAAGTCATGTTCTTTAAGCATGGAAAATCTACAATGGAAAACTTTTATGTTCCTACAATAAATGTTTTGAAGAGAAAATTGTTAGCCCCTTCATCCCATTGGGACCCCCCTATTTATACAAAAGAAAAAGGGTCTAATATTCCTAAGTGTTACTTAGTTACATGGAATTTTTGTGCAGTTATGCCTAGATTTCTTTTAAAAATTTAATTATAATTTTAAACTCTAATTTGGTGATTTTTATATGATTTTTGTGGTTCGATTTTGATTTAGTAAAGACATATTAGCCAAAAGAAACGAAGGTAGAGCTATTAAAGAAATCTGTACTTTCAGAAATCTGTACTTTCAAATTAGCAATTATTGATGGCCAATGCTGTATTGTCATTTGTGGTTGTGGTATGAATAAGCGATATGTTGTTTGGGCAACTAATTGAGGCAAAGCAATTAACCATATTAAAAGGGATTAGCAATTTTTTTTCTTTCACCTTTACCATTTGTGGTATGTATATGCCTTTTTCACATATGCTCAAGTGAAGTACCCATTAGGATTTCCCTTAATTATGATAAACATATTAATTTTTTTTAAAGGATGTTCTATATTTATTGAATGATATATATATATATATATATGTATTTTTTTTTCCTTGAGCAAAACTAGTTGTGATGGAAGTGTGGAGTGGATGGTTTTTTTTTTAGTCCTTGAGTATTTTGGTTTTTTTCAACTAAATAATGGCTCTTCTTAGGCTCCTAAAATTTTTGGTTTATTGATTTTGCTATCTATAACTTAATTCTTCTTTACCTAATAAAGTTTGGAATTTTTGTAAGTACATTTTTCTTTTTAAGAAAATGAATAGAAATCCCTCTTCATGTTCATGCTCATGTTAATGTTCATATTTGTATCTTTTGCAATACTTAATAAGTTGTTTACTCATTTTGTGAATTATCAATTTTAGTTAAAAAAAAAATATAAACATAATACTATTCAATTAAACTAATGTGAAAAATTAAATCTATTAGATTAAAAAAATGGACATGAAAATGAAAATTTCACAAAAAATTTCTTAAATAGAATTAAAATAATTTTTACTCAATATTGTTTATCAAGCAATCATGTACTAACTAACAACATTCCAATCATTATGTGCATAACGGGGCGATGAAATGGTTGTTCAGTTTATTTAAGAAATATGATCTAGCTAATAAAAATTAAAAAAATACAATAACTTTCATGCATAGTCATGAATTATACCTTTACGTTTATCTTATGCATTTTATGAGTTTTATGTTATATAAATGTATTTCATAAAATTAACAAAATTTATCATAAAACCCTTCATTGTATTTTTTAAAATCACTACATAAAAATGAAAGAAGTTTTTTTCCCAAAAAAATGTTCTCCAATCATAATATTTACCAAAAAAAATTATACAAAAAAAAAAAAAAAATCGTGCAACGCACAGGCCAATAACCAGTTTATATATATAATTAAAGTCAAAACTGAGAGAAAATCTAATTAGACTCTAAATTAGATTCCAATTACTGTCTAATTTTTCACAATGTGTCCAATTTAAGGTTTTTATTTTTATTTTTATTTTTTATATTTTATTTTTTAAACATTGATTCCAAATACTGATGGACTCACCATTCCAAATACATTGCAATATACTAACTTTTTTTTTTTTTTTTTGATAAGATAGTGGCTCCTAAAAAAGGGCCATATATGGGACTGTGATTTCATGAACAACATCTAATCTATATATAATAATAATAATAATAATAATAATAATAATAATAATAGGTGAAGCTGAAAGAAACTCAAATTAGAATTCCAAATTAAAGTTCTAATTTTGCGCCATATGTCCTAAATTATTTATTTTTAAAGAATTTTATTTTTTAATTTTATAATCAAATGTGCAACCACATCATAAATATTCATTCAAATGAGTTATTAAGTATAAAAACATAAAGAGTGTAGAATAAATGAATCGTAAAAAAAAAAAAAAAAAAAAAGTACTTCACAATAATAAATAAATAAATAAACATTGACAATTTACATTTTATACTTAATAATATCCTTACAAAATTTTTTAAAGAGTAAACAAAATATAAAAATGACTATCAATAGTATTTAAATTATATATATAGGAATTATATTATACATATTATTGTATATCTTTAAGTATATTCATGCATATGCATGAGGTTACAAGCTAGTTTTAAATAAAGTGATGGTAGGTTGTTATACATTTATATATTGGAGTCTAATTTTGCGCCACATGTCTTATCTAATTTTTAAATTTGTGTGTTTAGTGAATTATTAGGTGCAAAAATCAAAAATTGAAAATTCAATTAGATTCTAAATTGAATTTTAATTGGAGTTCAATTTTGTGAATGTGTCCTATCTAATTTTTTAATTTTTGTAGCAAGTGAATTATTTGGTACAAAAACTGAAGAGTTTAAATCCAATTAGATTCTAAATCATTTATATAATTGTGATTGTTTTTAAATTTACATGTGCATATGCACGGGGTTACACGCTACTTTTATTAAATGAATGTATCAATTTTTAAACACAAAATAGAAAAAGAATTAGGAAATTGATTTATTACCTTGTTGACATGACACTAATTATATTCATTACCATGTTAGTTTACAATATTTTTATAATATAATTGGTAATAACTTTAACTTCTTAAAAAAATGATAATGTTAAAAATTGACATTTGGCTTTTTTTCTTTTTTTCTTTTTTTTAAATTTTCATTTTAAAATTAGGTATATAGTATGTTTTTTAGATGATGTTCATGAGAACTTTAACTAAAAATTCAAGACTTACACCCCATTTGGTAGTTGAGAAAGCAGAGGAAAAGAAAAGAAAAGAAATTTTCAATTTTCTGCTAATAAAATGACATCTCATTTACTTATGGAGATGCAATTAATATATTTTCAAATATTTTATTTTATTTTCTAATTAAGGACATGTGATAATTCAAAGGAAAGCTTAGATGACATAAAAATATTATTTTGATATTATGTTAGATAAATCAATTCTTTTCATGTACTACTTAATAATAAAGATTGTTTTGACACAATGCCAAAAGTTTAGAAACAAAATTGACATATTTAAGATGTTAAAAACCATTTTGATACATAGTACAAGTATTAAAGACTAAAACGGTAATCATACATGTTTTTTATATATTTTTATTAAAGATTAAATTCCATAAGGATGTGATTTAAAATCCAAGTTTTTCACCTTCCAATCTCAACGTCACATCATCTTATCACGTATTAAAGAATAAGCACAACCACACTCAATCAATTATAATACTCATCTAAAAATTCAGCCAAATTGGGAGTTTATTAAGATGTTATTAATTGTGGTATTATGTACTAAATTTTAAGTAAAAAGCTGATGTGACATCTTTTATTGGATAGTGTAAACCACGAATTTTACATCTCATTCTTACCAATTCAGACTCTTTTTATTAATATACTCAAAACATTTTTTTTTTAATTAGCTGGATTTGGAAACTAATATCCTATTTGGTTGTAAGAGAGATGAAAAAGAAAGAAGAGAGGAAAAAGTAAAGGAAGGGAAAGGGAAGAAGAGAGAGTTGTACATAGAAGGATTGCATTAATACAATTTTTTCCAAAGAAAGGCCTTCTTTGAAAAAATAATGGGACCGTCTGAAGGATTGTGCTAAGAAAATTTCCAAAACACTAACTTTTCTCAAAATTATGGGTTGTGAGAAAAGTATGAAATTTCATCAAAAAAGAAAAAGTATGAAATATTGACGAATTAGTCAAATTGTGTATTCTCACTTTTTATAGAAAACTGAAAAAGTAAAAATGCTTGGGACCATCACAGCACATTGATATAGAAAAGCTTAATGAAAGAGCTAAAAAATGCTAAATGCAAAATTAGAGTGCTACTTGGCAAGAGAGTGCCACTTGGCAAGATCTCATACTCCCGTATGAGGTCTTTGCTTTTATATATATATATATATATTGATATTTTAGTAGAAGTTAGAGTTGTATTTTTACCGAATTGTCTTTTAGTTTTGTCTCTACTTAAATATAGGGGTGTAGGCATATTTTTGAAGAAAAAAAATAAGGATCCCGAACAGGAGAAACTCCTTAAATAATAGTATAGATAATTAAAAATAGTAATATAACATTTTGTAATCTTGGATTGAAAGGAATGAAGTGGACCGGATTGGACAGAATGGACCCAAATGGACCCAAATAGACCGAAAGGACCAAAGTGGACTGAAGTAGAGCAGATTGGACATTTCTGCACCGAGTGGATTGAATTGGACTGAATAGATGCAATGGATGGAATTGACCGAAGGAGACCCAAATGGACCAAAGTGAATTGAATTTGAAGGAACGTATTATTAAGAATCGTAGACATTAATTTATAGGCAAATTTACACGTTTACATACTATTTTATTTTTTTGGGAAGTAAGTGATAGAAATTTATTGAAGTATTGTAAAAAGGATTGAAAATAAAGCATCACAGTAAAGATTTTGTTTATTTTTGTTTATATTTTTTTTAAAGAATTTGGAATTTAATTTTTCATATATTTTTATTAGTCATTACGAAGCATTGAAAATACTACAATATTTCCCCATTAAAGCTTCGCCTTGCATGCAAAATTGTTAAACATAGGATTCTGTAGATATTGTGTATCATTTTGTTATATTTAGTGTATAAATGGTTAAACATACGATTTGTAACTTTTAATAAATAAGATCATCAAGAGTCGTGTGCCCTAGTGGTATTACCAATTCTTACATGGATGTGAATCTCTCCTCCTCACTTGTAAGCAAAAATAACCTCAATAATTAAGATCATTGTTTAACTAGCTTAGTTTTCAATATTTCCCCCATTATGGTCAGCAGAATGGGGAATCTAGTCTTGAAGCTCATAATGAACAATATCTAGGCATCCTAATATTGCGTAGAATGTGGCAAACCATTTAACTTTTTTTTAAGGTTTCAAAAGAAAATTTCATTAAAGGGATGATTACATCAAAATACAATCATCCTTGCACGAAAAGTGGTTTTAGGGTTTTAATAACGGGTGTAGCCGCGCAGGCATGCCATTAGTTTCCCTCTTTCCTTTGTTTTACTTCCCCAATAAACTAGGGTTGGAATTATTCATTTAGTACACCTAATTGAGTTTCATATGTAGCTACACGTTGCACAGCAATAAAATAAAAACAAAAACCTATAGAATCAATTTTAAAAGGAACATAAAGGTCTGTAATCTGTACATCGTTTTACGCAAGATCAATGATACACAGTATCTGCAATAGCTGGTAAATATGACCATTGATTTTTCCATTAATCAAACAAGAATGTGCAATGTAGCATGAGAGCAATAAGTATAATCACTTTTTTACATATTACATCCTCATCTCTAGCTGCTTCTTCACATAGAAATCTGATCCGAGCTATTAAAAAAAAAAAAAAAAAAAAAGAAAAAGAAAAAAGGAACCCAGAATAAATTATAATCAGATTCCGGAATATGACAAAATTGGGGACATTATACTACTGTACAACGCTACAAAGAATAATATACGTGGGGCATTCTCAAATACTCGCCCCAAGATTGACCAACCTTTCAAACAAAGCCATCAATTTACAACAAATACAACAGGTGCTGTCAGCTCCAGGATGAAGGCCTGATGGCTCTTGAAGCTGCGGGCTGGATCAGCTGTATACAACATAACAGAGGTTTCCTGCTACCATCAAGTCAAATTTGGGACATTCCGATGACAGAGGTTTTCTGCTACCATCAAGTCAAATTTGGGGCATTCCGATGACTATCAGCAAACTCACGGAGTAGACGCTTTAAAACTCTTCCCCCTTTCCCTTGCATATGCCCATAATTATTTTTCCCCCCATCACAGCTCTTGCTCTCAAGACAGTCTGAGGCAGCACCAGCAAGAGCCTTTAACCAAACTGGCACTACAGATTCTGCTTCCCCCTGCTTTAGATATTCAACAGGAAGAGTGTGCACCTGTATAACTAAAGCAGTCAAATAATCTGACACAGACGAGGAGAAACAAAGAATATCCACATTATCTTTAGAACAAGAGACTGGTGACAAAAGCAAGGCAGGGAGAGTGATAAAAGCAAAGCAGGGAGCCAGTTACAAGTAAATTCATAAAATGTTTCTCGTTTGGTAGAGACACAAAGGATATCAAGTTGAAACATCTTCAACTCAGCACCAAGTATGCCATTATTAAAGCTCCAGATTTAAAATATTCATGATAGATGGAACACAAATTTAGTGATAGATTTCATTAGAAAAGTTGAGTACACATATAACTGTGGATATAATTGTGTGTGTGTGTGTGTTGCCTATGGCACTTTCATGCGGCTCATTACAAACTCTAATTACAAAGAGAATGTCCTTCAGTAAACACTAACATGAAACGTTCGTAGAGATATTTACTCGATCGCAGACATTTTTGGAACATCTCTGTTAGAGAGACAAATAGTCAATTTTGAAAGAACTTATTGTAAACTTCCTTCAGATATGAAGTTATCTGATTCAGAGAGGAAGAACTTGCAGCAGTGTCTCAATTTCAATTCAATCATGGGTTTGATTCGCAATCCATGTTCTGAGAAATATTTACCATCCGAAAAGAGGAAAAAACGAAGTCTTTGTCTAAAGAAATGCCTTGAGAAAGGGCAGATGTATAGAACCTTTCAACGAGATAGTGCTTTTTCAACTCTCTCAAAATGGAATCTATTCCAAACATATATGCCATGTTTCCTTATTTCGACAGTGTAAAAATATCTAAATTTGACATTTTTAGATACTTTTCAGACCTATTGCCAATACTAACCAGCATCCAAAAATTTGTATCCATTTTTCATGATATTATGCATGGTTAAGCCTCCTTAGACGGACCAGTAGGCCATGCCACTTGCCACTTGGCTACATAACATAACCAGAACACCAGTTTCAGCTTGGGTTCCAAATCAACTAACCTGAACCAGACTTATATAGCAGGAACAAACTCAAAACATCCATCCTGATAATAAATCATATGGTGAATTGTAATTTTCCATCCTAAACTAATGGGTAAATTCACAATGTCACCTAAACTTTAAAATTGAGCAATCACCCCCAAATTTTCACTCTAAATGCAAATAGCCCCACTATTGCAAATTATGATGTTAAATTTAAAGTTCTTACCGTGTGGTTGTCATAGATAATACAGGCTTTTGTTTCATCTTAAAACACTTTGAATTTGCTAGTCATGTGATAATTATTTTAAAAACTTCAATTTTTATACTAATTTTAAATGATAAGGGACTAATTTTCATTTATGGTGTAACTTTGAATATTGATCACTCGATTTTAGAGATCAAGAGGACAATGCAAATCACATGGTGAAATCAAATTGCCATAAATAACCCCAAAATTTTAGGGTTAGCTGAAAATTGCATTTAATTTTTTTTTTTGTTGAAAATGTCGTGTTTCTAAGACTTATATAAAAACTGACACTTTAAAATATGTGAGTCCAACTCACTTTAAGAGATGAAATCTTGGGTTCAACTCATGAATATACTTGTAGTATTGAGATCAACTCACATTTTAGATTGACATGTCAAGAGTGAATTTGATTGTAAGTTGGACTCATGATTTCAACATAAAAACATATGTGAACTCACCATTTCAAGTAAACTCGTTAGTTAAACCCACAATTTCAAATCTTGAAACCATGAGTTCAACTCACGTTTTTTAAAGAGCCACATTTTTTCAGATAAATTTCAGAAACACTATTTTCAATATGTTTTTTTTTATTTATTAAAATACAAATTTTCAGCTGAATGACTGCTAAATCATAAGACTGTTAAAGATTAATATACGCAATATGAAAAGTAGTTTTGGGTTAGTAGGTTCAGTGGCCTTAATTCCAAAGTGAAACTCACCCAATGGTCTTGGCTGGATTTGATTACTCAAAGCCGGCCTCTACAAATCCACTCACATTCACACATGGAAGTATATAAATGGGCACAGAGGTGTGCATGTGCCTCCCCCCCAACCCACACCCACACACACATACAAAGAGAGAGAGAGAGAGAGAGAGACCGCTGATTGTAGCCACCCATGCAAAGATTCCCAACAAAGATTAGCCTTCCAGGTTGTTCTCTCACTTAAACTGCAAATTGCTGCTAATTGTTGCAAGATTGTCGCACATTTGTGAACCTATAAGAAAGAACAGA
Source organism: Quercus gilva (assembly GCA_023621385.1). Classification (NCBI taxonomy): domain Eukaryota; kingdom Viridiplantae; phylum Streptophyta; class Magnoliopsida; order Fagales; family Fagaceae; genus Quercus; species Quercus gilva. The sequence continues at coordinate 61,021,774 of CM042474.1, read as the reverse complement.
AAATAACTTCTTAGCTGTATTCCATATGGATGTATATTCATGATACACCAATTATCACTAGGGCAAATGGGTGTCCCCTGAAAGTGAATACGCTCTATTCTCTTTTGTATAGGAATTGGGCGGAATATATGCTAATTAGAAATTAAATCAGCCAAATTGTTTTCTTAATACACCTAGGGGAAGGACAAAATTGTTATTGAGTAGAATGTTACACAGGCATTCCAGTAAACCACGAACTGAAGTATCCATCACAGCACCGACTCATGTGATTAATATCCCTGTGAAACACTGGGGAGTGGTCTATACATCCATTTGTTTCAACAGAAAACGATTTTTGAAAAGTGACTCGTTTTCTGGAAAGCTGACTTTGTTTTCCTATGTTTGGTTGATGACCTTAAAAATGAGCCAAAAAAAAATTTATGTTGTTTGGCTCCCACCAAAAATCATTAATGTTTCTTGCAATTCCAAATAATTATATGCACAGAAACATTACTTTCTTCCTAAACCATTAGCCTTCAGGTTTGAGGTAACCAGGGGAAAACTAATGATTTAAAACCCACACCATACACAAGAGTCCAGGCACACAGGAGCTAGCAAGTGAAAATCAAACCAAAGATAATTACTCATATGACAAGAAAAGTCAAACCATGTGTTCAGAAGGGGAAAAAGTCAATAAAAAAACAAAAAGGTATAAAAAGTGCAATATGTGGGTGACTAACAAACTTTCAGAACTATTATTAAAAAAAAAAGTCAGAACTTCAATGTTGCCACTAAAACAAACTTGGATTAATTTTTTACCAGGAGAAAGACCATAGAGCATAGTTATCAGATTTGTTCCAGACAGCAATCAGATCAAGAGATAAGTAACTGGGTTTACAGTTTTACACATTCTTATTGGCACAGCAAACAGGCTTATAAATATTTTCTCTGTTACAAGCTTGAAGCCTTTCTGGAATAACAGTAATGGCAATACACTTGGATCCCTGGACTATAAGTTCAAGTCCTACTGCCCCCACATTTATTTTTCAAGTAATATAAACTATTACCAGATTCCAAATAGTCCAATTGCCACCATTCAACTGTAGACTGTTTAGTTCATATGAATTAATCCAGGTTTCAGTCTCTAAATGGTCATATTGAGGATGCAAACAAGATAGAGGGTTGAGGCAGAGTTTCTCCTGTTTCACAGTTGGGTCTGGTCTAGGTTTGATAATACTGGACTTGAGCCCAAATATAATTAAAAAAATAAATCCCAAGAAAATATAATATTTTCCTTATAGATAATGAAAAAATGAAACTTCAATCTTCACCTGAGCACTTAATCACTTTCTGTCTGCTTTTACTGCATTAATTGAACTCCATACTATAATACAAAACCTTTCATAAATGCAATACAATAGACACATGGATAAATACTACTTTTTACTCTATGCATGTCTATGTAATGCAATTAAGAGTTGAATTTACCCGCGACATTGCTGAAACGCCAAGTAAAGCATACACCACATTTGATACAAGGCCCTCACCACTACGAGATATGACCTGAATCGCTAAGGCACTGAATGATCCTTCGGAAATGCAAGTTAGGCACTCCAACAAAGAGGCCAGGCCCGCATCCAAGAAACCTAGAAAGCTCAATAAAATTAGAGTTGAAACACCTCATCTTAACAAAAGTTTAAATCAACTCAAATAGCCAAAGAGATAAACATTCAACAAAGGCACATACCCATTCAATATAGTTATCGACCATACTGTAGAAAACTTCTTTTTTTTTTTTTGACAGGTAAAAGAACAAATAATAGAAAAACGCTATTTAGTGACTAGAAAAGGTCGATTACATATTATTAAGAACACTTAGGGAAAATAATAGAAAGCATCTGTGAACTACACTTTGTTTGCGAGTTTAGTGGACTGCTTTAAGTTTTAAACAAATAAATAATAAAAAGCATCAGTTGTCTATCAACTTTATTCTCTGCTTTAAACTGCTGGGATATCAATCATATACAAAGAAATGCCACAGAAAGCAGCTACAGACAGAGAAGTAAGTATTACAGCCACAAAAGTAGAAAACCTGTTTGTAACGTAGAAGATAGGGAAGATCAACAATCTATTCAATGGCTGACATGATAAGCATGTTGAGGGTAACACTTACCAACCAGCAAGTCTAGCACCCAACTGTAAATAAATTTGGAAGTTTCCAGAGGAACTCTATAGACTGAACTGAAAGGTATTTTGTCCAAGGCCTTGGTCTAGGTCTTTATTTACAGAAAATTGAATAATATCCACTCATTTTCAAAATGTGGATCCATCAGTTTCAACACTAAGGATGTGGATCACATATAACTTAGTGTTAACATGAGCCAGTACTTTAAGTGAGAAAGTGGAGCAAAATCCAAGAGTACATAGATATAGTTCGAGTAAAGAAAATTGACTTATTATGCCTCAACTAAATATAGCTTTAAAAACACAAAAATGTTAATGCGCATTTTTGTTTGCTGGAAAGAAAGCTGAGCTACAATGCAATTAATGTCTTTTCTGGCTTTCTCAGGTATTATAATAGCAGGGGGAAAGTAAACAAGATTTAAAAATAAAAATAAAAAATAAAATTAAAGAAAGAAAGAAAACCATCCAATATGCTTACAAGACAAATATGACATTGCAGCTAGTGCTGCCCCACGATGCATAGCTGTGCAACATATAGCTGCCTTTTGGAAGGAAACTTCAAGAAGTGGACCGGATGCAGCCAGTACTTCCTGTAATAAATCAAATAAGTGAAAGTCTCAATGAAATAATTATTTATACAGTCCTTTCAATTTCTAGAACTATATGAAGGGAAATTTTTTCTTTTGGAAAAAGTAAATCAATACAAATAAAGATTTTCAAAACCTTAGGAGAGCCCCGAACGAATGTGGATGCAAAGTTTGTGTAGGCCTCCACTAGATCAGGTTCTTGGTCACATATATACGAAGAATTAAGAGCCACTACTGATACTGCATATGTAAATCTTTCAAAAGTGGTGACAAACAGAGGTCCGTAGTCCTCCCTGTGACCAAATTCTTCAATGACAACAGAAGCTGAAAATGATGCGTCCCAAAGAGAAAGGAAGGGAAAGTAAGTAACCTAGTTGTTTATTGCATTCATCAAAGAAGCAGCTAACAAGACCAAGTAATTTTAACTATTTCCGCAAACCATGCACCTCCTATCTTAGAAAATGTCTACATTGAATTATTGACAAGCCATGATATACTTAGAGTTACTTCTTGTTATATTTTACATTGGCATAAGGGTATTCTTATAATCATTCAATAAAGCCCAAATATAAATATTTGCAAAGGTGGGACTGGTTAACACAGCCCCAAACCTTTTCTCAAATATCTCTCCATTTTCCTTCTCTCATTTAACCCTAATATCTCATATTTACAACTCAACTTGGTATCAAAGTGTACCAATCAAACCCCAAATGTCGTTAAAGAAATCTGGAAATAGTTATCAGATATCAAAGGAAGCATGTCAACACCACCACAGACCTAGGTCTGGCAACCACATGGTTTGGTTCACCTCTCTCTCAGTGATTATTGTTTCTATCTTACAATGATTTTTCAATTTACTAGCCTTATATATGTGTGTGATTTTGAAGATTGTTTGCTGATTTATAAAGTTTTTTTTTGGGTGGATTTTAGAAGTTCAGTCTTCACCAATTCACATTACAGAGCGTTTTTTGTTTGCTGAGTTGTTGAAATTGAATTTGTTTTAAAACTTAAGGAGTTCAGCCCATGTACTAATCAAAAAATTGGAGTATAGCTCGTACAGGGATTGAAGTTCTGGAGTGGTTGGTTGCAATCTTGACTCTTGGTGTTCATCTGTTGGTTAATTGGTGAAGCTGGTATTGTTTTCTTCTCTTTTATGGGTTTGGATCCAGTCCACTTAATTGATATGACTGAAGAAAATTATATACTAATGGCTAAGTGAAAACAACACTGCTGAAGGATGGTGATATGCTTAAATCTATTTCTTCAAAAAAAGTTAAATGCATTAAATATGACTAAAGAAAATCTATGGTCATGGCTAAGTGAAAACATCACTACTGAAGGAGATGATATGCTTAAATCTATTCCTTTGAAGAAGTTAAGTGGTATATATTATCTGGGTTGGGCACATGTCGTGAAAATATTTCTCTGAGACAACCAAATGTTGAAATATTTGATAGATAACCCCTCAAAAGAAAGACTGAATTGGATGAGTGAGGATTCAATTGGAAAAATTAGAACAAAACATAAGGGATATATAAGATTGTCATGTGGTATTATAGCTAGAGAAGGATTTATACTAAGACACAGGAAAAGACTCATAAATGTAGTGAGAGATAATAATGAAATGCAAAAGTTCAATAAAAAATGGCAGCAATTAACATCATCCTTTCCAGGGACATCAAGCATATAATGATTATAATATGCCTATATGTGATTTATCATGTACAATGTAATGCATTTAGACACCGTAATGTTCAATTATTACGAAAGACAATCCTTTCATTAAACCGAAGATACTATAACACTAAATTTACTGCTTTCAAATCACCATAGACCAAAATAACCTACCTGTTCTAATGTAGCATTCATGACTTTGGAATGACAAAAAGTTAGTCGATAGGCAATCTAGTACTTTGGGCAGTACCGCCACGAAATGCTGTCCTGCAGATAAAACCAATTCAGGGTTCTATACATATTTTGTGATGAGAATTGAGAAGATACCATGACCAGTAAGAAAGTCACAGTTACTGTCTTTAATCATACCTGAAGACTGAACTGCTTGTGAAAGGGCCCGGCAAGCTGCCGCAGCTAAATTACCATTCTCCAAGTGTCCAGACATAAAAAGCTTCTCCAGCATGGGCCAAAATACTGTGAGAAGTGCTAGTATGGGATCATCTGCAGAAGGCCCAGTAGGCAAAGACGTTCCAAGATGACTGAATACAGTTCCCATCCTGAAATGAAACTAGTCGTGAGAGCTGGAGAAAGAGTTGGAAGGAGATAAAGCTCCAGGTTTTGATGGTTTCTCTATGGCTTTCTATCACCATTGTTGGGGAGTTGTGGAAAGAGATGTCTTAACTGTGTTTGAAGAGTTTTATCAACACAGTAAGTTTGAAAAATCTCTTAATGCAACGTTCATAGCCTTAATCCCTAAAAAGAATGGTGCCTCCAATATTCGAGATTTTAAACCTATTAGTTTGGTGGGGAGTGTCTACCAGATTTTGTCTAAGGTTTTGGCAAACTGCCTAAAAGAGGTTTTGGATCAGCTGATATCCGAGTCTCAGAAGAATTTTGTGGGTTGTAGACAGATTCTTGATTCAGTCATTGCTAATGAGTGCGATTGATAGAAAGGTGAAGAGTAAGACTCCGAGGGTTATTTGCAAATTAGATATTAAGAAAGCCTATGATCATGTGAACTGAGAGGCTCTTCTAGATTTATTGAAGAGAATGGGATTTGGGGCGAGGTGGTGTAGGTGGATCTACTCTTGCATATCTACTGTCCAATTCTCTGTCTTGTTTAATGGGTTTCCAGCCGATTTTTTTGGGAGTTCGAGGGGATTGAGACAAGGGGACCCGCTATCTCCCTTGTTGTTTCTGGTTATGATGGAGGTTTTCAGTAAGATGGTGAAAAAAGCTGAAGGGGCTGGTTTGCTTCGAGGTTTTAGAGCTGATGGTAGTTGGGGTGGACGGGTTTGTGTCTTGCATCTTTTGTTTACAAATGATACGATTTTATTTTGCGACGCATACGAGGAGCAAATTCTACATGTTCGGATGCTTCTTCTTTGTTTCTAGGCAATGACAGGTTTAAAGGTTAATGCGTTGAATAGTGAGATGGTTCCCATTGGGGAGGTGCCAAATGTCCATGTTTTGGCAGAGTTTTTGGGCTACCGGATTGGGTCTTTGCCTATGACCTATCTTGGTATGCCATTAGGAGCATCCTACAAGTCCCCTATTGTTTGGAATCCCATCCTAAAGAGAATTGAGCGTAAGTTGGCCAGATGGAAGGAGATGTATTTGTTTAAAGGTGGAAGATTAACGTTGCTTAAGAGCACTCTATCTAGTCTCCCTACATATTTTTTATCTCTTTTTACCATCCTTACGCATGTGGCCAATAAAATTGAGAGGTTGCATAGGGATTTCTTATGGGGAGATTCCAAGACACAATTGGTGGGATGGGACAAGATGTGTGCACCTTTGGAATATGGTGGGTTTGGGGTAAGGAAATTAACTACTTTTAATAAAGCCTTACTAGGAAAGTGGTTATGGCAGTTTGGGATCGAGGAGACAAGGCTTTGGAGAAGGGTTGTTGCTCTAAAGTTCGGGGAAGAATGTGGGGGGATGGACTTCCAAGCTAGGTAGCGGGGTACATTTCACTAGGTAGCGGGTGTGGCCTGTGGAGAAGTATCCGAATGGGTTGGGAGGAATTTAGCAAGAATATTCGGTTTGAGGTAGGGGTGGGAGATAGAGTTAAGCTTTGAATAGATCAATGGTGTGGGGAGTCTCCACTTCAATTGACTTTTCCGAATGTGTTTGGGATGCCCTCCAATAGAGAGGCATCGGTGGCCTCTTCTCTTGAACGGTTGGGGATAGAGGAACGGAGAAGCTGGGATGTTCATTTTATTCGAAGACCAAATGATTGAGAAACGGGTGAGGTGGGGGATTTTCTCTGCACCTTGGGTTCTAATCTCCCTCCCACTGAGAATGGAGATCGTATGCGATGAAAGTTGACAAAGAATGAGAATTTTGTTGTCTGCTCGTTTTACAATAAGTTAAGAAGACCTTTGCCCATTATTTTTCCTTGGAGAGGTGTATGGAAGGTGAAGGCTCATCGGCGTGTCTCCTTTGTGTGGACTGCTGTGTGGGATAAGATCCTTACAGGTGATAATTTGAGGGATAGAGGGATGCATGTTGTTGACTGGTGCATTATGTACCGTTGTAATGGGGTGTACCATTGTAATGGGGAGACAGTGGATCATTTGCTACTTCATTGTGGTAAGGCTCATAGGTTGTGGAGTTTGGTGTTTAGATCTTTTGAGATTTCTTGGGTCTTGCCAAGAACGATTGCAGATACTCTTTTTGGTTGGTGGAATTGACTTGGAAAACATTTGTCTAACATTTGGAATTTAGCTCCTTTGTGCTTAATGTGGTGGCTTTGGAGGGAGCAAAATTGGAGGACTTTTGAGGACTTGGAAAGCTCGGATGACCAATTATTGGCTTCTTTAAGTGGCTCCTTGTTTGACTGGTCTAGGGCTTGGAGAATCACCTCTAGTGACTCTCTCCCTATTCCTTAGCTCTCTCCTTTGCATTTAGTATCTTTCTCTTTCTTTTTTCTCTTTTCTTAATTTGCTTTATCTGTATTTTTCTCGCTGCCTTATGTTTTTCTGCATAAGGTAGTGTTCTTGAATATATATCCTTATTATTTATCAAAAAAAAAAAAGAAGAAGATAATTGTATAATTTTGATGCGGAGATAATAATTGTTTAAACAAGGAAAATAGCATATCAAGCATTCACAATAGCTTGGGCAAAATTTTTTGTTTATTTTAGCATAAGAACCTACTTTTTTCTTTTCTTTTTTTTTTTTTTTTTTGATAAGTAAAAGTTTATTGATCTCAAAAAAAATGGAACACCCTAGTACACAGGGAGTGTACAAGGGGTCAAACAATCAAGAACAAAAATTTCAAGAATCTAAGAAATCAAGAAGGATGAAAAGGATTGGTTCCGCAATGCAGTCAACCAATCCATTAAAGTTCTAAAGAAAAATAGCTTTAAGTCTGATATGGATCTCTCCTTATCTTCAAAGCACCGACTATCTCTCCCTCCAAAGGCACCACAATAAGCAATGGGGAACCATAAGCCATATATACCCATTTCGATGACGGCCAAAACTGCCTTGCCAACATGCTAGAAGCCCCACTACAGAGTGCGGCATAACCCAGCTCACTCCAAACAACCCGAGCACCATAGCCCACATATCCATTGCAACCGGACAATGAAGAAAAAGATGATCAACCGATTTCCCATTACACTTGCACATATAGCACCAGTCTAATATCTAAACCTTCCTTCTTCGTAAATTATCAATCGTTAAACATTTCCCTAAAGCAACAGTCCAAACAAAAAAAGCTACTCGAGAAAGAATCTTCTGCTTCCAAATGCTTTTCCAAGGAAAGCAATAGTCATTAGAGCCCACTAAGAGATTGTAATAATCCTTAACCGTGAATCCCTTCTCTCTAACAACTTTCTAGCACATCTTATCCTCACCAAGCCCGCTAACCGACGCACCATATATGGTATCCATGAAACTGGCCAATGCCTCAAATTACCGAGCATGCACACCCCTAAAGAAACTTAAATCCCAAAATAGGATTCCGTTATCAAACTTTATAACCTCAGCCACACTAACCTCTTGATCTCGGCAAAATCTAAACAATTCAGGATAGCTGACTGCAAGAGAAATTTCACCACACCAATGGTCTTGCCAAAATTTCACCCTAGACCCATCCCCAATATCATATAGAATGTGGCGAGAAAAAGTAGGCCATCCCCGACTAATATTTTTCCATAAGCCAACACCATATAGACCATTAGTAGGTCTAGTACACCAACTACTCCATTCACAACCATATTTCACGGCTATCACTTGCCTCCAAAGGGCAACCCTCTTCATCCCAAATCTCCATAGCCACTTCCCAAGCAGAGCTTCATTAAATAGTCTTACCTTTCTTATCCCCAAACCACCCGAAGCAATGGGAGTGCAAACAGTAGCCCATTTAACCAAATGCAATTTTGGTTCATCACCAATGCCACCCCATAAAAAATCCCTCTGAAGTTTCTCAATTCAGTTAGCCACAGAAGCAGGAATAGGAAATAAAGATAGAAAATAAGTGGGTAAATTAGATAGAGTGCTTTTAATTAAAGTGACTCTACCTCCCTTGGATAAGTACAAACGTTTCCATCCTGTTAATCTCCGTTCTATCTTCTCCAGAATTGGGTTCCAAATTGTCTTATCCTTGCATTTAGCTCCCAAAGGAAGGCCTAAATATTTCATTGGAAGGGTACCTTGTTTACAACCAAGGACATTCAACAATAAGTCAAGATTATGCACCATACCAACAGGAACCAGCTCTGACTTGCCCAAATTTATCTTCAGACCAGAAACCGCCTCAAACCAAATGAGAATCATACGGAGAAACAACACCTGATCCAAATCAGCATCATAAAAAATTAAAGTGTCGTCTGCAAATAGTAGATGTGACACCTCCAAAGATCTTCCCTCTAAACGACCTACACCAAAGCCTGATATGTGACCATTATGGACAACCTTATCCAACATTCTCCCAAGGGCTTCCATTACCAAGACAAACAACAAAGGGGACAATGGGTCACCTTGTCTCAACCCCCTGGAGCTCTCAAAAAACCCACAAGGAGTGCCATTTATCAAGATAAAGAAACGAACTGTAGATATACAAAAGAAAATCCACTGCCTCCATTTAGCAGAGAACCCACTTTGTTCTAAAAACTGCATAAGAAAACCCCAGTTGACATGATCAAAAGCCTTCTCAACATCTAATTTGCAAAGTATCCCTGGCAAACCAGTTTTGACTCTACTGTCAAGGCATCCATTAGCAATAAGCACAAGGTCAAGAATCTGCCTGTTCTTCACAAAAGCATTTTGAGAAGGAGAAATTATACCTTCCATGACCGTGCGAAGTCTGGTGGCTAAGACCTTAGCAATGATTTTATAAACCCCCCCAACAAGACTAATGGGGTGAAAATCCTTGACTTCAATTGCTGGATTTTTTTTAGGGATAAGAGTGATGAACGTTGCATTCAAGCTTTTCTCAAACTGACCTTTAGAAAAAAAAATGGTGAAATACAGCCATAAGATCAGTTTTGAGAATACCCCAACGTGCTTGGAAGAAGGCCATTGGAAACCCATCAAGTCCATGTGCTTTGTCGCCGTTAAAATTCTGTATGACATCAAAAATTTCTGCCTCCTCAAAGGGTCTATTTAACCAATCAGCATTATCACCGGATATCCTAGGAAATACCAAGACTTCTGGAAAAGGTCAAACAACTTGCTGCTCCAAGTATAAATTCATAAAGAATTGAGTAATACAATTAGCAATCATACTTTGATCAGAAGACAAGTTTCCATCAACCATAAGGCTCTCAATACCGTTATTTTTTCTATTGGAATTAGCCATTCTATGAAAAAATTTTGTACTTGCGTCCCCCTCCCTCAAGTGTAGAATCCTAGACTTCTGCCTCCAACTAATCTCTTCTAAAAGAGTAAGCTTTTCGATCTCTGTACAGAGATTAACTTGTTCTAAATTCTCCTCAGCTGTTAAAGGTTGAGTCTCCTCTCTAACATCCAAGTCATTCAATTTGTTCCATAATTGCTGCTTCTTTAAAGTGACATTGCCAAACTCCGCTTCGTTCCATTTTTTTAGGTCCAACTTCAAGGTTGCCAACTTCTTAGCTAGTATAAAACTTGGGTTGCCTTGGAACAAATAGGATGCCCACCAGGTTTTCACTTTATCAACAAAATTCTCCGCCTTCAACCACATATTTTCAAAACGTAAAGGAGTTCTACCTCTCCGATGACTCCCTCCCCCCAACAAAATTGGGTAGTGGTCTGAAAGTATCTTAGACAACCTTCTCTGTGCAAATAGAGTGAAATGATTCGCCAAAAGCGGAGAGAAAAGAAACTAGTCTATTTTTCATACTCACTTTTCAAAATATTCCACATCAGATTATCTATTTCTCACTATATTCATTAAAATATCAAATTTCCTTGATTTTTTTAATTGTCTCTCTTTCTTCACACAACCATCATTCACTCTCTTTCTTCATCCTCAGGATACATAAGGAAATAATAAAAAAATAAACGCAAAATGAATAGTTAGGGTTGGCTATCAATCCTCAACAAGGTAGTTAGGGTTGTCCATATGTAATTTTTCCTTCCATTCTAATCTATCCTTAGTCATACCCTCTGTCACTCTCTTAATTGCCATGTCTCTTTTTATTACTTTTACTAAGCATTTGTCCACTCAAAAAGAGTCTAGAGAAGAGCTCTCTTAATTGCCATGTCTTTTTTTATTACTTTTACTAAGCATTTGTCCACTCGAAAAGAGTCTAGAGAAGAGTTGCTTCAAGTCACAAATTGATCTCTCATCTCCTTCAAAAGTACAAGCATTCGTTTCTCTCCAAATACTCCACGAGGCACTGAGGGATCATGGTCTAAATTTTTGCATCTGTACCTGTTGAATTTTTGCCAGCTAGCTAGAAGATCCACAACCCCATTCGGCATCATCCACTGCAACCCGAATAATGAAAACCAAGTTCCACAACTCTCTAGCTATAGGGCAGTGCACAAGTAAATGATTAGTAGTCTCCCCATCCTTCTTACACATGAACAATCAATCACAACAACTCGACCCCTCCTCAAGTTATCAGTAGTTAAGGTCCTTCCCAAAGCAGTAGTCCAAAGGAAGAAACTAACCTTTGTTCGAACTTTCAGCTTCCAAGAGAGTTGGGCAGTAGAAAGTAAAATCCTATAATAGGATCTGACATAAAAAATCTGCTCTGGAGATGGATTCCAACAAAGCTAATCCCTTTCATTACATCTCACCAGACCGGAATAGATCAGATCTATGAAAGATGCAATTGATTCCAGCTCCCAATCTTGCGCCGGTCAACCATCAAGCCCCCCTTCATTTCTATTTCTATTTCTATTTCTATTTTTACAAAATTTACATTCCATGTACTCTATTTTAGTCCTACTTAATTGAAATCCTTTAGATTCTAGAGCTCTTGCCAAATTTTTAACTTGGCATTAACTTCATTTCTAGCTTCATCCACTAAAACTATATCATCTAAAAAAAGCATACTAGGTCCTAATCTACCAATAGAACAAACTTTAGAAAACCTAATGAATCCCTCCCAAGACCTTTCCACCAGGTCTGAACTTTGAACAAGAAAGTGCCAGTAATAAGGCCTAATCAAGAGGACTTGCTTTGATACTATAATAAATTACAACTTATTGGAAAATTCTAAACTGATAGGAATGGTAGCATTTTAAATCCTTCCACCAAAGACAAATCAAGCTAGCATAGGTGTTAAATTGCATGCTTCCCCGCAAGCTATCCAACTAATTAATCTCAATAACATTACCTGTACAGCCCTCTCGCTGCAGAGGTCAAAATTTGTGTATAGGCAGCTGGGTTCTGTCTCAGAGAATGCTTGTTATCTTCTTCAACCTGAAAGAACATTAATCTCTTAGATCTTAATTGCACTTCAAATTGATTGGTTATTATTTGATTAATAACACTCATAGCACGAACCCATAAAATTAAAACAGGCATCTTAAATAACAACACACAAGAAAAAGCTTACAAGTTTTCCAATAGCTTCGTAGCTAGAAGAAAGCAATCTAGCCAACAAGTTGCCCTTTAGTTCTTGGTTGGGAACAGAACCAAGGATCAGACTTATTGCACTGACAATTTCTTCCTCATATTCTAAAGGTAAATTCCTCTTCTCCAAACCCTAGAAAACAAAACACTACTTATAAGGCAAAGAACACAGATGAATATGTATTCCTATTAAATATTTGAAGAGAAGATTTAATAATAATCAGGAAGCTGGAATACAAAAAAAGTCACAAAACAATTAGGCACCACATTTCGCGAAAAAACCAAGTAGGATTCCAATGTCAACAGCACTTGGCATAAATGACAAAATTAATTACACAGAAATCACTGAAAGATATAACAATTGAGTGAAGCATCCATGCTATACCCATTATAGATTTGGAAAGTAGCTCACCTCTCCTATCCACATCAAAATTTCCAAGTTTGCAGGTTCATAAATTACTGCAGAAGCATCTTCACAAATTTTACGCAACGCTGAGGCGCAAGCATTTGAGGACAGAGGTTCTGAGATCCCTGTAGCAAGAAATAATCTGAAAATAGCAAATCAGTACCAAACAGGAAATGGTTTGTGGCATATCTAGCGATGCTAGATGATAAAAAAGCCATGACACCCCACGAACTTTAAGATAGTGGCCATTACACCCACTAAACTTTTAATTTGGTGAATTTACTCCTTAAACTTCACATATGTGCCAAATAGATACTTCCCTCACTTTGCTGTTAAAATTAAACATTCAACTCATGTGAAAGGAAAAAAAATGCCAAAGGATCTGATTGAGAGGGAGAGAGAGAGAGAGCTAGGGTCCAATTTTTTGAGAAAGAGAAACCGACCAAAGAGAGAAAGAGGAACAAGGTTTTGGAGTCGGCAGTCACTGGTTGAATCCACCACCGCCATTTATGGACTCAATTTTTTCGTTTTCTGCACAAAACTTCCTCGTGTGGATTCATCATCCCTCAGCAGATCTACTTTTATTTGTTTGTTATTTGTGTTCTCACATCTTCTCAACAATGAATATGGTAGAATTGTTAAAGAAGATAGAGGAGAGGGGTGTTTGCGTTGGGGTTATCGGAGTTGGCAGGGTGGTGATTTATGGTGGTGGCCATCAAGGCTTTTAATTGATGGGTATGGTGGTATTTTGTGGTGGTGTAAAATTTTGGGTCAGTGACTAGCTTGCAAAATCTGCACTTGCCCAGTCAAATGGATCTACTCTCATTCAGTTCAGATTTATGTCCACCATACAACACCAATTGAGGAGATGAAGTTTTGGCTATGGAGGTTTTCTTCTTTTAGTTTCGTCAAATAAATGTCCAAAATAATTGTCTCATTAAAATGTGTCTAGAATAACATTAACAATGTAATTTGGAATGCTCTTGGTCAATTTACTCTAGAAATCTGGATTGGTCTCTTTGGGATTTATTTTCCTGCCCTTCTTTGGTTAGTTTCACATCTTTAGAAATACTAACAGTTTGGTGGAGAGTTGTCAGAGTTGTTGGGGGTGTGGGTTATAATCCTCTCTCTGGTCAGTTTATCTCTCAACTGAACCCAGCTCTATCTCTCTTCGTCCCTTTCTTTCTTTTTCTTTCACGTGATGTGAGTTGTCCATTAAGTATTTAACGGCAAGGTGCTGAAATATCTATTTGGCAGATGTGTGAAGTTCAAGGACTAAATTGGCCAAATTAAAAGTTTAGGGGGTGTAATAACCACTACATTAAAGTTCAAGGGGTGTGAAGGCATTTTTCCCTTTGCAATTCAGCCGTAAAACATCTTGTCAGATGATGCCCAAAAATGTATAATATAAAGTAAAATGGATAGAAAGTATTTGAACAAAATAGGTGGATCTCAATCCTAACACCAACGGATAAATAAAAGAAGAGTACTTACAGTAAGGACCTAGCATTTGATTGAAAAGCAGATATCAACTTGGAATAGGAACCAACAACATCAGCTAGAGATCTGTATACCTAGAACAGAATTAAGTATCTTAGACAATAGAAGAATGAACAAGATCAAAATGGATTCTCATAGATTCAAGGCCTACTACTATTTCTTTATATTAAAATAAATTTAGCAACTGATAAGCACAGTAGAAAAAGTGAAAAAAGGGGGGGGGGGGGTGTGGGGGGGTGCAGTATCTGACATACAAAGCACACGTAGCCCTTAAGCTCATCAGAAGGCCAAATGGACAACATTGTCACCAACTGCATAATCACAGAGAAATCAAAGGATTGACCCTCCTGTAGGACTACTTCTGCAACCTGAAATGTGAAATTTATACATTAGTACTAAGGTAAGGAGAATATAAAAATCAACCGCAATACATGTGAATCACAAAGTCCATATTCAATGAAGCTCAAATCTATCAAAAGATCTGACTGGCTGAAACTCTTACAAGGGTTCTGGAATAGTACAAGCCAGGTGACCCATGTAAGTGGCCAGCAGAGACATACAGATTGAACTGAAACAGCAACCCTCAAACATTCCAAGTTGAGAGAAGGAGGAGAAAATAAAATAAAAAGCCGCTTGCAAGCATGAAACCACAACAGTTTCTGAGGCCTAAATACAACTATACCTAGTAAAAAATGTCACCGTAAAGTCTAGTATATGCATGCAAAAAGTTATTAATAAAAAGAAATAGAGCTTTCATGTATCAATAGGTTTGTCAAATTGATATTTTCAGTGACTATGATATAGCAAACATATTTTGGATTTCAATATATCGATACTGACAGTAACTTGCAAGTATCATGGTTGTGCCCAGCAAGCTATTCTTAAGAATATTTATTCTTGCATTCAAGTTTTTTGGAAGTGTTGAAGGATAACAATTCCTGCATTTGATACTTGCTTCAATTTTGGAATCACCTTTGGTAGCATATAGTACAGTGAAGCCTTGCACTCCACCCATCATTAAATTTTTCTGGTATAAAAAATCATCATGCAGGAACAGCATTGTAAATGATACAGCCTTATCTTGATCCTCAGAAAGCATCATTATATCAAAATTTTCCACTTCATCAAGCTTTGTCAAATTGACATTTTCAGTGACTATGATATACCAATTAACATAATAGTATTTTGGCTTTCATTATATCAGCAATACTGACAGTAACTCCCAAGTATTACGGTTGAGCCCAGAGAGGTATTCTTACAAATATTTAAGTATAAGATGACATAGAAGAAATATTTTGGAGAATGAAATTAATAGTGCCTTCCCAAATGGGAGATATAATCACAAGCTAGTATAATGACATGGAGGCAAAATATGTATTAGTTCAATTTTCAAAACCCACAATGGGTTACTGAAACATATTAAAGATGGGAAACAACATATATGATCTATCCATGCAAGAAGAGTTTAGAAGAAAATTAACCCTAAATTAGGTAAATCACCTATATACATATTAAAAATCAAGCGAATGCAACAACTGGCATCACCCAAAAGGAAAATTCAAAGTTTGGAGTAGCAAGTTGTCCTCACCACATTAAGAGCAAATAATTTGCTCTCCACTTCTGTCCAAGGTATTGGGACATTTGCTGAGGTCCAACCACCAATGAAAAGCTACAATGCCATTTAAAAAGTTAAAAAACAACTTATGAACATCATAATTTTATAATAAATAACTTCAACCCTAAATTGTAAGCATTAAAGAAAAGGAAAAGTATGAATTAATTTAGGGACACTATTGGTCAGGTGGTTTTATTTATATATATATATATATATATAACATTTATAAAAAGAAGAAAGACCAAAGTTGTCAATACCATACCGAGGCTATTTTAGTTTGGGTAGAGGAATAAAATATTTCGATATTGGTTAATACCATTGTATCATTGCGGGGTTATATATATAAGGTCGGGATCAAGTAGAAGTGTTCACCAAACCGCACTACCTCACCGCAAGTAATAGTGCACCGCACTGCATGGCACAGTGCAGTTTGCGGTTTTATAATAAGAAAATCACACAAACCGCACCACACTTTCTCTATATATTAATATATTTATTTTTTTAATATTAAATATATTATTAATAGTTTAATAACCCTAGTTTTCAAAAAAATAATAATAATAATAATTTAATAACCCTAGCAAGTGTTGATTAGGAAAGCCAACCCAAAATAAAGAAAAACTAGCTTAATAGTTTAAAACTTAGCCCAAAACAAAGAGAAAAATCAATTTTGAGCTGGGCAGGAAAAGCCTAAAATTTGAAAAATATACTAGCTTCAAACTGTTCAAACCGCATCTTATACAGCGCATCGCACAAGTGACCGCAAAAATCAGGTGAGGTGAGGTGCAGTTATGGTTTTGGCTAAACTCTAAACTACATCGCATCGCACCCCACATGTAACCACAAAAAATGAGGTGCGGTGCAGTTATGGTTTTGGCTAAACCACACCACAAAGTGCAATGCTAAAACTGGTCCAAAACCGCACTGCGAACACCCCTAGATCAAGTGATGCCATTTAATAACTTTTTATTGAATTTAAATTTTGAAAATCTCATGTTGGATAAAATGTTATCTGTGTTCTTAATACATATGCCAAATTTTGAGCCAAACAAATGTTATTTCTTCTATGTAAGTTATCTAATGTGATAAAATTCTCCAAAGCAGCTGTCCACGTAAAGAAAGCTAACTTAACAGGGACTTTAACCTTTCAAATGCTTTTCCAGGGAAAATATTGGGCATCAGGTGGTTTTACATTTCCCACACTCTGAGCTAGTTACTATCACAAATGTTGATTTCAAGCAGCTGTCCACGTAAAGAAAGCTACCTTAACAAGGACTTTAACCTTCCAAATGCTTTTCCAAGAAAAAGATTGCACATCAGGTGGTTTTATATTTCGGACACTCTGAGCTAGTTACTATCACAAATGTTGATTTCAAGCTCTCATTGTAAAGAAAGCTACCTTAACAGGGATTTTATCCTTCCAAATGCTTTTCCATAGAAAACATTGCGCGTCAGGTGGTTTTATATTTCAAACACTCTGAGCTAGTTACTATCACAAATGCTGATTTCAAGCAGCTGTCCCCATAAAGAAAGCTACCCCATCGACTTTGATGAGGCACCTGGGCATCACTTTATCAGAAAGCACTCAACCAACAACTCCTCCAGCCTATAGGCTTATTAATCATGATGTCTCATATCAAGCACTATATCATTGACTACATCTATGGTACAACAACAAATAAGTTATACAATACAAAGGAACTTAGCCCCAGTTCAGATATACACATAGTAAACCATACTATAAAAGAAGCACCTTTTGTATAAATGTAGCCGAACTTAAAAGCTGACAAATATCCACCAAAAGCTCAACAAGATTCATCCGGAAATGGATGAGGCCATCAGGCAGGTCAGGATTTCCTCTCTCATCATTGAATATAGATTCATCCACCTGTCAAAGATGAGTTAAGTAACATAACAAAAATACAAAAATTACGATATAAAAAGAGAGACCACAAATTTTGGCAAAATGCTTATTTGTGAACATGAGATATTGAAAAATTATGTCTTCCAATTAAAGAACGTTCAGCAAAGGCAACATTTTTATTTTCACTACAACTTATACAAAAGAAGTTCAAATTCACCGTTGTGTATGGCGCCCGTCTTTCTAACTACCTCCCAAAAACCCCACTCCAAAACTCCCACTTGTTTATTTGAAAACCAATTCATACTGCTACATAGCATACGCAGGAGGAAATCAACCAGTATTCAAAAGCTTGCAATAATAAACCAAGAAAACAGAAGAATTAGGCCTCCTTAGCATCGCCTAAAGTACTTAAGAGTATCAACTGTTCATTACCATCAGTCTCAAAAGATTGAGCTGTCACACCCCCCTCCCCTCCCAAAAAATAAAAACCCTAACCCTAACACTCCCTGCAGGCTAGCCCACTCAACAACACAAAATTAAATGCATGTCTTGCACATGCAGAATGAAAATAGAATTAAACAACAAACAAAAACTAACGCTCTGTTTGTTTTGACAATAATGTTTTCTAGAAAATGAGTCATTTTCCAAAAAGAGTTTTCTATAAAACTATCTCATTTTTTTATGTTTGGTAGTTACCTTAAATGAATTGAAAAAAAAACTCTTGACTTCCCTTATTTAGCTTGCTGTGAGATAGAGTTATTTTCCAAAAACAATTACGCTTTTTTTGTTTTAGCAATGATGTTTTCTAGAAAATGAGTCATTTTCCAAATAACATTTTCCATAAAACTATCTCATTTTCCTATGTTTGGTAGCAACCTTAAATGAGTTAAAAAACAATCTCATAACTTACCTTATATAGCTTGTTGTGAGATAGAGTTGTTTTCCAAAAAAAATTAGTGGAAAACAATTTCTTAAAATAAGCCATACTTTTTATGTTGGCTAAAGATAGTTTTCCTTTGACTCATTTATTCTAATGTTACCAAACACTGAAAAATATGGAAAACTATCTTTACACAATGTTTTCCATCGAAACAAACAAAGCATTAGTGGAAAACAATCTCTAAAAATAAGCCGTATTTTTTATATTAAACAAAAATAGTTTTCCTTAATCATTTTTTCTAATGATACCAAACACTGAAAAACTATTTTTACATAATGTTTTCCATGGAAACAAACGGAGCATAAAAGAATAAAATGAAAGTCAACAAGACTCAAATTAAGGGTCTCACATACAATAGGCTTTGATGCTATGTTGGTTACCATCAAGAAGTGAGACAACAATGAATTAGCTCATACAAACTAACTCTAGCATCATTTAGAGTACTTTTTTTTTTCTTTGTAAATAGATTAAAATAAAGACTGGTTTTGGACTATGTTCCCGATAAGTTGACAAAAGTTCAGTGGAAGTGTAATTTAGGAGTAGGTTTACCTCTACATACACTTTTGATGTTAATTTCAAGTAAGACATCATCAATTCAAGCTACCGCCTATTTGTTTTTAAAAATAATTACCAAATTCCACTCATGTAATTCAACTCTTCAGTGGTCAAGAAATATAAAACTGCACTTAATAATTGCAAAATCTTACACTAGGCAGAAAAAAACATAACAAAACAAAATGAGATTTTTTATATATATAATAAATACTGATTTTTATCAAACTCAAAAAAAGAGTCACCCAAGTATACAAGATGTATACAACTGGGGACCAATACAATCAAACACGCAAATTACTAAGATTCATCAAATCAGAAACCGAACATAGAGAATATCTTCCTACAACTGACATCCAACCCTACAAACTTTTTAAGAAAAAAAAAAATTTAAGAACTGGTAAGATCCTCTCAGGGTAATCAAAGGCCTGGTTATTCCTTTCCCTCTAAAGACACTGCATCAAACAATGTGGGACAGCCATCCAAATAACAACATTGTGATGTTGCCCAAATCTCCCTTGCCAACAAGCTAGTAGATCAATAAGAGTCTCCGGCATCAACCAATAAACTACAAACAAACTGAACACCATAGACCAGAAATCAGTAGCAATAAGACAATGGAGTAAAAGATGGTCTACTGTTTCACCATTACTTTTGCACATATAACACCAATCCAAAATCCAAACTTTTCTTTTCTATAAATTATCAATTGTTAAATTTTTCCCCAAGGCGGCAGTTCAAATCAAAGAAAGCAGCTCTAGAAGGAATCTTCGGCTTTCATATGCTTTTCCAAGCGAAAGAATGATCATCAGCACAAGTCAAAACCCGGGTAGTATACACTAACCTCAAAACCTCTTCTCTTAGCTGGCTTCCAATGCATCTTATCTTCTCCACTAAACCTCACAACAACTATATAAATAATATTCATAAGCTCTGCCATACTAGCCTCCTTATCTTGGCTGATAAACTAATACATAACAACTAATCTACTTCTGTTTAGCATGTAATAAACGCATTCAAAGAAATCAATTTCTTCCAAATGTTTTAATTTGAATGCTACAAAACTAACCACTAATCTTTAAAAGAAACCACACATGTAGCATCTGCTCAACAGACAATCTAAACATAAAATGTTATTTAAATTTCAAAATTTTAAACTTTTATATAAAAAAGCACAGCAGCGATATGTAATAAAGATGCCCCTAAAACTCTTTACTTGACATCACAATCTAATGAACAAACCAACAAAATCAAATACCAAAAAAGACATACATTAATTAAACCTTAAAAAAAACTTTAATCCATGATCACAATATAACAAGAGAAATAGACAAAGAATAAACCTGTGCACGTGATAAAAGCGCATCAAGCAACGCTGAGAATAAAGAAGAAAACATTTCTTCCACATGTTTCCTACTTTTTGTACTATCTTCATCAAGGCCAAGAATATAGCTTGCGAGACTAGACCTGGGGAAAGATAAATTATGCTCACAGTTATGATGCTCTAAATTAGCAGCAAACGTCATAGAATCATCAAAATCAAATGCACGAATAAGAAAAACTTTCATATTTTCATAAAACTCCATTAGAAAAAAAAAAATTCATAGGGAAAAGAATACATGCGGCCTAAAATAACATTAATAGAAAAAGCATCATGACATGTCAAGTAAGGAGTTGATAGAGAGTATGATTTTGGATAGGATAGATTGGCAAAAAAGGATAACTATTATTGGAGGTTTCACGCTCCATATAGCTTTCCAAGGAAAAATCTAAAATGTTTTTCACTCTCTACAAGCTTTTAGTAACTGTTTGGGGGGGGGGGGGGGGGAAGTATAATTAATGCAAGAAAAATTCTAAAGGATTACGATAAAACCAACTATGCTTTATGGTACCAAATGAATGACTGTTAAAAAAATTACTACTAAAAAGAAACATGCTCATAAAATGAGAGTAACTAGAATGAGAAATTAAGATGGATGAGTGGGATTACTAAGGAAGACAAACTAAGGGATGAAATTATTTAGATAGGGGTGGCCCCTATTTAGAAAAAGATGAGAAAGAGTTGCTTAAGAAGGTTTGGTCAGGTACAACAAAGACCATTTTCTTTTTCTTTTTCTTTTTTTAAATAAGAAAAATTATATTCAAGAAAGATTACTTCATGAAAAAATGACACAAAGCAACCAGAAAAGTATTTAAAAAACTGAAAAACACTCAAAACTATGTACAATATAAATGAGAATCTATAAACATCAGAAGGGAATCACTGGAACTGAGTCACCAAGAATGATAGTGCCTACAATTGAGGCAAGGAGATGACCCTCAAGCTCTCCACATCCTCAAACATGCGATTGTTCCACTCCCTCCAAGTACATCACATCAAACACAAAGGTGTCATTCTAAATGTCAGATGAGCGTTTCCCTAATCAATTCTTCCATCCTATCAAAAGATCGAGCGCTCTCTTAGGAAGAACCCAAGTGACCCCAAATGATCTAAAAATAAAGCTCCACAACTAAGACTCCCCCCCCCCCCCCCCCCCCACCCCCCCCCCCCCCTCTCCCCAACCCACAGTGATTAAAAGATGGTCTATTGATTCCTAACTATACTAGCTCATGCAACACCTGTCCACAATAAAATAACCTCTTCTCCTCAAATTATCACCAGTGAGTATCTTTCCCCACACCACAGTCCAAACAAAAAAGGAAACCCTTTAAGGGGCCTTGACTCCCCAAATACCTTTCCAAGGAAACCCTCAACACACTATTAAAAGACCAAATATAAAATTCCCCATTCTTCCTCAACTTTCACCTCACACAAGGACATTCAATACGAATTGAGAATCCAAGAGATGATGAAAAGCCGCCACCAATTCCATTTCCCAATCATTACCACAACGGAACCTCACATGCCAAATCCTCTCTCAATCATTACCACAATGGAACCTCAAAATACCAAATCCTCTCTTGCCTTGCTGCCTCACCAGTAAAGACTCCACTGAAGCCACCTGATTAGAAGTATTCTCATACAAGACCAAAAAAGCCTCTCCAAGAGGCTAGTCGCCACACCAACAATCATGCCAAACCGCACCTGATTCCCTATTCCAACCCATCCTAATACACCTCCAAAGACCACAACCATGAGGACCCCTATTCAACTTAGAAATCCATCCTCCAAAGACCAATTATTATTTTGCTATATAAATAATATATTTTATCGCAAAACTACCTCATGCATGTAAAAAGCACAAGTTAGCCTAAAAAATATATCAAAGATTACATGAAAACAAAAACAAATAACCAAATTCTATGATATTACTACTATCACTCAGTTCCATTACATTGGACCAATCCCTAAGTTGTCTAATAAAGGTCTGCAACTAAAATTTTGAAGCTTCAAATCGTTAAAGGTGTGACTATTCCATTCCCTCCACAACATCCACATCAAACACATGAAAGCTAAATTCCACAACCATGATGGGAGTTTACCAAGCCAGTTCCACCAACCAACCAGTAAGTCCATCATTGTTTTTGACATTACCCACTCCACCTAAAAGAGCCAATCACAAAACTCTACATCACATAAACAACACCAATTTACATATGAATCCTTGTTTTTGGAGGTTATCATCGGTTTGGACTTGGGATCTTCCACGGAGCCACAGTACACACAAAGAAAGCCACCCCCTTGGGGGTTTGGCACACCAAATACCTCTCTAGGGGAAACTAATCACCCTAGGGGCATGAAACACACCATAATAAGACCTTACACCAAACACCCACTCCCAAGCAATCTCCATCACATCTTATCCAGGTCCTCACTAGTTGGCCTACTAGAATACAACAGTTAAAAGATTGAACAAACCAAACATTCCAATGCTTCTCACCCCCACCAGTGCCAACTACCTAATAAGCAAATACCAACACATCCTAATATGCTGCCAATGAATATAAGGCAGGGTATTGCTCCTTTAAAGGGTGCTCCCCAAACCACCTGTCATGCCAAAAGCGCACTTTGTCTCCTACTCCAACTTCAAACTGCACATCATTGAAAAGCCATCCCACTTGCTCAAACACCCTTCCATACACCTATGGGTATATGTGCTATGCACCCGCTTTGTTGCCCCATACTTTAACATTATTACCCTTCTCCACAAAGGAGTCCCCTTTACCCAAAACGCCACAACCACTTCCCTAATAGAGCTCTATCAAAGGCCCCCATCTTGTCCACCCCATCCCTTAGACATGACTGGAGAACACACAGTATTCCAGTCCACAAGATGAAACTTAGGCTTATACCTCACCCGTTCCATAGAAAGTTAGTTTGAAACTTCTCTAATCTTTTCGCAACATAGGGTGGAATGGTAAAAATAATGATAAATAGTACATAGGAAAGCTCAATAGTGTGCTTTTAATGTCATTCCTCCCCCTTTAGATAAATATAACTTCTTCCATCTTGATAATTGCCACTCCATCTTCTCTAAAATGGGGTTCCACACAACGTGTGCCTTAAAAGATGAACCCAAAGGCATTGCCAAGCAAATCATAGGGAAGCTCCCTACCTTATAGTAAAAAGAGGCAAAGGTATGCCTAAAATAACACAGATAGAAGCAGCAAGGAAAGACATGTTAATTTGGGAAGCAATAGAATGGTAGAAAAGGATACATGTGATTCTCCCAATTGGTCAATGACGGTCCATAACTGACCCCAATCTACATGGGATTAGAGCTTTAGGTGATTGGATTAAAATGCGACAAGATCTTTCTTTTCTACTAATTTGAAGCTCAACTTCTTATAGAAAGATAAACCGAAAAAACAATAATTAAATCAATTATAGCAGTACCAGAATTGCAAAGTTGAGTCTGCAATCTCCCAGTCCTCACTTGGAAATGCCACACATCTGCCAAGGTATTGAACATGTCAGAGATATCACAAATAACAATTTTCATAGAGAATAGCTTATATGTGGCCATATGATCCAAACAAACACTGCATTTCAAGGTGAAACACAATTGTCAACCTATGACAGGTTTATCTCAAACATGCTTATGTATGTTTCCTATATCACAGATCTTCAGTGTGTAAAGTCTAAACTTGAACACCACACCCTTCCCCCACCCCCCCCCCCCCCCCAAAACCCAAAAAAAAAAATCCTTAATAGTTTACTTTTTCCCATGTTCATCCTCAGTACTGCTTTTTTTTTTTTTTTTTATGCTTAATATTTGAACTTATTCACAAGCCTCAAGCATAAAGCTGTCAGCACATCTAAAGTCATCCAAAGAGAACATAGTGAGAATATGTTTCAAAATGATATGTTGAACAATATCTCATTAAGTAAACCTTTCTATTCCTTGCTTGGAAAAACATTAAACGGGAAAAATTATTACGTTGAGAATTATAACACTGAGATATCACCTCAAGAGTGCATCCGCCAAAGAAAGTGCTTCAGCACTTGCTTCTACAATCAGAGATGGTGCCTGGGGTACATTATAAAATTCAAATGTATTAATGACAAAGAAAAAGATAGATGTTTGTATAAATAAGCATCAAACCTTGTTACATCATTACCACTAACGACATACTATCCCAAAAAAAGAAAGTCTCATTTTCACTAATGACATGAACAAGTCTTAGACAAGTTGAATGCAAAAAATCCTTCAAAAAAAATTTTGGAATAGCACAATAACAAAGTACAGAATCACATAATCAAAACGTACAGCCTGCCCAATTTCCGACAACAGGCATGCAAGACCACCAATAACTTTCTCATCTCCCTTAGTAAGAGCTGGTAGAAGAAGCGCTTCTTTAAGGAAATGTACTCTGCATAATAAAAATTGGGGCAGCCCCTACAAAAGAAATCATAACTCAAATTAGACAAGATACTCAAATTAAGTGCAGCACAAACTTTTTTTATAATGAATAATAAAATAGGTCATTTCATGCTCACGATGAACCTAAAAGAATTACAAAAAATGATGCATAAAAAAGAAGTGATTCTGAGAAATCTATAAGAGTTACTTTTTGCAAGACCCCAAGCTCAGGACCAATCAAACAGAGTTTCACTCAGTCAAGCTTCAAAAGTACAGTTATTTCTCTGCTTCCACAATAGCCACATCAAACATAATGGTAAAATGTTACAAATCTCTGAAGAGTTCCCAAACAAAAGGTCAGCCACCCTCCTTGGTAACACCCAATTGGATTCTAGAAAGTCTAGAAACCAGGCTCAATAAATCATAGACTACATTGCAATGAATCAAAATATGATCTACCATCTCCCCACTACACTGGCACATACAACACCATACAACTAAGGTGAATCCTTGCTTGATAAGATTATCACAAGTAATAATTTTCCTCCAAGCTGTTGTCCAAACAAAGAATGAGATCCTTAGAAGAGCCTAACACACCAAACACTCTTCCAAGGAAAGAATTACGTACCCCTCGGAAAGCTTCACAACAAGAGCGAACAGTAAAGATGCCGATCCCTTTCAATTTCCATACATCCTCTCACAACCCTCCCTCCTAGGGATATTGGAGTATAAAAGATCTAGGAAAGAGTTGACAAACTCCAACTCCCAATCATGAAAACCTCTGTGAATCACACATTCTAGATCCAGCCTTCCCCACCTATTGGGCTATCTATGACTAAATGAACTGAGGCATTTTGATCAAGCGGGCAAGCATACAAGTCTAGCAACTACTCTTTTAGAGAATGGCCTTAACACCAAACATCATGTCAAAAACCTTAATTGAGTGTCGTCCCCCACATCAAAAGACACAAATTGCTGCAAAGCGCCCTAAACCCCACTAATACTGCGCCATAGGCTATATGTATGAGGTGCTCAAACCGAACCCGAAGTCCAACCACCCCATTCCTCCACATATTTTGTAAGAATCAGGTCTCCATAAATGTGTGACCTCAATCACAAATCGCATAACCACTTTCCCATTAGCGCTTGATTAAAGCTCCCTAACCTCTGAATCCTCAAACCACCTGTAGCAATAGTAGAACACACAGTGTCCCTTGCCACTAAAGAGAACTTTATACTCCACATCCAAAGTGCCCCACAAAAAATTTTGCTTTAACCTCTCCAACCTATTAGCCACATTTGTAGTTAACAGTCAATGAGAGGTAGTAACTTGGTAAACTCAAAAGTGTACTTCTTAAAAGCATTATTTCCCAAAATTTTATCTCAATTTTTTGTTAGGTTAAAGGCATGTAGCTTGATTTATGCTTGCAAATAATATAGATGTGGAATCTGAATAAGCTTAAGTTCAGAAGTATTTCTTGACAAATAACATATGTAATGTAGTGGTAGTACAATAAATAATAATATGATGTCATTTTTTGCACCATGGCATCAGAGCACCATTTTAGTATCATGAGCTATGAAAGTAGATTAGGCTTTAATGCACATGCTAGACGCATTGATGGAGGATGAACCTTTAACTGATTTAGAAATTCGGATATTATATTCTAACACCGTTTCAAACCTTTCTGTGCGACCAATGCAAACACCGACGCCGGATTAAAGGCCAGGTAGTGTTGATTTTGCTTGGCCTAATAAGATTTTGGGCCTGGCTTGAGTTTGACAGTTAATGGACTGGTAGAGTCAAGCATAGTGCAATGTTTGATTCTAATGTTCATTAGTCAATTATTTCCTTTTGATGTGACTCGGATCAAGCACATTGAATATCTATGATTAAACAGGCACACCTGAAGCTCTATAGGGCAGGGCCTAGGTCATGCCGGCTTGGACCAGCAATTTTTACTCAAACATATGGTGCTGGCAAGTACTGGCCCGGCCTCAAGCTGGCATGGCTCAGCTCATTAGCACCCCTAGTTATATACACGTACATTGGAAGTGCAAACATTGTCCGTGGGAAAGGTACGAGCATACCTCATGTCGACTAACAAGTTCAATGAGAACTTCAATGGCCAGATCAAATGAAGATAAAACCTGTAAAACCAACAAGTGCAGATATTAATTAATAAGACAGCCATAAATATCATTACTCTGGTTCAAGAGTCATCGTAATTAAGCAGAATTACCTGCAAAGAACCAAAAACAAAATTAAGAAGTGGGTGTGCGGGCAATGAGCCCTGAGGAATCTCTGAGAAACACCCAGCTCGAACCTAAGTGCAAAAAGGTTAAATATGTTAAGAAAACCATAATAAATGGCATTTGCATTAATGCTACAACTCAATTCAAACTAATGTAGCACAAAGCAGCAATTGGTATCAGAAAACAATAATAGAAAGCAACCTAGATTAGTCTAGGGTTAACCTCGGGTTCTCTAGTATATAACACAGTCATATCACGAAAATGTAGGCGTCAAGGGATTTCCAAATCGTGTTTTCGCTTTTCTATTTTATTTCTTCACAATTTGATTGCAGTAACAACAAAAATTCACAATTCAATCAAAAACAAAAATGCCATACCCAACTCAGTAAGCAACGCAGAATTTTCCTGCTCCTTTCGTGACCGTGCAATTGCGCAGTAGCAGCATCAAAGCTTTTCTCCGATTGTTGCAGCAGAAACTCGAGAACTACCGGCGTATGCGAGAGAAGCTGCAGTAAAAAAAAAAAAAAAAATCGAAACGATCAAACTCCGCAAAAGCAAAGCATTGAGATTTTAAAAAGCAAACAAAAGTGGAAAAACCCTAACTAACCTCTCGGCAATACTGAGTTGTGAGAGAAGAAGTCAATTTCGAATCAGTGTTGTGAGTGTCGAAAACTTCTTCAGGCAAAACAGTAAGCATTTCCAACACAGCAATATTACCGTCCTCCTGACTCTGCAGATTCTGCAGACTGTAGAAGAGCTGCTCGATCGGCTTCCCGTTTTCGACGCCGCGGAGAATTAGGGCGGACAGAGCGAGGCAGATTTGCGTCAAGAGCTGAGGAGGACCGGTGGAACTGAACCGCTTGGCGGCGAGGAGAAGAGCGTTGAGCAGGGCGTCCTTGGCTCCTATTTGCAAGAAACAGCCTTCGTTTTGAATCTTCCGTTTGAGGATTTGGGCGGCGAAGAACTCGAGTTCGGAATCGGCGGCGGAGGCGGAGGCGGAGGAGGAGGAGGAAGGGGAGTGTGGTGGTGGAGGAGGAGGAGGAGGAGAGGAAGTGAGGATTGAAGTGGCGACTTCCCAAGCGGCGTCGGTTTGTTGGAAATGGACGAGCCATTGGTTGGCGGCCACGCGGTTGGAGGACTGGGTGTCGTGGTTCAGCACGTGTACGGCCTCTGCCACCTTCATTTGCAACTCCATTTTCTCTCTCTCTCTCTCTCACACAATCTCACACACTCGCACAGTCTCTCTCTCTCACTGTATTTATTATTAGTAGTAATAGTAGTGGTAGTAGAATTTTATGGATCATCAATCTTTGAATCTTCACTTAGCTCATCCAATCTGTGCTCTCATCATCCAAAACCTCTCCGTGTGGCAATCCGGTTGTTATCAACGGGGAGAGAGAGAGACAATTACGCGTAAGACACAAGCGTTTAAGTGGTTTAACCAAACCCTTCCTTAATATAATGATTATTATTATTATTATTATATTCTAAATTTCTAACATTTAAAATAAATTAAAAACAAAAAAGGACATTTTATAATAAGTTTATAATAACCAACAAATCAATTATGAATGAAAAACAAACTTTTAATTGTTTGGATGCAATTTGTTATTTTTTATTTATTTATTTGATAGTTAAAAAAAAAATTACAATATGAACAGATTAAAAAAAAAACCCTATATATTTTTGTTAAAAATGATAAAAAGTGGTTTTTAGTTTAGCTACCAAATTGTTATCCTAATTATTTGTTTATTGGGTGAAAATTGATTAAAATGTAGTTGTGTTATGTCTAAAAAACCACTTTTCACTCAGAGATTTGGTTGTTCTTGTTTCCTCTTCAACTAGTTGTAGTTGCAACTACATCAAACAAGATCAGGAAGACAGTAACATACACCAACAACATTACAAGAACTCAAAAGCGTCTTTAGGTAATCTACCACAACCTCTAAATCCTCCTATTTTGTTGCATGTGTTCTACCTCAACATCTTTTTTTTGTTACATCGGATTATTTGCATTATAAAAACAATAGGTTTCTGATGGAAAATGTTTTCACCAAAATAAAGAAACTTATTTATTTTACATTTAAAAAACAAATTATTATAACCAACAAATCAAATCAATTATTAATTGATGAAAACAAACTTTAAATTGAATTTTTTGATGCCCAGTTTTTTCTAAAAGCCCAATTGAAATCAAAACCCAAACTCTTTCTGGACCCATTATCTTTATTTGGAGGAGTGTAATCTGAAGGGTAAAGAATGACTCTAGTTGGGCTCTTTCATGAAACTAGATTTGGGGTTTACAAAGTGAGTTGGGAACACTTGTAGAAGTTGAGGGTCCATGAGCAAGCCCATGTGTTCGCCACAGGCACACCCAAAAACACTGATCTAGTTTACTGTATTTGGCTATTTGCTACAAAATCCAGAGTAATGAACCAACCTATCTTAGGGTTTGTTTGGTTGAAAGGGAGAAAAAGTGGAATGATAGAAATGAGAAAGGGATAAAAAGCAGGAGGATATAAGAGATTTAGTTTTCTTTCATATGTGTTTGGTTGGGAGGATAAAAAAGTAGAGAGATAGAAAACTCATTTATTTGATTTAGAAGAAAAATGAGAAAATGAAAATTGAAATTGGTATGAATTGACTCATATGCCCTTATTAAAAAAAAACTATGCTCATTTAAAAAATAAACAAACAATCAACCAAAAAATTAATAATCCCACCAAGTATATTAAAACAAAAATGATGCCCAATTAAAAAATAAATTAAAAGAAAAAAATAAAAAATAAAAATAAAAACCCAACAATGCCTAGTAAAAAAAAAAAAGTCATGATAGGACATTAGCACACACTGATACACGACCATTTAGTAGAGAAGAACAAAGAAGAGAAAAAAATAAATAAATAAGCACATTACTTTACTACTGCAGAAGAATAGAAGCTAAAGACAAACAAATGAAGAAAAGATACAAATGAGTGAGAACAAAAAGAAGCTTGTTATAGGGGGTAGTTTTGTAAAACAAATTAGACCAGTTTTCCACCCTTATTTTCTCTCCATTTTGGAGAGATCAATTTTTGGTGGACGCAGGGAGAAATGCATGGATCTCACCAAATATTTTCCATCATTTCTCTCCTTACCAAACAATATCAAATTCTATTTTCTCTCATTTCTTTTCTATCGTCCACTTATTTATAATCACCACGCTTACCACCAAGGCACTCAACATTGTATTGTTGCTAGCGCATTAATCTAAACCCATATTAATTGGAGTGGTCAAATCCTTACATCTTTTTTTCTTTGGTCCAAATATAACACGAAAAGTAAAGATTTAATTCACATCAATAAAGTTATCAAATTTTGTCACAAAGGCACTCCACTAATATCCAAAAATTATGTGTTATTGGGCTATTATGGTCATTTCAATGGAGTATAGGGGTCATTTTTGTAAATTCCATGAAGTGTGTGGGTAATCCTTTAATTTCTATGATGTACAATTCTCTCATTTCAATGAAGTGTGGAGGTTTGATGGAAATTT
This sequence comes from Quercus gilva, assembly GCA_023621385.1. Classification (NCBI taxonomy): domain Eukaryota; kingdom Viridiplantae; phylum Streptophyta; class Magnoliopsida; order Fagales; family Fagaceae; genus Quercus; species Quercus gilva. The sequence continues at coordinate 60,990,858 of CM042474.1, read as the reverse complement.
ATGAAAAATGTGGGGGTTTAATTATAATTTTGTGATGTGCATGGGCTATTATATAATTTCTATAAGCAAGGACATTTAATTTTGTAATTTCTGCAAAATGTTGAGGCAATTCCATAATTTCTATGAAGGGTAGGAGTATTTTGTAAAATCTATGAAGTGTGGATGTTTAATTGTAAGTTTTATGAAGTGTGAGTGGATTTCTATAAAAGTAGTTAAAGTTTAAGGCTGATGATGGGCTTTATATTTTTCAATAAGTTATTTAGTTTAGGCGTAAATACACTTTTGGTCCCTACATTTTGGACCATTTCTCGATTTGGTCCTTAAATTGATTTTGCTCCTAGGTCAGTCCTTAAAATCAGAAAATCAATTCTATTTTGGTCCCTACCGTCAACCCCCTAACAGAAAAATCCTACATGGCTAACAGAGGGCACAAGTGGCATGTTAAATGCTGACATGGCTAATAATTTAATAATAAAAATACCACGTCAGCATCCATGTCAGCATTTAAATTAATAAAAAATACCAGGTCAAAACAAATTAAAAATTAACATTAATCTAATTAAAATATTAAGAAAAAACAATTAAAAACAAATATCTGAATTGTTAAAAGTTATTAAATTAGTATCAGTTTCTAAATTTAAAAATAATAATTTATCAGTTTTAATCAAATAAAAAAGAGGAAAAACAAAATTAAAAATAAAATCAATTAAGATCTGTGTTCATCTTGATCATGAACACGTAAGAACAAAACCCAGAATATTCAAACACACGAATAAAAGAATAGAAAGCCACAAACAATAGCCAACTTTTTGTAGATCTGTGTTCATCCAATAACCCACAAAAAAATATTCAAACACAAGAACAAGAACAAAAGAATGTCGAGAACAAAACCCAGAATATTCAAACACATAAATAAAAGAATAGAAACCCACAAACAATAGCCAACTTTTTGTAGATCTGTGTTCATCCAATAACCCACAAAAAAATATTCAAACACAAGAACAAGAAGAACAAAAGAATGTCGAGATGTGGCTTCGCCGTGGGGACTGGCCTGGGCTTCACAACACTCACAAACCCACTACCTGAGGCTTCACAACACCCACTACCTGAGGTTTCGCCGTTAGAAACAATCTGGGCTTTGCACCTAAGGCTTCGCCGTGAGGACCGATCTGGGCTTTGCACCTAAGGCTTCGCCATGAGGACCGTGGGGACCATCACTACAACATAACACACCGATCCTTCGCAACCACCACCACCACCTGTTTGGGGTTTCACAGCAACACAACACACCCACAAATCCAAACTAACCCACCACCCCAAACCGATCCTTCGCAACCACCACCACCACCGTTCTCGGGTTTCACCGCAGCACAACACACCCATAAATCTACAACCCACGAATCCAAACCGACCCACCACCACAAACTGATCCTTCGCCTCCACTGATCCATAAAACTCCATGGTCGAGCTTGAGAACTTAATCCACAAAACCCCATTTCAAAGCATTCAATCGGTTGGAAGAGTTTATCAAAAAAAAAAGAAGAATCGGCTGGGGGAGAAAGATCAAAGAGAGGGAGAATGACCCACTCAATGTGAATCGGCAGAGAGAGAGATAAAAAAGTTAGATATTTGTTTTTAATTGTTTTTTTTTTAATATTTTAATTAGATTAATGTTAATTTTTAATTTGTTTTGACCTGGCATTTTTTATTAATTTAAATGCTGACATGGATGCTGATGTGGTATTTTTATTATTAAATTATTAGCCATGTCAGTATTTAACATGCTACTTGTGCCCTCTGTTAGCCACGTAGAATTTTTCTGTTAGGGGGTTGACGGTAGGGACCAAAATAGAATTGATTTTCTGATTTTAGGAACTAACCTAGGAGCAAAATCAATTTAGGGACCAAATCGAGAAATGACCCAAAATGTAGGGACCAAAAGTGTATTTACGCCTTTAGTTTAAAGATACTTTCATGGCAGTTTAGCTTGAGTTTATAAGTTTAACTTTTAGTTTTTAACTTCTTTGTAAAACTTTTTAAAATCTTATTTTTCTTATTTTTTCTCACTTTTTCAAAGTATAAATATGCTTTAACACACTTTTCAAAAAAAAAAAAAAAAACTAAATTAGTGAGTGACAATTCTGTCATGAATTCATGGTGGTGAGTAAAGCTGTTATTATTATTATTATTTTGTTTGGGTTTAATGAATTGTTGTTAGTGGGTTAGGTTTTTATGGGTAAGGTCAGGAATCGTTGAAATGTTCTTGCGGCTAAAACCGGTTTGTGCTGAGATCTGATGGGCCGAATAAGTCTAGACAGGGTAATGGGTTTACATTATGCAGGCTAAACAGTAAACACACCTCTATCTATGTAGAACTTTCTGAACCAAAAAAAAAAAAAAAACAGTTTCTGATCAGAAAATTTTTCTACATAAAGATCCCACTTCAAATGAATTTTTTTTAATAAGAAATTTGAGATTGGATCCCTGTCTATACCAAAAACTAATTGATATATTGATCTGATGATAAAAAGTTATTATCAAGAGTAAACACCATAAATTGAAACTCTTTAAAAAAAAAAATTGGCTTTACATAAATAAGATAAACTATATGAACCTCAATGGTCATTAATTTATTACCAGAAGCTCAATAATTTTTGTTTTTTTCCCATCTGGTGGGACTTAGGAGTTCAATCATTTCACAATATCGGTGTATGATAGTTCACATTCATAAAATAAAATAAAATAAAAACAGTTAAGGGTAGGATAAATCACTACACAGATAAACATTGGGACACCATGAAGAAGACATGAAATACGTGTCCTATCTCCGTCTAGATTATGATTTCTGAGAACCGGACATTAAATGTGAATAAGAAGTTTTGTAACTGCCACTGTCTTTAATGCTTCCCTCTAGAAAATACTTACACCACTCATTATCTACTTCTATTACCATACCTGCGTGCAAGTTATCAAAATTATTGGAGATTGATAGCTATCTTATCTTAGAATGTATAAATTTTAAGTTTTCTTCTTCTAAGCTTAAAAATTAGACATAAATGCACTTTTAGTCCCTACATTTTGATTTTTTTTTTTTTTTTTTTTCATTTTAGTCTCTATATTTTAATTTTACCATTTTTAGTTCTTAAATCAATTAACGCATTCCATTTTGGTCATTTCCATTAGCCCACCAATGGAGATTGTTGAGTTGGCAAACTGATACTGACGTGGCCAATTAAAAAATAATAAAAAATTTTAATTAGTATTTAAAAAAAATGCCATGTCAGCTTTAAATACAAAAAAAAAAAATTTATTAATCAGTTTTAACAAAATTAAAAAAGAAAAAACAAAATTAAAAATAATAAAATAAATCAATTCAAATCTAATTCATTTTGAACAAGAACACACAAGAACACAATCATAGATTTAAACATCACACAAACCCAGAACCAAACACAAAAAAACACAAACTCAAATTTAAACATTAACATAAGATTACAAACACAAAGAACACAATATCAAACATAAACTGAAAAAAAGAGTAATTAAAATTTTTTCTTTTTTTTTTCTTTTCATTATTTTCGAAAGAACAAAGTAACATGTTCTTCGTGTTCTTCGGGAAAGAACATGAAGGTTGCCCAGAAACCTAGAACAAAATTTTTTTTTTTTTTTTCTTTTCATTATATGGCTGGCTTTGTATACATATATAACACTTCTATCTTGCCGGAAACCCAGAAGATGAATTTCAGCTACAAGGTCTAAGCCCACCGAAGGCAAAAAAAAACCTACAAAACCTCAACCACCATGAACCCTTTATGACCCATTCCAAACGCACCTGAGACCCACGACCACACCATCTGAGACCCACCTAAAACCTATTGCCACACCATTTGCAACCCACAAAACCTTACTTAAGACCCTCGGCCACACCATCGAGCACGGCCAAACGCATCATCGTACCCATGAACACATAACACCAACCCTAAACACCAACGCCGTACCCACCCACCAATCTGACCACCACAAAGTTCAAACGAATATCACAACCAACAAAACCCACCCACCATACCAAAACCCAGCAACCACAAATCACAAAACCACAAATCCGATCTCACCTCACCAAATCAGACCCACCAATTCGATCTCACCTCTTGACCATGAGTTAGATCCACGAATCCGATCTCACCTCTTGACCATGAGTTAGACCCACAAATTTGATCTCACCTCTTAACCACAATCTTCGAACCACTAAGCACAAACAAAGGCATAGGAGAGAGCGAAGAGAAAAGAGAGAAGTAAGAGAAGAAAGTTAAGGGAGAAGAGTTTATGGTTGTTATTGTTCTTTGTGTTTGTGATCTTGTGTTAATGTTTAAATTTGAGTTTGTGTTTTTTGTGTTTGGTTCTGGGTTTGTGTTTATGTTCTTCTGGGTTTGTGTTTATGTTCTTCTGGGTTTGTGTTTATGTTCTTGTGTTGATGTTTAAATTTGTGATTGTGTTCTTGTGTGTTTTTATTCAAAATGAATTAGATCTGAATTGATGTATTTTATTATTTTTAATTTTGTTTTTTCTTTTTTAATTTCGTTAAAATTGATTAATAAATTTTTTTTTTGTATTTAAAGCTGACATGGCATTTTTTTAAATACTAATTAAATTTTTATTATTATTTTTTAATTGGCCACGTTAGCATCAGTTTGCTAACTTAGCAATTTCCGTTGGTGGACTAACGGAAAGAATCAAAATAGAACGTGTTAATTGGTTTAGAGACTAAAAGTGGTAAAATTAAAATGTAGGGACTAAAATGAAAAAAAGTCAAAATGTAGGGACTAAAAGTGCATTTACGCCTAAATATTATACACAAAAACATGAGTTTGTATAGCAACTATCATCCAATTAATTAGCACAAATTTCAGTGTGCATATTAAGAATAATAAAAATATATAATCTCATAGTAGGAATATTAAAATATTAATCCAATAAAAAAAAAAAGGTCTGAGTAACTTTTATCAATGTTACACCACTAATTTCTATTAGACAATTTTTTTGATATATTCGTAATTGAATTAAATTGTCTCCTTATAATACCCTATGTGTATGCAAAATATAAAGACCAGAACAGATTAAATAACTATTTTATCTATAAAATTTATATAGATTTTTAATTTTTTGAATTTTAAAATTATTTACAAAACATGAGTTTGATCTAAATAAGAAGTTGGATATGAGTGTTAAAAAGATAAAGAACAAATTATTAATAGGTGGTGTAAATGTGTAACATTAATGAAAAGCTGTATGTTTCTCCTTATAATACCCTATGTGTATGCCAAATATCAAGACCAGAAGAGATTAAATAACAATTTTATCTATAAATTTATATATATTTTTAATTTTTTGAATTTTGAAATTATTTACAAAACATAAGCTTTTAAATAAGAAGTAAATAACATCTAATTGATATAAAATTGGATATGAGTGTTAATAAGATAAAGAACAAACTAATAAGTGGTGTAAGCGTGCAACATTAATGAAAAGCTGTATGTTCATTCTACTGAAGGATTTTTTCTAACCCATACCAAACAAAGAACTATATATATCTACCGATTCAAAAGGAGAGTTTTTCTGTCATCATAGAAAATACGAAAAATTCGAACATACATGAGCTGTCAGGACATGTTTTGTGGGTCCTTCTATTGGATAAGCAAAAGCCTCCATGGGCATCACATTCATTCTTTTTTCTATGTGTTGGTTGCTTCATTCTTATTTTGCTGAATGAGTAGGTTGCTTCATTCACGTAACAAGAATATTCAAAACAGAAAATTTACATTACAATCAATTAATGGCAAAATAATATACTACATCATGAATAGGTCATTTATCAATATTTATGTGACAAAGATATTGTCCGACAAATCACAAATACTTCATATAAATTATATATATATATATATATCTTTTTCATGAATCTCATAATTCAACTGATTGATATTTCTTGAAATTTTTTATGAAAACTTTTAGTGTTCAAATTAATTTCCTTTCCCCTAAATATAAAAAAAATATATATATATATATATATAATGTTTTACAAATTATTTTTTGGTGAGGGTAAATGGGAGGATTGAAGGTAAAGATGCACACAAGACAGAATGAGACACAAATTCTTTATTATCACCAACTACTTTGTTAGCGAATACTTCCCCAAAAAAAAAAAAAAAAAAAAAAAAAAAAAAAAAAAGAAGAAGAAGAAGTTTGTTAGTGAATAGTCTTTTTACCAGGTATGGTATAAACAAGATTCAAATGTAGATTATTATTTTATTTTTAAGAATTCGATAGCAATAGTGGGACAAAGATATGAACAATATCTTTATTGAAAATACTAAAAAATGTCAATTGAGTTATAAGGTTTTTGGCAAATACTTCTAAAATTATCAATCACGTTGGTTTAATTAGTTTCTGATTTTAGCCAAAAAAAAAAAAAGGACTTGGTGTAATTAGGGAAGAGAAGAGGCAAAAATTGGAACAAAAATATCATTTGATTCGTCGATTCTCCACAAAAGAAATAAGTAAAGTTCCATTGTTGAGTGAGAAATGAGAAATTCATGAGAAGTTACAACTTACAATCCCCACCGCGTAATAGTGCACATACACGTTTTCATCGAAGATTTGGCGTTGTTTCTCAGGACTTGGTGTGATGCTCTAATGTTCGAAAATACGTACGGCAATTGTGATGATCCAACAATTCAAGATTCAAGACAACCTTCTAAAACAAGCAATGCCCAAGTATCAGTAAAGCACAAGAAAGAATAAATCAACCCTTTATAAATCAAAGGGCATTTATGTAACGTCACAAGGAAACTTCCTTTTTCCTAATTCAATCACTGTGAAAACTGTTCGACTTTGTGTTATAAATACAAGCAAATATCAACCCCATAGTCATTTCCTTTACACTTGCAAAAGTTACAGAGACCAAAACAAAGAAGAGAGAGACAGAGAAATGAGGCCTGCAAGCAACTCCACCACAGTTAATGTTGATGCCGGATTCCGGAATTTCAACTCTCCCATTCCTTATCTCTTTGGTGGCCTAGCCCTCATGTTGGGACTCGTTGCAGTGGCACTGTTAATTCTAGCTTGCTCGTATGGTAAAACTTTTTCCAACTCGCCTAGTGATGCTGAAGAAAAACAGGCTAAGTCGACAGTGAACATGAAGGTGGATTCCGAGCCAAAGGTTGTTGTCATCATGGCTGGAGATGACATCCCTACCTACTTGGCCAAGCCAGTTTCCTCTACAGGCCATAGTGAAGAAGTGTAATATATATGGATCTCCTATAACTCGATATGGAATTGTAATACTTAAATTTTGCTTTCCTTTTCCTTTTCTTTTTTACATAGAATTACAGTTTGTTGTAGTCTTTTGATATAGGCTTCTTAGAGTTTGAGCCTGCGGGAATATGTAAAAATGAGTTAGACAGACTGTCATGAACTCATCATGTTAATTTTTTGAGGGTGCTTTTGATATAGAATTATCTATTCCTTAATTTCTATTCTCTCTGTCATATTTCTATTTTTTCATTTCTTTTCCTTCTAGATTTTTGCCTTAGTTTGTTGTTGCATGGAATCAACTTGTATTGCTTCTAAGTCATCTTTCTATGGAGATAAAAAAAAAAAATTAAAAAAAAAAAAAAAATTCTTAGACTGATTTTTTCATGATGAATAGATGTTGTTGCTTAAAAGCTAAGTGAACTTGGTGCCTTATTGGAAGCAACTTCAAGGTCGAATTTCTTTGATGTCTAATTTATAATTTTAAGAGTTTTTAACTCCAAAATGCCATTTTTTTTCATTTCATAATCTTAAGAATTGCTTCAACAAGGAAATTGATAGTATAAATTTGTAAAGCAAGTTGAAGAAAATAAACCAGAAAGAAGGGAAAGAGAGAAAAGAAAAGGAATTTAATGACTTTACACAAAATGCAATGACTTATAATACATCAGTCGCATTGGACAAGAAAGACTTTGAATTGGTTTGCCAAATGGGAATCTAGAGGAAATAGAAAGAAAAGAGGAAGAGTTGTTGTTCACACAACATTTCTCCATCCCAAAATTTATCATTATGGTTTGTACTGTATGGACTAACTTTCATATTGCTTTTTTGAAATGTGATGGTTTTATGTTATAAGAGGCTAAGCTTGCTAGCTCCAAGCATATCCTCATTAAAGAAACAACTTTTGAAGAAGGAAAAATGACAAGAGCAAGTCTTTCCTTAGCGTCTTTGTTGGGATACAATATGCGATCGAGAAGTATTATGATAGTTGACAAGAGGACCATTTTGGTCAGTAAACAAGGACTAAATGTTGAACCATGAAGAATTCTTTTTGGTTATCATCGATGGGAAGGTTTAGGGTCAAAATAAGCTGCACCAGTGACCAGGGTTGGTTTTCCACAAGTCCATTTAGGTAATTGCCTGACAACCTCAAGTGGAAAATGGTCTCATAATTTTGGTTCTTTGGTACTATACCAAATATATATAACAACCTACGCTAAATATATTTTATATAAATTATTGACTTTTTATTTTAGGAAAGTAATTTGTGTTTAGCTAAAATAGTAAGAAACCCATACCTCTTTTACTCTCTCCCCTTGACTGAGAAAGTTCCCTCCATCATTAAACAAAGAAAAATCTTTTTCGTCTTTTCACAAAATCTCTCTCTTTCTAGTCTCTACCATCAAACCCTTTTTTTTTTTTTTTTTAATAATGTTTATCCCTAAACTTATTCTTACGGGTCATATATATTTGAGGTAAATAAGTTTTTTTTTTTTTTTTTTTTTTTTGAGAAATTACTTTTTTAACTCAATAGTTCATGTTATGGCGATTTCAAATTAATCTTTATACTCCTAACTTACAAATTAAACCCTATAATTTATAGGAGGATTCAAATTAAACAATATAGTATTATAATTTACATATTAAATCTTAAACTTTTAAATCGGTTTTCATAGAGAGAGAGAGAGAGGATATGGTTATTTTATTTTATTTTATTTTAATTTTTTTTAAAGGAGGGGAAGGCCAAAAAGGGGTTTGGAGGAATAAGATACCCCTCCAAACACCTTATTTTTATTTCCCGATATTGTGGTAATTTTGAGGGGAAGGGAGGGTTAAACTTATATTAAGAAAACTTAAATTGTTAATTTTTCATCTTTAAATTGAACAAAAGAGGGGTATAATTATCAATTTATATGATTTTTTAAAGTCATTTTATCTAATTCTCATTTTAATTTTTAAAATATTTAATCAAAAGGACATGATCTATAATTCTATATTGTAACCATCTCTACTTTATTTTTAAAACATCCAAAGAAGTGATAACCATTTTCCTCCCCTTTCGTCCATTGTCCTTCATTTCCCCTCATATCTTTTGCTCTCCTCTCCATTCAAACTTCCAATCACACTATTGGGAATTGTTCAGATTGGTTGCAGATGGGGGGAGGTGGTGTTGGCTTGGGTTTCAATTGAGTAAGGGCAATGATGGTGGAGTCAATGGTCATGTTATTGGTTGTAATGGCTGCACCATTAATGGTGCAGCCATTACAACAAAAATACATGAGACAAAAAAAAAGAGAGAAAAATGAAAAAAATGATTTCATTTTAATTATTTAATATATGTTTCTTTATTTTTTAATAAAAATAATGTTGATGCAGATAAAAAATTTTGTTTCAAATACCAAAAAAACAATATCATACCTAAAGGCCACGTCAACGATGGCAATGGGAGGAAAGAAATTTTTTAATAATGCTCCTAAATGTAAAGGACTAAAATAAATAAATAAAATTAAAATTAGCCTAAACTTAAAGAACATACAATGTACTTTTTAGTATTGAAAGTACCCCATAATTTAGAGTGAGAATTTGTTTTCATCACTATGTTTTTAAGCTTGAATTATCTTCAATGATATATTATTATTATTATTATTATTATTATTATTATTATATATCTTACTTCTTCTTTGGTTATGGCTATTAGTGTTATATTTTTCTTGGTTTGGTATTATAACAACTACTAATATTCTTTGCTAATTCACTCCACCATTTAATTTGAAAGGAATGGTAGCGCACTCAATCTTACCTCTTTTGTATGCCGTGCCGTGCCTATTTTATAGTTTCACATATTTGATTTTTCTATGAAGATTCTAATATATATATATATATATATTTATGAAAACTTGAAGTAAAGGCCTTTTATTGTATGTTCATTTCCCATCTAGATCAGAGATTTATTATTTTCTTGTAAGTTTTTTAAACTTATAGAGTTTTCTCGTAATTTTTTTTAATTTTATGGATCAAAATTGACCTAAACTTATAGTGTCCATGCCAAATTGTATTTTAGTATTTAGGATGTGTATTGCAAGTACCCCCATAATTTAGGGAGATTATTTGCATTCATCTCTATGTTTTTTTAAGCTGTAATTTTCATCAATGATATAAATTGCCAATTATTATTATTTTCTAGAAGCTTCTCAAAATTTAGAGAGTTTTTGTGTAGTTTTTAACTTCCAAGGATCAAAATCAAAATTGACTTAAACTTAGAGTCTATATTCCTTTTAGTCTTTAGGGTTGCAATTACTGCCATAATTTAGGGTAGTTTTCTACATTCATCTTTGTTTGTTTGTTTATTTTTATTTTTATTTTTTTTTAATTCAAATTTTCGTCAATGATATAAATTAACTAGTATTATTATTTTCCCGCGGCTTTTCTAACCGTTTCAGAGTTTTAGGACTTTCGAAAAAAAAAAAAAAATCCATTACAAGAACATTTTTTCCACGATTAAAAAAGTTTTAGACGTGGGTTTTAATTGGCTTAACTGGTAAAGTTTCTGATGGTTAAATAAAAGATATAAGATTCAATTTCTACTTACATCAAAAACTAATTGATGTCTTAATCTGATGATAAAGGACAGGAATGGACGTCAAATGTTGAAACTCTCTCATAAAAAAAGTTATAGATAAGTTTAATTTTAGTTTCACTTATGATAATTAAGTGACTTATCGGATTCATGGAAGATTCTCCCAAAACATGTTTTAATGATGTAAATTTACTACATGACCACCTCATCTTTATCAACCACCATTATTACTTAATTAAAGGGGTTGATATAAAACAAGGAATAAATGAAGTAGGTAATGGAAAAGCACCCTTTTTTTTTCTGCTGAATAAGATAATGGAAAAACACCTAAACACAGAAGAAAAGTTTTTTGGTTACCTCTGTCAACTACTAAAGGACCCGCATCTTCCATTATACTTTTAGTTTGATAACATTATAGGTGTAGCATCAGCCAATTAAGTTTAATATTAGGTGTGTACAATTCAGCACTTGTCCAGGTTAACAGACGTGGTGGCTCGAAAATGTACTTTGGTACAGTGAATATTGGGGGAGTGAGAAATTCTGCAAGGTCATTGATGTTGATTACAGATAAGAGTAAGTGAAAAAGAAGGTTTTTTCTTTGTATATGTCAGATTAGTCTAAAGGCTAGTGCATTTCCACGCCACATCTTCTTTAGTGGGAGACATATGAAGTGAGAATTTCCAATAGTTTTGTATTAATATATATATATATATATATCCACATTTTTGTCGAATTTCTCATTGACTTTGACAGAAATTTAAATGAATCCTCCCCCAATCCCCTGTCATAGTCTCATGGGAGAATTCTTCAGCAAGTAATGCTACTGTATATTCAGAAAGTTTCAGAATTTTTTTTTTTTTTTTTTTTTTTTTTTTTTTTTTTACGATAGTTGAGTGGATAAGATTTTGCCGGGTCTCATTTCGGTCTATCAATTTTTTATCTATAATTAAATTACCGATTTTTACAAAAGTTTAAATTATTAGGATATGATAAATTTAATTATTTAATCATATAATTCTAATACTCTCCTCGCATTTAGGGCATAAATGGATCCCAACATGTGGAAACTTAAATGAGAGATAGAGTAAAGAAGACATAGATCAAATTTAGGATCTCTTACTCTGATATATGCCATGTTAATTTACCGATTTTTTCAAAAACTTAAACTATTGAGATATAGTAAATTTAATCATTTAATTAACCACACAATTCTAACATCTAGCACTAACAATCTACCAAATTAACAGTAGTAAATTCTTTTTTGTGTTTGTAAACTTTCTCTTCTTCAGCCAAGTGGGCAGCACCGTAAAAAGTTTTAAATCCGGTGGGCCTGTGCCATGTTTGGCAACCTTGTTCCACTTGCACAAACAATATGTTATCAAACTTATTTTTTTTATTATCAAATAATATATTATGAAAATTATAAGGTTTTATAAGATATTGTTTGTGAAAGTGGAACAAGGTTGCCAAATATGAAACTTATGATACTCTGCATCCAGAGACTGTTAATAGAAGCATGGAATCTAAAATGTGCTAATAATAGGACAAATAAAGCCAAACATAAAAACCACGATGGACAAAGTTGCTGGTAAGTCAAATCAAGCCTAATCTGTCCCCTTGGGACTTCAATTGATTGAGATATAACTTTGCAAATCTTATCTAATCAATCTGAATGTCTAATTAATCTCACATCATCAGTCCATCTTTCCTATTTTCCCAGGTCAAAAAGATTGTAATGTATCGAATAATTAAAGTAATGATATCTAGTATCTACAGACTGTAGATATACCGAGATGAGTCTAAATTATATTCAGTAATAAATTTGCAGTTTGTCAAAAAATCACATGTAATAATATGAGAATGGGATGATTCGCTATTAATTTCTTTGCGAGTATTAAGAGGGTGAATTTGTACCTACGATTGCTGTAGAATAATTTTGATTTGTACCTACGATTCCCAAAATGAAGGCATTCAACTCTCCAAATCTCCAAAGCCAATTCTTTCCAGCCAAAAAAAAAAAGAAGAAGAAGAAGGAGGAGAAGAAAATCTCCAAGCCTGCTATCAAAGGCTTTGTTTATGGTTCTTTCTTAAAAAAAGGGGGGGGAGGAGGGGGAGGAAGAAGGCTTTGTTATGGTTTGTTTTATTTTGTATAGTTTTTTTATAATGTATTTGGGAGGGTAGAAATAAATGGAATGAAAATAATCTTTTGAGAATATCTCTTCAATTCTTTTATTTGGAGTTTAAGTAGGAGAAAATGGAAATGTCATTCCTAATAACAATACCAATAAAGCCTTAGTCCAAATTTTTTGGTGCCAACTATGGATTTTTGATAAATTAGTTAGAAAAATAGAAATTTCATTCCTAACAATAACAACAACAACAAAGCCTTGGTCTCGATTTTTTTGGGTTAAATATGAATCATCAACCAATTAGTTAGAAAAATTGAAATGTTGTTCTCTTGTTTCGAAAGTTAAGTAGAAGGGAATTAAATGAAACAGAGAAAACACCCATTTTTTTATGTCCACTAAAAAATATAATTATTTCATTCTCCAAAATTCAAAGATATGGAGGAAATGAAATGGAGTAATCAATTAAATTTTGACTAAAAGTTCCATAATGCCCATTTATATTTTATTAATTTCCTATTATATCTATTTTTTATTATTTGACTCACTTTACCTAATGATACCTCATTATTTTTCTGTTCTTAATTTTGTGATTAAATCTTGTTGTCTTGTCCTAAAGGAGTTTTACTTTTGTTAAGAGCCTTTTAACTCAATTGAAACTTCGTGATTTTTATGATGGAAACGTCTTAGATTTAAATCCATCATCTCCAACTATAGGAGTTATTAAAAAATGAATAAAAAAGAGCTATACTTTTAAGGCATCATCAAGATTGGTTTGTTTTTTTTATAGTAACTAGTCGCTAACCCGTGCGATGCACGGGATAGTTAAATAAAAAGACAATTAACCAACATCATGTTAAAGTAAAAAAATTAATGAGAGACTGATTTGCCCACCAAGAATTTAAAAGAAAAAAAAATTAATATAATAAAATCTAAGAAATTTAGAAATAGAAAATTGGGATAATAATATGCATATTATAGACATATTGCTAGTTAGCATTTAAAAAAAAATATAGATTTGTCATAATTAAATAAAATACAATGGGAAGAAATATTTAACTTCTATACTTTCTATAGTTTAGAAGTGTTGTCTAACGTAGAATATTATTGGGTTGTAAGAAATATTTTTATAAAATATTAATACCATATATATATGCTTATATTGTCAACATCTTACTGCAGGTGCATAGTTATTGAAACCTACAAAGTAATTAAAATTCTTAAATTAATAAAGTAAAATTCTCAAAAGTTATATATATACACACACTCAAAACTGATATAAACTACAAAGATATAAACAAATCTTACTTAATCGTAGTAATAACAATATAAACAATTCAAAATATGTAACATGATCAAATTTATAACACCTAATTCCATTATCTTTATGTTGAATCCAAACAAATAATTAATTGAAATTAATCCAAACAAATAATTAATCAACCAAAAATCAAAGTTTTAATTAAGAAAACAAAAAATCACATGAACCCAAATAAAAATTCTCAATAAAACAAAAACATATAAGATAAAGAATTAAGATCAACTTACTGAGATGCAAATACCAAAAACCCCAAAACTTAAAGCTTCCAAATTTTATAAAATCCCCAAATTCTACTTCAAAACAAAACAAATCCCTTCAAATTCAAAAAATTCATATATAATATACCAAATAAAAATTTACCACTCTTTGGACTGGAAGACATAGGTTGCAGTTTTGATTTAAGCATCTGCCATATACAATATAAAATAATTATTAGAAATTTCAACCCAAAAACCATATCCACAAAAACACTATCAAAATATAGAGATTAACCAAAATACTTAAAAGAAAATCAATTCTAAACATAACAAAAGAATAAGATAGAATGAAAATTTCAGGTACATATGAAAGCAAATAAAAAAGAAAAACCCTACTTCTTTTTTTTCTTCAACGTGAGTCTCTCTTCTTCTTATTTTTTTAGTCTTAAAGTGAAGTTAAGTTTAGGGTTTTGAGATGGTAATTGCTAGGGTTTTAAGGAGAGAAGAGAGAGTCCTACCAGGAATCTCTCTCTTCAAAACCAAACAAAACCCTTCAAATTCAAAAAGTTCATATATAATATACCAAATAAAAATTTACCATTCTTTGGGCTGGAAGACATAGGTCGTAGCTTTGATTTAAGCATTTGCCATATACAATATAAAATAATTATTAGAAATTTCAACCAAAAAACCAAACCCACAAAAACATTATCAAAATATAGAGATTAACCCAAATACTTAAAAGAAAATCAATTCTAAACATAACAAAAGAATAAGATAGAATGAAAATTTCAGGCACATATGAAAGCAAATAAAAAATAAAAACCCTACTTTTTTTTTTTTTTTTCCTTCAACATGAGTCTCTTTTCTTCTTATTTTTTTAATCTTAAAGTGAAGTTAAGTTTAGAGTTTTGAGATGGTAATTGTTAGGGTTTTAAGGTGAGAAGAGAGAGTCCTACCAGGAGTCTCTCTCTTTTTTTCTTAATCCTAATTTTTTTTTTTTTTGGGTGAGTCCTTTTTTTAAAAAAATTCTAACATGTTATGTGATTTTTTTTTTTTTTTGAAACCTAAAGTGAATCATTTTTTTTTTAATTCTAACGTGAGGTATCTTAAAAAATTATAATTAATTTTTAATCTTCAATTTTATATTATATATAGATAATAATAATAATGTGATAAGCTTTGGAGAGGCCAACAAAATATATCCAATAGAGTTTTATTTAAATTAAACTATTGTAACACTGAAAAGAGAAATAATAAATATATAAGATATAAAACCTAGAATAAAAAGAATCTAAAATAAAAAGAAAAAAAAAATAGTGGTGACGTGGAAAATTGTGGGAGCTTTAAAGGTTTCGGTTTTATATATATATATATATATAGATAATAATAATAATAATAATAATAAGTAGTAGTAGCTTCATTAAATCGTGTGTTCTGAGGGTTTTTTTTTTTTTTTTTTGTTTAGTGTCATAACTTTTCATGCATCTCAATTTGAGGTTTATAAGTTATTCGCTAATATTATGTATTTGTGAACTACTGATATAGTCAGGAGTGTCATGAGGTTAGCTCCAAAAAACAAACATGAATAAACATATGATTTCAATACTATTGAGATGGTAGCTTTTTAATAGTTCTCATCAAAATTTATCATTAACATCACTTTATCATCTATTGGTCATAAATTATCATCTCAAAAGTAGTAAAATATTTTATAAAAATTGTTGTGACTTACTTTAGGTGACAATGATACCTTCAGATATCCTGATAACATGCCAGCTGCTATGCTGTGACTTACTTTAGGTGACAATGATACCTTCAGGTATCTTGATAACATGCCAGCTGCTATGCTGTGACTCATGGATTATTGTTCCTAAATCCAATTCTTGGCAAACGAGTGATGAGAATATATTTTCATGCCAATAAAGCCATGAATTGACTAAAGTTTTGTATGATAACTCTTCTTACCTAATTTTTTTTTAAAAATAATTTATCTTAATCACTCATGCTTAGTTGGCTCTATGCATGAAAAGATAGTTGAAGTTCAGTTGTAATTGTCAAGTTTAATATATGCAGATCTAATCAGAGTGACAATGTGATAATCTTCAGAAATTTATAGATCAAGGAGAAGAATGGAGAAAGTTCAAAATAATTTCTTCTAGTTTATTATTATACCATAAAAAAATTTGTTTGCTGAGATAATAATGCATCATTTTGATTTGAACATTCTGGACGTATACCTGGTACACTTGTCATCGTATATTAGGCACAAATTTGTGGCTTGTGGGAATGGACTAATTAATAGTATTAATTACATCGTCACATTTCAGTTTGTTTGTACCAAAAAAGGGAAAAAAAAAGAAAAAAAGAAAAAAAAAGACTTAGTACGTACTTGACTAATTCGTAATTGATTTGAAAGGTAATCATCACTATCTCTAGCTAATCTTATTTTTATTTTGTTTAAGGGTAATTTTAGGTTTTAACTAAATCTTTATTTAGGTCAGGGTATAGACTAACAATTTATGAACACATAGTTACCGGAATGAGGTAAGTATAAATAATCATACAAATTCAAAGAAGAAACCGATGGATTTGAAATTAAGAGGGGCAAAATATAGGTTCTAATAAAACTCCATAGTGTTTAAATGTATTTTTTTCTAAAATTATTCATCTTATATTCTTATTTCATTTAACTGTGAAATTATTCAGTTTACTTGATATTATACCAAACATTTGTCTAACAATAAGACTGTTGTAGTTAATTAATTCCACACATAAGATTTAGCGTTATATATGAGAGACAGAGAGAGAGAGAGAGAGATAATGCACCAAGTGTAGGAAATACTTTCTTTATCTAACATGTTTAAGGCTATGTTGCACGGACACGGACACGACACGGAAACCGACACAGGGATATAGCAATTTTTGAAAAATCAGGACACGACACGGCGGGGACACAGTGGTTAAATAATTAATTAAATTTTATATTTAGGTATATTTTTTTAATATTTTTAGACATAAAATACATTTATGTCTAGAATTTAAATTATGTAAGAAATACAAATAAGTAAACTAACATCCAAAGTAGTGCGATAATACACATAAAATGTTTAGAGTACGAATCAAAAGTATAATTAGGCTACATTCAAATACTAATAATAATACTAAAAATAATAGTCAAAATAATAATATAAATTATTTTCTTTTAAACCAATGGCATGTTAATGACATCATGACACTGACATATAGTACTCCATAGTTAAAATTTGAAATTGAAAGTTGAAAGTCACGTGGAGTTGGCAGAAGACACACAAACAAAGAGGAAATATAAAAAAGTATTAGAAAAGTTAAAATGAAAAAGAAAACTGGGTGAGAGAGCATCTGGGTGAGAGAGAGAGCGAAGAAAAAGAAAACGAAAAAGAAGCAGAAGAAGAAGAAGAAGAAGAAGAAGAAGGACAGAGGAGGAGCTCGCCGATCGGAAGGGACACCGGACAGGGCACGGCGTCGACGTCAATGGAGTTCGCTGATCGGCCCGATCTAGCTCCGGCAAGGAGTAGAGGGCAGCGGCAGCGGGCAGAAATTAGAGAGAGGGTGGAATCTATGATTTTCTTCTTCTTCTTTTTTCACTGCTGGCGTGTCGGACATGTCGGAGCTGTGTTGGAGCCGTGTCGAAGCTGTGTTGGAGCCGTGTCGGAGAAGCGAAAAAAAAAAAAAAAAAAAAAAAAAAAAAAAAAAAAAAAAAAAAAAAAAAAAAAAAAAAAAGGCACTCGTTGGACACCGGAATTCGGCGAGTCGTGCCCGTTCCTGTGTCCGACACCGACACGACACCGACACGGTGCCAAAAATGGTGTGTTCGTGCAACCTAGGTTTAAGGAATAAGGAGGCTAATGTGTTTTCCCAATATAAAGTCCAATTGCAGGCAGTAAAGGAAGCTTCCCTAATAGTGCTAGCACTTCTTTCGTGTATAATTTCAGAAAGACAATTGGAGGAAGAATGAGAACCAACAATGTAAACATTTCAGCTTCTTCGGGAATAAAAATTTACTTATTTACATGAGTACTATTTCAGTTAGAACGCCAGTCCTCTCCATTTTGCATAAGAAGATGTTGGGGGACCATAATTCCACTCCAATTGCTCTTAAAACAGGCCTGTACATGGGATGTGATATTGAATGTCATAAAAGAGTTGAGTGTATCTTTTTCATTACCAATTTTTTTGAGGTGAAGCGGCATAACTCATGGTCCAATAAATTGTTGGGTGCACGTGACACGCTGACACCCTTGGATTCAAGCCCACATGCCTTGTCAAAGCTCATTTATGAGCTTGCCTCCAAAAGTCTTCAAGTAAGTCATGTCTCTTAATGAGACTTGACTTAAGCGTGTTGGACACACTGAAGAAAAAGAAAAGAAAGAAGCAAAGGCCATTTGGCCTTGAGTGAAGAGCTGAAGCAAGAGAGAGCCATTCGGCCATTGTGAGAAAAACATAAGTAAGAGCTTCAGGAGGTGCAGTCTAAAGAAATAAAGAGAAACATAGTGAGAGTGTGAGAGAGTGAAAAAGAAAAACTGTGGCGGTGCCACGTTATGCTTAGGGTGTTCCTGGGAACACCCTGACCTGAAAAAAAAATTTTATATATAATAATTTTTTTTATTTGTTTACCTTTATAAAAAAAAAATTAGGAACACCCTCAATCAAAATTAGGAACCCCCTCAAATTAAAAAAAAAAAAAAAATTATTTGTTCTACTTTCAAGCGAAAAAAAAAAAGGCCCAAAAAAAATTTTTTTTGAACTAAAATCGCAAAAAAAAAAAAAAAAAAAATTGTAATAGAGCTCTAAAAAAAAAAAAAACAACAGACGGCAAGCCCAACAAAATACAGAGATAGCAAACCCACGGATTCTCATTAAAAAAAAAAAAACCCAATACAGATGAAAATCCAGCTGACATGTTGACCAAGGTTGTGTATAGAGAGAAGCTAAAGCTTTATGTCGGGTTGGCTGGCATGAATTCTAACTGAAGACTTGGGTTGAAGATCTCCTCCGTAGTGTGCTGAAAGGGGAGATTGTTGGGTGCACGTGACACCTTTGGATTCCAACCCACATACCTTGTCAAAGCTCATTTATGAGCTTGCCTCCAAAAGCCTTCAAGTAAGCCATGTCTCTTAATGAGACTTGACTTAAGCGTGTTGGACACGTTGAAGAAAAAGAAAAGAAAGAAGCAAAGGCCATTCGGCCTTGAGTGAAGAGCTGAAGCAAGAGAGAGCCATTCGGCCATTGTTAGAAAAACACAAGTGAGAACTTCAGGAGATACAGTCCGAAGAGATAAAGAGAAACATAGTGAGAGTGTGAGAGAGTGAAAAAGAAAAAGGAGACATTGTTCTTTACTCAAGTTACACATAAGGAAGATAAATTGGTGGAGTTCTCATGGAGTTTTTAAGTGCTACAACCATGGAGAGTTGGAGTATTCAAAGGAAGATTTTGCCACTGGCTTTGTGGTGAGATTGTATTTACTCCTTGATATTTATTTATTGTATATCCAATTTATTGTGAACTCAAGTTTAGCATAAATTTGATAGTTGTAATATCTATTTCATAGTGGATATTTTTTGGAGTTGTCCCATGGTTTTTCCCTTTACACCGAAGGGTTTTCCACCTAAGATTTGGTGTTCTTGTGTGATTGTCTTTATGTGGTGCTTGCTAGAATTTTTTTGTTTCGTAATATTGTTATTACTTGGTAGTTATATATTTTAATTCACACATAGACAAAGAGGGGATTAGGATTTTTACCCAACACAAATGGTATCAAATCCAAAGTCATAGGTTGGAGTAGTAGAAGTGTCATTGTGAAAGGGGGATTGTTAGGAGACCATGGGTCCGTTTGGATACAAATTATTTTTGTTGAAACTGAAAACTAAAAATATTGTAGCAAAATAATTTTTAAATGTGTGAATAGTATTGTGGGACCCGTGAACAGTGCATGAACAGTGTGTGAACAGTGCATTTTGTCCCCTACACAGTAAATTCATGTGATTTTACTGTTCACAAATTGGGAAAAAAAAAAAGAAGAAGCTGAAAACGTAAACGCATAGACGACACGTGGACGCGAATCCAAACTCACAACATATTTCAACTGCTCTAAAAACAGGTGTGCGAGCACGATGTTGAATGTCATAAAAAATTTGAGTATATCTTTTTCATCACTAATCGACATGATGAGAAATGGGAAATTGTGTTAAAAAAAATTGACGTGATTCGTGGACGTGGCTGGTCGAAGGTTTAAAGGGAATTTTCATAATGATAGGGTGGAATGATATAGATAAGATTTCGAATGATTTGTTGGAAAAGCTGTCGAAGTTATAAAGTAAAAATTATATTTTTATTCCTCTGGTTTTAGTTGGACGCCACTCCTTGTTAAAGGAGACCACAGGATTTTGGCACTAGGGAGGAAAATAGGAATGTTAATTGGGAGGGTGAAAAGCTTTGGTCGGTTTCGTTTTGTACAAATGGAAGAAACAATTTAAAGATGGCAAATTAGTCCCACAGGCTGTATCGTGCTCGCATTCTTTAGTGGGAGACACTTTGTTGTGCGAATTTTAGCAATTTGACTTGTGTCCCCCCATGGATTTCCTAGTATAATCTATTTTTCCCAGTGCATTAAGATCAACCTGAATCACACTCACACATTTCCAACGTATTTCAAAGCTAAGTTGCCTGGTTGTCTCATTTCACAAATTTTGAATATATACACATACAGAGATTTAAGTTACACTTAATGTAACTTTAAATATCATCACATTGGTGGTGTGCGTTTGATTAAGTTTTTTATAATTTTTTTAATTTTTTTTTGGAGCAATTAGATAAAGAGAAAGACAAAGGGAAAGAGAAAGCAATATAATGAAATTTATTAAAAACAAATGGTATGTTCATATTTTCTTAATTGAGTTTTGAGTGATTTTCTTCTTTTGAAATTAGTGGGAACTTAAGAATAGATGTGCATGATTGAATTTGTTTTTTAGATTTTCAAGAAGAGAGAGAAAATATGATAAAAATGAATAGACATATAAAATGAAGTAACTTTTTAATATTGGGAGTATAAAGTTAGCAGGAAGGTGGGAGTAGATATGTTCAAGAGAATAAAGGAGAAAAAAAAAAAAAAAAACCTATACATAACTTTTTTTTAAATGAAAAACCGTTTGTTAATAGACTGCTTTTTTTAAATTTTTTTAAAATTTAGGAGTTTTAAATTTAGTAATTTTACACGTTTAACCATATTATTTAAACTTTTTAAAGAGGAGAATTTGAGGGTATTTTGCGCATCAAAAAATAGAAGTCTAAACAGGAAAGACCACTTAAATAGTACTAGTATAGATTATACTACTCAATATATATATATATATATATATTTTTAATGTGAATTTTGACAAATACACTGTGAGATTTTGGTTTCTTTTTATACCTTCCCATGCTTGCATAATTTTAAGATAATAAAAAATTAATAATTATGTCATCTAACAAATGTTAAAATTCAAGTTTTGTATTTTAAAATCATATATAAAATGAGCTATTAGATCAAATAGTAAATAATATTTTATTTGCATTTGGCATGCATGTTTGTGATTTGTATAAATCTAACTACTTAAAAAGTCATTGGATGATGTAACATTATTTAAAATTACACATGGTATAACTTTAAACAATATTATACCACTCCAACGGTGTGATTTTTAAATTTTAATCCATTAAAAAGTTATTGGGCAGTGTAACATTAATTAAAAGTTACACCAGGTGTAACTTGAAATTGACTCATATATAGAGTTGAATTTAAGTTACGTTTGGTTTAATTTTAAGCAATGTTACACAATTTTTTTTATGAGAATTTTGATAATTCCACAGTCGAATTATATTTTGTTCTTATATATTCAGTTTTTGCAGATTTTCAAAATGATTAAATATCAATAATTATGTCATTTATCAAATCTTAAAATTGAAGTTTTTATATTTTAAAATTATGTATAAAAGATGAGCTATTAGATTGAATAGTAAAATATCTGATTAGTATAAAACTTGGCATGCATGTCAAGAATATAAAGAACATGCAATTGAATGGTGTGATTTTTAAATTTTCAATTAAAAAGTTTCTAGGTGATGTAACATTATTTAATGTTATATCAAGTTTAACTTGAACTTAACTCATATATAGAGTTGAGTTCAGGTTACATATGATGTAACTTTAAATAATATTATATTATGCAATATTTTTTATTTGATGCAATTTTTTATGAATCTATTATTTGATTACATTTTCTTCTTATACTCTCGATGTTTACAAAATTTTAAAAAGATAAAGATTAATAATTATGTAATAAATCAAATATTAAAGTTCAACTTTTGTATTTTAAAATTATATATAAAAGATGGGCTACTAAATTAAATAGAAAATGACATTTTATGAATACAAAATTTAACATGCATGTGAAAAATATAAAAAATACATAATTCAATACGTCAAGAAAATATTGTTTATATTTACATTTCAAATAAGGAGAAGGGAGGTTTCAACCCTAACATTCTCTTTTCAAAATATTAACAAATGCCCGTTGACCCAAAATTCATTGATTATATAATTTTAATAATTTTCAAAAATAATTGCGTATAGACTCAGTTAGTACTTTGGTCCCTATTTTTTTTATTTTTTTTTAATGGAAACTTTGGTCCCTATTTTAATATTTACTGTACGGGTCATTTGCATTGAACAAGTGATTGGAAAGCTTTAAAGACCTAATTTGGTTTGGGGTTTTTCCATATTGGATTGACCTAATAATCTACGTGGATCATACTCCACCGCACAAACTTTTTCAGCCTTTCCAGCATATAAAAGAAGCTTCCTATGGAGAATGAATGGACCATTAACTATCAACATCCTCAAATAAATAATGGATTGTGATCAAGCCAAATGATTCAGAGTTTTAAAAATTTTAAGATTGATCAATTTTATTTTATTTCGAACATACATGAGTCAAACACGAACATATCAGCAAATTAAATTAGACGTTCAGGTTTAATTCATTTTTTTACTGAATAAGCTTTAACATGTTTGCATGATACTTAATAAATTACTAAATTATATAACTTAATTTCATTTATGGGTTTGTAAAAGTCGTATATTATATTATTATCAGAAATTATATACATTTTCTATTATGTATTAAGTTACAATGCGGATGAGATATTTGAACTTTAAATGTTTTTCTTGGAAACGCTAAGGGTACGTTTGGTACGCTGTAATAACTTTTGTAATTGAATAGTTATTCATGTGTAATATTAATTCGGTCATTTGGTTGCATCTTTATTACATGGATTAGTTATTATATTGAAATAACTATTCTTTAAATTGAAGAATAACTATTCATCTTTAACATGGGTGTAATAGATATTCCTTAGTGTATATAATAGGTTTTAAAATTAATATATTTTCAAAAATATAAAGTTTCCTTATACACTATCTTTTACAAGTTTTCCATCTGTAATAACCAAACTTATGAATCGTAATAATTATTCCATTACAATGTCTTATATTCATAGTAATAAAGATTACTATTCTTAATGTAATTTACATTCAGTATACCAAACGTATCCCAAGAGCTATTAATCAGTTGAGTTATAAGACTCTTTGATATATACACGCACATATTTTTAAAAGTTCCTAGTTTTAATTAAGACTTTTTAAATTTAATTATGATTTAATTTAAAATCATCCAAAAACTATTGGGAAATATAATTTACCCAAGTCTTTAATGAAGGGTAAAAACTTGGTACTACATGTCGAAAGAAAATAGTTACTTCATGTGACCAAAACTTTTAGTAGCCAAGTTTTATTGTTTTATGATATAGTATATGATATTATATAGACACATTTTTTATTTTTTATTGCTCTATTTTAAGGGAAAGGAAGAATTTGGTTTTTTTTTTTGGATAACAGGAAGAATTTGATTTATTACTTCTTAACATGATGCAATGAATTTATTTAATGTTGACATTTTTCAATTAAATTATGAAAATTAATTGAAATGAGCATCCAATTCTTAAAATTAAATATGTTAAAGTTTTTATTCAATTTATTTCCGAATTAATAATAAGTTTTGGTAAAGAACTTGGCTTACTTTCAAATGGATTTGAAGTGAATGAGTTGGAAATACTTTTAATCTAGATAGATTTAAAGTAGTTTTTGACTAGCTAGGTTAAAAGTAGTTTCAAATTGAATGGATAAGAGAGAAAATTATAGCGTGTATTACACATTTACACTAAATCCTAAGAATCCGTTTGGCATGAACTAACTTGCTATATTGCAGTATCCATCATTACCAAACACAGCTGAAATCACCAAATCACTTTTGACATCATGAATTATTAGGCATCTGAAAGAGCACAAAAAGGAATCTTTCACTTAAATCCAAGCAATCCAAATCCAAACCCCGCTTATAAATTCATGACACCACCAACCTCATTTTATTGCACCACCAACACCATTAAGCAAAAGAGAGAAAAAAGAAAAACAAAGATTTGCTAGCTAAAGCAATATATATAGAGAGAATAAGAAAAAGGAGAGTTCCAAAGGCTTAAAAGCATGCCTTTACCATCGTCATCATCAGCCACCGGAGCCCAACTATTGAAGTCTCCAGTGCCATATCTCTTTGGCAGCTTGGCTATAACATTGTTACTCATCGCTGTGGCATTGATAATCTTAGTGTGTTCGTACAGGAAAAGAGCCTCTAACTCATCAGGTGAAGACGAGGAAAAGCCAGCAATGAAGATGATGAACAACACAGTTGTTGATAGTGAGCCAAAGATTGTTGTCATTATGGCTGGGGATGACAAGCCCACGTACTTGGCAAAACCAGTTGTCACTGCATCTTCAACTTGCCACTGTGACTGTGAGCAAGTCTAGAGTATTTTGAAGAATATTACTTGTCACAAAGAGGAAAAAGAAAATTGTTCCTCCTAGCTAGGTAGCAGAAGATTTTGTCGTTCTTCTTCTACTACTTTTTCTTCTGGGGGAGTTTTGGTTTTCTTGTCTTGAGTATGTAAATTGACGAGTATTAATGGATTGGTTTTGAGCAATCAAATAAATTTTTGGTATCTATAAAACAAAATATGTTTGTTCACAGTTTCATACTGGACTAGTACTTAAAAAGTTCTCATTTGTTTGGACTTTGTAACCATCAATATTCAATATCATCAAAATAGCAACCGATTGCTATAAATTTGGTCTATTTGGTATGATTCTAGTTACAATATTTATTTATCCTTGATGTATCTATATGGCTATGCAAAGATAAACTCTAGTAATCATTCTAGTACCAAAAAATAAACTCTCCGGAGAAATTTTATTTCTGCAAGGATATCTGGGCAGTACTCCCTTTTTTTCATTGGGATTGGTGGATCTAATAATCATTCTGTGATCAGCAATTAATATTTAACTACAACACGAGAGAAGAATATTAACATCAAATTAATCGGCGAATAATTCATTGTTGTCCAACAAACGTGGATGAATATAATTTGTATCCAAAAAGTGAGTTGCTGGCGGTCATTTCGACCATTTAATTGCAGCCAATTCATGGTGCGAAATCACCAATGCTTTAAGTCTGTCGATGGTTTTAAATAAAAAAGGACAAAAGTTGGTTGGCACTAGTAATTCATTTTGGACGAGCACTTACCATGCTTGGAAACACTCTGACAACATAGAATTTACCTCATTTTGTAGAAACTCTAAAGCCCTGACCAAGACATGGCTTCCACAAAGGGCAATTTAGAGCTTAAATTGAAAAATCACACAGCAAATTTTGTAATTTTTTTGAAAAATGATTTTAGTGGTTTATGAGTAATATTATAGAGTACATAGACACAATAATTTCATAATTATTATACCAACATGTTTTTTTTAGTTTTCATTTAAGTCTATCACTTACATATGTTTTCGATGGTTGTATATTATTATTTTAAAATTGTTGGGACAGTGACACCAGTGATTGTTATTGCAAGATAAAATTCCACTGCGCATGAATGTCAGTCTGAGCATTGTTAAACCCAAATTCGTTAGAGAAAGAGCCAAGATTAGTGATTTGAAGTGAGGTCAATGATATTCCTGAGCCTCTAGGTCATAATATATATATTAATAATGTCCATCCAAATCACATGTTGAGCGTCCTTATTGGACAATGCTTTTCATGAGAACCTTATTGATGAACAATACAGGCATCTACACGCAAGTACCGTCCGTTTAGATACAACTTATTTTTTCTAAAACTGAAAACTGAAAATATTGTAACAAATAATTTTTAAATGTGTGAGTAGTATCGTGAGATCCATTTTTAATATTTTTAAATGCGTAAACAGTGCATGATTTGTCCCCTGCATAGTAAAATCATGTGATGTTACTGTTTATGCACTGAAAAAAAAAAAAAAAAAAAAAAAAAAAAAAAAAGGTCTGAAAACGCAAACGTGGGTTTGGAAACGCCGTATCCAAACCCACACTTTATCTAATTTCAATTTGGCCTTTCAGTCCACATAACGACACACCCTCTCATCCTCACACCCAAATCCAAAATTCTATTTATACCTTAGCTTGCAATTAGATTTTAACACTTTCATGTAGATTTACCATGTATACTTAAACATGTTATGTCAATTTATTTTTTAAAAGAGAGTTTCAACTCATAGTATCCATTTCTAATAATATATCAATTGAATTTTAATGTAGACCTGATCAAATCTCATATTTTTTATTTGACGACAAAAAAATTTATCGATTAAACTAACGGAAACCCACACATCAATTATGAGTCGACACATAAACATATTGTGAATTAATTTGAGTGTAAAAAAGGGTTTATTCCTAGTATTCTTCTTCTTCTTTTTTGTGTGTGGGGCTGAACTATTTCACATTTCGGCATATTGGGAGGCGCCGACAAATGGAGATGTATTTGTTTATATATATATATATATATATATGTTTATTTATGTTTGTTGATTCTTATTATGTGTTAGTGGACGCAGCGGCCTGGAGACGCAAATCGGTTTAATAATAGTATTGTTGAATGTGCTTGGAAAAAAGGGTCTTTGCCACTGTGATTAATGGGGAACATGTACATTTGTGCTCACACTTTTCAACAGCCTTTGTCAAATAATTCTTTATCTTTTGAACATATCCTTATGGATATTCCTTTGGGACTATGGCATAGAAGAAAACCCTAGCTTGGGTCATGTCATATCATGTTTGGTGTTTGTACTTTGAACTAGAGACGAAGACCTAGCTTGTGAAGCTTTTTTTTTTTTTGGGTTAAACATTAGCTTCTGATTTCTTATCTATTATTGTACTTGTAAGATAATGGAAGACAAAAGCACCTTTGAAATCTCATAAAAAATGAGTACACCGTCAATTTCACAATTTTTTTTTTCCTAGAAAGATCCTTAATCTATATATATATATATATATTAATAGGTAAAACTCAGAGAAAGTTCAATTAGAATTTGAAATTAGAATATAATTTTGCGCCATGTGTCTTAATTTATGTGAGAACCACATTATAATTATCCACTTAAATTTGTATCATGTGTTCACTTAAGTTTTTTAATCTATGTGTCAAATGAGTTAATGAGTGCAAAATACTAAAAATCTAATATTAATGAACTATAAAATTTAAAAAGAAAACCAATCACATATACTCAATAAAAACCATGAATTACACGCTAGTTTGGACTAATAGGAAGGACCCCAAACATGTATAATTAAGCTTAGGCATAATTAAGATGTCATGGCCATGACATCTTCACAAAACGTCATCTTTCATCTTCAAATCTCTTGTCGTCTTCATAGTTTTTGTTTAGTCTCCTTTAATCTAATTTTGTAATTGTTGGAGCTCTCGAGAGTAGTAAATTTGTATGTGTAAGAAAATCTGAAAAGGATACAGATTTCCTCCAAACATGTTTGGAGGAAATGCTGCAAACAGGGACAGCTGTCAACTCAGTGCAAAATACTAAAAATCTAATATTAATAAACTATAAAATTTAAAAGAAAACCAATCACATATACTCAATAAAAACCATGAATTACATGCTAGTTTGGACTAACAGGAAGGACCCCAAACATGTATAATTAAGCTTAGGCATAATTAAGATGTCATGGCCATGACATCTTCATAAAACGTCATCTTTCATCTTCAAATCTCTTGTCGTCTTCATAGTTTTTGTTTAGTCTCCTTTAATCGAATTTTGTAATTGTTGGAGCTATCGAGAGTAGTAAATTCGTATGTGTAAGAAAATCTGAAAAGGATACGGATTTCCTCCAAACATGTTTGGAGGAAATGTTGCAAACAGGGACAGCTGTCAAGTAAATAAGAAGACACTTAAGCTTGGGGTCATGTGTTGCACATGACCCATTTTAAGTGAAAAGTTGTTAACCCTAATATTAACAGTGTTAGCCACAGTCTTTCTCCTTAAACACACCTGTCACCCATAGTAACAACCTCATGCCTCTCTCTCATCTCCTCCACCTTTGTTTTCTCAGCAAACTCAGACCGGTAAGAGCTTGTGAGGAAAAATCGACGGCAGCCATATGCAACAACCGCCGATCTCACCGGACCAATTGGACAGCCCCTCTCTCTCTCTCCTTAAACTCCTCAAACCTAATAACTGACAAATCTATCAAATGCCCATTTGCAGAAACTTATAGAAACACCCATTAAAGCTCACATTTTGAAGAAATCTGAGATGGGTATGCACTAAATTGAATGAAATACCACAAAAGCTTCAAACTTTGACAACAAAATAAAAAAAATTCTGAAATGGGTTGTTCGGGTTATCTAAGAATAAGAATTCTTACATTTTCTTTGAAGCTCCTTTGCCAAGGATTTCATTGTACTGCAACAAACAAAGGAATCTAAAATTCAGACTCAAAAGTAGATAGCAATAGAGAGAGAGAGAGAGAGAGAGGTTTTACTCTGCCATATCTGCCAGAGATTAACTTCAACAAACTCAAAGTAATCTTGTTCAAGATGTGTAAGAACATTCATTCTCCAATTTTCTAAGATCAGTGGTTGCTGCATGTGGCCACCGTTGATTCCGCCTCACAAGCTCTTGTCAATCTGAGTTTGCTGAGAAAACAGAGGTGGAGGAGATGAGAGAGAAGCGTAAGGCTGCTACTGTGGGTGACAGGTGTGTTTGAGAAGAAAGGCTGTGGCTAACGCTATTAACGTTAGGGTTAATAGCTCTTCACATGACCCCAAGCTTAAGTGTCTTCTTATTTAATTGACAACTGTCTCTGTTTGCAGCATTTCCCCCAAACATGTTTGGAGGAAATCTGAACGGTTTAAGACCCCTTAAAAACAACTAGATTGCGTAGCCTAGTTAATTAGCCAGTTGTTACTTAGTCAAATTAAGCAATTCTAGGTTAAAACAATCAAATAATCATATCAAAATAATAAAGCAGCGGAATAATAAATAACACAATGATATGATCACCCAGGAAACCACACGGTAAAAACCTGGGGAGGATTTGACCCACCGATCCTTAAGGCAAACCAGAATTCACTAAGAAAGAATTGAAGTTCTTACAAAAGGACTTATAAGCTCCCCGCTTGACTTCCTAATGCTACCCACCAGTAGAACTTACTAACACGACCACGTGCAAGCTCCGAATCCACGGACTCCTTCTTTCTTTGAATTCTTCAATCAGCTACAAGCACCCACGCTTGATATTCTTTAAGCTTCAAAGGCAGCAACCAAGTTGATCATCAAGATGTTGAAGTAATCTCAATCTTGAAAACCCTAAGCTTTGTGTAAAGGAAAGCTCCTCTAGATCTCACAAGAGATTTACACAAAACAGCAATGTATGAGCAACAATACAACTTGTGCAACTCTCAAAACGTGGCTAGGGTTTTGCCTTATATGCCTAGGGCAAAAACATAAAATCCTAAATGTTTAATGAGTTAGGGCTAAGTTGGAAATCTGCAGAAAAACGCATCTGTTCTGATTTTCGATCGATCGAATCTATTCTTCGATCGATCGAGCCAGACCGAAATGCACCAATGCATCTGCAGTCACTCGATTCCAACTTTACAATATTTTATCAACTTTGAGCAAGCCTAAACAAGACTAAGTACATTGTTTTGATCATGGTTTACCAACATTACAAATTAGAGTTCTAAATACATAAAATCCTAAGACCTTAGAACCTAACAAAATCCGTGTCCAAATAAATACTAGTGAGGTCCTATATTATATATACATTCCCTTTACTTCTTCAAGGGATCAATATGATTAACTCAAAATTATATCTTATTTACTCAAAATTCTATCTTATTTGCACGGCCACAAAACTACTTATTTAGGAATATATTCTTCAGTTATATCATATTCATATATATATATATATATATTGATCGTAAAAGCTTAAATATAATTGAGCTTTTCTTCTTTGCAAGGAATCTCGAGCCACATCATACATATAATGAAAGGTACCGTAAAAAAGGATTAAGCAAATTCATTCTAATTTTTTATGGAATAAGTTAACAAATGTACTAAGGGTATTAATTTTTTTAGAAACTTTTTATACAAAAATAAAAAAAATAATTGACTTTTTTGATAGTTTTTTTTATATTTCTCATGAAAGTTGTATTAAAATTTTCTTAAAATGATCAATTAATAAATACCTTAAGAGCACTCGTTAATAAGACAATTTTTCTTATTGTAAAGCGTCTCTCAAATTTAGAAAACATTTAAAGTTACTTTCATCTCATATAAAACTAATCCAAATTCTCTCACATAAACTTTTCATTAACAAATATAAACTTCAAAAAAATTTCACCAATATCATTAAAATTGAATAATAAAACCATCTTAAATTAGAAAAAAACAAAGGATTTTTATTTTAGAGAAAAAAAGAATATTCTTTTGGATGTTTAGAAATATATATATATTTTTTGAAAATCGCATGAGTTTTACGCTTAGAAATGATATTTTCAAAGAAGATGCAATTTCTCATGAGCTTTTGCAGGAAATGAGTTTTTTTTTGTCATTCCCTTGTTTCCTTGCCCTTTCATTCCATTTTGATTCCGCCACCACCATTCTCATAACTTCTACCACTATAACAACACTATTTCAAATGTCGCTCCCACCACTGTTTTTGTTGCCACCACCACCACCATCACCTCACCATTATCTAATGCAAGAGCGGAGTGACAATTTATGTGATAACTACGTGAGCGGCAAGTGTTATTTATTTTATGTCTCTAAGCGCTTTTTATTTGTCATTATTATTTGGTTAAAATTATTTACGGAATTTTTATTGATAGTTGTTATAACCTAATTATCTATTTATTAGGATATGTATAGATTACCTAAGAGCTTTCACATCCGGGAATTCTATCTCATCCTATTTTACCATCTCAAAAAACCACTTTATCAATTATACAATATAATTTTACATTACTCCCAACATCCTAACTTTTATTTTACAATACAACACATTAAAATAATATTTCTACGTAATAAAATTATATATCCCAAAACCCAAATAAAAACAAAACCCAAATAACCTCTGCAACCACTTGCTACCACCACCACCACGAAGAACATACCCAAACCGAAACCCATGGCCATGCCACCACCATCACCACGGCAACCCCCTACCTTCACCACCATGAACCCACATATGACCCATAATAAAAACCCCTCCCCTTCCACTACCACCACGGCAACCCCCAACTCCACCACCACGAACCCACAAAAAAAATCCATCCCAAAATCAAATCAAACCAATAGCAAATTCTGAATCCAAAAGATGACCCACAAAAAAAAAAAAAAAAAAAAAATCAAGTCAAAATTTACACAGAACCCGCCTCTGCCACAACCCATATCTGCCATGCCGCACCCACCTCTGCCACCACGAAGAACATACCCAAACCGAAACCCATGGCCATGCCACCACCATCACCACGGCAACCCCCCACCTTCACCACCATGAACCCACATATGACCCATAATAAAAACCCCTCCCCCTTCCACTACCACCAAGGCAACCCCCAACTCCACCACCATGCAT
This sequence comes from Quercus gilva, assembly GCA_023621385.1. Lineage (NCBI taxonomy): Eukaryota > Viridiplantae > Streptophyta > Magnoliopsida > Fagales > Fagaceae > Quercus > Quercus gilva. The sequence goes on along the minus strand of CM042474.1, from coordinate 60,958,235 downwards.
CAACAAAAAAAATCCATCCCAAAATCAAATCAAACCAATAGCAAATTCCGAATCCAAAAGATGACCCACAAAAAAAAATCAAGTCAAAATTTACACTGAACCCGCCTCTACCATAACCCATATCTACCATGCCGCACCCACCTCTGCCACAACCATCCTTTGCTTGCCTCATCCACCTCTGCCACGACCCACAAACCCAGCTACAAACCCATTAAAAAATAATCAAACAAACCCATGAACACGCCGGAAATAAACCAATGAACCAAGAAAACGCCGCTGCAAACCTCGCTGCTACAAACCACGCCACAAACCCATGAACAAGCCGCCCACTAGAAAACCCAAAACACAACCTGGATCGCAACCCACTAGAAAATTAAAAATGAACCAATCTCAGCCATACCCACCTCTTCTATAGGCATTGGTCACAACAGAAGAAAAAAAAAAAAAAAAAAAGGACCCAGAACCCGAAACTCCAAAACCGAGAACACAAAACACGAAAGAGGAGAAGGATGGTGTCTGATGGTGTCTTTGATGTGGTTTTGTTTAGGTTTGATCATTGATGTGTGAATTTGGATTTGGGAGGAGGATGGTGTTTAGGTCTGAAGAGAGGAGAGAGCAAATGAGAAAGAGAGAAGGAAGAGAGAGAAGAGAAGAGAAATAATGAGAGAGATGAGAGAGAAATTTTGGGAATTAAAAAGTAGAATAAAATATTGATATTTTTCTTACAATAGCTCTACAATGCCATTCTACATGTAGAATGGCACTGTAGCAAGATTGTAAAAAAATTTACAATTCTTAACTTTTGCAATTCCGGATGTGAGAGGTTTTTAAGGGAAAAATGCTAAATAAACCTTACATATGGCATTTAGCATTCCGGATGTGAATGCTCTAAGAAGTGGTATATCTTGAAAGTTATTTTTGTATTGGAAGTTGTCAACATTTATTATTGTAAGCATTAAATTCATATGCATTATATTTGCATGTAAGTATCAATTAGAGATAAAAAGAATGGAGATTTTTTTATTTAAAAAATTATATTTACAAGTAAATCTTATTTTCAAGTTGAGAGATTCTTCCTAAAAATCTAGTTTATGGCTTGGTCACACTGAGTGACATTTATTTTCTGTGCACTACCTACAGCTGAGTGGCATCTCAATAGTATCCTTTTTTTCCTTAGTTGTTTATTTTAATTTAACCATCCTAACATGTCTCAACCTACATCACAGCCACTACCACCACACCACCTTTGTCACCCTCACCAATCATCAACACCACCTCTACCACCACCACGTTACATGAAAATTTAATTTCCTTTTTTGTGTGAGCAAAATGACATAAACTATTTCACATATCACTTTTATTGTCATAAACAAAAACAGGAAAACAAGTCATTTTATCAGAAATATCTTTAATGGAACATATTTCTTCAAGAAACAAATTTCACCAAAACAAGCAAAGTGATAGATGTTTTACCTGTTCTATATGTGTAGAAACCTTATGTTGCAACCCCAAGAAAAATTAATTTTTGACCAAAACAACATAAGGAGAAAAATGATCATTTTATGTATGTTAGGGACATATTTGATGTAATTGGCTAATCTTTTGACAAAACGCACTTGTAATTGGGTAGATCTAGGATGAGTTTAGTACTTCAAGAAACAAGTGTTCAAGTTTAGTATTAAAACTATGCAAATCTGATCAAGTAACAAGTGAAGAATGTGCTGCTCATGAAATCTCGACAGAATCCCTTCTATTGAGATTTAATGTTGAACCTCGACAAAAGCTCCACACAAGCTGTATCTGTCTAGAATTACGAAATCAAGTTTTCCAAATTTGATTACACGCATATCCTTGAGTATTTGTGTAGGGTTTCTTTTCTCACAACCCTAGACATATATAAAGATTATTTTATGAGCCGTCAAAGGAGATGCAAGGTGTTGCAAAAGAATAATCCATGCATGTTGTAACTGGAGACAAAAATTGCTCTAGTTCATTATATTCACTATAGAAGCTACTACGTCTTTACGCCAAGGGTTTTGTGACCAAGAAGCTTTCTGATCTTCATTGTTGGATGAATTGAAGAACTTTGCAACCAACATCTTCCTCAGGTTGGTGTGTTAGTCATGTTTTAGGATCTGTGCATCATTGGTTAGTCATGTAATGGGATTTGTGCATTAAACAAAGAGATTGCCGCTATATAATACAAGTCCAATTGGGTATTGGGGTAAGGGTTCAACTGTAGATTGGTATTGGGTACTGAGATTCCTTTTACTTGTAACAACTTATTATTGATAATAGTAGATTCTCAGGAGTGGTGACCTTAAATTCACCTAATGAGATTTTGCCTCGGTGGTTTTCCTCATTCGTAAACAAATCACCTATGTCAAATTTATTTTTTGTTGCATTTAGTTATTTGGTGATTTGTTTGTGCTACCACACCATTGCATGTTAAATTGACTTAATTAATTGATTTAGATAATTAATTGAATAATTTACCAAATGAGTCTATACATTTTTGGCCTATCAATATACTTGAGAACTTCAATTTTTGACCTAGGATTAAAATTCAAAATCATAATAGATTTCATTTGAAGTAAATCTCATCCTGGATTAAGCTCGATTTGATTATATAATTTGCAATTATCTTTCAAAAAAGTCAAATACAAGGAAAAAAAATTCCAAAATTGAGACTCTAGGCCTCAGAGGTGTTGGGAGAGGCACTTAGATTGTGTCAAGAGCCATATTCTGTTTGTTGAGAGAGTGGGTCAGAGTGTTTTTCTCCAATTTTTGTCATTAGATTTTATCCAATCAGTTTTGGGATTAATATATATATATTTTTTAATCTTCTAGTTTCAAAGTTTCCAAAGCCCAAGGGGGGACCCTAAGCCTAGACTACTCTAACCTTTCTATTAAAAAAGGGGGAACTCATCCAAGACCTCTCTTCAAAAATAGGGAGAGGTGGGCATTAGAAGAGTACAACATAAGCTTTATTCCTTTTCAATCAACTCGTGTGAATTGAACCTTCCTTTCAATTTTCATGGTTGTTTCATTTTCTTTTTATGGATGTTGTAAATAATTATGTAGTAGAAGAGTACGCTATATTATATTAACAAAAGAAAAAGAAACATGCAAAACAGTTCTTCTTCTTCTTTTTTTTTTCCTAAAAAAAAAAAAAAAAAAAAGCTAATAGATAAATACAATTGATTGAAGTTGTGATCATTTTAGAAGCTTTTTTTTCTAATAAAATATTACATGCTTTTTAAGATTCGGGCCTTTTGGTCCCCAAAAAAAAAAAAAAACTCTCACCTTCCCTTTACTTGATTTTTCGTTTATTTTAGTTTAATAAATGACCCTATGAGAAGTGAATTGAAACAATTTAAAAAATTTGTCATATAATTGAAAGTTTTCAAATTCTATTGTTTAATTTGATAGTGCCACAAACTCTAGATGGAATTGTGTTATTGTTTCTTTTTCTTCTTCTTTTCTTTTCTATTCTTTTTTTTTTTTTTTTTTTTTTTTTTTTTAAGCATCAAATCCCTCAACCCCTAACTATAGATGTGAGGTCATAAAGCCCAATGATACACACCCACCTTTTGTACTGGGCCTGAGGCCTATAATCGCATATGAAGAGAACAGTGGCATTCATGGCAGCCTAGGAAATTGCATCAAGGACAATTCTGTCCTCGGCTAGCCAAGGCCGAGGTAGAAGAGAAGTAATTTACCGACACTGACAATCTTCCAGAGCGCACCAAAGAAAAAGCGAGTACAGCGAGTAAGTACACTGAAGCATGGTGGTAGAGAAATTCCAGGAAAGTTATTACCTCCACATTAAATGCTCCACAACTAACACTCTGGCCGCATTAATGTGGATATGATGCCTGAGCAATGGCTTTTCAGACTCACAGCTACTACCTAGGAGCTTTGAGAGGAGGTTGATGTGACAAAGACCAACAACAGCAAATCTGACATGCACGTGTACGGTGGATATAGAGGAGGAAGCTATTATAAAAGGAAGAAGGAGCACTGAGAATGGGGATCAGAGATTTTACCAAAGAAAACACTGTAGCAATTTGAATGAACTTTGTAACCATTGTCGTTAACATTCAAGAAATAATAAGTCCTTGTTCCTCGGACTAGTGCCGAGGATGGAATTGTCTGCCTAATTCCGTATTTGTTTTATCTATTCGTTCTTTAAATTATTTTCAACTGTTGTTATACTCATTAAAGTCCAGTTCTTTTACCCACTCTCTACAAATTTATTATATTAGGCTTGCTGGGCTTGGATTCACTTATCCTTTAGGAACAGTGCTCAAACCCAGTCCCTACAATTAACGCCATCTGTGGAAAAGAGCTTGTGTGTTCGTGAGTGCAACAATTGGATATGGTAGGATTAGGTCCACACCAAGAAAACCCACGCCAAGCAGGTCTCTAACATACAGAACCTATAAGGTCCTAGTGACATGGTAACTCTCTTGGCCCTGAACATAAACAAAATCAGGAGAGTCAAAGGAATTGAGAGGGGAGCGTGCATACCACCCAGACGAGCAAAAGCCACTCCCAAGTGGGCAGTTACGTATCCCAGAGACAAAACAGCAACCAAGCCATGCAATAGGAGATACATGACTTAAAAAAGAAACTGCACTATGCACAGCGAAGGCGATCCCCTTCTAGTTCTGACATGTTCTTTAATGACGAAGAGGACCGTAACTACAGGCAGAGATTAAGAACTCCTCCAAGTGAAACCTTCTCCTGTGAAAATGAGCACCATCATAGGCGCAAACATAAGGGCCCATCTGGTAGGGGCCTGGGTAATGATGCCATGAGCAAAGCCTTGGATCAGATCTCTAAGTCGCCCTTTACGTGCAGGGTAGAAGGGGCTAGGCTACCTCGGCACTTCCATCAGCCACATTCATCGTTTATAATAGTCGAACGAATCCCATAGAGCATATGAGCCAGTTTAATCAAAGAATGGTTGTCCACTCTAAGAACGAAGTCTTGATGTGCAAGGTTTTCCCGTCTAGCCTAGGACCTGTAGCGATGAGGTGGTTTAACGACTTGAAAACGAACTCTATAGATTCTTATAAGTAGCTCACCCGAGCCTTTGGCTTTCGCTTCGTTACGAACAACAGGGCCCCTCGGCCTTTGAGTGCGTTGTTGGCATTATCCATGCGTGAAGGAGAAACCCTAAAAGCATACTTGGACAGATATTGGGAGATGTATAATGAGATGGACGACAACTTTGATGACGTCGCCATCAGCACCTTTAAAAGCAGTCTCCCAACTGGGCATGGCTTGAGGAAATCCTTGATTGGCAAGCCTGTCACTAGTATGCATCAACTCATGGACCGGATTGACAAATACAAAAGAGTGGAAGAGGATCAGCTGTAGGGGAAGGGAAAGGAGAAGATTATCCCTCAAAAGAGTAGGGATTTCAGGTCGGATCGATACAATAATGATCATTTGAGGAGGGATTTCGCAGGACAATCTGGATCATCCAACACGCAGATGGTTAACGCCGTATTTAGAGAATCGGTACATCAGGTTCTGGAGAAAATCAAGAATAAGTCATTCTTCGAATGGCCGAATAAGATGGATGGAGACTCCATGAAGCGCAACCAGAGTTTGTACTGTCAGTATCACAAAGGCCACGGACATACTACAGAGGACTGTAGGAACCTCAGGAATCTCTGGAACCACCTAGATCAGCTGGTTCGAGAAGGGAAAATGAGGCACCTTTCGCATCCTTCCAGTGGTCACCGGGGCCAGACAAATCAGGAGCCTCGGAGAGACACATCCTTAAGACCACCCATAGGAACGATAAACGTAATCTTTGTTGCTTCGGGGAGGACGGGCTCATACCCTTCTAGGGTGATGTCTGTAGCTCGGCTACTCGCCAATGACTCTGGCCTAGAGCCAAAGAGACCCAAAGTGTATCCTCACTTGGCCTTGAGTTTCTCCGAGGACAATAAAGTTGGAACCATCCAACCCCACAATGATGCGTTGGTAATCACTATTCGGATTTGGGGCTACGACGTGAAAAAGGTGATGGTAGACGATGGTAGTGGAGCCGAGATCATGTACCCTAAACTCTACAAGGGCCTGAAGTTGATACCAGAAGATTTGATGCCCTACAACTCCCCCTTGATGAGTTTTGATGGAAAGATAGTCATGCCAAAGGGCCAGATTAGACTACCCGTGTAAACTGGCTCGAAAATAGTGGAGGTCGACTTCATCGTGGTGGATACTCGCTCCTTTTACACCGCCATCGTGGCTAGGCCTCAGCTTTATACCCTAAGAGCCGTTACCTCCACCCTGCACTAGAAGGTGAAGTTCCCTTTCGAGGGCCAAGTCCTGGAAATTCGAGGTTGCCAGGCTACGGCAAGAGAGTGCCTGGTGGCTGCCATTTCACATCAGCCCAGAGCAGAGTCCTCGGCCCTTGTTAAAGAGGGTTCATAGCAATTAAAGACCCCGATATCGCCTACTAATACACCAGTAGAGGAAGCAAAGTGTGAGGATTTAGAAAGAGTGATCATTGGTGATGATCCGAAGAGGTTCTTCTAGGTGGGGTCTTAATTGCCCCTTCGGGAAAATGAGGGATTGGTAGATTTCCTCTGGAAAAATGTTGATGTGTTCACGTGAGACACCTATGATGCCCCAGGAATTCATTCAAACTTCATATGTCACCACTTAAATGTAAATCCATCAGTAATTCCCAAAAAACAACCACCTCAGTGCCCATCCAAAGAGCACACCAACACTGTCAGGGATAAGGTGAGAAAGCTCAAGCAAACAGTGGCTATCAAGGAAGTGTTCTATCCTGAGTGGTTGGCTAACACCGTGGTTGTAAAGAAAAAGAGCGGGAAGTGGCGAGTTTGTGTTCTACCCATTCTCCATGCCTCAGATAGACCAGTTAGTGGATGCAACTGTAGGCCATCATCGGATGAGTTTCTTAGATGCCTTTCAGGGCTATTATCAAATACCACTAGCCCTGGGCAATCTAGAAAAAACAGCATTCGTAACTCCTATTGGAAACTACCATTACAAAGTGATGCCCTTTGGGTTGAAGAATGCGGGGTCTACCTACCAAAGGATAATGACTAGAATGTTTGAGCCACAGCTGGGCAAGCGTATTGAAGTCTACATAGACGACATGGTGGTAAATAGCAAAGTGTTGTCCGAGCAGGTGGGAGACCTCGGAGTCATTTTTGACATCCTAAGGAAACACAGACTGCGTTTCAACGCCTCTAAGTGCTCATTTAGTGTCGGTTCTGGCAAATTTTTGGGCTATATGGTAACTCATAGGGGAAATGAGGTGAGCCCAGATCAGATCAAAGCAATTCACAATCTGAAACCTTCTCGGAACCCTAAAGAAGTCCAGAAACTCACTGGAATGATCACGACATTGAATCGGTTTATTTCCAGATCTGCGGATAGGTACTGCCCTTCTTATCTCCTGATGAACAAATGGAAAGGATTTGAATGGTCCGAGGACTGCGCTTTGGCCTTTAAACAACTTAAAGAATACTTATCTAGGCCACCCATCATGTCCAGCCATGAGGCCGACGAGATTTTATTCGCCTACATTGCGGTGGCCCCTCATGCTGTAAGCCTAGTGTTGATACGAGTTGATGGTGGCATACAACAGCCAGTCTATTACGTGAGTAAATATTTACATGAGGTCGAGGTGCGTTATTTACCATTGGAAAATGCAATTTTGGCAATAGTGCATGCCACACGAAAACTCCCCTATTACTTCCAAGCGCACACAGTTGTTGTTCTAACTCAACTTCCACTTAAGCCTGTACTTTGAGGTACCGATTACACGGGGAGAATTGCCATGTGGAGCACAGTTCTAGAGGCTTTCGATATCAAATACATGCCCCAGACCTCTATCAAGGGCCAGATCATTGTTGATCTAATTGCCGAATTTGCTGAACCCCCGATAGAAATGGTAGTAGAGGAGCAAAACATGGATGAAAAATCAATTGGCTCAATCTCTGTGCAAGAACCCTCACGTTGGAAAGTGAATGTTGATGGCACTGCAAACCAAAAGGGATCCGGGGTGGGACTGGTTCTAATATCTCCTAAGAAGATTACCATAGAGAAGTCACTGAGACTAGGTTACTCGGCCACAAACAACGAAGCCAAATATGAGGCTTTACTGCAAGGAATGGCCATGGTACAGAAAATGAGGGGGAAGGCAGTGGAGGTATTCTTGGACTCGAGATTAGTGGTAGGCCAAGTGAAAGGGGAGCTAGAGGCTAGATGTGTGACGATGCAGGAGTACTTGAGTCAGGTCAGGTGCTTGCAATCGGATTTTGAATTTTTCGACTTGTCACATATCTCTAGGAGTGGTAACATGCACGCAGATTCATTGGCCGCCCTCGCCACATCCTCGGTGCAGGGTTTACCTTGGACCATCTTTATTGAAGACTTGTGCAGAGCAGACAGGGTCAAGAAGGACATGGTTCAGATCCATTAAGTCAGAGTGGGCCCGAGCTAGATGGATTCGATAGTGAGTTTTCTTAGAGATGATATACTACCTGAAGAAAAATCAGAAGCTGAAAAAATATGAAGGAAAGCTCCTAGGTTCTGGCTGTCCGAGGATCACAAGTTGTACAAACACTTATATTTTGGGTCGTATTTGCTATGTGTACTTCCTGAAGCGTCAGAATTACTGCTTGAGGAGTTGCATGAAGGAATTTGTGGTAGTCACATAGGAGGAAGCCTAAGAATATGTCAAGAAATGTGATCAATGCCAAAAATTCGCTCCAAACATCCACCAATCGGGAGGGGTCCTCAATCCTCTCTCCAGTCCATGGCCGTTTGCTCAGTGGGGCTTGGATATTATAGGCCCTTTCCCTAAAGCGGCAGGAAATAAGAGATACCTATTGGTCGGCACAGACTATTTCACCAAATGGGTCGAAATTGAGCCCTTAGCTAACATCAGGGATGTGGACGCCAAGAAGTTTGTATGGAGGAACATTGTTACTCGGTTTGGGGTCCCTCATACCCTCATCTCAGATAACAGCCTCCAATTTGATGGTAAGGCTTTCAAAAAGTACTGTTGTGACCTAGAAATTACAAACAGATATTCCACTCTGGCCTACTCCTAAGGAAACGGATAGGCTGAGGCTGTCAATAAGGTCATAGTCAATGGACTGAGAAAGGGATTGGATGACGCGAAGAGAAGATGGGTGGAAGAACTGCCACACGTCCTGTGGACATAACGGACTACACCACGTCGGTCAACAAGGGAGACTCCCTTCTTCATGACTTATAGGGCTGAGGTTGTCATCCCTCTAGAGACTAGCTTCCCAATGCTGAATACGAATACCTTCACCCCGAGTAACAACGATGAATTACTAGGAAAGAGTTTGGAGTTAATTGAGGAGAGAAGAGAAAAGGCAATGATCCAACTAGCCTATTACCACCAGAAACTCCAGCAAGGGTATGATGCCAATGTGAAGCTATAGCCACTAGCACCAGGAGACTTAGTGTTGAGAAAAGTTTTGGGTAGTGCCAAGAATCCGGCCTGGGGAAATCTGAGGCCCAATTCGGAAGGACCATATCGCATCACTTCAGTAGCAGGAATAGGTGCATATTATTTGAAAGACTTAGATGAAAAAGCTGTACCTTGCCCATGGAATGTAAATAACCTAAGAAGGTATTATTATTAATGAAAACAATTTTGTTCATACTCTAATTTGTTGTAACTGCGTGTCATGCGATTCACTACTATCTAAGTGTTAAACGAAACCAAGGTCTTGCATGTTTCCTCGGACCATAAACCTTGAGGAAACTAATCACTTTTGACAACTATCTAAGTGTTAGACAGAACCAAGGTCTTGCATGGCTCCTCGGACCATAAACCTTGAGGAAACTAATAACTTCTGACAACTATCTAAGTGTTAGACAGAACCAAGGTCTTGCATGGCTCCTCGGATCATAAACCTTGGGGAAACTAATAACCTCTGACAACTATCTAAGTGTTAGACAAAACCAAGGTCTTGCATGGCTCTTCAGACCACAAACCTTGGGGAAACTAACAACTTCTACAACTATCTAAGTGTTAGACAAAACCAAGGTCTTGTATAGCTCCTCGGACCATAAACCTTGGGAAAACTAATAACTTTTGACAACTAAGTGTCAGACAGAACCAAGATCTTGCATGGCTCCTCGAACCACAAACCTTGGGGAAACTAATAACTTCTGCAACTATCTAAGTGTTGGACAGAACTAAGGTCTTGCATGACTCCTCGGACCACAAACCTTGAGGAAACTAATAACTTCTGCTATTTTAGACATTCACCTAAGTGATAAACAAGACCCTAAACGGAGCCTGGCTCCTCAAATCACCTACCCTGTCCTTATTCAACAAAGATATAAACAAACGTTCGTCCATGAACATCACTTAAAGCATTTCAAGGTACACTGGGTTTATCTTTCCTTTGTAATCAATACCATAGTGTTTCCTTAAGGTCAGTAAGTACATAAAAAATGCTCCTTTGCACGTCCTGCCATAGTGCATGAATCTAGAAGGTATGGAATCTACATTACGAACTTAAATTCTTTTGCACATCTTGATAGAAGGCAAGTCGCATTACTGAGATTACTCAATTACCAATTAAAGCCTAAGCTGAAATTCACATTGTGGGCTTAGTATTTTTTGATTATCCGTTCAATAAAAAGATGAGTCACACTATTAGGATTACTCAAATGTTATTAAAAACACGAGTCATATAAACAAAGGGCTTTATCATTAGAAGAAGTGCGCACATTTCATTACAAAACATGACAGTTTCATTACAAAAACTCAAGTACAACGAAAGTAAAAAATAAAAATAAAAAAACAACAAAAAGCAACAAAAAACAAAATGGACAGCCTACTTCTTTAGCTTTTTGGTCAGCTTGTCCTTGGGAGGCTACTGAGGGGCTGTGTCAGAGGCTTCAGAATCTTGGCTTGAAGGAGCAACGTCAGGGGGCACAGCAGGGAAAGCCAAGACTAACTCCTTCTCAGTAAGAGGGGCTTGAGGATCAACTGGAGGCTTCATCACATCCTGGGGTACTTCCTAGTTACTAGTTTTTTTCTTCTCTAACACCCCAGGATGCTCAGCCTCCTCGGCAAGCTTGTCAGTGGGAGTGGCATTGACTTGATCTGCATCTGTCGCTTCGGAGGCAGTATTGGCTTCGGAGCTGGCAGGAGCAGACTCTAGTATAGCAGGAGGCTAATACACACTCTTAGCCCTCCTAAGCTCAGATGAAACCTTAACCCCAGCTCGGTTGAAGGCCTCGACCCAAACTTGGGAGCCGTAGAGCCTGCTTACCCCGGGAACTTGAGCTCTAAGATTGGTCTCTGTCTCAGCCACTCCCATCTCGAAAGCCTCCTTCTCGGCTTACTGTTTGGTCTCCTCGGCCAGCTTCCTAGCCTCCTTTGCCTCCGCCCGAGCTTTCTCTGCCCTGTCCTTGGCTTTCTCCATATTATCTTTGGCTTTCTTTACACTTTCTAATTTCTTCTTCAAGGACTTGATCTGCCCTCTAGCAGCAACCAATTGGTCTTCGGCCTTGCGAATGAGTAGTCTTTGGTCTTCGACTTGTTTCTGTGCGCCCTCTAAAGCCGAATCTACACTCCTCCTTGCCTTCTCCTCTTCCTTAAGCTTGCTTCTCAGGTCTTGGGTAGACTGATCAGCAATATTGAAGGCTTCAATAGCAGCAACATGCCTGTTCCTTTCATCTTCTAACTGTCTGCTGCAGCTGTTGGCCATCTCCATAGCCCTAAATGTTGCTTGAACAGCCTGAAAAAGAGAACAAGTACGAGGTAAACAGAGAACAAAGGTTAAAAAAAAAAAAAGAGAAAAAAAGAGGAAGAAAGGGGTTAACTGACTAAACTAAGAAAGTTGGAAACCTTACCATGCCCAAATACCTCTTGAGGCTGAGGAAGACCTCCTACCTCTTAATGATTGTAGCTCGGCCATGTCCGAGGGCAGTAGCAGGGCCCTCTCTAGAGCATCGGCCACATGGCTACCAGTGCCTCCCTAGAAATCCCTGATGGAAGTAGTGTCCATCAAAAGGGCCCCCTCAAGCATTGGGGATAGGAGTCAGGCCTGTGGCTCAGGCAGAGGATCAATCCTCCTCTCAGGTCCCCTAGGCCCAACCTTTTGCTGTTTAGCTGTCCGCTGGGTCTCCTCTTCCTGCGTGGGGCGAGATCTCTCAACCTACACTACCTCTTTGCCCTTTGAGTCCCTTTTTCGCTTAGGGTCAAAAGGCTCGAGCCTTGGCGGTAGGGTTGGCTTAAAAGGAGGAGGAGGAAACTTGGATGGAGTAAGAGGAAGTTTGCTTTTTGAAGAGGAAGGAGGTTTCTTCTAAGAAGGTCTCCCTTATGTCTCCTTCCCAGGATGGGACTTTATCAAGTCCAGCAAGCTTATTTGCTGTCTCCTCTGGATACCCATGTCTTCCTCTAAAATAGTATCTGCTAAGGGGAAGTCTGCTTTGGGGTAGTTTGGGTCGTCGAGATCACCAGAAGGGTCCTCAGGTGATTGAACTTGGTTGAATACCTCAAACTCGTCCTCGGATGAAACTAACTCAACAACGTCTTCTTCTTTCTTTTATTTTTCTTCCTCTTCCTTTACCTCAAGACGAGAGGAAGAAGAACTAGCCAAGGGAATGCCCTCCGGAATCAAAGCACCTTCAGGAAGCAGAAAACCCTCGATTGCGACGCTGATCCTATGAAGACGTGGATCGCGAGCCTTGATGACACACGTGGGCGCTTAGAAGGCGCGGTAGATCGGCGTATATCCTAATATCAGGTGAGCCGCCCTGAGCTGACCGTCGTCTTCATTCACAAACACCTCGGCCTTAAGGATGTTGTCCACGCTCTCCCTGTTAACCAAATTGAAGTTTGGTTCAAGGGCACGTCTGTCTGCAAAACCATGAAAAGCAAAAGGTTAGCAGCCTAACAACACAAATTATGATAAAATAATTAGCAAATCCTACTCCTATCCCTAGAGCCCCACCTGGTCGCCTTTCTTCCATTGGGCAAGGGACGCCATCATGCCACTCCCTGAACACGATTAGAAAGTCTTTACTTAGCCCCTTGCTGGACTCGGGAAGGCACTGGATAAGCCTAATTTCAGGCTGCCTTGTTTTTAAGTAATATCCCTTCACCTTCAGTTAGTGAACGTTGTAGACCCAATTCACATTATAATGGGTCAACCGCAGCCTTATTTTCTCGTTTAAAGCGTCTACACACCCTAATATTTTGAAGACGTTTGGGGCGCACTAAGTGGGGGCTAGCCTAACAAACCTAAGGTAGTCCCTCATCACCGGCCCCATAGGGATTCTCACGCCACCTTCAATAAAGGCGATCATGGGAATTGCCACTTCACCTCCTGCCTTTGAAAATGTCATTCGCCCTCCTTACAATATCTCAAGCCCACATTGGGTGGAATCCTATAGACAGCCTTAAATTTCTCCATCCCTTCCTCAGACTCTACCAAACTCTTAAATCTACCCATCCCTGGGAAAAACTCAAAGAGGCTAAAAAAAGTTGGAAAAAGAGGTGAAGGAAGAAAGACATAGAGAAAAGAGAGTAAAGAAAGTTTGAAAAGTTTGGAAAAACTTACAAGGGTGAGGAAAGTGTCCTCGGACAAGCTTTTGAAGAGACACGAGTGAGTTAGAAGTGTTGGCAGATTCAACGTATGTGCGCAAGAGCTCTTGAATGCAAAGGTAATTTGGGCGAATTGATTTAAATGGGTATTTATACCCAAATTGAAATGACAGCGGGAGTTTTCCCGCTCACGAGTTGAAAATAAACCTCCACCATTGGATTGCCATCGCGCCATAGAACGTGGAGAACAATCAGCCGCAAGAATTTAATGAAGGCGCGCTACAAATGCCGATGCATCAAGAGCATGCCTTGGGCAGTTAAAAAGACACTGACGCTGGCGAAGGACAAGACGTGATAAGCCAAAGGTATGCCTGAGGACATCAAAATCCTCCTTTCTGTCCGAGGTGCCAGATAGCAGAATTTTGAGGGGCTATTATGGGGTCATAAACCCCAATGATACACACCCACCTTTTGTACTGGGCCTGAGGCCCATGTCGAGGCCCATAATCGCATATGAAGAGAACAGTGGCGTTCATGGTAGCCTAGGAAATCACGCCGAGGACAATTTTGTCCTCAGCTAGCCAAGGCCGAGGTAGAAGAGAAGTGATTTACCGACATAGACAATCTTCCAGAGCGCACCAAAGAAAAAGCGAGTACAACGAGTAAGCACACTGAAGCATGGTGGTAGAACAATTCCAGGAAAGCTACTGCCTCCACATTAAATGCTCCACAACTAACACTCTGGCCGCATTAATGTGGATATAATGCCTGAGCAGTGGCTTTTCAGACTCACACCTACTACCTAGGAGCTTTGAGAGGAGGTTGATGTGACAAAGACCAACAACAGCAAATCTGACCTGCACATGTACGGTGGATATGGAGGAGGAAGCTATTATAAAAGGAAGAAGGGGCACTGAGAATGGGGTTTAGAGATTTTACCAAATAAAATACTGTAGCAATTTGAATGAACTTTGTAACCATTGTCGTTGACATTCAAGAAATAATAAGTACAAGCTCCTCGGACTAGTGCCGAGGATAGAATTGTCTGCCTAATTCCGCATTTGTTTTATCTATTCGTTCTTTAAATCATTTACAACTGTTATTATACTCATTAAAGCCCAGTTCTTTTACCTACTCTTTACAAATTTATTGTATTGCGCTTACTGGGCTTGGATTCACTTATCCTTTAGGAACAGTGCTTAAACCCAGTCCCTACAATAGATATATAAAATAAATCATTTTTTCACCATCTCATGAAATTTGTTTCCATTGTTTACAGCAGACATAATCTTTCTTAAAATGTTGAAACAATGTACTTGTACTTTATAATCTGAAGTCAGTACTTGTTAAAAAAAAAAAAAAAATTCCTGAAGTCAATAAACAAGTCCTCTCGCTAATTTAAAACAAGCCAAAAAAATAAAGATGGAAAATTTGGTGTTCTAAATAATATGCCAAAAAACATCTGAAGTCAAACAAACAAGTCCTTACATTAAAATAAAAATGTTGTGTTCTAATCTAAATACGCTGCGGGCAAACTCTATGAATTGATGGCATTTTATAGTCAACGTAGTTTGACAAAAGGAAATTAAGCAGAAAACCATCTATTTTTTGGAGTCGGTATAACTACAAAAGACGAGGCGTCTCGGAAATGTGTGCTGCTACTGTTAATAATGGGGGGCGAAGAAAATCCATACATTTTGTAGATCAATGGGCATCAATAATTTTTTTTTTTTTTAAGAATCAATGGGCATAGATAATTAAAAGTTAACAGGGTCACTTTTCTTATAATAGAGTAAACTTTTCTAAGTGTTAGTGCATTTCCACATCATCTTCTTTAGTGGTAGACATGGAAAGATACTTTCCACTAGTTTTTATTTTATTTTTTATTTTTTTTATGTATATTTTTTGAATTCCACATTGAAATTGATAGAAATTGACCAAGTTCATGTGTCTCTCTCTCTCTCTTGGCCGCATATTTTGGCCATGTACACAGCGCCGTAAAAAATGATATCATGGTATATATGGCACCTATTATTCCTTAGGATGCTAACACATAGCAAATATTTATCACAGGTTAGTATTTCAACAAGTCTAATGCTCTTATGCACTGGATTCAAGTTGGTTCCTTTACAACATTATGCTAGCTAGCAACATGTCGAATTTGAATCCACCCATGATTTTAAAAATCAAATCAGACCAGTTGATTCAACTAAGAACCAAACCCTTAACTAGTCCTGTAAAAATCAGTTATTCAATGTAAAAGCTGTCAATTCAACTCGTAAAAAATTATATTAATGAAAATGTTTTTAGAAAAAGATGTATTTGATTTATGTTGCTTTAGTGGAAAATGTCAACATGGAGAAGTTGCTTGGTGGATAATGTCAAAATAGAGAAGTAAGGGGAATGGGGCGTGGTGCCATGGAGAGGCCAAGGAGGAGAAGGAGGGTTGGTTGAGAATTGGAGTGTATAGACCATGCTAGCATGTGTAGTTATATTTTTTTTAACCATAGATTTTCATAAGATCTAACGGTAAAAAAGACACCAACAATATCATTAATATCCTAAATATTAATGAGTTACATTTCTTAATGTCACTTTTTTTTTTAATTTTTTTAAAAGTTTGACTTATTTCTAGTACTTTTTTAATTGGAATCTCCTTCTATTTTAATGAGAAACTATTACATCATCTATTAACTAAATGAGAAATGGAGATTAAAATTTACTACTACTTGCTATTGAATATTTAAAACAACAAAAAATGTCTAGTTAAAAAAGTACTAGAGTTAAGTCAAATTCTTTTTTTTTTAATCCTGATTTTCCTAATAAAAAAGAGAAAATAATGCCATTTAAGTACAAGATTCTTATATAATATCCAGTTAATTAAGTGATTATCTCGACAAAATACACATTATTAATAAAGTAGTATTCATTGTGTGTATGTTTGTTTCTTAAAATAAGAGGAAAAAAAAAAAAAAAGCAGTGTTCAATTTAGGTGAGTTTGGCTTAGCTTCCCCAATTTATACATTTTTTAAAATCACCCAGTCCAACACGCAAATGACGAAAAATCATGTTGACACATGATTTAAAAAAAAAAAAAAAAAAAAAAAAAAAAAATCCAAAAAGCAATAACCAAACGGGCACGCAGTTAAAAAATGTAAGAAAAATGAAAATGTAAAATAAATTTAAAATTTGTGGTTGAAAATAAAAACCAAAAGGCAAACATCATTTATTGATTGGCAACGTGAAATTATAGCCGCCATCATTATCAGGTAACTAGTTGGAGCACCTTATCCAAATCGTTTTGATTAATTTCTTGAATGAAGTTCCATCAAACGATGTGCTGGAAAGAAATCCAATTCAAATCTTTGACATCAAGCTTTATACACGTAAACATGTTTTAACCGGTTTTACTCAAACAACCCTCTTTTTTTGCTTTGAAGATTTTTACTCAAAGACTCATGAGTGCCCATCAATATTTTTTCGCGCTAAACAAACATGAATCTCTAGCTACAGTACTTTGGCACCTCCCTTATCTTTCAAAGATATCCGATTGCTGTAGTATTTGGTCCATGGAACAATTTGGACCCTAGATTGCGAGTTTTTCACCATCTGAGAAAGCGTTAGTTACATCGAGAGAGACCGTTAGAGCATTAACATCAATTTACCTAAAAAGCTCTCTCTATTTTTAGATAATTATTTACTTTTTCCATATTAGTTATAACCACTTTTCTTTTTCACACATATTAGATTTTCTATTCTAAACCCTCATTCATTTAACTTTTATTTTTCATTTATTTTTTATTGTTTCTCTCGCATTTCAAAAAACACCTCCTTTTTTTTAATCACAGTCACCAAAACACCAAAAAAAAGAAAAAGAAAAAGAAAAAAGAGTCAGAGAATGAATAGAACTTCTTAATTATAAGGAGCAGCTGTAGTAAAACCCCAAAATAGGGTAGGGTAGAGATGGGTAATCTAATATGGACAGTTTTTAGGGTGTATTTTGGATTTTGCTTACCTATTTTGTCCCCTTACCCTAAATTAGGGACCTTCCTGCCAGGCTGCCAGTGCTCTTAGCCCTAAGTTAAGACTTGTTTCTCAAAAAAAAAAAAAAAAAAAAAAAAAACGTTAAGACTTAAGAGAGCCATGTCTCACCCTTGTACCTAGCAAACTTCATATATATATATATATATATATTAGCTTGGCCCCTTGAAAATTGTTTCTGACTCTGCCACTGAATACAAAAGTAAATTGAGCGTATAACATTATAGTGAACAAGCACAAAATGACTAATAAGGCAATCCTAAACCATTTATTCCACTTAAAGGACTACTCTATCTCAATCCTCATACATCCAGATGTGCTTTTATGCACAAGCTTGTGTTTTATTACAGCTCATAATTAATAACTGTTTGGCAAGCATCGACATGCATGGATGTGTCACTAGCTATAGGACACTCCTTGCATTGTGTTAGAGCATTTTAATATTAAATAATTAAAATAAATAAATGTTATAACATAAATGAAAAGATATGGGAGTGAATATGGAAGATGAGGAGTTAGTGAAAATGTTTAATCCCACATTAAAAAGAAGAGAGACTTTTTTATTCTTTTTAATTGTGGTGATTAATGGAGTAAAGTGAATTGTCTCAGATATTGGGCTAGATACGTGCGCAAGGGGGAGGTGAAGAGTAGAGGTACACCCACTAAATCAGAATAATGGACTTAATTAATCAGAATAAATTGGGTAGTAATTTCGTGAAGCCCATTGAGCCTATAAATAGACTCATTCAGACTCAATTCAAGTTACTATAATACTCACAAAAAAAATACACTAAAAGATAAGAGGTTCTTGGCAAGGAAGAGTGTTCTTTCTGGAAGGGTGTTCTTTCTGGTAGAGCTTTGGGCTTGAACACTTTGTGCAGATGTTGTTCTAGCCATACGATACTTGTTGGGCTGTTGTATGCGAGTGCCGCGCCTCAGTCCAAATAAGTGTTGTGTAATTTCTCTCTTTAAAGTAATAAAATTTAGTAGTATTATTGAGTTTTTCTTTGTATTATTTCCATTATCATTGTATTTGCACCAACACATTGTCTATAGGATATGTCATCCAAACTGTAGCAATGTGTCAATGGCCGTTCGGTATGAATATGATCGCATGATTCCACCTATTGCTACTGTTGCATGATCATGACTAGAGCCTAAATTCTAAGTGTCATGAAAAAGAATGAAACGAATAAAGATAAACTTTTCTAGAAGTACGTAATCTTTGAAGAGACTATTTGGCATGAAGCAAGATCCAGTGGTGCACTAATCATCACCAAAGAAACCAAGATTTCAGACAAATTTCTTCATTTATAATAAAATAATTATGAAGCTTCCTCTCATCATGTCACCTTTGATATATAATTTAAGTGTTAAGCATATGTCAAAGCATAAAAAGGAATATTCCACTCAAGCCTGAGGCATTCAGTAATTTAAGATGCCCAATAAAACTCACACACTGCGACTGTTGGGTCAATTGGTATCTTTTGATGTCCCTAACTTACACATTTAGGGTTTGAACCTCCTCTCCTAACGTAATGTAGAAAAGAAAAAAAAAAAGTTCAAACCCCACATGGAAAAAAATAATCCAATCTCTCTCTATTAGTTAATGAACCACCAACCTCTCCTTCAATTTCACATACACTGTCTGTGGAAGACACTAACGAAAACTTTGTAGACACAAAGGAACTGTTTGGGATTAATTAATATCAGATCAAAAAAAGGGGAAAGATTTGCTTTGATTTAATCAAATAAAATATATGGCACTTGCGATTTGCAAAACCCCTATTCAAGAAAGTGAATGTGGACATTATAAGTAAAAGGCATCCTTAACAGCACAATTATAGAATCTTCCTCTCATCTCATGTACCATGGCCATGTTGTCGTAATTAAAGATGACCCAATGATAAAAAAAAAACCCAAGCCATTCAAATTTCCCCTTCATAAATTCATGAAAGACTAACATCCCAAGGGCCCGTTTGGTAATGTTATTTTAATAACGTTGTTTAAGTGTTGTGAAAATACATATGGGTGAAAAAGTATTGTGAAAATACGTGTTGTGTTGTTTAAATAACGAAAACGGTTGTTTAAACAACTATACCAAACAGGCCCTAAGATGCTCATCCAGGTCAAATTTTTATTAGGTCAGTTATTAGGTATCTTTAAAAGCAAAACCAAGAATCTTCCCTCTCAAGACTTGAGGGCATTGTGGAAAATAACTAAATTAAAATGTCCTAAATCATATAGCACAAAGTCACAAACAATTCAACTTCCATGTATATATTCATGAACCACCAAACTCATATCCCAGTGCACTTCAACACCAAAAGGATTTAAGAAAGAGAGTTCCATTGTACTTACATAATAGAGAGAGAGAGAGAGAGAGAGAGAGAGAGAGAGATGAGGCCTTCATGTTCATTCACACCATCACCATCACCATCACCATCACCAGTGACCAGATTCCAGCTTTGGAAGTCTCCAATGCCTTACCTTTTTGGTGGTTTGGCCATAATGTTGATACTCATTTTCATGGCATTGGTTATTCTAGCGTGCTCGAGCAGGAAACAAGCCTCTGGGTCATCCGGTGAAGGCGAAGAGAACCAAGCAATGCCCATGAACATGGTGGTGGATATGGAGCCAAAGGTTGTTGTCATAATGGCCGGGGATGACAAGCCAACCTACTTGGCTAAACCGGTTACATTTTCAACTTGCTCCATTGAGCTAGTTTAAATACTTTAGCTTCAGTTATGTTTACTAAAGAGCAATTCTATATACTCTAGCTTCAATCTTGTTTTACTGAAGGCCACTCATGTTGAAACTTGAAGGCAGTTTTCTAGGAAAAAAAGCTTCTTGTTCTGATTTTTCTTTTCGGATTTCTATCATACTACATATTCTGTCTATATTTGCATTAATGGCGGGAATATGTAAACTAATGATTATCAATGGCTTTGGTTTGAGAGCATAAAAACATTCATAGCTTGACCTAAACCAATAATTTCTCCTTGAGGGAAAAATTTAGGTTTAGTTCGTTAGGTGTAGTATGTTAGGGACTCATTAATTTTGTACACATGAATGTATTGACCAATTAAACAGAAATATTTTTTTTTTCAGGAATAAATGCAACAATATGTTTGGACTTAATTGAAAAACCTAATATACTAAATCTAAAATATAATACCTAAAATTTATTGTTTCTTTAATATATATATATATATATAGAAGGTATTGTTGTACTGTACTATAAATTTTCTAATTAAATTCAATTATGTGATTGTATAGACCATTAAATCTCATGATTGAATTTAATTGTTATTTGAAAAGATGACAATGGTTTTGCTGCATTAGTAATATAAAAATATGATTTAGGGTGCATTTGGATACTGCTTATTTGCTGAAAACTGAAAATTTATTGCAGAAAACACTATAGCAAAATATTAAAAAAAAAAAAAAAACAAAACACTGTTCACGCGTTTTTGTGCTTTGGCTGGTCCATAAACAGTGCCATGGGACCAGCCAAAAAAAAGGCAACACACGTAAACGCAAACGTAGCCGCTACGCAAACGCACACTCAGTTTAATTGGAAAACATAAGGTATTTGAAACTTTTCCTTGGTAAACTTCACAAGGAGTGGGGAAATTCTAGGTTTCACATACAAAGGAATATATAAATGGCATTACCTTTCTAGTTAGACAAAATACACTATCATACGTTTTATAGATACAGTAAGATTTGAAACATTTGACGTTTGCTCTTAAATGATTAGTCTATATTATCAAATTAAGATATCGATGTATTTTTTTATGGAGAATGAGATTTGAATTCAAACTCTTTATCCAAGGACAAAATATTTATACTTGAACTAACTAAAACTCATTATAAAGGACATTATACATACTTGTACATGTGTAATTCCTTTCTTACTTATGAAAAGAAAAAAGAAGCTATGTAATTCCTCATCTCCCCACCCCACCCCCCCCCCCCCCCCCGGCCGCGAGGTGGATAACTTTTTTTAAACGAATAAAATATCATACCTTAGGTCCTTAGCGTGATCTTTTTTTTCTTAATATTTTTCAAACATTAGTATACTCCCTCTTTAACTACTCAACCAGTATTACCTCTGTCTCTTGTTTTTCAAATGTTTGTCCACTTTCTAAAATGAATGTATACAATCATAAGTATTAAAAAAAATGTGTACAATATATATTATAACTTTTCAAAATTATTACTTTCTTGTATAATAAACAAGTTAAAAAAACAATGTCTCCTTAGATTTACAAAGATAATATGGGACGAGACGAGTACTTCTTTTGCTCCACTTGCTTATTCCAATGAATACATGTATGAAGGATTTTTTTTTTTAAATGAAAACTTTGGGGATTTTGTGCACCCTTGGCATCAGAGGGTCTAATCCCAATTGGCTTATCTAATTAACCATCTTGCTCACATTAAGATCAATCCAAAAAAGCACAAAAAGACAAATTGGAAATTCTCAAATTAAATTAAAATTGCATAGCCCTACACCATAAGAAGATAATAATGTAAATCACAAAATCGATCATGAAAAACTCAATTTTGTCCCCACATTATTTGTAGCTGATTTCGATAATTTCCCCTAGGCTTTTTACATTTCTTTTTTCGTCCCGATAATCGGCTACACACTGAGTAGTGAGAAGGTGTTTCAAGTTCTTAACAAAGTTGTTGACCTTTAACTTTAACAAACCCAAAGTCCTAGGGCTTGTTTGGTTAATATTGAGGTTGTATTCATTTTCTATTTTCTATTTTTATTTCTTGTACTCATTTTTTGTTTCTATCTATTTTTTTGTTTGGCATCATTTTCTGCTTTGTCTTTCCCTTCACTTTTTTATTTATTTTTTTATTTTTTATGACAACCACCAATAAATAGAGAGAGTGTATTCTTTGATGTGACAAGTCAGTAATAGTAAGACCCACATATTTGATTTTTTTATTTTATTTTATGAAAATGCCACTATATTTATTTTCAAGAAAATGAAAGCACCAAAAAGTTGTATTCAGTTTTTTCAAATCCTATTTTTTTGGATACTAAAAATGAAAACTGAATACAAATACAAATACAAATACAAAGCCAAACAAGTTTTTTAGTAGTGGGTCCAACAAAAAATTGAAAATGAATACAAAATATACCCATTTTTTGCTCAAACCAAACAGGCCCCTAGTAATCACAATTCATTAACAAATTTTGCTAGTTCTCTTAGGCCCAAATAAAAATAGACAATGATACAAATTCGGTACACGAAATTCATTTTAAATGAGCACTCACCAGAACCAGATTAATTACCACTGTCTGAATCTTTTGGGAATAATTTACAAAATATAGAGAAAATGAGCTTTCCATGCATATGTAATACAAGTATAACTTCTAAAAAAAACATTCTTCAAAATTTATTATAAAATTCCAACCATTTCACGTACGGTCTTTGCTTTTGCTTCCTTTTCCTAGGGAGGGTAATTATTGAGTACTCCCAAAATATCATAAATGTGTACTCTCTTCTTTCACATAATTGTGAGTTTCACTAATTAAATTTATGGTGAGATCCACAATTTATATGAGAGGGGAGAGTACGCATTTATGGTACTCCCAGAGTACGCATAATTGTAAGTTTCAATAATTAAATTTATGGTGAGATCTAAAATTTATATGAGAGTATGAGAGGGAGGAGTACACATTTATGGTACTCCCAGAGTATTCAAAAAATCTCCTCATTCACACCGCTTAAGTGGAAAGCACATTGGTGACCATCATTACATGCTTCTTTTTCCTTTTTTTTTTTTTTTTTTTTTTTTTTTTTTCCCAACTCGGTATTATGCTCCAATAGATGCCAAAATTCTTCTAAAACTCACACGTACTTTGAAGATAATGGAAGGAATATTGAAGTACACGAATAATCAATCTTTTAAGTCTTAACATTGCCCAAATCAAAAACTAGCTAGGGAAAGAAAGAATTGCGATCGATGTGCTAGTGAGAGGTGCTGGTTAACTATTCTTATCCGTCCACCAAGTCACCAACTATATGCAATTCTACAATAGCCCACGTGGGCATGTGATTACCATTTTTTAAGTATTGCTACGTTTATAATATTTTTACAATAATTTTATAATAAATTCAGTGTCCAGCAATAAACTCTAATGGATAAAAAAGTAGTATCAATAATAAATTTAAATTTGAGATTACTTTTAGTAACAATTTGCTATTTAAAATTTGTTACGAAAGTATCGTGAGCATAACGTGGGTTACTATTTTTTTCTTTTTTCCATCCTAATCCATTGCTTCTTTCTTTTACCCCTCTCGGGGGGCCAAGTTGCTTCATTGACTTCATGATGAGTGGTTATGTATTATTTTTATTAAAAGTTGCTTTTTTGTTGAAGATTTATCATTTTATTAGTGGATGCAGCCGCTTGGAATTTCAAACCAGACGGGTTTCCCTATTTCGCTCAAACAAATCACATCCTATATATGTAGCCACTATGGGCTAAGTTTTTTGAAATAGTGCTCTTTATATTAATAAATAAAGCCCCCCTTTTTTTCGAACTAAAAAAAAAAAAAACGAATGCTTTTTCTTGTAAAATTGCAAGTGTTGATACTATTTTGTATTTCTCCCGAGAGTTAAAAACTTAAAAAGGTAAAAAGTAATCATTCATCTCACTGCTCCACCTCATGGCTTGTGCCCTTGCTGAATCAAGTCTGACTGGGCAATATTGGACGTTGTGTTTGCTTAATTCAGCGGTTGTTGAGACAGAATAAGTTTTGACACCTATTTATTTTGTGTAACCAAATAATAACTTGAGGCCTATTTATTTCGTGTGTAACTAAATAATAATAGTTTTATTATATGAAATAGAAATAGAAATATATATATATATATATATATTTTAAAACAATTATACAAGGAAGTGAAGGAACACAAAATTTATAGTGGTTCAACTTTGGGCCTAGATTTATATATGAATGGTGTTGAGGAGAAAGATTCACAATAAATTCATTAACTTTGGAACACCAAAGTCAAGTCATGTGAATATTATATAAAATACTTCTTTTAATTTGGTGATAGCATATTGGACAAAAGTTGTGATTAAATCAATCACAACAACCTCATCGTCAAGTTAAACCTAGTGTAATATTTTTCTCATTTTTGATTTGATAAAAGATTTGCTTTGTTTATAAGATGATTAAAGTTCAGCGAGACACCAAAAGATTTGAATGATAAAATTTTTTTGGGTCATGTTGTTGGAAAAATAGTTTGGAGAATTGCCGAGATTAATTAACGTGCAAAGTTTCAAAGTAGTATCAATAATATAATAGTAAAACAAGATATGCTAAGAGTAACTTATAAGCATAGACAAGTGTAAAAGCATATAAAATTAAGGATTAAGGAAAAATTTATTGCCGATACATGGAACTAAATCTACTATCCTTAAAAAACGATTTCGCCCCTACTAGATCGGTGCAAATGGCTCAGGTGATCGCTCTCTAGGATACAACGACAACTCTGTTAATTGTACTTACAAACAATGTTTCGAACTCGTCACAAATACCCAAGAGAAAATTTTCAGTAAAAGACAGAAGAGAAAAAGTATCAAAGTAATATTTGTTTTTGATTGTTTTTAAGTAATCTCATATCTACAGAATTTGATTGTCGTAACCCTCATTTAAGAGGAGGGAATGGAATGGAAATGAATGAATAGAATATTTTTAAAATATTATTTCCTTCCCTTGTTTGGGAGTTTTAATAGAGAGAATGGAAAATTCATTTCCTTATTTGAGAGTTTAAGTGGGAGGGAATGGAATGGGTAAGAATGAATACTCATTCCTCTCCATTTAAAACTAGGGGTGTAATCAATTCGGTTCGATTTAGTTTGGTCAGTTTCCTTGTGTTTGGCCAACCGAAACCGATCGAAATAATTAAGAATCAATCGGTTTCGATTTTGGTTAGTTACGGTCGGTTTTTGGTTGAGAGAGAGACTACTGGAAATAGGGATGGCAATACAAGCCCGACTTGCAGGTACTCGACTTGACCTGATCCTAATGGGTCGGGTATATATATATATATATACTATATAGGCGTGAATGCACTTTTGGTCCCTATATTTTGACTTTTTTCCGTTTTAGTCCCTACATTTTAATTTTACCACTTTTAGTCCCTAAATCAATTATCACGTTCCATTTTGGTCCTTTCTGGTAGTAGGCTACTGGAATTAGCTTAGGTGGCAGATGAAACTATTAAAATAATAATAAAAATTTTTATTTTACTATTAAAAATGCCACGTCAGCTTATAAATTAAAAAAAATTATTTATTAATTTTAACTAAATAAAAAAAATTAAAAATAGATAGTTTAAAAAAGAAATTATATTAATTAAATCTCAAAATTCAAACAATCACACCACAGCCAACTTTGGTGTTCATCACAATTCCAAACCACAAAACCGTATCCTTAACCCTAGACCCAAATACCACCACTCTCCACTCCCTCAAACTCTCTCTCGATCACCACATTCACATCCCAATCCACCACCTCCACCAGCTTTACCTCTCCCAATCCCACCCTCTCCCATCTCAAAACGACGCCGTCCTCCTCTCCTGCCTCTGCGTGGTGCTAGACGGACCAGTTCGTTTCGAAATCAGAGCTGGGTTATGGAGCTGGAATCGGCTACGGCATTTTACATTCCATTCTACGCTGGACTCACGATGGGGAAGTATCTGTGGTCGAATTCGAGTGAGGAGGAGCGTGATTGGGTTGGAGGTTAGGTGAAGAAAGAGAGATTGCAGATCTGGGTTTGCTTACCCAAACGAAAATCTCTAAAGATCTCTTTCTCAGGTCAAAATCTCCCTCTCTCTTTCATCTTTCTAAAGCTCTAAAGTCTCTCTCTCTCTCAAATCGTGGATTTGGAAAAATTTCTAAAGCTCTCTCTCGGATCAATGGTTGTGAAGTGGTGGTTGGTCCGGTGGTCAATGGGGGTGGATCGTTGGATGGGTTTGACGTTGGTGTGGGTTGTAGTGGCTTGATGGACTGATCGGTGATAGAGGAGCGGCTGAAGTCGGCGGTGGTTTGGATTTGGGTTTAAAGTGTATTTACCTCCAATCTCTCACAGATCAATGGGTTTAAAATTTTTGGGTTTGTTTACAAATTTCTTGAATTTGGGTTTGAAATTTATGGGTTTGTTTTTGGGTTTGATGTTTGTATGGAGGGTTTGATTTTTCGTGATGTTCTGGGTTTGCTAGAGATTGAGGGTTGGGTTTGGGTTTATGTTCTTTGTGTTTTGAATCTTTGAAGGTCTTTGTATTTTGTAGATCTGCGCCCTTTGATTTTACGTGTTCCATGTTGGCATGTTCTTGATTTTTTAAATTTCCTTGGCAACCAAAATTTAAGGAAGAACAGCAACCAAAATTTGAGGAAGAACATGAACATGTTCTTCATGATAATGTAAAGAATTTTTTTAAAAAATTTAATTAATATAATTTCTTTTTTAAACTATCTGTTTTTAATTTTTTTTATTTAGTTAAAATTAATAAATAATTTTTTTTAATTTATAAGCTGACGTGGCATTTTTAATAGTAAAATAAAATTTTTTATTATTATTTTAATAATTTCATTTGCCACCTAAGCAAATTCCGGTAGCCTACTACCGGAAGGACCAAAATGGAACGCAATAATTGATTTAGGGACTAAAAGTGGTAAAATTAAAATGTAGGGACTAAAACGGAAAAAAGTCAAAATGTAAGGACTAAAAGTGCATTTACGCCTACTATATATATATAGTATAAACTAACCCTAACTCATTTTAGCTCACATAAACACAAAGCATAGCTGCAGCCTGACGTACTCTTAACTCACACAGCTCACGGTCTCACTCACTCTCAAACACCGCCGGCCCAAGCTCTTAGCCTCTCACCGCCGGTCCAAGCATTCACCACCACAGCCTCACTCACTCTCCTCTCTTCTCACCACCACAGCCCCAGCCAAGCCCAGAAAACAAGATCCAAGAACAGAAAACACGATCCAAGAAAAAACATTCTTCACCGAGGAATCATCCCAAATCCTTGCCGCCAACATGTTAAAACTCTCACTATCGCCAATCACACATTGCTTCGCCAACAGTAATTGCCGATCCAACAATTTGTTAGGTTTTTTTTTTTTTTTTTTTTTTTTTTTTTTTTTTTTTTGTGTTTTGTGTTTTGTTGGTGGGATTTTTAGATTTGCTAATTTTCCTTCTGGGTTTGCAAATTTTTTAGGATTTGTTGGATTTTGGGTATGGATTGGTTTGTTAGATGACTTAGATCTTGGCATCCGTTTGGATGGCAAGAAAATAGCCAAGAAAATTTTGTAATTATTTTTATTTAATTTTTGGGTTCATTACATGTATATTCAATAATTTCTATGATTTCTGTGTTTGTGATTTTGAGATTTCTGTGTTTGTGATTTTGGGTCTGTGAATCGTGATTTTTTGTGTTTGTGAATTGTGATTCTAGGCCGAGCATTATAGGACGGGGCCCGTGGGTCTGGGTGCAAAAAAAAAAAAAAAAAACCCTTTTATTAAATAGGCTGGGTTCGGGTAAAAGGTATGGACCCCCAGGTCGGGTTCAGGGACAGAGAAAGAAAAGAGAAAAGAGAAAAATAAAAGAGAAGAATCATACTGTGAGAAACGAAAAGGCCGGTGTGTGGAGTAGCCATGGAGGCCGGAGTGTGGAGGTCGGCAGCAGATGTGGACTGATGGAGGCTGGTGTGTGTGTGAGGGAGTGATGGAGGCATGTGTGTGAGGGGGACTGAATGTGGAGAAGGTAGGGTTATTTATTTCTTTTTCTTCAATTAGTTTATGTTTAACGTAATTAGTTTAATGTTAATTAGTTGATCTAATGGGTTAATAGGTTTTAAATAGTTGGAAGCCCAATGTTTATAAAAATAAAAAAGGCCCAATGTTAGCATTGCAAGGCCCAAGATGTGTTTTATATTATATATATATATATATATAATATAAAATATATTATAAATATAATATAATATATTCGGTTCAGTTTCAGCCAGTTCGATGCATACAAACTTGCCACTAGAACCAAAACCGAAAATTTCGGTTTGTAAGAAATGAAAACCGAAACCGAATTGCATCGAAATTTTGGCAACGGTTAGGTTGGTTTCGACTAGTTTTTTTTGGTTTCTCAATTTTGTGCACACACCTATTTAAAATCTCAAATTTTCATTCTTCAAATTTTCATTCCCCTCGAAATTGAAGGGAATGAAATTAGATTTAATGAATTTTTTTACTAAAACTCCCAAAATACCCTTATATATTCAACCATTTATTTTAAAATAGGAGTCTAATAATAATATTGTCATAAAATAATTTTATTTATTTCCTTCTATGTTACTTCTAAACAAGATTACTTACATTCTATTTATTTGCATTCTTTTTCATTTCATTATTTTAAAACATCCAAACAAGATTACTTAATTTCATTTCATTTATTTCTCTTATTTAAATCTATTCCATTTATTTTTATTCATTTATTATCATTTCATTTCATTCCTTTATGAACTTTCAAACAAAGCCTCTTAAAAAAGAAGTAGCAAAGGATGATTGCAGTGAAAAGGGAGAGACAAAAACAAAGGAATTTCATTTCCCATTGATGCCGCAAGGAATTTCCTTTCCCATTGACTAGTTTGCCAAGGAAATATAAGATGATTGTGGGTTTTGTTTGCTGCAAAAAATTCCCACTTCAACCAAGGAAAATTCTAGTGTGTGGGTTTGGGCTTTTCAACAAAATATTATGGGCTTAAGCTTTAAACATACCCAATTATTTTTAAAACAAACCCAACAGTCTCATGAAGTCATAGAAACTTTCCGATACTCACACATACGTCCGGCCATGGCATTGATTCCAGCAATTTTAAATTGAAACGAAGTCCTGGCTCTGGCTTTTATGACTTGCGAAAGCTATTAGCCTTGTATGATACACAGAAAACATGACAAGGACAAGGGTACTGGAGACTCTAATGTTAATGCTTCTTCATCTAATATTGTCAATGGTGCCAATTACTACTGAGTCCCTGTATGTTGCAAAGGACAACGCTAATGCTTCTTATAAGCCTTATCGACGTAAATATGCTTTCTAACTTTCAGGCACTGTATTTATTATTAGAAAGAGAAACTACGTGCCCCTGAAGATGCTACTCAGACAAGTTTTACTTACTTTTGAAGGATGCTCTAGTTTACTACTTTAGTACTTATTTTTGTGATTTTCTATTCCTGCAATTTATATATGCTTAACATTAGGACACATTAATTTGCTTTTTATGGGCAATTTATATAATACATTAGAACTTACTGCCTCAATACTTAATTACACATGCCTAGACAGCCATTAAAAGAGAACTTTTATGCTCAATTTCACAGCACTGGCATCATCAAGATGAATATAACTGGAACTCCAAGGTTGTCTGTATAATTAAGAGAAGGTTAATATTGTAATTTAATAATTGGCTTTTCCAAATTTAATTAGAATTAGGATGTTCTATGTAAAACCACAAAAAAAAAAAAAAAAAAAAAATTGGTTAAAAAATTTATATAAAAGGATTTCTGTTTTCTAAAGAAGTCATCCAGTGGTCCACATAGATTGGGTATTAGGCAAAAAGAAAATTTATGTGAGAGTTATTTATTTTAGAGGTCTAATTAGACAATAAAAATATTGAGTAATGTTTTTTTAGCAATTAGGTTCAAGTTACATTTAATGTAATTCTAAGTAATGTTTTGTGCTTGTGTTTGTGCTTTGACCGTGTCTCTTCTTGAGTTTAGAGATGTTTGAGGGAGAGAGAAAGGATTTGGAATGAGTTTGTAAATGTTTAGTAAAAATCGAATATTTTAATTGATTGGTTAAATATTTTATTCTCAATAATTCCGTAGCTAATGAACAATAGGTCATCAGACCAAGAGAGCGACTGTTTATTAACAAAATTTTTTGCTAATGGACAGTGACTTAGAGAGACTGTCGTTGGAGCAACTTTCGTGGGTTTACTCTCCAAATTTTGGGTTTAGAGAGCTTATTGAAGATGCTCTTACACACACACATCTCAACTATCCACATTGAATGAAACCTTGAGATTTCCCTGTGTGCAACAGTTGGACTCGACAACTCCTAAATTTGTGAAACATGACGAGGACAATAATCTCAGAGGTATTTCTATATATATTGCTAACCCTAATGTTATAATACTCGCAATACATGTAGGATTAAAATTATTTTTCTTACCCTAGGTCCAAGTACAATCGCCTATAATTTGTTTGAGTCATAATATTATGGTTTTTAAATCCGGACCGGACCGTACGGTCCGACCGGAAAAACCGCGAACCTCTCAATTTTGCGGTTGTTTTAGCTTCAAAAACCGTTCTAGGGAAAAAAACAGGGACCCGTGCGAACCGTGGTCGGACCGTACGGTTCTGAGAACCGTGACCGGTTTTTGAGGTTCGGACGGTTCTCTTTTTCCGGCGAAGTTTTGGCCAATACTTCAGCAGTTCTTTGGGTTTTTTCAGATCTGGAACCAAATGAAAGGGAGAAAAATAAAACTAAAAATAAAAAACAGAGAAGAAGAAGAAGAAGCAGAGGAAGAAGAAGACGGTTCCCTTTTTCCGGCGAAGTTTTGGCCAATACTTCAGCAGTTCTTTGGGTTTTTTCAGATCTGGAACCAAATGAAAGGGAGAAAAATAAAAATAAAAATAAAAAACAGAGAAGAAGAAGAAGAAGCAGAGGAAGAAGAAGACAACGAAGAAGAAGGAAAAAAGCAATAATGAAGAAATCAACCCTCACAGCAAGCAGCCTTCACCATGTGAACCCAAGCATATGACTAACCCAAGCATCTTACTCCTCTTCTTTGTTTCGTCCTGACCTCCAGATGCGAACTTCTCTTTTGCTTTTGTTTTTTTTTTTTTTTTTTGGCTTCCTTTTGTACCTAATATAAGTATTCAAGCCATCTCAATACTGCAAGAGCCGGTGCTTTTCTTTGTACTGACTTTCAGTTTTATGAACCCAACCATGTGACTATATTGGAAATGACAAAAGAATGGTGGAAAATTGAATTTTGGGAGTTGAGAGTGTCAGAATCTTTACAACCACACACCATACAGTCAAGTAAAGTACAAGCTGTCAACCACTCATTTTAAAATTTCGTTGGGCTCTTATCATCAAAAAAAAAAAAAAAATCGTTGGGCTCCTTATTGTATTAATTTTGTGAAGCTTTTCAGTCTTTATCCGGCCACTCCTCTAGCTTTTGGTTTTTTTTTTTTGTTTTTTTCATAAAGGGTTGAATATTCAAATGGGTTTGGACATAAAATAATTGATTGAATAATCTAATGAGCTTGACCATAACTTTGAGATAATTTAGACATAAACCCTTATAAAAAGATTTTTAAAAAAGTAAAATATTGAGTTTTATCAAACAATATTTATGTTTGCTTAAGATTTCATATTTTTTATTTGCCTTATGAATGTTGTGATATAAAAAAGATATTTGAAAATTAAATCTTTATATTTATTTAGACTATTTTAGTTCATTTTTCTACTTATATTAATTTAATATATTAATTCATATTTTAAATAATTATTAAATTAATTATGACGTTATCACGGTTCGATCTCGGTTCAACCTCGGTTCGACCTCAAAAACCTTGAACCTCTCTCTTTTACGGTTCAATGAACGGTCCGGGTCTGAAAACCATATTAATATCTCTACCCTATTCTAGGTCCTTAAAATATTTTTGTCAAACTATTGTTATCATTCTATAAAAATGATTAATTATATTAAATAACTGTCACTTCATTATAAGATGAATAACTATTTTATCAAAATTTTCATTTCATCTTATCTCTTTGATTGAAATACGACCCTTATTATAACAAATTAACCGTACCTATGGAAAAATAAAATTATGCCTTTTGGTTAATTGTTTTTCGATAAGGACTACAATAATAGCACCATGACCAATGAAATCTTTTTATTTATATGAAGGATTTTTCTATGCATACAAGAGCGGATTAGTTTTATTTATTTATTTATTTATTTATTTTTTTAATCATTTTCCAACCTTACCTAGCAAATGATGTCTATGCATCAAAGTGCATGATATACTAAACCCTAAGCCCCTGATTAAGAATTCAAAATTTAATCCTTTACCTTTTTTTTTTCTTTTTTCTTTTTTTCATTTTTCATAGGTATCCTTTACCTTCTTGTGTATCCAATTAAATTCACCAAAAAGAGAATTTTAAGCAAACGAAATCTCCCAAATTCATTTAGACTTATAATTTTCCAT
This sequence comes from Quercus gilva, assembly GCA_023621385.1. NCBI lineage: Eukaryota > Viridiplantae > Streptophyta > Magnoliopsida > Fagales > Fagaceae > Quercus > Quercus gilva. The sequence goes on along the minus strand of CM042474.1, from coordinate 60,925,255 downwards.
ATTTAGTTAAGTATTGGCTAAATGGAGTGTTTAATTTTGTCCCACAATTCAACTGAGTGCCACCCGAGCACACCTATCTCCCTTCAAAGTTCAAATACAAAGCCAAGTACTGTTCCATTCAATTGGACATGGTAGTTGTTGTGCACCATGGGTACGTCAACTAGGCCTGCAGAGAAGATCCATGTGATTCAAGTAAGCCCAATGCGGCACATTTCAAGCCCAGAACATAAGTCTAGTATAATTTAATTTTGGAAAAAATCTTGTTTCATCACACTCTCTATTGCACGTTCTAAATTTATACACTCCCATCAATTTCAGCCCACGTCGTAGTTTGTGTGCGGTAAATATGTAACAAGGAGCTAGTGTATGATAATCATTACTCTTTAATCTTAGACTTTTAGAATCTGTTTGGATACCGCTTATTTTGTTGAAAATTAAAAACACTCTAGCAAAATAATTTTTAAATGTGTGAATACTACTGTGGGACCCATTTTTAATGAAAGTTTTGTTAAAAAAAGAAGTTTGTAGGTCCTGTGAACAGTGCACAGGACCCACTGAACAGTGCATAAAAACGTGAAAATTGACTTCTCAAAAAAAAAAAAAAAATGCCAAACGCTGGGGACCAGAAATGCAATCCAAACGGGTACTTAGTTGCTTTCTACTAATTAAACCTACTTACTTATTTGACTCAGTTATTTAATCACTAGGCACTATACGCCATGTTGACAGTGCCGGCTCAAGGCCTAGGCAAGTTAGGCCTAGGCCTAAGGCCTCACCAAAAAACAAAATTTTCCTTAAGAAAAGAGGTTCCATTTTTCATAGTTAAAGGCCCAAATTTTTATAAAATTATATATATATATATATATTCTAAAGGCTGTACATTTTTTTTATTAGTGATATTAAGGATATTATAAATTTTACTATTAGCTTACAAATTGTCATGTTATTAATCACTAAAAATTGATATAAACATTCATTAGTTAAATTGATGAAGTTCATCAATGAGAGACAATATCACATTATATTTTGAACATTTTATAGTGATTTTAATTAGCACATTTTTCCTTTTCATTTCTATTAAGACTCTCAAAGTACGAGACCAATAGAACTTTAACTCAATTGAAACCCTAAAATATTTCAAAAAGATGTTGCAAATGTGTTAAATCATCAATTATAGATTAATCTCTCCTAATAGTTTGAGACTTTGATTTTTGTAAAATAATATCCTACAAATTCACACACCAAATAATATCTATCTCTCTCTCTTAAAATCAAAATATAAAATTAAAAATTAGATTACAACTTTATTTAACTATGTATCGTCTTATATCCAAAATAAAGTATATTTTGTAATTGCAATATATTTTTATTTATTTTTATTAATATTTATAGGTTCAATTATAATATTCAATTCTCTATATGAAATTAACATTAGTCTAGTTGGTATTATTCATGTATTTAATGGATCAAATTAACCTTAATTTGATTAGTATTAAATAATTTTGTTTAATTAATATTTACATATTAAAAGTCCCGCATAAATTTTTCGCTTTAGGCCCCAAATTATGTTGGGCCGCCCCTGCATGTTGACGTGGATTCCAAACTTCTAGTTAACATAATTAATAATTTTTTTTTAATTATTGAATAAGAGATTTGAAGTTTAAATTCCACTATCTCTAAAAAAAAGTTTAAATTTCACTTATATCCAAAAATTAATCGATGTCTTAACCAGATGATAAAGAATAATTATTATAGAGCAGATGTTATACATTAAAATTCTATCGTATTTAAAATAAATGATAATAAAACCCTATGCGCCATGTTGACCTCAGCTAGGTGCATTTAATTCACTTGGACAGCTCCCAGTGGCGTCACCCCGTTGTATTAAGGCTTGCGGGAAAATAATTACATATAATATTTTTAAAATTTTTTGTTTTTGACCTTCCTGAAATAAAAACTTTGAACACCCTAAAAGAAGCCAAACAAGCCAATTTAACACCAACCTTTATGCTGGCCTATTTAAATAAAGAGAAAAAGCCTCAACAACAAACTAATTTGATCTAAAAAAAAAAACCCAATAACAAAAATTAGTAATTTATTGATCTTAAATCTCAGAAAAGATAATTTAGAGAGTTGTAAAGTGTAAACACTAAAAAATAATTAAGTGTGACAGCAGGGAGTGGAGACAATTTTGTTTTTTTAATGACTATATTGTTGTATTGAATTTTTAATAGAGTAATGTGAAAAACAACAATAATTCTTGTTAATAAATTACAAAGACCAATAAGTTGTCAAAATTGAGTTGTTGTCTAATTTTATGTCACATGTCTAAATTATTGTTCTCAATTTTGGTGCCAAGTTATTCATTCATAATAATCAATGCAAAAGTTAAGCTAAATACCCACTCATCTAGATAAAGATTACTTTATCATTACTACTATTGAATGTTTCCACGTGTAAGCATGAGTTACAAACTAATATTATTCTAAGTGAAAAAAATTAAGACTGTCAATCTTATTGATGCGATTATAATTGAAATAAAATAATTATAAGATGAAAAATTTAAGAAAATGTCAATGTTATTGATTACTACCGTGAGTATACTTCAATTATTAAAAAGAGAAAGTGATGTCAAAGGATCAACTCGGCCATAAAAATAGAAACCATGTGCGAGCAGAAGAAAAATGGTTTAGTAGAGAAACATATGAACAACTTTTCCTCTTAACAATGGCTGCAAAAATAGACCAACGTTGAGTTTGAACTAACGAAAAAAAAAAAAAAAGGTTTAGTAGACAAAATATATGAACAACGTTTCCTCTTAACATCAATTGAGGCATTTGTCTTTCAAAAAATAAAAAGAAGAAGAAGAAGAAGAAGTTAAGCATTTTGCCTCAAAAATGAAAATTCATCCATTGATACTTATGTTCACCTTCAAAGCAATCTATTAAGAGTCAAGACAATATTTACAGATTCCATGTTTCTGGGCAATAGACATAGGACTGTAACTTAATTATCTTCTTCTTGCTAAGTGTGTTTCTATCTATCTGATCAAAGAAAAAATAAAATAAAATGAATGTTGGAATTTCATGATTCATCCCACACTACCTAATTGTTTCGTGCCGTGATTGTATGTCTAACGTATGGATAAAATATATTATAAGACCGTTTTTATAAAAGACTGCTTTTACATTTAGTGTGCATTTAGATATCGCTTATTTTACTGAAAATAGAAAATAATTAAAAAAAAAATTTCTGCAACATTGTTCACTCTTTTAACAGTGTAGCAAAGCCTAAATGCATTGTTCATGTTTCATGAATAGTGCAAAAGACGCTGAGCTTGGAAAAAAAAAAGAAAAAAGAAGGCAAAAACGCCAAATGCAATCAGCCATCAGCTATCCAAGAGCTTTAGGTTATGTTTGGATTGAGCGTTTATTGTGAGCGTTTCACGTTTTGCATTTTCATTTTTTTTTTTTTTCAAAAACCGTGATCGTTGACTTCGGTGGTGTGAACAATGTTCATATAGTAACATTTGCAGCCATTGTTCATTACTGTTGCAGCTACTGTTTATGAACAGTAATCCGCAATATTTGACTTTTTCACACAAATTTTACTGTTCATGGACCCACAAATTTCACTTTTTAACAACTTTTTCATTAAAAATGGGTCTCACGGTACTATTTACACATTTAAAAATCATTTGCTACAGTGTTTTTCAGTTTTCAATTTTCAACTGTATCCAAACGGACCCTTAATGAGTCTCACACACTTTTAGATATCACATAGATGAAATCAACATAAATGAATTTCATAAGATACTTGTCCCAACATAAGGAGACATGATTCATCATTATCTCTATATTTAGGTATTTACTGCACCTATTTAAACTCTTCTTAAAAAAAAAAAAAAAAAAAAAAAAACTGTACTAATTTAGACAAGAAAATTGTTAATAAGTTCCCTTAAGACATTGGTTAAGAATTTATTTTAAGAAAATTTTGACATCACTTTTATGGAAAGTAAAAAAAGTTGTCAAAATATTAAATTTTTTTTTTTTGTGAAACTACACTATTAGTCTCTAAAGTTTATTGTGCCCAATACGTCCTATAAAAACTTTCTTTAACTTAAGGGACGCGATAGCATGAAAGTCATTGTAGCAAACACAGTTTGACCAGATACCATCTACAAATAAATAACACGCTTAAAATGCAAAAACCATTACTAATGTGCAGAGATGGCATATTTGCAACACTAGGCTTTTCTAGAACCCTTCTTTAATACCACAAAGGACTTAAGTTTTACATGTAGCCCACGACAAGTCCATTGTATTTGGAAATTGTAGAAAAAAAATACTTGCTTTTTTACTTTTTATCTCAACCTTTTTTTAAAAAAATATTCTAACTTTTAATTTTAAAAAAAAATAATTACATATAATATTTTTTAAATTTTTTATTTTTGACTTTCCATAAATAAAAACATTGAACATCCTAAAAGAAGCCTAACAACATGCCAATTTAACACCAACCTTTATGTTGGCCTTTTTAAACAAAGAGAAAAAACTTCAACAACAAACCAATTTTATCTTAAAAAAAAAACAAAAAAACAAAACAAAACAAAAATTAGTAATCTATTGATCTTAAATCTCAGAAAAGACAATTTAGAGGGTAGTAAAATGTAAACACCAAAAAATAATTAAGTGTGACAGTAGGGAGTGGAGACAATTTTGTTTTTTTAATGATTATATTGTTGTATTGAATTTTTAAAAGAGTAATGTAAAAATCAACTCTAATTCTTGTTATTAAATTACAAATACCAATAAGTTGTCAAAATTGAGTTGTTGTCTAATTTAATGTCACATGTCTAAATTATTGTTCTCAATTTTGGTGCAAAGTTATTCATTCATAATAATCAATGCAAAAGTTAAGCTAAATACCCACTCATCTAGATAAAGATCACTTTATCATTACTACTGTTGAATGTCTATTGAATGTTTTCATGTGTAAGCATGAGTTACAAACTAATATTATTCTAAATGAAAAAAATTAAGACAATGTCAATCTTATTGAGGCGATTATAATTAAAATAAAAATAATAATAAGATGAAAAAAAATTAAGAAAATGTCAATGTTATTGATTACTAACGTGAGTATACTTCAATTATTAATAAGAGAAAGTGATGTCAAAGGATCAACTCGGCCATAAAAATAGAAACCATGTGCGAGCAGAAGAAAAATGGTTTAGTAGAGAAAACATATGAACAACTTTTCCTCTTAACAACGGCTGCAAAAATAGACCAACGTTGAGTTTGAAGGAACGAAAAAAAGAAAAAAAAAAAGAAAAAGGTTTAGTAGACAAAACATATGAACAACGTTTCCTCTTAACATCAATTGAGGCATTTGTCTTTCAAAAAATAAAAAGAAGAAGAAGAAGAAGAAGAAATTAAGCATTTGCCTCAAAAATGAAAATTCATCCATTGATACTTACGTTCATGACCTTCAAAGCAATCTATTAAGAGTCAAAGACAATTACAAATTCCATGTTTCTTGGCAATAGATTGGACTGTAACTTATCTTCTTCTTGCTAACTGTGTTTGTATCTATCTGATCAAAGAAAAAAAAATGAATGTTGGAAATTCATGATTCATCCCACACTACCTAATTGTTTCGTCTACCTAATTGTTTCGTGAAGTGGTTGTATGGCTAACATATGGATAAAATATATTATAAGACCATCTTTATAAAAGACCGCTTTTACATTTAGTGAGTCTCACACACTTCTAGATATCACATATGATGAAATGAACATAAATCAATCTCATAAGATAATTGTCCCAATATAAGGAGACATTGATTCATCTTTATCTCTATATTTAGTTATGGACAAAGTTTAGCTACAAAATCGATTGTAGCCTTAGGCTACAAACTCACTCAATATCTTTTTATTGGAGATGAATTTTGACAAATCCACCATTGGATTGCATCTTCTTCTTGTATCCTCATGTTTGCAAAATTTCAAGAAAATTAAAGATCAATAGCCATGTCATCAATACATTTTTAAATTGCAAGTTTTTGTAATTTAAAATTATGCATAAAATATAAGATTATAGATTATATAGTAAATGATATCCGATTGACACAAAAATTGACATGTGCATTAAGAGTGTAAAGAACATGTAATTCAACGGTTAGATTTTCAAAATATGCAGTAATATTTATTTTATTAAGTGAGTTTGTAGTCTAAGGCTACAACCAATTTTGTAACTTTGTCCTTTAGTTATTTACTGTACCTATTTAAACACTTCTAAAAATAAAAAATAAAAACTATTACTAATGTGCAACACTAGGCTCGTCTAGAACCCATCATTAATAAATAATACGCTTAAAATGCAAAAACCATTGCTAATGTGCAACACTAGGCTCTTCTAGAACCCATCATTAATAACACAAAGGACTTAGGGTCCGTTTGGTTGGAGGTAGGGTTGTCCACGGGTCGGTTCGGATCAGGTTTGGGGTTAATCCGCAACCGACTCGATTAGATCGGGTGTATGAAAAATGGACCCACAATCAGCCGAATATTCAGATCGGACCTGATATCTTGGGTCATCAGTTAAGTGGGTTGGAGCCATTGGGTGATTTCGGTTCTAAAGAACAACATAGAATAAATCAACCTCAAACTCAAAGAACACATCTCACATGTCATAACCATAATCCAAAACAAGAGAAATCAAATAACACCAAAAATACCACAAACCCAAATATGAGCTTCAAATCAAATAGCACTAAAAACACCAAACCCAAATCTAAAACTCAAATCAAATACCAAAAACATTACAAAGTACAAACCCAAATTTGTGACTAAAAGAATGAGAGAGAGAAAGAGAAGACCTAGATATGAGATCGAAAGAAAGAGAGAGAAATAGGAGAAATAAGACTCATTTGGCACCACCACCACTCCCTCCTCCCACCATCACCGCATCCACCATTAGATTACACAAGATCAAAGCCATGTAGATCGAAGGAGGCTTTAGCTGGATCCTTCTTCGACCCCAGAGAAAGCTTGTTTAGACCACTCTCTCTGAACAACCCAGTATGGTGGGCCGATGGCAATAGGGTTGGCGGCGGCATTAAGACAGAGGCTATAGAGGTAGGAATTTGAGAGAGATCAGAGAAAGACAGTGAAAAACAAAGGTCTTAACTTTGAGAGAGAGACTTGAGATTAAGAGTAGAGAGAACGGAGAATGATTTATGAGAGAGTGAGATTTTGATTTCTGAGAGAGTGAAATACTGAGATGAGATTGAGAACTGAGGCTTTGCGTGTGGAATTGTGGAAAACTTATTTTCATTTGAATTTTAGCCGTTCTGAACTTCTGATTTGATTTTGGCTTTGTGTTTGTGTGTAAGATTAGATAGCGTGTAGCTCTTAATAAGTCAGTGACTTAGTGCTTTAGTCTTATCAGGTCTTTAGTCTTCACATATTCATTTAAAAGAATCGATTTTTTTTTTTTTTTTTTAATTTGAAACTTTTGGTTAGGTCGAGTAATACGGGTTTTTAATCCCTTAACCCCCTATCCGAACCGAATATTCTGTTTTTATTAGAGAAGGACCCAAATCCGACTGACCATGGGCTTCGAGTAGACCTGCTGGGATTCGGGTCGGTCGGATCTGGTCAATTTGGTCGGGTCCTTAACCAGCTAGACAGCCCTAGTTAGAGGTGTGGAAAAGTGGGAGGATAGAAAAGATTTGATTTTCCCTCATGTGTGTTTGATTGGAGTGGTGGAAAAGTTGGAGGGTGGAAAACTTTTTTGTTTGGTTGGAGAGAAAAAGGAGAGGATGGAAAATATAGTTTATATAAATTAACTATTATGTCCTTGTTATATAATATATAAGAAATATATATTTACACTCATTAAAATAATATAAAAATTAACACAAATACATATACATTTATATTATTTTTCTTTATTATTATATATAATTTAAAATTTATGGGCAACAAAAATTGATTATGCGTTAACTGAGAAGACATTTTCAAAAAAAAAAAAAAAAAAACTTTATTCACATGGGCGACTGGGTTGGAGTTCACGTTGCTGTGTTGTGAAGATGCTAAGAAATAGATAAGGATGAAGAGGCAAAAGGTTAATTAGGTCACAGGTGTAATGGGAAAGTGAGAGGGGTAGGTGAGTACAATATATGTGAGGATATTTGTGTAATTTATTACCCACATCTCTTTTCTCCTTAATTTTCCTCCCAAATTGGGAGGACAAAATTATGTGAGCCTAGAGGGATTATTTTCCACCCCATTTTCTATGTCTCTTGCTTTCTCTCTTGAACCAAATAAGAGAAAATTTCATTTTCCACCCTATTTTCCTCTCATTCTTTTCCATCCTCCCTGTTTTCACCCCAACCAAACATATCGTTAAATTTTACATGTAGCTCACGACAAGTCCATTGAATTTGGAAAGTGTTGAAAAAATACTTGCTTCTTTACTTTTTATCTCAACCTTTTTTTTTTAAAAAATAATCTAACTTTTAATTTTTTTTGGGTTGAACTTTTTGTAACATATTTTTTAGAAAGTTTCAACTTATGACATTCGTTCTTGATGATAGTTCTTTATCATCAAATCTCAACCTTTTTTTAAAAAAATAATCTAACTTTTAATTTTTATTTTTTGGTTGAAATAAACTAACTTTTAACTTTTTGTAACATATTGTTTTTAGAGAGTTTCAACCTATAGCGTCCGGTTTTGATGATAGGTCTTTATTATTAAACCAAGATACCAATCGATTTTTGGTAATAAAAGCAAAAATTGAACCCAAAATCTCTTATTCAATTATTAGAGATTTTACCAGTTGAACTAACTGAAAGTCTGGAACCCACTTCTGTAACATATTTGACATAAAACAAAATGATTAGAAGCTGAAAATCATAAAAAGGCCGGTTGAAATGTTGAATGCTCTTAAAGATGAACCATGTAGTCAGAGAAGGAATTCAAGTGGGAAACAAACTAGTTAAATCATGCTGTAGGACAAAAAAGGAGGCTTATCGAAAAAATTTGCATTTGAAATTTTTTTCCTGTTTGAACACTTTCCGGCCAAAGATTTTCCAATGAGAGTGATATATTTTTTAACAAGTTAAATATGGGGCACGAATTATAAAACAAACATGAATAACATAAGAGGATATTATTAAACATTAATTAGGATTCTGGTTGGAGTGTTATGGTTAAATCCATGCGAGGTAGTTTTAATGTTCTCATGCCATTTAGGCTCCATAATCAATTAGTTTATCAGCGGCTAAGATCTACATTCTACAATAGAATGGAAAGGAGTAACAGTGCCAGTTTGATAGATTCTAAAGAATATTTCATTCCGTTTCTTTTTATGCAACACTGATTCTTTTAATAAAATTGCATAATTTTTCATTTTTGTACTTAATTTAACAAATGATAGTCTACAAATAAAATGTAAGGATATAAAACTGATATTACTTATCTTTTAAAATAATTAAATAAAATATTTTAATAATATAATTAATATTGACCAATAAAATAGATCATAAAAATAAAAGAGCAAATTATTTTATGTTACATGACAAATGCGCACATAATGTAAGTTCAATTATTTATTAAAAACTAAGTATTATAAAAAAAGGTAAACTACATTTAAGGTTTCTATCATTTACACCGTATTTTAATTTGATTCCAAACCTTTCAATTGTATTAATTTAGTCTCTAACATTTTAGTGTTATGTCAATTTAGTCCTCATGTTATCTCTTGGATGGAAATTGCTGATGTGGCAAACGGCCAAATAAAAAATTAGTTTCCATTGATGTGATAATAAATTAATTTTTTATTTTGACTGTTTGTCATGTTAGTAATTTTCATTCAAGAGCTAACAACACTGAAAAGTTAAGGACCAATTAATATAATTGAAATGTTAGAGACCAAATTAAAATATAGATGAATTTGATAGGAACCAAATACATAGTTTACCCTATAAAAAATTATAAAATAATTAACAAAAATCATTTTTATTATTTTAGAGCTTATGATAATTGAGTTTTAATTAGATTATTTTTTAAGGAAAAAACACTCAAGTGATAGAATTTCACTTAAGTAAACCATTTTCATATTTTTGATGTACTTATAATGAGTTACATGACAATGTTGTGTTGTACAACTTGTAATACTTACATTGAGCTACATCATTTAAACATAAAATGTATACCCAACATTTATTATTAAAAATAATTATGGTAATTTTCTTAAATAATACAAAATAATCGGTTGATGAATAGTTATTTATTAATCCTCGTTATAAAATTTATTGTTTAATTATTTTAATTAAGTATTAAGTTTGTTTAAGGAAAAAAAAATCATAATTAGTCTTTTTTGAAATGATGGAATTTCAAATAAATTGGTTTTATTTAATAAGTAATGCTTGAAGTGAAACATTTGATTGAAAAAAAAAAAAAAACCTAATGTTTTGAATAAAGATAGATACATGATTTTGTTTTAGTTAAGACTGATATATTGCCAAACACAATTTAGTTACTAAGTATTGACCCATACTTTAAAATATACAAATCATGGTAATAGGGTATAGTAGTGGTACACCCTATTGTGCACTGATAATACCCATAGACTTACCAAGTAGTAATATATCATGGGACATGGGGCGATGACTACACACACAAACTCCTTTTTATTCTTCTAAAAAAATTTATTCTTTAGAAAGTTGATATAGGAAGGAAGTGGACTAGCTTGATTTGATTCTAAAAAAAATACCTTGACTTGATTCTTAATTACATATTGTCAAATACAACAACCAAAAAGGGGTAAATTTCAGTATTGCAAACTAGTTTCAATGCTAGATTTAGGTTGCATTAATTTTGAGCATTTTCAATGTCCCTAATTATAACAATGTATTAATTATTTGAAAGTTAAGTAGGAAGGAAGTGGATGGACTCTGCTTAAGTGCTATAATACAATGGGCTCATTTCCGTAAACACACTTAGGGTGCATTTGGACACCGCTTATTTTACTGAAAATTGAAAATAAAAAAAAATAAAAAAAATTTTGGATTACTATTCACTCCAAAAACACTGTTCATTTGCTTATTTGCATTGTTCATGTCTCATGAACAATGCAACAGGCGTCGGCTTACAAAAAAAAAAAGAAGGCTGAAACGCCAAACGCTGTCCGCCAGCTATGATCCAAACACTACCTTAATTTCAAACCTACTTTTACATCTTATTGAATTATTAAGTACTTATAATAGATGTAATTTCACTTTCACATTAGTTTATAACTAACACTCAACAATTTGACAAATTAATTGGATGTGAAATGACTATGAAATTGGGTGTGTTTAAATTTCTATAAAATTATAGTTGTGCGCCAAAAACCTCTTTTTCACTAAAGTCAACTTTTATACCGACCAAGAGCGCAATCGCCATAATCCCATCTACCATTTCATAATTATAATAAGATGTTCTCTGCCTAATAATTTTCCGATAGTCATATATAGAATATCCGTAGGTGTCAAAAAGTCCTTTTTTCTATATAAATAGAGGCTATAGGCTAAGCTTTTTTTCTTCAAAATGTCACATAGGTGAGTACCTCTCTCTCTCTCTCTCTCTCTCTCTCTCACACACACACACACACAGAAAATCTTTGTTCTTTTATCAAGTACACAAATTCTTCCACCTCTCCCTTTCATCAATTATGGAGTCCTTGAAACACCTATTGCATGAAGAAGGATGTAGCAGCAGTGAATCCGGCTGGACAATGTACTTATCCTCTCCCATGGAAGAAGATTTTGTTGAATTCTGTAACTATCAGGATGACGACGACAACAAAAGTCACTTCAGAAAGCAACACAAACATTATGATAAGAAAAATGAGGATGATGATAGTGATGATTCATTGGCTTCTGATGCTTCCTCTGGCCCAAGTCATTATCAGCATACACATCCTAACGGTCAAGGTAGTCATACTACATCTCGTTCTAAGCAAGATAAGAGTTATAATGCAAACAAGTTTTTTTTACGCAAGAACGCAGACAAAAAAGAGAAGAAATCTGTGAAAAACAATACTAGAAAGAATTGAAAAAGTTTTCGTGTACTTTAGGCGTCTATGACGAAGTGTTGCTGTTTAGTTTAGGTCATTTCAAATTCAAAGTGGTGTAATGTTTACAATATTTATCTAGTGAAAAAATGAGAACACAACGGACGTTATTTTCCATATATCCTTTAAGAGAATCATATATATTACTGTTATCTTTTTCTTCATCTTAGTTTTCATGAATTCCATGTTGCACCAAGAATTTAAGAAACATGTGTACTTGTGAGATGAGACAAGTTAGAATATGGAAACACACAGGAACTAATGCATGCAAAGAGGCAAAAATAGAAATCAAGAGTCTTATAATTTAGTGGCATTGCCTGATTTCATTTGTAAGAAAATTTAGGGAATGAATTCATCCTTCCACACTTGTTGTAACAATTAAATTATAAATAAATAAATAAAAAGGATGTGGAGAGAAAAGGGAAAAAAATTCATGAACTAATTCTCTGATCATTGTCATCATAAGCTAAGATGTCCCCCTTCTTCTTCTTCTTCTTCTTCTTTTATTTTTAAATAAGATAATTTGCTGGTGGCACGTACTATATATACTGCAAACATAAGATCTTGTTATATAATGGGTTCAAGTCCAACCATTTAATAAAGTATAGAAAAAATGTCTTAATCTTGCACCGACGTTGTGATAAAGGAGCCCACAAATCACATCACTGGAAATATTGCTGCTGTCAAATAGGAAAGGACACAAAATTCAAGCAATAAACGATGGTTGGTTTTGGAAGGGGTTGAATGGAAGGAATTTTCCGATCAAAGTTGCAAATAATGATTTGGCCAGCACGAAGCTCTTGATAATAATAATGCATTATGTGGGTTGTGGCTGGGTATGGACAAAACCAAAAAAATCTACAATATATTTGTGTGTATGTTAAGTTTTGAAAAAAAGTAACATGAAAAAGACAAGTGCTAGTGGGTTAAGAAATATCCAAATCCAATTCACAAGAAAATAATAATTCTCTAGCAAAAGTTTCCAATAATGATGCATATTTTGCATTAATGTTGTTGCATGATTATATGCAATGTATATGTGTATTAAACTATGAACAAACAGGTTATGTAGTGCTGGAAAGAGAGGAAAGATAAATATAGACAGACAAATGCCAACTATGACAAGCAGCGAAAGCATTTTAATGACAGAACATTGGCTAGTTATTAACTTATTATGTACCCAAATCCTGGAAAGAAATCGGTGCAAGGGCAGCAGCAAGAGGCAACCCCAAAGTACATGCACTATATGATTGTTAAATTATTAAAGCTCCCAATTAATACTTGATAGAATATGATAATCTCAAAAGTCATACTCTAATCCCAACATAAACCTTCTTTCTTTTTTTCCAAAAAAGAAAATGAAAGAAAAGAATTAGCCCACTTTTGATGTGAGGCCTGTTAGTTGAAGGGGCAAGTTTAAAAAAAAGGGTTCATTGCAATAGTCCATATATTATAAAGTACGGAAATACATAGCACTTTGCACCTCGAGTAAGTAGCTATGTATCTTGTAATTTCTTAATTTGATTTTATAATGTCCTCGATCGTAGCATTACATTATGTTCAATTGTATTTATAGATTAAATAAATACATTATCTGTAATTACTATTGCCCATGGTGTATGGTTGTAATTTCTTATTCACATCTTTTTTTTTTTTTAGAGAGTTTCAACCTATGGCGTAATTTCTTGTTCACATCTAAACATACTTACGTACTTATTTCTATCGATTTAGTTGTTATTTAATATTGGTCTTTCTAATTGACATAGCGTTGTTAACGTAGTTACCATAATCTTGAAAGAATCACTGTAGATAAAAAGGAAAGTCCTCTTCGTTGAGACAAAACAAATTCATAACCTTTTAAAAATGAAGTCAAATCATAAAATCAAATGTGTAACATAGTGGAAATTAAAACAAGTACAAACAATTAATCTTCATAGTGGAAATTATATCCCAATATTTGGATGGATGCATGAACATAATTTGGCATCTTTATTACACTTCAAGCAGCCTATAAAGGCAATCTCAGGTACCTAGAATCTTTGTCATGTTAACAGAGGCGGCGCTACTCTTTGTTCAGGGGGTTCGAACCCCCTGACTTCAAAAAAAAAAAAAAAAAAAAATTTATATATATTTAATTTTTTTTTTGTTAGTTTAATACATGCATTATTTTTTTCTTAAAAATATTTTTGCACACCTTGACTTAAATCTTATACACCCTTATTACAAGTATTTCTGACTCTAATGTAAGAGTAAGTGTTTGTAAATTGTAAATGTCACTTTTTATTATAAATTTTTATTATATGTGTATGAGTATGTCTAATATTAATTGTGTGAATTACTTTTTTTTATAATATCATTTGTGTGAATAATGACATGTACATGGATGTTTATATGTACAATATAAATATAATATAACTTTATATAATTTAATAATTATGAAATAGAGAGAATTTGTTACTTGAGTGTGTATAGTTATAATGTTATAATAACTTTTTGTCATAAAGTTAGAAAAATTCAAGAAAAAAATTATAAAGTTAGTGATTATTCAAGTATTTGATTTGATTGGATTCTTTTTTTTTTTTTTAGAATGAATTTGTGTGATTTTATTAAAGTAAATTAACTACATCTGACTATAAAACAGAAACAATATGTGATGGGATATCTTCCATCAATACTTGAAATTTGGTATGCGTATAGCATGTTTTACCAGACTATGAGCTATACTATTGTTGTTTCTCTTAATGTGAGAATACAACAACCTTACAAAATTACTTGCAACACATTCACGTCCTCTACCAGCCGACCCAATGGGGATAGAGTATGCTCCTCTAACTTAAATGCTTGAATTAGTCCAAGAGAGTCACCTTCGAGAATAGCACTTCGGAAACCCAGTTCATGTGCAAACGATAAAGCTTTCAATGCTGCCAAACCTTCAATCTCGTTGGCCTTGTAAGCTTAGGTAATTTTTTTCGAGCAAGATGCCAAAACAGCTTCGTTGTTATCCCTGATCACCACCCTGATACCTGACATGTTAGTCTCTGAAAACGGCGCCATCGAAGTTTATCTTAACAAATCCCAGAGTCGGAGTCTACCACCTATTTCCACCACTTCCGCTACTCACCTGCACTTCAGTCACCTGCATATTTGCTTGGTACTGTGCCAACATTATTTTTTATTGTTCCACAACCTGGTGAAGTGCACTGCCATGAAGATTCAACCTAACTTTGTTTCTCTGATTCCAAACATTCCAAGTCGTAGAAGCAAACAGCTCCAATGGCTTCCCTTCCCCAATCATCCAAGACAACAACTCCTTCACACCCATGAACTCAATCTCATACCTGAAACTCCAGGCTTCCTGATCAACCCACACTACATCCAACTCCGAACATGACCACAATGCGTGCTCCGTATCCTCCACAGCATTTTTACACCTTTCATAGATTAGGTCAGCTATAATTTTTCATCGCACCAGCACCTGTTTTGTTGGTAAGGCATTACGGCAAGCTTGCCAGATAAAAAATTTTACCTTTGGTGGTACTCTCATTTGCCATATCTCTTTCCATACCTGCTTGTCACGGATTGAAGGGGCTTGCGTGTTTGCTAACATCTCCAATTCCTCTTTAAGGAATCTATAACCAGACTTGTAAGAGTAGTGTCCAGTACTGGTATAAGGCCAATGTAAGGTGTCCTCTGCTGCATTTCGGCTAAGGGGAATTTTCTTGATCAACTCAGCATCCTCTGTCACAAATAGATCGTCCACCAGCCCCTCATTCCATCTTCTTGTGATTGGATCAAAAAGCATATTCACGATATGATTTTCAAAACTCTCCAAGGGACAAATTAGCTACTGTGGTGGGTGTTTTCTTGGCAGCCAGCATTATTGCCAAATGTTAATATTTTCTCCACTTCCTATCCTCCAAATTGCCCCTCTTTGAATGATGTCTCTCCCTATAAGGATACTCTTCCAAGCATAAGACCCATTCTTGTATTGGCAGCCTCCATAATTGTTGAATTTGGGAAAAAGCGTGTTTTAAACACTTTATAGGAGAGGGAGGTTTTATTATGCAAGAGTCGCCAAGCTTGCTTTGCCAAAAGAGAATCATTGAACATGGCAAGGTCTCTAAAACCCATACCTCCAATATTCTTTGATTTTGACATTTCCTCCCATTTAATCCAATGGATTTTCCTGTAATCACCTCTTTGTCCCCACTAAAACTTCTTGATTAAGGCCTCAATCTCATTGCACAAACCCAACGGTAATTTGAAGCATCTCATAGTGTAAGTTGGGATGGCTTGTATAACTGCCTTTAAGAGCACTTCCCTTCCGACTTAAGAAAGTAATTTAGCTTCCCAACCTTGAAGTTTTCGCCACACCCTCTCCTTTATGTAGTTAGAACTTTCTTTTTTTCCTTTGCCTACTAGAGAGGGAAGCCCAAGATATTTTTCATATTGCATGATTTCTGGAATTCCCAAGGTCACCTTAATTTCATACTTCACTTCCGCCAGTATGGACTTGCTAAAGAATAAAGATGTTTTACTCGTGTTAACTTTTTGTCCCGAGGCTTCCTCATACATATTTAGTATGTCCATCACCTTTTCACATTCTTCTATTGTTGCCCTGCAAAAGAGAAGACTATCATCTACAAAAAGTAGCGTTAGTTTTGATCCTCTCCTACAAACAGAGTAGCCATGGATATCACCTTGTAATTCAGCCTTTTTAATTAAACCATTTAGCCCTTCAGTACAAAGAAGGAAAAGGAAAGGGAAAAGTGGGTCTCCTGCCTAATCCCCCTTGTAAGAAAAATCATCTCACATGGTTCTCAATTTACCAAAACAGAATATGAGACTGTTTTCACACAACCCATTACAAGATTTATCCACCTTTCCCTAAAACCCATTTTCCTCATTATCCCTTCTAAAAAATACCACGCCACCCAGTCTTACGCTTTACTCATATCCAATTTTAGTGCCATATGTAAGGTCTTAAAAGCCACCAAAATGTTGTCTGAAATTAATCTTTCCTTAATGAAGGCTGATTGGTGTTCTATGATAATGGATGGGAGTAATTTTTTAAGGCGATTAGCAAGAACTTTAGAGTATATTTTGTAAAGCACATTACAAAGGTTGATGGGATGAAATTGGTGTGCATATTCAAGAGAACTAATTTTTGGAATAAGTGTGATAAAAGTATGGTTTAGGGGAGTTGGTATGGTACTTGAGTTCAACCATGAAAAGATGGAAGTAGTGACATCATGATTTACCATGCTCCAAAAATGTTGATAAAAGAGCTGTTAGGTTTTAAGGAATTAGGAACTAATGTATTAGAACTCTAATTTGTAATGTTGGCAAACTATGATCAAAATAGGTTTTAGTTTGTTTTATACTAGCTCAAAGTATGTTTAATTGTATAGTTGGAATCGAGTGTTCTGCAAGATTTACTGTGTAAATCTGCCTGACTTGATCGATCGAAAATTAGACTCGATCGATCGAAAGTCGTGCAGATTGTTTTTCTGCAGAATTTTCCAACTTAGCCTAAGCCCATTAAGGATTAGGGTTTCAGATCTACTTCTCCCACTATATAAAGGAAACCTTAAGCCACGTTTTTGAGACTTTGAAGAGAGAGAAGAGAGTGCCTCTTTTGTATCTAGGGTTTTGTACCCAAACCTCTCTAAGTCTTTGTTGCTCATAATTGCGGTTTGTGTGAATCTCTTGTGAGATCCTTGAGGAGCTTTCCTTCACATAAACTTAGGGTTTTCAAGGTAGAGATAACTTCAACATCTTGATGATCAACAAAGTTGCTGCCATTGGAGCTTAAAGAATAACAAGCGTGGGTGCTTGTAGTTGATTGGAGAATCTAAGAAAGAAGGAGTCTGTGGATTCGGAGCTTGCACGTGGTCGTGTCAGTAAGTTATACTGGTGGGTAGCATTAGGAAGTCAAGCGGGGAGCTTGTAAGTCCTTTTGTATGAACTTTGATTCTTTCATAGTGGATTCAGGTTTACCTTAAGGATAGCTAGGTTAAATCCTTCCTAGGTTTTTACCGTGTGGTTTCCTAGGTCATCATATCTTGTGTTTTTTATTTTTTCCACTGCTTTATATATTCTTGATATGATTGAGTGATTGTGATAACCTAGAATTGCATAATTTGACTAAGTTAATCACTTGGCTAATTAACTAGGTTAATCCAATTGTTATTTTAAGGGGTCTAAAAACCTATCAAGTGGTATCAGAGCGGGTAGCTCTTTTTGTTATAGATCTTTTGATCTCTGAACTGATCCTTGACCCCCTGTTGTCATGGAACACAGACACTCTCTTGTTGTTCCTACTCACTTTGATGGGAATAACTATGCTTATTGAAAAGTAAGGATGAAAGTATTCTTGAAATCCATTGATGAGAGGGTTTGGAATTTCGTTGAGTATGGATGGGAGAAGCCCACTACTCCTGTGAGTGAACGGCAGACTTCTTAAAAAGAAGCAGCTGCATTTAATAGCAAAGCTATGAATGCCATCTTTAATGCTGTTTCTATGGAGGAATTTAAGAGAATCTCAAATGTTGAGGTTGCTCATACTGCTTGGAAAATCCTCCAAACTGTACACGAAGGCACAAAAGTTGTCAAAATAAATAAGTTGCAGCAATTAACTTCTAGGTTTAAGAGCATTAGGATGTCTGATGATGAATCATTTGATGAATTTTATGCCAAACTTAATGACATTGTTAATTCTGCATTTAATTTGGGTGAAATATATGATCAACCTAAAATTGTTAGGAAGATTCTTAGATCCTTGACTGAGGACTTTAGACCCAAAGTGACTGCCATTACTGAGAGCAAGGATGTGGACTCCATCCCTGTAGATGAGCTTGTAGGATCTCTTCAGTCCTATGAGCTAGACTTGCCCAAAACTAACAAATCCAAATCAATGGCTCTTAAGTCTATTAATGATGCTAAGGCTGGTGGATTTGATGATGAGCTCTATGTTACAGAAATTGCTTACCTTGCCAAGAACTTTAGAAACTTTTTTAGGAATACTAATAGAAGGGAAAGGAATACAAACATTGCTGAACCTAGAAACTTTAGGAAGAATGATCCCACTAAGGTTAATAACTTTGAAAAACCTAGAGAAAAAGTTGGTCAATCTTCAAACAATCCATTGGGTGCTCAGTGTTTTGGCTGTCAAGGGTATGGTCATGTTAAATCTGAATGTCCTACATTCTTGAGGTCTAAGGGTAAGGCTATGGCTGTAACCCTTAGTGATAATGAGGTTTCTGATGATGAGTCTAGATGTGACGAGGATGGAAACTTCATTGCTTTCACTGCTACTGCTGTAGTAAATGAAAGCATATCTGCTGAGGAGAACCCTTCTGATGGGGAACTCTCTGAGGATACAGATCTTCAAGAGGCCTATAATAAACTTTGCAAAGTTACTGTAAAGGATGTTATGAATGTAGAACTTGGCCTGAAGAAAATTGAATCTCTTGAGCTTAATAAGAAAAATTTGCTTGTTAAATTGTTTGATGCTAATGATCTTTTGAACAATGTGAAAGCTGAGAATATGCTGTTGATTGATAAAGTTAAGAAATTAGAACTTGATTTATCTGTTGCTAGATCTGCTAGTTCTAAACTTGATCAAATGTTGAGTGTTCAAAAGTATCCTTCTGATAAATCTGGTTTAGGTTTTGTTGAGAGCATCTCTGTGTCTGCACCCCATTCCACTATCTTTGTTCCTTCATCTTCTTCTGAACCTTCTGTGCGCGAGGATGTGAGTGAAACTGCCAAACCCCCTGTGAGAAAGGTTGTCAAATCTTTAGAAGTTTCACCACCTAAGAAGATTAGGGTTGATTTGAAAGAGTCTAAACCCAAGGAGCCTACCCAATCTAAGGACAAGATGCATGGTAAACCTGTTTGGGTTTGTCATTATTGTGGAAAGTCTAGACACATTCGTTCTAACTGTTACAAGCTTCAAGTTGCTAAGAGAGCAAATACACCAAAAGTGTCTGTGCCTCAAGCACAAGATTCTATGACACTTATTGGTGAATTAGTAAAGGTGTTAATCCTTTATTCAAATCCTGGAGTTAGGAATCACTCAAACGTGAATACAAACTCCAATGCTCGTGTTGCATTTAAAAGGTTTTGGATGCAAAAGATTAGATCTAATTGAGTCTTTCTGACATGGTCCTTATTCTTCATTGCTCATTCCTCTGTGACCATTGTTCTTTGGTATTTGTGTTTTTGTTTTCTAGGACTTGCATTACATTACATTCATGCATTTCATTCTAGGACTTATTTGTTTTCTTTTTTAAAATAAAAATAAAAATAAAAATAAAAATAAAGGGGGAGAAAGCAAAAATATGTTTGACGTTATTTTTTTCTTGGTTTTTGAAATCAAGGTTGGTCAATTTATTTACACAGAACATGTCTTGTATATCTTGTTTAGTTTTGATGAGCTTATTTATTGCACTTTACTAGTTGAAACTTTGTAGTGCATGTTGTGTGGGAAAGATGTTTATGGTGTTTATCATTTTATCTTAATCTTGACGTCACATGTTATTTGACTGTCAGACTTGATCCTTTTGAGAAAGGCATAAATAACCATCTCACCACTGTTCACTAGCCAATCATAAACACCTTAGTGCATATCATAAGATTTTGTGCTCGAAAAAGTGTAGCACATGCACAAAAAGAACATAAGGTGTAGCCTCGGATTAATTGCTTAATGCTTAAAATTGGTGTGTACTATTAGGCTTGATGCCAATTCACATAATTAAAACTGGTGTGTACTATTAGGCTTGATGCCAATTCACAATAATTATGAGGCAAAATTCAAGAAACTTACATGATTGCAAGCTTATGTTCTAGGAGATGTGGGAGTTATATAATGTAACTCTTTAGGTGATAGTCTCTTTTAAATTCTGAGTGATGAATTTTGTAGACTTTGTGATTGATCTCTATTCACATCACCTCACATGTATCTCAAGTTTTTGCTAGTTGCACACACTACACAAGTTACTCTTTGCTAAACACTGTACATGTTATTGTGTGTGTTTTTAGTCTGACTAACCAAGTTTGAAAATACCTTGAGTATTATGCAAAACATTTTTTTTTGCTTGAGAATTTAAAGGGAGATTGGCTGAAACTTTCTTTTGGAGAAACTGGGATTAAAATTTGGGTTTTTGAAAAAGCATTCCATTTCATCTCATACTCATGCATTTTGTTTCATTGATTTTTAATGCTTTGAGGAGTTATTTTCAAAAATTGGTTTGAGTTTTTCAAAACTGTAATTTTTCTCAAAATGCTGTGAGTCGCTGCCTGTTTCAATCAATCCAATATCTTTTTCGATCGATCAAAAATACTTAAAAGTCTTCTAAAAATCCCAGATTGATTCGATCGATCGAATGTGATTTTTGATCAATCGAATGTCACGAATCAGGTTTTTTAAAACACTGTTCTTGACTGATTCAAAACACCTTTTCAAAAGTTTTTTTCAAACTTTTCTTCTCTCTCCGACTAGGCAAGGCCCTACAGTCAATTTTTTGTCATTTTCCTCCGAATTTTTTGCAAGGATTCTCTTTCCTCATGCCGGTAAGACTACTTTGCCTTTCCTTTTGAGTTTATTTTCAAGTTTTCATGCATTTTTCATGCATTATACTCTTAAATTTTTGGACTATGCATCTTTTTGGGGTTTTTGATGTTTCAATCCCTATTTTGTGAAATTGATCAATGGGTTTTTGTGGGGACATGATATAAACATAATATTGATGGTTCAATTTGATCAATTTTGGGTTTTGTGAAAAATTAAAAATTCTAGGGCTTGTATTGCACCCGAATTGGGGATTTTGTTTAATTAGGTTGAATTTGATAAAATTGGCTTGTTTTTTTTATGTAATTAGGCATTATACTCTATGTGTTGTGTTATGTGATGCTCAATTCATCAATTTATTTCAAAATTTTCAAGTGGTTTTTCAAATTTTTGGGATTTTTGTTAGAAACTCTATGCTCAAGCCAATTTTGTGCAATTGAACTTAATTTGAATTTTGTTTACTGCATTAGTACATGCATCATGACATTTTAATTGATTCATGCATCATATAGATTTTTTTTATTCTATTTTTGTGCTAATTTGCAGTTTGCCCTTGGATTTTTGTTTTGTTTTTTTCTTTTAGTTCTACTTTGTGTCTCTGTCCTTTCCTTAGCATCATGCTTAGGAAGACTAGAGCCCGTAGGCCTGTTCCCTCTCCTTCTCCTCCTCCACCTTCCTTTGACCGTGAGAGGTTTCCGAATGAGAAAAAACAAGAGATTTTTGAGAAGTTGAACCTTAAGAGGAAAATTTGGGCTGAGCATTCTGTTGTCTTAGACGAGCTACATCTTGCCATTAGGGCAAATTTTGAGCGTCGGGGCTAGTTACCTTTGTTGGATATTTCTGATCCTCCTCCTCCAGTTACCTTGATTAGAGAGTTCTTTTCGAACATCTCTATCCACTTCCATGATTCTAACACTCTAGTTAAGAGTTGGATACGAGGTATAGTATACACCATTACTCTTACGGTAGTGACTAATGCTCTAGGGGTACCTTTGGTCCAGCACCCTATTTACCCTTATGATGAGTCTCCTTTGTTGAGTGATGTCATGTCTTACATCACTGGGTCTTCTATCCAGTGGGGTTCTGATCCTCAGATCACCACTGCTGAGCTATCTGACTTACATTATCTTTTCTTTAGGATAGCTTGTCATTCTTTTTGGCCCATTTCTCATTTTCACACCATTCCTCTTGAGCGGTGTGTATTTTTGTATGCTCTTATCACTAATGCTCCTATCAGTTTTCCTCACTTGTTTCTTCGTTCTTTGAATGAAGTTTATAGGAGTTCATCTACATCTCATGCTCTTGTCCATCCTATCTTTATTCATAGGATTTTGCTTTATCTTGGTCTAGATGATTTCCCTTCTTCTGAGCCCGTACATGTTATTGGTCCCATAGGTGCGTCTTTTCTTAGATAGAAGGCTGCTCATCTTCGAGCTGGCTCTAAACACCCTAAGTCTGAGCCTTCTGGTTCCGCACCCCCTCATTCTTCTTCTACAGGTCCTACTAGTGAGGATGTTCATGATCCTGTTGGCGATGCTGCTGCTACTGTTCCTCCACCTCCTTCGGATGACTTCGATGTACGTTGTACCTTAGAGACTGTCATGACCGCTCAGACGGCTCATGGTCAGATTTTTGTGGACTTGCTTGATGAGATACGTGCTCTGAGAGCTGACTTGGCGCATCTTCGTTCACCCTCACCACCTCCTTTTGATGACATGTGATTGTCCTTTGGCATTCCGTCACAAAAAAGGGGGAGTAGTTTTGAGACTTGTAGAGGAGATTTTGTAGTTAGGGGAAGTTTTTCTTTTGTTTTTGCAGAGCTAGTTGAGATATTAGATTGTATCTAGGTGCTTCATCATGTATACTTTCTTTTGATATCATTTTTGGGCTATTCATGTTAGGGGAAATACATTGTTTTTTTATATATGTTTTTATTTCTGTTTCTTGTTCACTGCTCATTTATTTATATTTATGAGTTCTTCATGATATATGTCTTTGTTTTGTGTTTTGTGAAGTCAAGAATTTATTTTAGATTTACTGTTTTTCTGTCACACATGCGTTTATGCGTTTTGTTTAGTGTTTCAAGAATATATAGGTTGATTCAGTCGAGCTGCTGTCTACACTTGCAACTGATGGATAGTAGTTATGTTGGATTTGTTATAATGGGCATTATTTTTGTAATGGGCTTTTTAAACTTTGAGCTTTTAGTTTGTGTTTTATCATGGATTGCTAAAGGGAGAGTTTGTTAGGTTCTAAGGAATTAGAAACTAATGTATTAGAACTCTAATTTGTAATATTGGCAAACCATGATCAAAACAGGTTTTAGTTTGTTTTAGACTAGCTCAAAGTATGTTTAATTGTATAGTTGGAATTGAGTGTTCTGCAAGATTTACTATGTAAATCTGCCTGACTCGATCGATCGAAAATTAGACTTGATCGATTGAAAGTCGTGCAGATTGTTTTTCTGCAAAATTTTCAAACTTAGCCCAAGCCCATTAAGGATTAGGGTTTCAGATCTACTTCTCCCACTATATAAAGGAAACCCTAAACCATGTTTTTGAGACTTTGAAGAGAGAGAAGAGAGTGCCTCTTTTGTATCTAGGGTTCTGTACCTAAACCTTTCTAAGTCTTTGTTGCTCATAATTGCGATTTGTGTGAATCTCTTATAAGATCCTTGAAGAGCTTTCCTTCACATAAACTTAGGGTTTTTAAGGTAGAGATAACTTCAACATCTTGATGATCAACAAAGTTGCTGCCATTGGAGCTTAAAGAATAACAAGCGTGGGTGCTTGTAGTTGATTGGAGAATCTAAGAAAGAAGGAGTCTGTGGATTCGGAGCTTGCACGTGGTCGTGTCAGTAAGTTATACTGGTGGGTAGCATTAGGAAGTCAAGCGGGGAGCTTGTAAGTCCTTTTGTATGAACTTCGATTCTTTCATAGTGGATTCAGGTTTACCTTAAGGATAGCTAGGTTAAATCCTTCCTAGGTTTTTACCGTGTGGTTTCCTAGGTCATCATATCTTGTGTTCTTTATTTTTCTGCTGTTTTATATATTCTTGATATGATTGAGTGATTGTGATAACCTAGAATTGCATAATTTGACTAAGTTAATCACTTGGCTAATTAACTAGGTTAATCCAATTGTTGTTTTAAGGGGTCTAAAAACCTATCAAGAGCGAAGGCATACCATCCGGTCCAGGTGCTTTAAGGGGTGCCATTTGTTGTAGAGCACTAGCTACTTCACTCGCCTCAAACTCTCGGCAAAGACTTGCATTCGTCTCCTCATTTATCACTATGGGCACACAATCTAACATACTTGTGGAGACACTACCCTCTGTGACCTCACCTATCTCATCTTGTTTAGTTCTCCATACCTCACCCTCATCTCTAATTCCTTCCATTGAATTTTTTCTAAATCTCTTTGTGGCACAACAATGGAAATATTTAGTATTTTTGTCCCCTTGCTTTGCCCATAGTACTCTCAAATGTTAAGCCCACATCATTGCTTCTTTATCTTGCAAAACCTCATCTCCTTTTTAATCTGTCTAACCCGAAAAATTATTCCCACTAGCCATGGCTGCCCTTTCTTCTTTAGCTAGTACTTTCTTCAATCAATTCAATTCCAACCTTACATTGCCAAAGACATTCTTTTCCCATCGACCCAACTCTTTCCCACACTTTTCAATCTTATTCAATATTTCTCCCTAAACCCCGACACCACTCCTACTACCCTAAGCCGAATATACCACTTCCTCATAGCTCAAATTTGAAAGCCACATTTGTTCGGAACGAATTTTTTTTTTTCCCGAATAAGTGGAATCAAACCCGAGAGTGAGATGAGTAAACACGTAGTGAATTATTTTATATATGAATGAGTGTGGTTGTGTGCATCAATAATTAATATAAAGCCAATGAGTTGAGTTTAGTCATTTAGTTTAAAATATTTTTGTAAAAACAATGACAAGTGTATAATATTAACTGCATAAAAATAAAATTTTAGACAAATTTAACAAAATAAAATAGTAATAGCTAGCCATATTGGCAATAAATACTCATAATGAACTATCGTGTAACAATTCAAAATTTGAAAACTTATAGAAGAAAATTATAAAAATTCTTTTTTTTTTTTGTCTATAACTCGATATATTCAAGTTTTTTTTTTATTTAATTTTTTTAATATAAATTTTTTAATGACCCCCTAAACAGAAATCCTGGAGCCCCCACTGGTCATGTACCTAGATTCTTGTGTCTCAAGAGTATTGCCTAGTTTTCTAACGAATGAGCGAACTCCCCTCCCCACTAGTTGTAAGGAAAAACAAACAAAAACGTGTAAAGCGTAGCTAGATTGAAGAGAGCCTTCTGGCCACAATGGAAAAATTATATCTTGTTTCGGGTGTATATGTCATCTCTCACAATAGGTGAGTCCCACAGATATATGACATATACACCTGAAACAGGGTATGCCATCTCCCCACAATAAGGCAGGAACTTGGCCATCTATAGATCCTCAAAGGCAAGCTATCAAGCTTTTCTTAGCCTCTATTAGCTCAAAGGCATCAACATTGATCACTTTTGAGAGAATGCAAATGCAATAATGACATGCCCATATGAATCAATTCGAAGCATTCAGCAAATAATGATCCATGTCCAAGGATTTAGTCATCAGAATCAATGCAAAGCTACTCATGAGACACCAACCGCAAATAGTCTATAGAGCCTTCCACAATGTGGCAAGACCCTGCAAGAACTTTTTAGTGCATTTTAGCTACCAATAGCAAAAAGGCATCGAGATTGCATGGTGTAATTATAACCATATGAACCATTACACAAAGGTGAAATTATTCAATGCACCTAGTGTATTACATATAAAGGTGAACCCATATATGAGTCTCGCATATGGAACTCACCTTAACATGAGAGGGAGATGTAATACAACCATCTAATGAAAATTTTCTCTAGAAAAAGACACCCACCATATGCGCGCACACATATACACACTTTGCTCTCACTACAGTAGTACTTTAAGAAAAAGCATGCAACTTTTATTTACTCATTATTCACAAACCTAACTCATCCAAGTTCTTACATGCTACAAATTAAAGTCCAGGTACTCTCAACCCTTTGGAAACCTAGCATTTGACTGGGTCCACACTGTCACTCATACAATATTATGAAGGCAAGACATAACAAAAAATATCTAATTTGACAATTTCACTTCACATACTTAGCAAACCATTCTAATAGGTTCTGATGAGCCTCCTCAGCAGAATTTACAGCTACCTCATCTTCAACACTAAACATGAGTGTCCACCCATGTGCAACTTTAGGAAATATCTTAACATAGCCATCCACCTAAAAAAAAATCAAACCTTACTTGATTACTATCAAATGCAGAAATTAGGAAAAGATGGGAAAAGTTGCACCAAGATGAATGCATTACATGAGCGAGCTATGCCCTAGTATGGAAGGTCGACCCAACCAAGTTAAAGGCATTTCAAGGACAAGATGATGGATCACCAAATGAACGTTTATTTATTTCTTTGAAAAGATATGACCATATAGACTTACACTAACCACAGCCTCTCTCTTTACCACCAAAGCCAAAGACAGATGCTATTATGAACATTCATCAAATGCCAAGGCATGAGCAATTATTTATTTGTTTGAAAATATTTTATTACCCTTAATTACCCCGACCTCAACCTATCTCTTTACCACCAAAGCCAAAGCCAAAGATGTTAAGATTAACATTCATCAAATGCCAAGGCCAAAGGTCAATAAAAAATGCAAAAAATTGAAAAAGACTGGGAAAAGTTGCACCAAGATGGATGCATTGCATGAGCATAGCCCTAGTAAGGAAGATTGACCTAAAGGTGTTTGAAGGACAAGATCA
The DNA here is from genome assembly GCA_023621385.1 of Quercus gilva. Lineage (NCBI taxonomy): Eukaryota > Viridiplantae > Streptophyta > Magnoliopsida > Fagales > Fagaceae > Quercus > Quercus gilva. The sequence continues at coordinate 60,897,667 of CM042474.1, read as the reverse complement.
TGAATCGCCATAAAGAATTTTATGATGCTTTGCCCCAATCCCAAACCACCTCTTTATCACCAAAACTAATGAAGTGCGAATTCGTCAGTCTTGTAGGTTCGACCAGATGGAGCTGGGTCCTCGAAGCTATCTCTGCAAATGTGGGACAATGGCTCCCTTAAGATGGTCATCGGTGTGGTGCCTGCCACCACACCTCCGATGCCAAAGGCAGTATATAGAAGTTTTTAGAGAATAATAAGAGGGTATTGAATATCTGAACATCTATGAATACTTTTTGGTGAATCTATCTACCTGGTTTATCTCTGATCAGAGTGTATATATACAGCTTCATGGTTCCTAGCCGTTGGGGGCCTTAATTGTAGCTTTAGTGCCCTTTTTGTAACGCCTCAGGGATCATGAATATGGATTTTGATGAGGCTCCAACGGTCTGCCAACTGTTTGGTAATTGTCCAAGATATTGAATGTTCTTATTAATGGCTCTCCTGTGTTTGTCCGTGTTGTGCCAAGGTGGATGAGTACATTTGGTGAGATCGTCCAAGGAAGTTGAGTTCGTCAGTCTCATCAGCTGCCCCCCAGGTTCTGTGGTCATCGTGATGTGTCATGACGACCATCAAAAGATAAAAGGTTTTCTGACTGGACATGGCTCTTGGGATTTCGCTCCACATTTATTGCGTGGTGGCAGCGCCACACGCGTAGTGGCCACGTGGTGGGTTCTGACAAGTGGAGTTTAATGCTTCAATTGTGTGACTCTTGGGTTTCCCACTGAATTTCAGTTTTTTGTGCCTTGGTTTTTAAACTTCCCTTCTTTTCACTTTCCCCTTCACTTTTCCCAACCTCTCAATCGTTGCTATGTGTTTCTTCTTCTCTACTTTGCTCTTGCGATTTTCGTTGACCCTCTGCATTCTATTGGCTGAGTTGTGGTTGCTTCCTTTAAGGTATGTTTCTCCTTTCCTTTTCCTTCGCTTTTCTATGGCATAGATAAATAGTGCTTGATTTCTGATTTTTGTTTTCATTGTTTTTTTTTGGGGGGGGGGGGGGGTTTAGGATTATTCTCTCTTTGTGTTTTCTAGATTTCCATGGTTAGTAGCTATGAGGTTAGGATAGCTTGCCCCTCAATCTCATTTCTTTTTGCACATTTGGGGGGATCTTTAGGTGTTTTCCCGTACCTTGAGAATTTTGTCTTTGAGGGTAGTGTTTTGAGCATTGCATTGGCTGATTTGCTGCCCTTGCTTCATCAGTCAATTGATTGGTTTGAGGGTTTAGTAAGGGAGCGAAGAGTAATGTCCGAGGTGAGGTTAAGTGAGTTAGAGACTGGCTTGTCGTCTAGTGACGAACCCTTGGAGGGGGATACCGCCGTCTCCATCCCTCAAGATATTAGGGCTTTCCACACCCTTGATGAGGTGTGTGGTTTGGACGGCGAGACACTCTTTAGATTTAGGGATAGATTCCAATTTCCTAATAGGGTTAGGGTTCGTCTTCCTTGTGAGGAGGAACGAGCTTGCCATTTCTCGCCTGAGGAGGTATGCTTCTATGAAGCTGCTTTCTTGAGTGGGCTTAGGTTCCCCGTCCACCCATTTATTATGGAGCTTCTAGACTATTTTGGTATTGCTCCTAGGCAACTTATGCCCAATTCATGGAGGATAGTGGTCAGCTGTATGGAAATATGGCTGGTTGCTAAGATGGAGACATGATTAAGGTGGACAAGCTTGTTTATCTGTACCGTTTAAAGGAGTCTAAGAAGCATGGGTATTATGAACTGGTGCCTTGGAAGAGGACTAGGATCGTCCGGGATCTACCTTCGTCATTCAGATACTAGAAGTTCTGGTTCTTTTTGTGTCCGATGATGACTGGGAGACTCCCTCTGACGAGGTTTGGGGTGATCTCCCTAGGTTGCTCCGTCGATGGGGAACCCCAAACTTAGGTGCGTCGTTGTTTCTTCTAGTCCTTTAACCTTCATTCTTTTTGTGTTCATTTTATTGTCGCTAACTCTTCTGCCCATTATCTTTGTGTAGTTAAGAGACGGCCCAAGCTTAAGAGCAGGTATAAGGAACACGTTAAGAAGGCCATCGAGTACGCGAGGATGTTCGAAGATTTTGAAGACTTGGTTGATCCGCAGACTCTAGCTTTCCATTGTCTGGGTCTTGAGCCTTTGCTTTTATCCTACGAAACATTGAGAATGAGGAAAAAAAGAGTAAGTGTTAAGTCCATCCATGCTACTCCTTTCATCTTCCCCTTTTTTTTTTTAACAAGTGTTTTCCTCTTGTAGGGATAACGACAAAATTTAATCAAGGAATGTACGCCCGAATGAGAGCCAAGAAGAATGAGCCTCTTTCCAATCTTGGGGCCAGAAACTTGCGGGTGATGGATAAGGGAGCCTCCGTTACTTTGGTTACACTAGTTGCTCCTAGCACCGAGACGACAAGGACAGCCTCCCCGGTTACCTCGATCGAAGAAATTATTCCTATCCGGAATAAGAGGCAGCGTATCGGGATAAGCTAAAGGATAAAGCTGATTCTTGATCGTCTAGTGACTAGGACGATGCTGGGGTCGCGCAGGCACTGGCACAAGAGGCCTTTACTGCCGAAGAGATGAAGATGTTATTGGGCACATCTCCCAACAAGGTTGTGGGTCGTCATCTCCACAAGCTCATCCAGGTAGTGTACTTGTGCAAATTTATCTTCCCCCACCCTTTCTTTTTTGGATCTAGTTCCTTCTTTCAGGTGCTGGGGGAAAGCCTTCACATCACCTCAGAGTACCTTACTCAAGAAGCCAAGGTCATGTCTACAGTGGCCAGGGTGGAGGCCTTAGAGGCGGAGAACTCCAAGTTGAAAAAAGACTTAATTATTGCCATGAACGAGGCTAACACTCTGAAGGAGAAGATCAAGGTCATGGGGGACGACCTCAGGGCAGAGCGACAATTGACGGTGGAAAAAGACGAGCAGCTCCAGGCAGCCAAAGCAAAGATCAGGACCATTGCTGCTAAGGCCATTGATGCTTTTCAGCAGACTGAGGAGTACAATACTATTCTCTTCAGTTGGTACTTCAAAGGGTTCGAGTTCCTAAGGTGATACCTCGTCAAGCACCCTACTGGAGTAGATCTGGGGAACCTTGATCTTGAGGACGTAGACAAAGAGATGGCTGCTGACAAGGCCTCCCAGTCCACAGCTCCTAAAGGTGATGCCCTTGAGAGTGCTTTTGTGCCCCTAGCTGATGCCGATGTGGCTGCCGATGCTTGAACCTACTACTTGTCTTTTTTTTTTTTTGGGTGCCCGTTGTATTTTGGGCCTTTCTAATTCTAATTCCATAACAATATTTTTATTCTAATTTAAGAACAATGTTTTTGGCCCAACATTTATAGGTTTTAATTTTAATGTTGAAACAGTGATGGTTATCCGTTGTTTTTGGGTCTTTAATCATATTCGTGATTACATACTTACTTGTTTGTATTCTTGTCTTTGCATGATCCCTACCAGCTTCATCCACTTAGTTGCTTCATTTGTGCTGGTACCCTGTACTTAGTTAAATTTTATGTTGTGACTTGCACTTTTGAAGGGGTATTGACCCGTTAGTAACTTATACCCGTCTAGGCGGAGTCTTTATTAGCCAAAATTTCTTTTTTGCGACTTACAACCGTTTAAGGGATCTTGTCATTTTTATGGCTTCGTTAGTAACTTACATCCGTCTAGGTAAAATCTTGTTACTTAACCAATTTTTGTGACTTACACCCATTTAAGGGATCTTGTCATTTTTGTGGCTTCGTTAGTAACTTACATCCGACTAGGCGGAATCTTGTTACTTAGCCAATTTTTGTGACTTACACGCGTTTAAGGGATCTTGTTATTTTTGTGGCTTTGTTAGTAACTAACATCCGTCTAGGCAGAATCTTGTTACTTAGCTAATTTTTGTGACTTACACTCGTTTAAGGGATCTTGTCATTTTTGTGGCTTTGTCAGTAACTTACATTCGTCTTGGTGGAATCTTATTACTTAGCCAATTTTTGTGACTTACACCCATTTAAGGGATCTTGTCATTTTTGGCTTTTAAGCTGCTAGATTTGCTTGCATTAAGTCATTAACTGAATAGTTCTTTTATTGTTTTCAAAAATTAATACAATTTTATGTTACATCTATTGGTGATACTTTTTCAAGTGCTCAATGTTCCATGGTCGTGGCAGTCTCTGCCCGTCTAAGGTCTCCAGGTGATAGCTGCCTTGTCTGGAGTAATGGACGACCCGGTAGGGACCTTCCCAGGTTGGGCCAAGTTTCCCTTAGGCTGAGTCTTTGGTTGTTGGGGCGACTTTACGTAGAATGAGGTCCCCTATGTCAAGTCTTCTGAGCTTCACTCTCTTGGTGTAGTACTCAGCCATCTTCTGCTGGTACTTCATCATTTTGTTAGAAGCTCCATCTCTGACCTTGTCCAAGCAGTCTAGGTTGACTTTTAGTTGATCGTCGTTGCTCTTCTCGTGGAACATCTCTTGTCTGATGCTGGTTATTCCCACCTCAACCGAGATTACTGCTTCGGTGACGTAAGTGAGCCTGAAGGGGGTTTTTCCTGTTGGGGTTCTTGCTGTAGTCCTATAAGCCCACAAGACATTGGGCAATTCCTCGGGCCAGGCTCCCTTAGCATCGTCCATCCTAGCTTTGATGATCTTGAGTAGTGTCCTATTAGTCACCTCCGTCTGTCCGTTTGCTTGTGGATGTCCTAGGGATGAGAACTGGTTCTTGATCCCTAGACTTGAGCAAAAATACCTGAAGCCTTGACTGTCGAACTACTGCCCATTATCTGATATGATCGTCTGTGGAATCTTGAACCTGCAAATTATGTTCTTCTATACGAAACTCTGGATTTTTGCTTTGGTAATGGATGATAATGCCTTCACTTTAATCCATTTTGTGAAGTAATTAATAGCAACTAGTAGAAACTTTACCTGTCCTTTACCTCGGGACAGTGGGCCGATGATGTCAATTCCCCATTATGCAAATGGCTAAGGGGTGGCTATCGTCTTCAGTCTCTCGGCTCGAAGGCATTGGACATTCCCAAACCTCTGGCACTTGTCGCACTTCTTGGCGAGCACCCTTGCGTCTGCCTGCATAGTAGGCCAGAGGTAGCTTGTTCTGATAACTTTGGTTATTAAGGATCTAAGGCCTGCATGGTCTCCGCAAACCCCTTTATGGATCTCTTCCAGAATATACTTGGCTTCCTCTTCCTTGACGAACTTCAAGTAGGGCATGAAAAAACCTCTCTTGTACAGGGTGTCATTCAGGATTGTGAATCTCGCTGCTCTCTTCCTGACCTTCCTGGCCTCTTCGACATTCTGGAGAAGGTGTTCGTCTTGGAGGAAGAATATGATCGAGGTCATCCAGCTACTTGTGCTCTGGATTGCAAATGTAAAGACTTCTTCAATGCTGGGGTGTTTTTGGACTTCCATCTCTAAGTCCATGCTCATTGATCTTTCTTCTGACAATGCTAGTTTCGCAATCTCATCTGCTATCATGTTCTGGCTTTTGGGGATATGCTCGAATTCCGCTATATCAAACTCCTGTGTTAAGTGCTTCGTCAGCCTGAGGTATTTTTGCATTCTCTCCTCCTTTGCTTCATATTCCTCCTTTATCTGTCCTATTACCAGCTTAGAATCACTTTGGAAGAGTAAGTTTTTAGCTCCTAGTGCTTTTCCAACCCTTAGCCCCGTCAATATTCCTTCATACTCGGCTTTATTATTGGTGGCCAAGAATTTTAGCTGAACTCCATATTTAAGCGTTTCTATATCAGGGGTGATAATGACGACCCTTACTCCTCCCCTCTTTTGGGCTGACGAACCATCAGTTTGTATCGTCCAACATTCTGCTTCGTCAGGGAGGCTGTCCTCGTCTGGGATGGTGAACTTGGCGATGAAATCCGCCAATGCCTGCGTTTTAATAGCTGCCCGAGGGTGGTACTCTATGTCGATCTAACTAAGCTCAATGGCCCATTGGACCATTCTTCTTGCTGCCTCAAGTTTGTTCATGGACTTCTTAATCGGTTGGTCCGTCATTACCAAGATGGGGTTCGCTTGAAAATAGGGTCATAGCTTACGCATAGCTACTATTAATGCAAATGCAATCTTTTTAATCCTCGGGCACTTGGCTTCTGCCTCTTGGAAAGCTTGGCTAACATAGTAGACTGAGAATTGTTTCCTGTCCTTTTCTCGAACCAAGGCTGCACTTGCGGCTATGGCTGATACTGCCAGATACAAATACAAGTTTTCCCCTCCTTAGACGGATTTAGGAGGGGGTGGATTGCTTAGGTAGCGCTTGAGTTCTTGAAAAGTTATCTCACATTCGTCAGTCCAAGCAAAAACTTGCTTCAATGTCTTGAAGAAAGGTAAGCATTTGTCTATCGCTTTAAAGACGAACCTGTTGAGTACCGCTATGAGCTTTTGCACTTCCTTGACAGTCTTCGGTGACGTCATATCGAGTATGGCTCGCACCTTCTTTGGGTTTTCTTCTATTCCTTTTTGGGACACCATGAACCCTAAGAACTTCCCCGAGGCTACTCCAAATGCACACTTACTGGGGTTCAACTTCATCTAGTACTGTCTAAGTGTGGCGAACGTTTCTTTAAAGTCGTCTAGATGAACAAGCTCTTCTTTACTCTTGACAAGCATGTCATTCACGTATACCTTTATATTTCTCCTGATTTGCTTGTTGAACATTTTATTCACTAACCTCTGGTAGGTTGCTCTTGCATTCTTCAATCTGAAGGGCATTACCTTATAGCAATAGAGCCCTTGGCTCGTGATGAAAGCAGTTTTCTCCTAGTCTTCTTCAGCTATCTTTATCTGATTATATCCCAAGAATGCATCCATGAATGTCAGTAGTTTATGTCCTGCTGTGGAATCCACTAACTAGTTTATTCTTGGCAGAGGGAAACTGTCTTTTGGGCAAGCTTTGTTCAGGTCCGTGAAATCTACACACATTCTCAATTTTCCATTTGCTTTCTTCACCAGGACGACATTGGCGAGCCAAACTGGGTAGTTGACTTCTCGAATAAAGCCTGCTGACAACAACTTTTTAACCTCGTTTGTAATTGCTTGATTCCATTCTAGAGTGAAGACTCGTCGTCTCTGCTGGATGAGCTTCTTCTCGGGATCCATATTTAGCCTGTGTTGGATGACCTTTGGGGATATACCTAGCATGTCCTCGTGACTCCATGCGAAGACGTCCAGGTTCTCTTTAAGGAACTGGACGAGTCTCATCATAATCTCTAGGCTCAATGTCATCCTTATTCTGGTCATCCTTGCTGTTTCTCCTTCGACTAATTCCACTGTCTCTAGGGCTTCCACTTTATCTTCTTCCTTCTCCTTGATCATCCACGTATGGTTTTCTTTTGCAGCTAACATGGCCTGGTAGCATTCCCTGGCCAGTACTTGATCTCCTTTTACCTCGCCCACACCGTTTTCTATTGGGAACTTTACCTTCAAGCAATAGGTGGACGTGGTTGCTTTCCAACTGTTGAGTGTGGGCCTCCTGATGATCACATTGTAAGATGAAGGACAATCTACCACCAAGAAGTCCAATTGACGAGTCAACTGCTTTGGGTAAGTCCCCATTGTGATTGACAGTGTTACTATGCCTTCGGGATACACCCTGTCTCCACTGAAGCTGACGAGGAGGGAATCAAATAGGCGCAGCCTTCTTGGATCTAGTTTCAGCTGCTGAAAAGCAGAAAGGTAGATGATGTCTGCAGAGCTACCATTGTCTACGAGGATTCTCCTGGTATTGAATCCTTCTATTGTGAGCATTATGACTAAAGGGTCATCATGAGGCTGCTTCACCCCTCTGGCATCTTCTTCAGAGAAAAACATGTCCTTATTCATTCGTCTCTGTTTCATCGGGGCATTCTGTGGACGCTGTTCACCTGCCTCTGATATGACTTCTTAAAGGACTTAAACGACCCTCCTGTGGATGGCCCGCCTGTGATCGTCTTTATCTCCCCAATCATGCTTGGCGGACGTTGGGGCGTACGGTCCTCATCCCTTGGTGTGGCTTCATGCTTGTCCTTGTCATCATCCCTGGACCTACTATGCTCCCTCTTCTTCACAAATCTCTGCAATTTCCCTTTTCGTATAAGCTCTTCTATTTGCTCCTTCAGGTCTCTACAATCCTTCGTGTAATGGCCATGATCTTTGTGAAAACGGCAATACTTCTTCTTATCACACATGTTGGGTGACAAATGTAATGGCCTAGGCCATTTAAGATAGTGCTTATCTTTAATTTGTGCCAAAATTTTGTCAACAAGCATAACTATGGGAGTAAATTTTATCGTCTGTGGAGCTTTTTTGTCTTTCTTTTTACCCACGTCATTAGTTTGACAATCCCAGCGCTCCCTTTTTTGTTCTCTACGGTCGTCTTCTTTCCTTCCCTTCTTGCTGGTTTTCTCTTCGTCTTTTATTGTAGCTTAGGTGTCCTCGGCATTCATGTACTTTTGTGCCTTCAAAAGCATTTCCACCATCGTTTTTGGAGGATTTTTTGCGAGTGAGACCACGAATTCTCTGGACTTCAATCTAGTTTTAAAGGTTGTTAATTGCACCCTGTCATCAGTTTCGTCTACCACCAGAGTTTCCCAAGTGAAACGCTTTACGTACGACCTCAGGGTCTTCATTTCTCCCTGCTTGATAGTGAGTAAGTGGTTTGTTGGCCTCCTCGGGCGCTGTCCTCCAACGAAGTGACGTAGAAAAGAACTGCTCAACTGCTCGAAGCTGTCAATGGACGATGTTGGTAACTTCGTGAACCATTCCGTCGCAACTCCTTTAAGACTAGTGGGGAAAAAGCAACACAATGTGAGGGTTTGGATACACAGTTTTGTTGCGATGCGTTTTCTCAGTTGCGTTTTCAGTTTTTTTTTTTTTTTTTTTTTTTTTTTTTTTTTTTTTTTTTTGCCGTAGTTCTTGACTTTTTAGAGACAAAAAGTACTGTTTATGAACAGTGCGTGCACTATTCACGCATTGTTCATGCACTGTTCACACATTAAAAAATATTAAAAATGGGTCCTATGGTACTATTCATACATTTAAAAATTATTTTCTACAGTGTTTTCAGTTTTTAGCAACTTTCAGCAATTTTCAGCAACAATAAGTTATATCTAAACGGACCCAATATCTCGTTAGGGGGTTGTTGGAGACCTAGTGTCATCTTGAAAGTGTTGAGGTGGTCTAGGGGGTCCTTGAGTCCGTCAAACAGCTCAAGCTAAGGCAGGCGAAACTTTGACAATACGAGGCATTCCAAAACTGCTGTCGTAAAAGGTGAATCCATCGTCCTGACCATTCTATCCAGGTTTCAATCCGTTTTTCCTTTAATAGCGTTCCTAAGCTCGTCCATCTCCTTCTTCATATCTCGAAGAAGATCTGAGCAAGGTTCGTCTGGAGTGGCTAGCCTTCGACGATCACTCATTCTTTAACTATCTCCCTCGTCTTCCTGATTGGCCCTGGACCGGTCTTCCTCCTGTTGAAATCGCAGCCTCATCTCCTGGTTCTTTCTAGTAAGTTCCTCCACGCTAGCTGTAAGTGCCTGGATTTGCTGGGCTAATGCTGCAAGATCCTGGTTAGACTCTATCTAAATTTAGGAATTGATTGGAAACTACGTTTTCGAACCTAAGTGCGAAAATGTCGTTCCCACAAACGGCGCCAAAATGATGAAATGCGAATCGTCAGTCTTGTAGGTTCATCCAGATGGAGCTGGGTCCTTGAAGCTATCTCTACAAATGTGGGACAATGGCTCCTTTAATATGGTCACCAGTGTGGTACTTGCCACCACGCTCCGATGCCAAAGTCAGTATGTAGAAGTTTTTAGAGAATAATAAGAGAGTATTGAATATCAGAACATCTATAAATACTTTTGGGTAAGTCTATCTACCTGGTTTGTCTCTGATCAGAGTATATATATACAGCTTCATGGTTCCTAGCCGTTGGGGGACTTAATTATGGCTTTAGTGCCCTTTTTGTAACGCCTCAGGGCTCATGAATATGGGTTTTGATGAGGCTCCAACGGTCTGCCAACTATTTAACTGTCCAAGGTATTGAATGTTCTTATTAATAGCTTTCCTATGTTCGTCCGTGTCATGCCGAGGTGGACAAGTACATTTGGTGTGATCGTCCACGGAAGTTAAGTTCGTCAGTCCCATCAAAAGCCAATACCAAAGATGATATGATAAAAATTTATCAAAATGACAAGAGAAGACATAAAAGAGGAATCATAAAATAATAAGGATATAACCCATATGAAGGTAAGGCAAAGATTTATGTAACCAACCTCAAGTTTTGGTGTTTATTCATTTTGTCAAAAAGTAACATACCTCAAAGTATTTGACATAGAAGGACTTATCAAGTAAAACATCCTATCCAAATACAAAAGGAATAAATATATATATATATATATATATAGATAGATAGATAGATAAATAGATAGATAGATAGATAAAGGGTTAGGTTCAAGTTACACTCGGTGTAATTCTAAACAATGTTACACTACTCAATATTTTTTAATTGGATGCAAATTTTGACAAATTCACCGTTAGAATATATTATCTTCATATATTCTCCATACTTGCAAAATTTCAAGGTGATCAAATATTAATAGCCATGTCATCAATCAATTGTTTAAATTCAAGTTTTTGTAGTTTAAAATAATGCATAAAAGATAAGTTTATGGATCGAATGGTAAATAACATCCAATTAACATGAAAATTGACATGAATGTTAAAAACATTTAGAACGTGTAATTTAACGGTAAAATTTTCAAAATATGAATTGTATAACAAGTTATTGAATAGTGTAATATTACTTAGAGTTACATCAGATGTAACTTGAACCCAACTCATATATATATATATATATATATTCCTTAAACAAGAACTTTGTAACTTAAGATTCTAATAAAATATTAATTGATGTCAGTATGCAACTTGAGGAAAAAAACAAAAAACAAAAAAACAAAAAAAAAAACATGGGTTGTGTGGGATTTAAGTTTAGAAAATTTTTATAATAGAATTTTTGTTTGAATAGAATTTAAATTTGTTTTAAATTATTGTTAAATCTTATCCCTTAGTCAAAGGATGCAGTTTTTTTTTTTTTTTTTTTTTTTTTTTTTTTTTTTTTTTTTAAGAAAGAAAACGTGGATTGTTGTGTGGGATTTAAGTTTATCAATTTTTTATAATACACTTTTAGTTTGAATATAATTTAAATCTGTTGAAATTTATATGATAGAATTTTACCTAAGTTGTTAAATATTATGCCTTAATTAAAGAAATATATCCTAACAAAAAATATATAATTAATTTACTTATTAGTGAGAATATCCACTTGGCACAACTATAGCTTCTAAACTCAACTTTTATTATAAAGTATATGATATGATGATATGATATTACATCAGCATACTATAGCAATAAACTAATAACTACAGCAAAATAAATAAATAAATAAATAAACTAATAACTACAAACCATAGGCTTATGAGAGTTCTCACTTTGTAATCATTCATCCTTTTATCTACACATCAAAGAAATATGGATGCCTACACCTATAAAAAAATAAAAAGAAATTTGCATACCCACTTGCTCTCACACATTAGAGGGTTTGAATCTCTCATGTCTCACCATTTGTGGAGCTTTGCCACCAAATTTGTGAAAACAAAGTAGAATACACATCATGACCATAACATTACTCTAAAAAGAAATAAATACTAAGACCATGAAATTGAAGCAAAAGGGCTCATGGGTGGTGGCTATATTCCAATGTGCAAAAAATAAAAAAATAGCAAGTCTACCCTCATTAATAGAACAATGAACTATCAATCTTAGATTTCCTTCCTTATTATCTAAAGAAAAGAAAGTTTCGTAATTATGATGTAGAATAGTTAGCACATGCCTCCCTAGAGTAGGAGGGACACTAGAAGTTACAACGCAAGATCAAGGGGGGTGCCAGTAGAGGTCATCGAAGCGACAATATCGGAATTGCATAAAATTTGACAGGTTGAAGGGAAACAGCATTCTAATTAGGCCCCGAAAACAGTGTTTTTGCTATTTATAATAATATTTATTTTTCCTTAATAACTTTTAATTTAAAAGTCAGAATAAGGTCCCATCTATTTTGGGACGTCTCTTAGAAACAGTATTTTCAATTTCCGCAATTATCTAAATTTTGCTCTTTTTGGCAAAAATCACTATTTTTCCACCTAATTACGTGATTAGCACAAATTAGGGGTTTCTGGGTGTTTTCATAGCCGCCCTAAGGTTTCTTTTACTATTAAAACATATTGTAGCCTTCAGAGCAGTTGAGTTTTTCAGATTTATAAATTACAGACTATCTATTTCTCTTTGTGGATTTCAAATCCTTATCACCTTGTGGATTCAAGGGACCCCTCGTGGATTCGAGGTTTTCATTTAAAAGCTAACATGTTTAGTTTCTTTTTCCATTTAGATTGTAACGTGTTTGTTTTCTTGTAGCTTCCGTGACATTAAATTAGAAAAGGAAAGGCATATAAAATTAGGTAATGGCTTAACACTGTAAAGTAGCATATAAAAATGAATAACCAAAAAAAAAAAGACAAGGATTTGATTTCCCTACCTCAGATTTAGCATCTAAGACCTCTTCAAACTTATTCAAGAGTTCAGGTCGAGTAAATTGGTCAAGTTCAGCTCCTAGTATTGCAATTGGAACCTTAACCCCTGAAATTAATTCCCAATATTGATCAATAAACAATAACACAATCGATTAATTTTGTTCTTCCTTGCACTCATACCAAACTAGAAAAAAAAATGGATATGGAGAAAATTATCAAGTTTTGGTTTGCTTTCAACTTCAAGGTAGAAGAACAACATAAAAAAAGAAATGATTTCTAACAACTAGGTAAAAATGTATTATTATAACAAAGAAGGTGTTAAGTAAGATAAATCATTGCATATCAATATGCTAGTACCAAATAAATATTTGTTAGGTTCTAAGTACTTAGGAACTAATGTATTAGAACTCTAATTTGTATTTTTGGCAAACCATGATCAAAACAGGTGTTTAGTCTTGTTTTAAACTTGCTCAAAGTATGTCATTTTTATAAAGTTGGAATCGAGTTAACTGCAGAATTGAGTGTGCAATTCTGACTGACTTGATCGATCGAAGAATAGACTCGATCGATCAAAAGTCATGCAGAATATTTTTCTACAGAATTTCCAACTCAGCCCTAAGCCCATATGACGTGTAGGGTTTTATGTTTTGCCCTAGGTATAAAAGGGAAACCCTAGCCACATTTTTAAGGTTGCTCTATTTTGCTCTGTGTGTGAATCTCTTGTGAGATCTGAGAGGTGGTTGCCTTCACACATGCTTAGGATCATCAAGAAGGAGATTTGATTGAGAGCTTGATGATCATTTAGTTGCTGCATTAAAGAGCTTAAAGATACACAAGCGGGTGTGCTTGTACTTGTTGAAGAATTCGAGAAAGGAGTCTGTGGCCTCGGAGCTTGCACGTGGTCGTATCAGTAAGTTTTCTATGGATAGCAATAGGATGTTAGTGGTCTAAGTCGCTATTGTAAAAATTTAGATTCCTTCATTAGTGGATTTAGGTTTACCTTAAGGATAGTTAGGTTAAATCCTTTCTAGGTTTTTTACTGGTTTGGTTTTCCTGAGTTATCATATCATTGTGTTCTTTACTTTCCATACTTTACATTGATATGATTGTATGATTGTGTTAACCTAGATTTGAAATTTGGACTAAGTAATAACTTGGCTTGTTAACTAGGTTAATCCAATTGTGTTATAAAGGGGTCTAAAAACAAACAATTGGTATTAATGCAAGGTTTTTCTCTCCAAAAGCCGATAAGACCATATTACCCTTCCTTTTGCATTTATTTTCATGTTTCATGTATTTTCATGCATTTTATTTAGGAAATTTCGAACCTAAATTTTTTGGGGTTTTTGATGCATTTTCCCCGCTTCTGAGCCCATACACATAGTAGCTCCCATAGGTGCCTCCTTTCTTCGGCAGAGGGCTGCTCATTTGAGAAAGAGCTCTAAACGCCCTCATGTTGAGCCTTCTGGTACTACACCCCCTCCTTCTTCTACAGATCCTACTTTTGGTGAGGCGTCTGATCTTGCTGCTGTTGCTGTTCCTCCACCTCCTTCAGATAACTTTGACATTCGTTGTACCTTGGAGACTATCATGACCGTTCAAGCGGCTCATGGTCAGATTTTGGTGGACATGCTTGATGAGCTCCATGCTTTGCGAGCAGATTTGGCACATCTTTGACGTTTGCCTTCGCCACCTCCTTTTGATGATGGATTCTGATTGCCCTTTGGCATTCTGTCACAAAAAGGGGGAGTACATTTGGACTCCTGTAGAGGATTTTTGTAGTTAGGGGGAGGTTTTTTTTGTTCGATGGAGCTTGTGGAGTTTAGATTGTATCTAGATGCTTCATTGTGTATGTATCATTTTTGGCTCTTGATGTACTGTTTTTAGGCTATTCATGTTAGGAGGAGATACATTGTTATATATGTTTCTTGTTTCACTGCTCATTGATTTATATTTATGAGTTATTCATGATATATGTCTTTGTTTTGTGTTTTGTGAAGTCAAGATTTTATTTTTGTTTTACTTGTATTTTCCACACATGGGTTTATGCATTTTTTTAAAGTGTTTCAGGAAATATACAGGTTAATTCAGTCGTGCTGCTGTCTACACTTACAACTGATGGATAGTAGTTAGGTTGAATTTTTTAATGGACATTACTTTTTGTAAAGGGCTTATACTTGTAACTTTAAGCATTGTGTTTATGTTTTGTCACGGATTGCTAAAGGGGGAGTTTGTTAGGTTCTAAGTACTTAGGAACTAATATATTAGAACTCTAATTTATATTGTTGGCAAACCATGATCAAAACAGGTGTTTAGTCTTGTTTTAGACTTGCTCAAAGTATGTTATTTTTGTAAAGTTGGAATCGAGTTAACTGCAGAATTGAGTGTGCAATTCTGACTAGCTCAATCAATCGAAGAATAGACTCGATCAATCGAAAGTCGTGCAGAATTTTTTTCTGCAAAATTTCCAACTCAGCCTTAAGCCTATATGATGTGTAGGGTTTTATGTTTTGCCCTAAGTATAAAAGGGAAACCCTAGCCACGTTTTTGAGGTTGCTCTATTTTGCTCTGTGTGTGAATCTCTTGTGAGATCTGAGAGGTGGTTGCCTTCACACATGCTTAGAATTATCAAAAAGGAGATTTGATTGAGAGCTTGATGATCATTCAGTTGCTGCACTAAAGAGCTTAAAGATACACAAGCGGGTGTGCTTATACTTGCTAGAGAATCCAAGAAAGAAGGAGTCCATGGTCTCGGAGCTTGCACGTAGTCGTGTCAGTAAGTTTTCTACTGGTGGGTAGCAATAGGATGTTAGTGGTCTAAGTCGCTATTGTAAAAATTTCGATTCTTTCATTAATGGATTCAGGTTTACCTTGAGGATAGCTAAGTTAAATCCTCCCCAAGTTTTTTACCAGTTTGGTTTTCCTGAATCATCATATCATTGTGTTCTTTACTTTCCACATTTTACATTGATATGATTGTATGATTGTGTTAACCTAGATTTGGAATTTAGACTAAGTAATAACTTGGCTTGTTAACTAAGTTAATCTAATTGTGTTTTAAAGGGTCTAAAAACAAACAATATTCATTGACCTCAATAGAAAGGTGATAGAAGTTCTTTCGTGAAGGTGCTTCACAAGACACTTTTAAGTTCTGAAAATGCAAACTAACAATCTAGTGAAACTAATATCAAGCTTTGGAGCATTTTTAAGCATATAAATCCATAGGTACCCTTGATATCATCTACAGTGACAAATAAAGATGTAATAGCACAGCAGCTTGGATAAGCTCAGCTTTTGCAAGTTCAACCACAACCTTGGCTGAGAAGAATATAAAAGTTCAAATATCAGTCTTTTTTTCAAGCAACAAAATGCTATATTATTTAAAAAGTTTGAAATTTAGAATTATTAATCAAACTTTGTTTCCAGTTGAAAAAGTAAAGAAATTTTCTAGTTAGGGAGAAGGGGGCGACAGCAAAACTATGAAGATACACAAAACTAAAAAATCTTCCCTAACAAGCAATGGCTTTTGCATGAGTCTGCTAGTTTGGGATTGAAGAGTTAATAAGAAAAAATCACCACCCCAGCAGAAGCCTGCAGCCCCAACTGCAGAAAGACATTTACTTTTTACAGCTTCAACTACTGGCTTTGCCTCTTCAAATCCCTTGTCCTATTGAAATAATTATAGAGCTTCAGACACTACTAGTGCATACTGAAAATTGCATAGTAATTAGTAGAAAGCAGCAATATCAGGGTTGCCAATTTCAATCAAGGTCTCAAAAGGGGACACAGCAAGGCAGATCAATAATTTATGAAGTATGAACCATCTGTTGCTTTCAGCAATAACAATAAAGAAGTTGCACAGTTGAATCCAAACACATATTCAGACAGCCTACCTAATATGTAAAATACCAAACTCACAATGAGACCTTAAGAATTTAATCTCAAATGAAAATGTGGCAATATATTCAGTTTCACAGAAGGGTCCAGAGTGAGAAAATCAAAATTCATAGAAAATTTCGAGCAAATATTGAAATATAAAACCAACCGGTCCATGATCCTTCAACCAAACTTCTCTAGGCCTATTAGCATCCCCGGGCACAAAGCGATCTCCGTGGAAGAAGTCAGGAACTACGACATAAAATCCAGTAGCTGCAACCTTGTCTGCAAGCTTCCTTTAAAATAGAAAACAACGAATATTAGTTATCAGAAGTGAAAAGTAAGTACGAAGTCACAATGTTAATTGTGATTAGGTGTGAACAGACATGTAGATTACAACTCCATCTTTAAGGACAAAATCTATATCGTCGTGTCTTCTTTTTCAAAATAACATAATATAGCTTCCAATAAGCAATTACAATTATGAATTGTCCATTGTATTCAGCTTCCAAAATGAAAGAAAGATAAAGTATTTCACAGTGCTCAATATTTTACCAAATTAAGTCAGCTAAATTCCAGAATGATGGCTATGAATTTTAAAGAAATATATATGGCACCTAAACCGAAAAGTCATGATATAAAAGAAGTTCATCATTCATATGAAAAAAATATCTAGAGACAAATTTTTTCACACAACTCTGATATGGTCACTTGTAAGTGATGGGAAAAATATGCTTAAATAATTGTCTACCACTCACAATTGACCATTTTAACAAATTGTGGCAAAAGTGATTGTGCAAAACCCATAAACTATACAAAGAAAAACCCATAAACTATACAAAGAAAAGAGATATGAGAATTAGCCATACCTCAAGTTTGGAACCTCATATCCTACAGGAAAACTCAAACATGTTAAGATGGAACAAGATAGTGGTAATTAATTAACATAGCCAATGATTTTATAGCAAATACAGACAAACATATAAACAGAAATATATATATATATATATATGAATTATAAATTATAAAAAATAAAAGAAGGCGGGAATATTAACATAAATGACTATACAAAACACTAATCATCAATTAAGAAAAAGAACACCTTGAAGATAGAATTTCAACCTTTGATACTGATCAAAGCCTTTTTTTCCCCTTTTTTTTTTCTCTAATGCCTTTCGTTTCCACAAGAATTCTTTATGTTTCATTAATTAGAACAGATAAATTCCAAGGATAACTGAAGGTGCCAATCAATTTTCCTCAAGATTCATAAATAATCAAATAACCCATTTAATCTTAAAAATCATTTCCTCCAACAATCACATAAATGAATCCAAAGAACCCCCCTATAGTATATTTTCAGAACCCAAAAGCCAACACCCAGATCACAGTTTGAAGTGAAGTGTCAAGGAAATGTGTAGGTACGTATAGGTACCAAAAATGACTGAGACGAGAAGGTTGGCGAGCAGAGTTTGGGGAGCCAGAGACGTAGGTGCTGAGACCACCAAGCTGTTCAATATGTCCAACTCCAGCATTTGGGTTCAGGGTTGGTGGTGAGTTGGAGCTACTTTGAGGACCAGACATTCTCCTTTCTTTTCTTTGTTTTTTCTTTCTTTGATCAGCAAACACAAAACAACACAATACAAACTCTCTCCTGAGTCTTTGGGCTGTGATTTGAAACTAGATGTCTCGTTAGCTAAAAATACTCTTGACTACGGTATTTTATGGATGACACTATGAGGACTATTACTAGCTTCTATGTATTGGCAAAAACCATGCAGCTAGCTCAACTGTCTTCTTGTGAAATTTCTAATTGATTATATATCAAACTCTCCCCGGTTATAACTATGCATTTCATAAAAAAATAAAAAGTAATTGCTATGTACTCTCAAATCATCATGTGAAACGCAGGAGGAGATTGGCACTTGGCATGGGCAGGCCGAGGATGGTGATAGCTATAGTGTTTTATTTTTGGTGCAGGCCAATTCAATTTTAAATTCTAAAAATGTAGTAACCCATGATTTTTGGGCTTTTACCAAGAATTTGATAACTTTAGATATCAATATATTACTTCATGAATCACGACAATTTATATATTTTACAATTAGTATGAAATGTTGTCAAAATGTACTCATTCTTGATAAGGTTTTTCTTCCTTTGCATATAATGTGGTCGTCAAAGCTGTATTATTGCACTTTTTTGCCAAAAGTTTTGTGGATTGGATTCAACTATGAACGGCCAAATTATGGAAGAGGTATATCATGCATCGGACATGAGTCTTCCCTCTTATATAGAGGTGGATCCCATACTTATGGGGACTACCCCCATTTGAGAGAGAGGACTCACATATTGGATGCATGATGTATTTTTCTCAAATTATAAATGAGGGTTAACTTGATAAGTTCAATTTTTTTTTTTTTTAATGAGGGTTCAAGTCAAAATTATGATGGCCAAATTGTAAAAAACTTTTAGAAATACATATGTTAAAGTAATTAAAAATTTTAAGGCTTCATCCACTCCCTAATTTTTCTTATAACATTTAATTTATTTATTCATTTACCTTTTTCTATTTATTTATTTGCATCAATTAATGTAAAATAAAAAAAAGGTATCGATTTTACACATTCAATACCCAAAATCACTCACATCAATCAAGCTAAAAATGTGTGAATTTGCAAAGTTGCTACAGTAAACTGTGTAAATTTAAATTGACACTATTTATTTTGCATTTTATTTTTTATTCTTTTTTTATGTATCTTGGGGCAGAAGGAAGAAAGTGGATGGTGGTTATTATGTGTGAAAAAAGAAAAACAATTAAAAAATAAAAAAAATTGATATTTTAATGTAAATGTAATGTGAAATAGATAATGTGATATGAGGTGTTTTGAAAAGTAAGTATGTAAAATAAAAAATAAAAAAATAGGTTTTTCTACTAAAAATGACGGAATTTTTTGCACAAGCTAATGTGGATGCTCTAATGTAGCAAACTTGTAAATTTACACAATTATACACGAACTAGTGTGGGTCATTTTTAAGCAAAACTATTTAAATTCTACACAGTTTTCTATTATACATGGCCTGATGTAAATGCTCTCTCGCTAATTGATAGCTGAGATGGTAAACAAAAGAAATTTATATTTTGTAGAGGTGATAATGTTAAGTTAAATGCCTTAAAATTTAAGGTAGGACAGAAATAATACTTAGAAGTAAAACCAATACAGAATCTACAATATATTTCTGTTGGGTCTAAAAGGAGCAAAATGGTAAAATAACCCCACAGTTACCAACTACACTTTATCTTCAAATTCGAAAGCTATCACAAACAACAATCCTTCATAATGCATGGAAACTGAATATATGAATTCTATGAGCATTAGTTCAATTATCAAAGTACTACATCATAAAAGGGAAGTAGAAAAGCAAATGACTATCTCCTTGATGCTATTACCCCTTGATTAAACTTATGCAAAATTTTAAAATATTTAAATTCTAAGTTTTTTATTACAATTGACAGAAATCGAATGAACTAAGTTATTGGTTAGGAACAAAAGAAGAAATGTAATGAAAACTTAGTCTTGATAATTTTTTACTTATAAAAAGTGTAAAGTAGTGATTTCCAACTAGCTTGTGTTGGCTTTAATTCCGTGCCAAATTTGATTGTAATTTCTTCAATCATTTTTCCTGTATGTATGTGGGTTTATTAGTAAGGAATGAGTGTGAGAGATCAGCGAAGAATCAAGCTTCAAAAGATGAATCAGTGCAATTCGCGACTAGCTCACGATTAACTTGCGAGAAGTAACCTGCAAAAAGGCCACGTGTGAAGCACATGACTGGGAGCTAAAGAGTCACGCCAGGCTGTCAAGTTCGCAAGTGTTTCGCAAGAAAGGCCATCCCACGAAGTACCTACGAAACATTCTGTTAGGCAAAAAGTTAAGTTGCTTTCCCAAATTCTTTACCCACCCTATAAATACCCTCATTACCCATGAATTGTAAGGAGTGCTTTTCAAAAAGAAAACCCTAGCAAATACACTTAAAAGTTAGAGATTGTCATACCTACAATCATCTACACATTTTCTTATGATTTTCCTCAACTCCTACCTCTCTATCTCTAAATCCTTGAGAGGTTGTTAGCCCAAAAACTTACCACACTCATTCTGAGTGTTAAGTAAGATTTTGGTGTTGCTGGGAAGTATTGGAAGAAGTCATTTAGTGGCGGATGCAATCGGGTTGAATTGCAGGATCCAGAAAGCTAGAAAAGACAAAACTCTGAGAAATCCATCGGTAGCAGGAGCTTGGAGGGCTCAAGTACATGGGGTAGATTAGGCTTGGAGGGTCTTTTGTTATTCATGTATGTGAGAGACCGCAAAAAGGTACCCTTAAAAAAGTGGTTTGGGTGCTTTTTCAAGACACCTCTCTTTTTGGGTAAGTGGTGTGAAGTTGCCACTTATTTTTTATACAAAAAAATAAGAAAAAATGAAATACAACTTTACATGACTAAAATGTTCCATTATCATTGATTGAATAAAGAAAATGCAAACTTGATAAATTGAATATTACATGGCTTTGGGTCCTAGTTACAAACTATCAAAGATACATGACTTTTTGTCCTAGTTACAATCTACCCAAAAATAAAAACAAGGAAAAAGCCTATATCTACCTATCCAAAGATACTAAATTCGAATGCTAGGTTACGGAATGGGAAGGTGTTAAGCACCCATTCCGCCCAGACAGAATCTGGTCTTCTAAACTCTCATGACCAATGTACCCTTTTATGCATAATATGAATGATATGTTACATGCATGAAACACTTAACTAAATTAAGTCACATAAGTCTATTTATGAATATGTCCTCTTCTTTGTTAAAAATTCAGATCTGTTGTTATGAAAAAAAAATTTTGTTTGATTCATAAATAAAAAAAATAAAAAAAAAAATCAGATCCATTTTGGTATAAGTAAAAAAAAAAAAAAAAAAAAAAAAATGGTGAAGGAAAAAAAATCAGATTTGTCTTTTATTAAGTAAAACAAGGTTTTTTTGGCTAAAAAAAATATCAAATCTATTTTGGAACAAAGTAAAAAATTGATTTTTGGTTTGTATGTAAAAATAATCAGATCTGTTTTGTAATAAAGAATTTAGATTTGTAGAAAACCTTTAAAAAAAAATCAGATCTGTTTTTTTTATGTGAAATAGAAGAAAAAAAAAAATCCCTTTTTAGAAGAGAACTACATTCATGAAATAAACCTACGCTACTTGCATCAAACAACACAAACAAAACATCACTACTCATGACCTTTTTTTTAATTTCAAAATCTACTATGTTTTTAAAAAAAAAAAAAAAAAATCAGATCTACATCTAAAGAAAATATAGATCTATTTTTTGTGTTTAAAAAATTCTGATTTGCACCTAAGGAAGATACAAATCAGTTTTGAAAAATTCAGATTTGCATAAGGAAGATACAAATATTTTTTGTGTTAGAAAAAAATTCAGATTTGCATCTAGGGAAGATACAAATCAATTTTTGATTTTGAAAAATTCAGATTTGCACCTAAGGAAGATACAAATCTTTTTTGTGTTAGAAAAAAATTCAAATTTGCATCTAAGGAAGATACAAATCAGTTTTTGATTTTGAAAAATTAAGAATTGCATCTAAGGAAGATACAAATCAATTTTTGATTTTGAAAAATTCAGATTTGCATCTAAGGAAGATACAAATCAATTTTTGATTTTGAAAATTTTAGATTTACATCTAAAGAAGATACAAATTAGTTTTTGATTTTGAAAAATTCAAATTTGCATCTAAGGAAGATACAAATCAGTTTTTGATTTTGAAAAATTAAGAATTGCATCTAAAGAAGATACAAATCACTTTTTTGATTTTGAAAAGTTTAGATTTACATCTAAGGAAGATACAAATCAGTTTTTGATTTTGAAAAAGATGTAATGATAAGCAAATTTTTGAAACTAAAAAATAAATAAATCATGACAATAAAGACATCAAGAACATCTTTCAACAAAATATTGACAACACATGATATGAGCATTTAGAAATTAAAACTAAAAGAATATTTATTCATGCATCACGAAATTAAAAGAAACAGAAGAAAAAAGGGTAAAGAAAAACTACATCTTGCATGGATGTACTCTTCTTAGTGAGGGAATATTTTAGGGTTCAAAGAAATTTGTTCAATTATCTTTGAAACCTAAAATACCTTGATTACAAAAAAGAAATTCTTAAGGCTAGAGCCTCCAGAACATCTTTAATGTAAGAGGAAGAATAATAGAAAGGAGAGTCAGAAAGAGGGGAAATCTGAGAGCGTGAAAAGTGTCCAGTCTCTATTTATAGAGGTTGGGAGGCTCGAAAAAATAGCTAGATGATGAGAATACGAATTGGGATGCGTCCTTATCTCTAAAAAATTGAAAATGATGTGTTTCAACTTAATCCAACCGAGGCCCAAATTTGTGCCATTCGGCACTCCAAAAGTGCCAAATGGCACTTTTGGGTGCCAGACCCACTTTTTGAATTTTAGTCCATTTTGGACTCCTTTTTGAAGTTTTTTGAGCCAAGACTTACACTTAGACGCGTTTTTAATCCATATTCTAAAAATTAAAATCTTTTCTAGATAATTCAAGTCTTTTTACAATTATCTTGTAGGTAAATACTCTAAAAGTCTTGATTATTTTATTGTTATCCAATTATCCCCTTTATTCCTATGCAAGCAAGCCTATTTTTGACACTAACTAATAACCAATCACAAAATCATTTAATTAATTTTAATTGTTCAACCAATCAGAATTAATTTAAACTAATTATGCGTGGTTGATTCTACCTAGACACAATGCAAGTTGACTGAGCAAACTTGATCATACGATATCTTTCAATCCGACAATCCGATTTGGAAATCGGGCATACTGTCGTGACCGTTAGAATCTCAAGATCATTTTTATGATATGAAATGAACAAATTAATGCATGTAATGCAATCATGAATTTTGGATACACTCGGTCACTCTAGTCATCTTCCTTATTTAAATCATGGGTGCAAAATCGAGTGTCTACAATGTACTCCAACTATATTCTCTAGTGGATCGATTTCGACTTGAAGGGTCACGGAGAACTTTTTCACCGAGTTCTTCAGTTTCCTATTCGATAACATGTCTTGGTGTTATCTTGTGTTTGCATCTCTCTTCCCTACTCTTTAAAATTTCATTTTATTGTTGATTGTGGATGAATATGGCTTAGAGTAGTGTTATCAGCTCATTGCGCATATTTACTCTTGTTTTGCACTTTGTTTGAGTTAGATTAAAAGCAATCTAGTCGTAATTTTTTAATTGAGGGTCTGAACAAGCTCTTGTGTTTTAGCACAGATCTGAGCTTTCAAAAAGGTTTCACCGAATTACCTTCACATGGTAAAGGTTCTACAATTTTTTACCATAAAAAACTCACCATCCTCTATCTCTAGTAAAGAAAGCATGGGTGCAGCTCCAAGGTCACCGCACCTGCACTGGACTCGTCCCGATGTAGCGTCGAGCATCTGACGCGACATCGGGCATCGACGCATTGATTCACCTCTCTTTTTTTTTTTCGATTCACTCCTATTTGGGCCGAAACCGGCCGATTCGGCTTAATTCCGGCAGAAATGGGAGCCGAAAAGACTAAAATGATTCAATTTTGGCCGAAATAGACCGATATGGCCTAATCCGGTCGAAACGGCCACCGAAACAGACAGATATGGCTGCCAAAACAAGCCAAAATGGGCCACTAGCCGCCATTCTTCTGCTTCATGTGGCCATGTGAAAAAAATAAATAAATAAAAAAAGATGAGAAGACACAAAGAAATGGTTAGAACTTAGAAGAGGTGAGGAAGAAGAATAAAGATATATAACAAAAGAACATAAATTAAGTAGGTGAGAAAGTCAATTGTTTCTTGTGGGTGGACTTGGGAACTGGAAAATGAGTAAAGCAACCTTCTTGAAAGGTGGTTTTTTGTTTACAATTATCAAAAATATTGATTTTATTAAAAACAAATCATAAATAATTGTTTTTTAATAATAAACTCTACCCTTTATTTGAATTTTTTTATATGAAAAATATTAAATTCACTATATAAAAATATTTTTAATAATTTTTTAATCTCCGCACCCACACCCTACTTTTTCAAAAATTGCCGAGTCTCGCACCCGTCCTCAAATCCGGAAACGCACTTGTACTTTATACGTGTGGAGACGGAATAGATCGTACTTCAAATGACATTTAGAAAGAATACAACATTCCAGGTTGTTAGCCAACCACCACTATAAAGCATCAAGAATTGATGTTGAATCCTCTGCATATATAAAAACACCTTATTCCTAGATAACATCTAAAGCTCATTTCGTAGTGTTGGATGTTTTCAGTACTTCTGAAAAACATATCCACTATGCCTCTAGTTTTAACCTTTGAATCATTACTGCCAACAC
The DNA here is from genome assembly GCA_023621385.1 of Quercus gilva. Taxonomy (NCBI): domain Eukaryota; kingdom Viridiplantae; phylum Streptophyta; class Magnoliopsida; order Fagales; family Fagaceae; genus Quercus; species Quercus gilva. Next base: position 60,872,742 of record CM042474.1, on the reverse strand, counting down.
TAGCAATAGAACCACCACTACCTTATCTATCTGTAGATACACTCTTATCAATGCTGCTTGAGCATAGTTTGCAAACCCTCATGAATAGAAGTAATGTTTCTAGCAGGTTCTAACTCCTGATAGATCTTTTTTTCTTATCAAAAAAGTTAAAATTCTATCTGTTTCAACTTGAACAAAGGATTTAACACCATTTTGGATGTCACTTGATCCATCTTTTATCATGAAAAAAATGATATGTGCATAGCAATGTTCAAATATCTTGCCACCCAACATGATTAATTTACACTTAATCATTATTATTTGCATAAGCCAAGGTTATTACTTGCATTAGCCAAGGTTAAAATATACACCGCATTTAATTAACCAGAAAAATCAAAAATCAAACAATTTAATTAGAAATTTAGAACACCATACCAGAAGAGAAAATAAAAAAGAAAACTTTATATATGAGAAAGAAAATATTAACATATAAAACTAAAAACGTAGGTACATAAGGATATCACCAATCATTGTGAACAAATAATGGAGCTAATTCCTATTCCTAGACTAATAATTTTTCTCCCAACAGTCGTGTTCTTCAGAATTAATTAATTTCCAGTGGCCTAAGTAAGACCTTCCAACGTTTGTTGCATTTGACACAAGTGACAAACGTTGTCATGGGTTCATCGGCACTTCTGGTCAGCATTTGGTAATAAATACACTTGCGCTCGCGACACCGACTACACTGGAACACATCAGTGGTGGCCTTTTCTTCCCCATCAGCATCATGCACACATCTTTTCAACCTTTTCAACTGTATCTGTATATTCTCACTCTGCCTTTTGTTACTAGCCATCTCTTCAACACTCATGGTTAAAAGATTCTCTGGCTTGATCTTCCCAAGCAGCACCTTGCTCCTCAAGTCTGGGTTCTTTGGGTCTTTGAGATTGAACAAGATGGATTGATAACTAGCCTTCTTGATGGGATTAGACCCCCCAATCCTTTCAAACATAGCAGACTCTATTGAAGCAGTGACTTTAACTAGAACTGGGTCTATTTCTGGTGATATGCTCTAATCAGTTTCAGAAGAAACTCTGGAAAAGGCCTGTGTCAGAAGTTTCCTAACCCTCTCACGATAACCAGAGTTTTTGTTGTTGATGGGCGTGGAATCTTGATGAGTCTTTTCTGTTTTTGCCTTGGGATTAGGAATGTGAAACTTTACTATCAGCCTCTTTCTGTTTGGAACCCCAGAATCCTTTTCAAAGCCACCATCTTTGTTCTCATTCATGATAGATGCCTTGGAATCTTGATGATCAAGAAAAGCCATACCCACATCTGTTTCTGGCTTGGGAAGCCGAAACTTGAAAACCTGTGCCTCTGTCATTATGATGATTATCAGTTGACAGCACTAGTTGCAGGATTGAAGCAATTGAAGATGATGGTGATTTTGTTCCAACGGTAACTCAGTCAGATACGGTGCCTTTTGAGAAACAGTGCAAGATTGTACATAAGAAACGCAGTCGTTCCATTTAAGTAGAACAATTTCGTTTTAGTTATGAGTGTGTTTATGTTAGTTATTGCACGTGTGCATGTGAGAAAGGTTGTTAGAGTGGATTACGCAGTGTAACAGTTTTCAGTTTCTCCTTTTAGTGACTATATATTGTAAATGTTGTGCTTATCTGTAATTGAGCCATCTTAATCACAATTGAATTTTGTTAAGAAAGTTTCTTCTCTCTTTCTTTTTCTGTTACTCTTTGTTCTTGCATTTATATAGTTCTCTGTGTTCTTTCATGGTATCAAAGCTTTGATCCGTACCAATGGCTTCCACAACTTCATCTTCTACTTCAAGTTCAATTTCTGCTATGGCTAATACAGCATTACCTGCAAATGCTTCGTTGCTTCTGCTATCCAATATGTCTTCGATGATGACTGTCAAGCTTGACTATGGCAACTACATCATTTGGAAGCATCAAATTGAGGTAATTCTTGAAACCTACTCAATGATTGATATTCTTGATGATTCAATCATAGCTCCAGATTGTTATCTGAAGGATTCTTCTAGTAATCTCACTACTAAGATTAACCTTAATTTCATTTCTTAGAAGGATCGTGAACAAACAGTGTTCACTTTTATCAATTCTACTTTGTCACTTGCTATTCTTGCTTTCATTGTTGGGAAAAAAATCTGCTAAAGGAGTATGGAAAGTGTTAGAAAAAGGTTTGCCTCAGTGTCAAGATCTCATGTTATGAGTCTTCGCAATGAACTGAATGCAGTGAAGAAAGGTACTGATACGATTGATGGTTATTTCTAAAAGATCAAGCAAATTCGTGATAAACTGGCTGCTGTTTATGTGTTTTTGGATGATGAAGAGCTTCTTCATATTGCTCTTGATGGTTTACCCTCAGAGTATGATTCCTTTAGCTCTGCAATTAGAACTCACAATGATGTTCTATCTGTTGAAGAGTTAAACACTCTACTCAATGCAGAGGAAAGAGTGATTAAGAAAAGGTCTAATGGTATTAATCCTCCTTCAATGGCTATGAATATGAATTTTGAGTCTCAAAATCAAGGCTTTTCTCGAGGAAGAGGAGGCAGGTATCATAATCAAAGAGGAAAAGGAGGTCGAGGTAATTACAACAATAACAATGGGGGATATGGTAATTCTGGCTATAATTCTAACCCAGGACCACAATCCAAGTCACAAGGAGTATAAGGGACCCAAGGTCAATCTCAATCCAACAGGCCAACTTGTCAAATCTACGGGAAGAGTGGTCATTCAGTACTTGATTGCTATCACAGGATGGACTTTGCACACCAAAGGAAGCATGCACCTGCTAAGTTGGCTTCAATGGTGCCTAACTCTTCTCAAGTGCAGAATTGTAATGGCTAGGTTATAGATACAGGTTGCTCAAATCATGTCACTTCTAACCTGTCCCAATTGTCCCTTCATCAGCTACCAGTTGCAAGCAATGAAACAGTTACAGTAGGTAATGGTTAGGAGCTTCCAGTTACTCGTATTGGTCATGTTGAGCTTAAAACTTCTACTCATAACTTTAGGCTTAATAATATACTTAGGGTTCCTAATCTTGCATCTAATCTTTTGATGCTCAAAAGTTCTTAATTCAGGATTTGCCTTCGAAGAAGATCCTCTGCAAAGAGTTGAGTAAGGATGGGGTGTATCCCATTCCATCATCTTCCATTGCCTTCAACTGTAAGTCAAGCGTGTTTGCTTCCATGTCCATCAAACCTGATGTTCTTCTGCTTTGGCATTACAGACTTGGGCATCCAAGTTTTAGACTTCTGTATTATGCTCTTAGGCATTTCATACATTTTGTTACTTTGTCTCAAATTGAGAACATTTTCTCCTATTATGAGTATTGTATAAGTGCTAAAATGCACAAGTACCCTTTGACTAAGAATACTATTGTGTCTACTTCTGTACTTGATATTGTTCATAGTGATGACTATTCTCGTTTTACATCGTTATTTTTGCTCAAACATAAGCATGAAGTTTTATATGTGTTTAAGCATTTTAAAGCTCTTGTTGAGAACCAGTTTTCTACTAAAATCAAAGTCCTTATAAGAAATAACGGTACTGAGTATACCAATTCTGCATTTCAAGCATTTTGCTCATCCAGTGGTATACTTCATCAAACTTCTTGTCCTCATTCTCCTCAATAGAATGGGGTTTCTGAAAGAAAACACAAGCACATTGTTGAAACAGGTCTTTCCCTTCTCTATAGGTCTCATTTGCCTTACAATTACTCGTTTTATGCCTTTTTCTACTGTTGTTTTTCTCATTAATAGGTTGCCCTCTTCTGTGTTACAATTTAAGTCTCCATAGGAAGTTCTGTATTCTAAACCACCTCCTCTCCAAGCTCTGAGGGCCTTTGGTTGTACCTGTTATCCCTATCTTAGGCCATACAATAAAAATAAGCTTCAACCCAGGTCTCAAGAATGTATTTTCCTAGGTTATCCTCATTTGTCAAAAGGCTATATCTGTCTTGATCCTACCAGCAATAAGATTTACATTGCTTGTTATGCCTTGTTCAATGAGTCCTTATTTCCTTCTGCTCAGTCTTCATTCTTTATTGACCCTCATACTCCTTTCACTACTACTTTCTCTCTTTGGTTTCCATAGTCAGAATCTACTCCTTCTTCTGATGTTGTCAGTCTTGTTCTTTCTGAACTCCCTACTCCTTCTTCTACTTCTGCTCTTGTTTCTTCATCATCTTCTTTAGATCTTACTACTTCTTTCTTGCCTTCTATGTTGCAATCTTCCTCCCCTATTCCTGTTGTTCCACCTCCATTTGTTATTCCATTTTCTATTTCCACTGCTCCTGGGCCTGCTACTTCTTCTATTGCTGCCTAACCTTCAACTAATCTTGCTGTTTCTGATCCTTGTACTCCTTGTGCTTCTTCACTTCTTGTTACTCATAATTCTCATCCAATGGTTACAAGGTCAAAACATGGTATATATAAGCCTAAAGCCTTAATAGTTCAGTATGACTATATTGTGACTAAACCTCCTTCATATGCTGTTGCTGCTAAACACCCTCAATGGGTGGCTGCGATGGACTCAAAATTTCAGTCCCTTCAAAAACCCATAAAAATTGAAAAATCTTCAAAAAGTTTGGTTGCTTGTGTTGTGTATATCACATGTGAGTTTGTCCTAATACCTTCGTACTTATGGCGTAGTGCATTTACGAGCTTATCTTGTTGTGTATGCACATATATCTTTGTGGGAAAAATGTTGAAATCTATGTGTGACTGTTGTAAATCTATCTTCAAGCTTGTCATGAATGATTGGTCAATAGTCTTGATAGTTTTGATACATACATAGACTTATGTCTATATATCTTCCCACACTTTTTATGTTTTTGCTTAAAGAGCTCAACAAACGTAAATCTCAAAATGAAAACAGATAATGAGCTACAAAAGCCATCGCACATACTAGTATTTGACTAGGAAAAAGGAAAAGCGACTTGTATTGAAATGTATGGTGCCCCAAAAGCCAAAGGCTTACACAATATTGAAATATCAAAAATTTCAGGCACCGATCTCAAAATGAGATGTACTATTCATAAATGATCAAATGTTATGATTTGTAAAGAAGCCAAATGAAAAGCTTCAAAGATTTGAAATCATTCTCTTGTGGGAGGTCATATATGTTCATTTCTATAATTGAGATAAACCACTTGACCTAGTACTAGTTGTGTATGACTTGATTGAATTGATCATTGAAACTTCATTCTGGACTAAAGACTATTCCACATTTGATACTCACACACAACACACAAGACTTTTGTTCAATGAATGCTTATTTCATTTGTGTGATTGTACATGATCAAATGTGATGTGTATACTCAATTGCTTGTCGATCAAACCCAAAAAGATTTTGAGTATTTTATATGTTTTTGAAAGTGTTTTTATACTTTTTTGTTTTAAGTTTTTGTTCAAATTGCATTTTTCATGTTTTTCATCAAAAAATTCTTCAGAGGCATTTTCGCGAGAAGCTCGCGACTAAGCTCTTCTCGTGAAAATAGGTTAAGGACTATTCCACATTTGATACTCACACACAACACACAAGACTTTTGTTCAATGAATGCTTATTTCATTTATGTGATTGTACATGATCAAATGTGATGTGTATACTCAATTGCTTGTCGATCAAACCCAAAAAGATTTTGAGTATTTTATATGTTTTTGAAAGTGTTTTTATAGTTTTGTGTTTTAAGTTTTTGTTCAAATTGCATTTTTCATGTTTTTCATCAAAAAATTCTTCAAAGGCATTTTCGCGAGAAGCTCGTGACTAAGCTCTTCCCATGAAAATAGGTTAAGGCAAAACTTGAAAACACAAAATTCAGACAGAGACTTTTGCGACTGTCTCGCTACTATTTCACAACTAAAGACTTCCCGCGAAATGATTTGTGCTTCAAATGCATTTTTCGCAAGTAACTTCGCGAGTATGTAACCTGAGAAAAACGCGTGTTTTCAGTTTTAAAGAGCTGATGTGACAAATTTTCAAACACATCTTCTTTTCCCTCTTTTCGCCTTCCTTGTGCTTTTCTCAATCCCAAACAATTTTCCACTAAAAAACCCAATCAATTTCAAGTTCAATCACTGCATAATCATCTCCAAGGTATGTTTTTAACAATCTTTTCATTCTCTCTCTTAGATTTTACAGAAATTTTCTAAGTTTACTTAATTTGGGTATTTTTGAAAAAGGGGTTGGGAACTTTGATTTTGGTCAAAAAAATTTCAAATTCTTGATTGGGCTATGTCCCATTTGACTTGTTTGTAACTGTGTTGGCCCCATGTGGCAATTTTAACATATATTTAGGCAGATTTTCACATGTTCATGCATTGCCCACATGTTAAGTATACAGCATATCACGTGTTTGATAAAATGCTCAAGTGGCATTTTTGAGTTGTTCTAGACTTTAATGAGTTCTAAATTTTGGGATTTCCCAGGATTGAACATGTTTCACATGTTTTGATCATTGGGTGTGTGTTTTATACATTTTGACCCAACTGTGCCTATTCATGCCTTGCCATGCATCACCTAGGCACACCTCATGCACACTTGTTGCACACACATGTACAGTTGTCATTTTTTTTGTGTTTTCATGATGATTACATGTTTTATCGCTTATACCATGTTCATTTGACACTGTTGTGTTCTGTCTTAAGTTTTTTTGCTTATATTTATGGACTAACTTGACACTAATCAAGTTTGTGTTCATGTTCTGTGGTTTGCACTTGTGTTTCTCTATTTTGTGTTTATTTGTGCATATGTCTCCATTCAAAAAGTCAGATATGAAAGGAGGCAGTAGCAAAGGGAAAGAGCCTATGATTGATGTTGATAACCTCTCCCCAAGGTCAAAGAGAACTTAATCACTGACAAGAGTTTATGATCCTGACAAGTTCAGATCCTATGCTGCATTTCAGGACTATAAGAGCTATTTTAGAAACACTACGTTGTTGGTTGAAAAGGCTGTTGATCAGGCGTCTCTTCTTGAAACAAAAATCCCTAAATGGTTTGCCACCAAGGATTAGAACTACCTTCTTACCAACCTTGATGATGCATACGAGAACATGGTGAAAGAGTTCTATGCAAATGACATTTTTGAAGGGGATGAGCTCAAATGTTGGGTTAGAGGAAAGAGTTTCTCAATGACACCTTCTACCTAGCGGAGATCCTACACATCAACCGACCGATGTTTCTGAAACCATCGGTATATGATGACTTGAATCTGAAAGAGGAAGTTCTTCTAGAAGCCTTAGGAGATAACTTGGAGTTCTCGTCCAATGGGAAATTAGTAAATGTGGCATCCCTATCTCCCAAACTGAGGCTACTCACAACAATCATTATGGAAAGGGTTGTTCAATTGGAGACCCTTGAAAACACTACCATACCTGAAATGTTCAAGGAGAGAACTTGGACGAAGCTACTGAACCCAAGTGGCAATGTTTATGAGGAAATCATACGAGAATTCTTCTCCAATATGGAGACCACATTAACTGCTGGGTGCAATAGAAGGAATTTGTTATCAGAAGGGACTCCATCCAAGAATTCTTAGAAGTGTGTCCATCTTCTCAGCCAATCTCCATACAATATTATAACATATTGGACTCTCTTGAGCCAATGGCGGAGCTCCTTGGTGGCTCTCTCAACAAGAAGTCAATGAATACTATTCCCTTCAATGCAGAGATGAGGACATTGGCGTATGTAATGATCCACAATCTATACCCGGTGACGAACTTGACCTCATTGGCTACTCCAAGGACCATTTTCCTATATGATCTCTACACACATAAAGAGATCAACATATGTGGACACATATACCACCTCCTCACAAAGAGCATCACCAAAAGAAACTCTAGGACAATCTTACCCTTTCCCACTCTCATCATAGGTCTCATTGCAAAAACAAGACTGAAGATTCCAAGTGGCCTTACTGCCGTGCCAAGGGACTATCCCATTAGTGCTAACACAATGACCAGAAGCAGACCCATATCACCGGACCCAAAACTGGCATTTCTCAAATACCAAGAGATAATGTTGAGGAAAAGGGTGGAGATACTGAGGAAGAAATTGACAGATTCACCACAGCACTAGAGAGTTTTGCTCAACCATCCTCCCAAGCACAAGCACGGGGACCCGATCATCTTGATCGCCTTATTGCAAGGGTAGAGCAAATGTATGGCATGCTCAAATCCCATATACGGCACACCACGGATCAGTTTGCTTACATTCAAAGCCAAATCACTGCATTATCATTGCAGATTGAGGACGTGACGATGGCGCAAGGATCTGATTCAAAGTCTGACCAGTTATAGCCTCTTTGGCCATTCCGGTCAAAAAGGGGGAGAAAATTTTGAGGGGGAGACTGCACAGTTTGAGGGGGAACAGAACACATGTCATAGATATTGGTTTATTTTTGGTGGTTTAGCAGTTTATGTTTGTTTTTAAACCTCTATTTATATTTACATTGCTTTCCTTTAAAGCTTTAAGTATATTGTTTTTATATCAGTTTAATATTCAGTACTTTGTTTATATCACTGCTTTGTAGCATTTTTTAGTACTTTTAGATTATCTTGAGTACTACACATTTGTACCTTTGTTGGATCTTGTATCCTTGATGCAAATACTTCTTGTATTTTGCATTGGTTATGTGTTGGACGTGCAATTGATCTTTGAGTTGGTCTTAATTGCATTACGTGTCCGGATGATCATTTTCTAGCAAAATGATCATTGTAGTCATTTTTTAATGACTGTTCTTGTATGATCAAGATATGCTTAATTGTTTATATAATGTTTATTACCTTGATCACATTTTACTTGCTTATATACGTATTGTGAATTCAACTTGTCATAAGCTTAATGAAAGTTTTGTTTGTGTGCGAGTATTTCAAGTTACAAGTATACATATGCAAGTGCTTTACAGCTTCTAGATTAGGTGTAAGTGAGTTTTGTCATTGTTCCCAAACTCACGTTTAAGTCTAGAGTCTGTTTTAGGAGTTTTGTCACGGAATAGCCAAAGGGGAGGATTGTAAAGTTGTGATTTACAACTATTTTGTATTGGTTTTAATTCCATGCCAAATTTAATTGTAATTATATTCAATCTTATGTACCCTGTATTTTATGTGGGATTTCTTTGTAAGGGTTGTGTGTGAGAGAGAGTGTGAAGACTCAAGGCAAAGTGAAGAGCAAAGAAGTTTTCACAAGTAGCTCGCGAGAAGCATTCCCGCAAAGTGAAGCATGTGCTCAACACATAACTGAAATGCGAGGAGTCATGACAGATGGTGACAGCTAGTTTCGTGAGTGTCTCATGAGTAAAACCTTCCCACGAGATACCCATGAAATATTCTGTTTTGCAAATTTGTCATATCTGATACATCCTATCCCTAACCACACTATATATACCCACATTACCACAGATGTTGAGGAGTGCTTTTTAGAGAGAAAACCCTAACCGCAACCCTTGAGAGTGAGAGATTGTTATACCCACAATTCTCTACACAATCCATTTTGGTTTTCCTCGACTCCTACCTCTCCATTTCCATATCCTTGAAAAGTTGATAGCCTAAACACTTACCACACCCATTCTAAGTGTCAAGTAAGGTTTTGGTGCTACTTGAAAGTATTGGAAGAAGCCAAGCTTTGGCGAATGCAATCGGGCATATTGCAGGATCCGGAAAGCTAGACAAGACACGGTTCCTAGAAGTCTTGTTGGAGTAGAAGCTTGAAGGGCTTAAGTGCATTGGGTAGATTAGACTTGGGGGGTCTCTTGCTATTCATGTATCCCAAATGATTGTCTAATGGATCGATTTACCTCGTGGAGGGTGGCGGAAAGGTTTTTCGCCGAGTACTTTGGTTTCCTCTTCGATAACACATCGATGTGTTATCTTGTGTTTACATTCTTCTTCCCTACTCTTTTAGTTTTCATTTTACTGTTGTGTTTTGATGAATATGGCTTAGAGTAATTTTATTGTTTGTTTGCTCGCATTTACTCTATTATGCACTTAGTTTAAGTTAGAATAAAATCAACTGAGCCATAATCTTTAATTTGGGGATCTAAACAGCTCTTGTGTTTTCACACATTTTAGAGCTTTTATGTTCTTTGGTAATTGCACTCTAACCTGGTCTGCTAAGGAGCAACCTATGGTTTCTAGATCTTCTATTGAGGCTGAGTATAGAGCCTTAGCTTCTTCCACAGCTGAATTATGTTGGATTCGAATGCTTCTTCATGATTTGGGCATTTTTCTCTCCAATCCTCCTCTGTTATGGTGTGATAATGTTAGTGCTTTGGCCATTGCTTCGAACCTTGTCTTCCATGCTCGTACCAAACACATGGAAGTAGACTATCATTTTGTGTGAGAAAGGGTTCTCAAGAAAGATATTATGGTCAAGTTTATCTCTTCCCATGATTAGCGTGCTGATATTTTCACTAAGGGGTTACCTTCTCGTTTTCATTGGTTAACATCCAAACTCAAGTGGAATTCCCCTTTCATTTGAGTTGGAATGACAGCACTAGTTGCAGGATTGAAGCAATTGAAGATGAAGGTGATTCTGTTCCAACAGTAACTCAGTCAGATACGGTGCCATTTGAGAAACAGTGCAAGATTGTACATAAGAAATGCAGTCGTTCCATTTAAGTAGAACGGTGTCATTTTAGTTATGAGTGTGTTTGTGTTAGTTATTGCACGTGTGCACGTGAGAAAGGTTGTTAAAGTCGATTACGCAGTGTCACAGTTTTCAATTTCTCCTCTCAGTGACTATATATTGTAAATGCTGTGCTTATTTGTAGTTGAGCCATCTTAATCACAATTGAATTCTGTTAAGAAAGTTTCTTCTCTCTCTCTTTTTCTGTTGCTCTCTGTGTTCTTTCATCAGTGCTACCTTCTTTCCCTCTGCCAAGAACACAACCAAATTTTCCAAATAGAAGTACTACGTTTTTAGCAACAACTTTTTATGATTTCAGAAACTCAACAAGAAGGATTATTATATGTATTATAATTATGATTGCCTTAAAATTCAAGGAATTCGAGTTGGACTCGGATTCGGATTAGCAAATTTGAAATTGATGAAGCAGGGCGGTGATGTGTTATAGCCGTTGGGACTTGGGGCTATTGGGTATTTGGTTTAGAGTGTTAAAATGAGAGATGGTATTTAGTGAAACATGTTTGCTGTTTGGTTTGGGCTGGAGGTGAATTTTTATTTAATTTAATTTAATTTTTCTTATTCTTTTTACTTTTTTTTACTATTGGAAATAGAGTGGTTTTGACTTTTTAGAATTTGGATCACACCGTGCAATTACTTTTTTTTTTTTTTTTTTTTTTAAATTGAGAGTGAAAAAATAAAAAGTAAAAAGGTAAAATATTAAAATGTAAAAGAAAAAAAAAATCAATTGATGATTGACTTCAGTATTGCACCGATCTCAATCAAAGATTTAATACTAATTTACTAGGTGGTTTTTAAATTTTTAATGGGTACCCTACCCCCTGCAATTGTGTTTCATTAGGTTTTTAAATTAATTGTCACTACATAAGAAAACATCATTTGTGTTTTATTGGTCAATACAACATGTGTTTTAAATTAATTGGGAAACCTAATATACTGTACATAAGTTTTACTCTGTGTGTGTATATATATTCCTTTGTGATATTTACACTCCGTTTGTTTTGACAAAAAATATTTTCCAAAAAAAATTACTCATTTTGGGAAACTTTTTTTAAGAAAACATACTAGTTTTCCTTGTTTGGATGTCACTTTGAAAATGAGAAAGGAAATTTTTTTTTTTATTGTGGAATTTCATTGTGATAATTTGTTGCATATGATGTCCTGGAAAACGCTTTCTGTTATATTGAGCTTATTTTTAGTTGACCACAAAAGTGTTTTCTAGTAACTTATGCTTTTGTTGTACTAAACACCAAAACATACATATAATTTTTCCTCAAAAACATTTTCCACCAAAACAAACAAAGCATTAATTTTTGTTAACTACTTATTGGTATTTTGAATCTTAAAATCACTAGGGATGAATGTGCTAATGGCTTTTATAAGTAAAGCACATCAAACAATAGATGGTGTCTAAGTTTGGAAATGGTCTGGCTCTGCATCTGATAAAAGAGGGGAAGCATTACAATTTTATCCATCTCTAGTAGGAGTACATTTAAAGATCTATTTATTGCCAAAAGGACAAACATATTTTGCTAATGGACAAAACTTAGATACAGTACCCTAGGTACTGTTCTTTAGGTTCTCTCCTCTTAAGATTTAGCCATGTAACTACTTAATTAAAAAATACACTTCCATCTCATGAAAAAAAAAATCTACGTGAAAAAATCTTAAGAGGAGAACCTAAGAAATAGCACCTAAGTACTGTACCTAAGTCTTGCCCTTTTGCTAAATGTTTTTATGATATTTATGTATATTGTATTTATATTTTCTTCCATCATGTTAGGATAGGCTCTGTGAGAACAAATCACAAATTGTAAAAATTTTAGCATTTGAGAGTTTTTGAATTGATCATGCTTGTTTCTTTTCATTGAATAATTAATTAGTTAGTCGCCAGCAAAAAAAAAAAAAAAAAATAGTTTGTCAATTTTTACAACGAAGCCCTTTTGGTATAAGGGAAATACGTTAATGACTAGAAATTTATACCACATCTTAAGACGGTAGACATAATTTTCCTTTCTTAGTGCATTTTTTATTTTTATTTTTATTTTTTATAAAGTAGTGAAGAATTAGATGGATCACGAAACCCACTCATGAAGAATTATGTACATCATGAAGCCCAATCCATGGAGTGATGAAATGCATTTGATATACGAGCCTACCTCGTGAAGCAAGAAATGAAGTGGATCACAAAACCCAATAACGACCTGAAGTGATTGAGATTAATAAAAGACTGGTTACAAAAAGCCAAACACGTATTGGTAATCATCCATAAAATTATTGGGCTTTTTAAGAATTAAGCTCAAACAGTACTCAAGCAAGAAAATTTTCAATGGCACATAATAATTAGAATAACAATTTGAACACTCACATCAGTCGGTGAATAATAGAAAAAAGTGTCAAATTTATACAGTTTTGGCTAGAAATGACCCACCTTATTCTTAGATAAAGTCTAAATCTCATTTCATAGGGTTGGATGTTTTCAGTACTTCTAGAAAACATATCCATTATGTCTCTAGTTTTAACCTTTGAATCATTACTGCCAAGTGCCAACACTAGCAATAGAACCACCACTACCTTATCTAACCGTAGATAACACTCTATCAATGCTGCTTGAAGCATAGTTTGCAACATGGTCATTAT